>CM060899.1:9835000-11035000 GCA_030762935.1 Hymenopus coronatus | reverse complement strand
TCTCCCTTGGATAACAGCCGAGGAATGTCAACATGGTGCTGGCGTAGAAGCTCACGGAAACGAAAACCTGCTGGCCTGGGGCTCAGAGAGCGGAGGCAGTATCGCTCGTGCAGCTCAGGGGAGAAAAACGCGTGATAAGTTGGATGCCCAGGCATACACTTCAGCCCACAGCCATAATTAGCAAGCAGGACATCACGCCGACAACGCAGAGGAGGTTCTCCCGATTCGGCGTAGAGGCTAACAACTGGGCTCGTTGGAAAAGCTCCAACGGCCACACGGATGCCCTGGTTATGGACTGTGTCTAACCTTCTGAGCACTGAAGGTCGAGCTGAAGAATACACAATGCTGCCATAGTCCAACTTCGAACGAATCACAGCACGATAAAGACTGAGCAATGTCGTCCGATCCGCACCCCAAGACTTGCCACTTAGTATCCGTAAAAGATTTAGAGAACGGTCACATCGTGCTCTAAGCTGTGCTATTTGTGGTGCCCAACAAAGTTTCCGATCGAAGATCAAACCAAGGAATCTCGCCTCGTCTGCGAAAGGAAGTAAATCTGGCCCGAGTCGAAGAGACGGCGGCATATGCCACTTACGGCGCCAGAAGTTAACGCAGCCTGTCTTCTCAGCGGAGAAACGAAAACCGTGTTTCGAGCTCCATGCATAGAGATTGTCCAAACACCGCTGGAGACGGCGTTCCAAAAACGGTGTACGCTGAGAAGTACAGAAGATGGCAAAGTCGTCCACGAATAAACAGGAAGAGACACCTTGAGGCACACATAGTGATATGGAATTTATCGCAATAGCAAATAGAGTCACGCTGAGTACCGAGCCCTGCGGCACTCCGTTCTCTTGAATAAAATGGTTAGAAAAAACCGAACCCACCCTCACTCGAAAAACGCGGTCCCGCATAAACTCCTGAATGACCAACGGTAGGCGTCCACGTATGTTCAAGTTGTGCAGAGAACGCAATATTCCCGCCCGCCAACACGTGTCGTAGGCCTTCTCGAGGTCAAAAAATATCCCAACTGTGGGGCTGTTCTTAAGAAACCCGTCCATAATCTGAGTTGACAGAGCGACAAGGTGGTCAGCAGTTGAACGTCGTCGTCGAAAGCCACACTGGATGTTCGTCAGAAGATTGTGGGATTCCAGCCACCACACCAACCGTCCATTGATCATGCGTTCCATCACCTTGCAAACGCAACTGGTGAGGGAAATAGGACGGTAACTGGAAGGAAGATGGCGGTCCTTTCCAGGTTTAAGAATGGGTATGATGGTGGCCTCCCGCCACTTGTCTGGAAAAATGCCATCCACCCAGACACGATTATAGACCTCGAGTAGGAAATCTTTGCCATCAGGAGAGAGATGTTGCAACATTTGGACGTGGATACCATCTGGACCTGGTGCTGAGTGTCGTGAAGAGGAGAGTGCATTGTCTAGCTCTGCCAGGGTGAAAAGGCGATTATAATCCTCAAGGTTGCCAGAAAGAAACGAGAATTCTTGAGATTCCACCTGGTTCTTAACTGTAAGAAACTCAGGGGAATAGTTGCTTGAGCTAGACACCTCAGCGAAAGCACTGCCTAAAGTATTCGCCACGTCAAATGTATCAACAACAGCTCCGGTAGGTGTTTTGAGACCGGCGATGGGCATATGGTTCGGTTTCCCAGCCACACGTCTTAACTTATCCCATACGACAGAGGAAGGTGTATGTCGATTAAAGGAACCCACGAATTTATTCCATGACATCTTTTTGCTATCCTTAATAACCCGCCTAGAATGTGCACGCATCCGTTTATAGTGTATCAGGTTATCCAGTGTAGGAAAACGCTGGAAAACCCGTAGAGCTCGTCTGCGAGCGCGAATAGCATCCCGACAGTCAGCGGTCCACCAGGGTACCGGAAATCGACGGCTGTAGCCAGTCGAACGCGGAATGGATTGCTCAGCAGCAGAAAGAATGGTCCCTGTAAGATGTTCGACCAAGTGGTTCACAGAGTCGTGCTCTTCGTAGCTAAATTTAGCCAAGTGGGAGTACAGTTCCCAGCTGGCGTGGTCTAGGCGCCAACTAGGTAAACGGGTGGAACATACAACGGGTGTCAAGACACTAATACGACAAGGAAAGTGGTCACTAGAATGCAAATCCGAGATGATATTCCAGCATAAGGTGACTGCCAGCTGAGGGGAACAAATTGCAATGTCAATGTGTGAAAAACTATGAAATGCGTCAGATAGAAAGGTGGGCTCTCCGGTGTTCAAGAGAGCAAGATTCTGACTATCCAAGAAGTCTTTAAGTAGCGTACCTCTCGCACAAGCCCGAGGAGAGCCCCAAAGAGGGTGATGGGCATTCACGTCGCCTACCAATAAAAAGGGTGGTGGCAACTGTGAAATGAGGTGTTCTAAGTCGCTGTGCGAGAGGTCCGCAGATGGAGGCAAATAGATACTGCAAATGGTGAATGAAGCGGAGGGTAGCTTAATGCTGACAGCAACGGACTGGATTGCAGATTGTATGGGTACGGAGTTGGCAAAAATATCATCTCGAATAAGCATCATAGTGCCCCCATGTGCCGGGACACCGTCCTCCGGGGATAAATCACATCGTACGGAGGAGTACTGCCTGATGGTAACGGTGTCCTGTGGACGGAGCTTCGTCTCTTGTAAACATACAGCCAAGGGTTCATGCTGGCGCAGCAACAAGTCAAGCTCTGGTCGATGTGGTCGAATTCCGCGTATGTTCCAATGGAGGATAGCCATTGAGTATATTATGGGATAAGTTTCAAATCGAAAGACGCTTCTGCAGATTGGGATTAGCTGGTCGGTTCAATTTGTTCTTCTTAGGCGTTGGGCTAGTACTATTTTCAGGAGCACGATCCTGCCGTTTCCGCACTGTCCCTCTGGCAGTGGCGGCAGAATCCTCCTGGTCCATCTCCTCCACAAGGGAGGTCCCTTTTTCAAGAGCAGTTTTAGGTCCAAGTAGTTCGAACCGATTGGATGTGCTGATCGGCGAAGACGGCCGTCGCCGATTCACGCCCTCCTCCCCAGATGACCCTTCAGAGGAGGATACACGTGTGGAGTTGCGTGAACTTTTCTTACCTTTAGATGACTTGGTAATAGATTGCACATTCTCTTTCAAAAAGTCTTGTCGTACATACTTGGTCTTAAACTGTTTTTCTGGGGCAGAAGACGTCGTGAATTTAATAGCTTTAGTTCCGGAGGTCGAGGCTTTAGGTGACAAGTGTGCAGGACTATTCTGTAAGTTGGCGGATTTGGCAGATGTTGATACCAACTTCGGTGTAGGTGCCGAAGGCTTTGGCAGCGCTTGGGCTAAAATAACCTTTTCCGCAATTGTAGCCCCGTTCATATCGCCGGTCTGTGTTGCGATTTCCCGACGCGGTACCGGTTTAGCTGCAACTGAGCTATAGGTACCGGACCTCGGGGCAGAGGGTTGGCGGAGTCGCAGGAGCTTCCGGGCTTCCAAGAAGGACACCTTCTCTTTCACCCGTATCTCCTGGATCGCTCGTTCCTCTGCAAAACGGGGGCAGTCTCGGGAACTAGATGGGTGTTCCCCGTTACAGTTCACACACGATGGAGCTGAAGCACAGGCCCCATCGTGGGAGATTTCACCGCAGTGGACGCAGGTGGACTTGCCGGTACACAACTCACTTGTGTGACCAAAACGTTGGCATTTAAAGCACCTCAGCGGATTGGGTATATAAGGCCTAACTTCGATGGCTTCATACCCTGCTCTAATCTTTTGAGGCAGATCAACCCGATCAAAAGTAAGAAACAGGGTACGAGTAGGCAGGAATTCACCGTTGATCTTACGTTGTACCCGATAAACAGCTGAGACACCCTGAGTCGCAAGATTTTCTTTGATCTCCTCAATGGACAAACCGTCCAACGCGCGGGTTGTTATTACACCGCGGGAGGAGTTCAGCGACTTGTGCACCTCGACCTTCACTGGATAGCTGGCTAACATGGTGGCTTTAAGTATTCTTGCAGCTTGCGAGGCGGAGTTGGCTTCGACAAGAAGTGTACCATTGCGAGCTCGAACGCAGGATTTAACAGGACCAGCAATGGCATCGAGACCCTTTTGGATAGTAAAAGGGCTCACCGTAAGAAACTTCTTACCTTCCTCTGTCCTATGAATGACCAAGTAGCGAGGACCACATGACTCGACTACTTCCTTTCCAACGTCTTTATTAAGGGGTTTTTGTTTTGGTGCCATAGAAAAAATGGTATAAATTCATCCCCCAGTGCTCCCCACCCACCACGGAGCCCAACGAGGGGTCACCCCACTGGGATGACAGGGCTACACAGGGGATATAGCGGGCTCGCCGTCCCACTCACCCTGGAGTTCGGTGTAATACCTAGTCCTGGCCGATTGACTAGGGGTGGGTTAGTCCCTAGCCTCCCGTTTAGGCAAATCAGAAACCAAAGCGGTGTATTAGGCTGCGCACCCTCCCCAGTTACTGAAAGACAGAAGCCCAGGCTCAGGTACGCAACCCTCAACCAACCAGGATATTCTTCTTCACCGACACGGGTCTCCACGCACGGCCTACACGTGGGTGGGCATTTTGACCTTCTGGCTCCCTCACCACTCTGAGGTTGCCCACAGAGGGAGTCAAGGTGGCTCGGGACCCCGGGTGCGCCTAACCCGTACCTACCGTAGTAGGCCCCTGGGGGGTGGAAGGAAGATGGCGGTCCTTTCCAGGTTTCAGAATGGGTATGATGGTGGCCTCCCGCCACTTGTCTGGAAAAATGCCATCAACCCAGACACGATTATAGACCTCGAGTAGGAAATCTTTGCCATCAGGAGAGAGATGTTGCAACATTTGGACGTGGATACCATCTGGACCTGGTGCTGAGTGTCGTGAAGAGGAGAGTGCATTGTCTAGCTCTGCCAGGGTGAAAAGGCGATTATAATCCTCAAGGTTGCCAGAAAGAAACGAGAATTCTTGAGATTCCACCTGGTTCTTAACTGTAAGAAACTCAGGGGAATAGTTGCCTGAGCTAGACACCTCAGCGAAAGCACTGCCTAAAGTATTCGCCACGTCAAATGTATCAACAACAGCTCCGGTAGGTGTTTTGAGACCGGCGATGGGCATATGGTTCGGTTTCCCAGCCACACGTCTTAACTTATCCCATACGACAGAGGAAGGTGTATGTCGATTAAAGGAACCCACGAATTTATTCCATGACATCTTTTTGCTATCCTTAATAACCCGCCTAGAATGTGCACGCATCCGTTTATAGTGTATCAGGTTATCCAGTGTAGGAAAACGCTGGAAAACCCGTAGAGCTCGTCTGCGAGCGCGAATAGCATCCCGACAGTCAGCGGTCCACCAAGGTACCGGAAATCGACGGCTGTAGCCAGTCGAACGCGGAATGGATTGCTCAGCAGCAGAAAGAATGGTCCCTGTAAGATGTTCGACCAAGTGGTTCACAGAGTCGTGCTCTTCGTAGCTAAATTTAGCCAAGTGGGAGTACAGTTCCCAGCTGGCGTGGTCTAGGCGCCAACTAGGTAAACGGGTGGAACATACAACGGGTGTCAAGACACTAATACGACAAGGAAAGTGGTCACTAGAATGCAAATCCGAGATGATATTCCAGCATAAGGTGACTGCCAGCTGAGGGGAACAAATTGCAATGTCAATGTGTGAAAAACTATGAAATGCGTCAGATAGAAAGGTGGGCTCTCCGGTGTTCAAGAGAGCAAGATTCTGACTATCCAAGAAGTCTTTAAGTAGCGTACCTCTCGCACAAGCCCGAGGAGAGCCCCAAAGAGGGTGATGGGCATTCACGTCGCCTACCAATAAAAAGGGTGGTGGCAACTGTGAAATGAGGTGTTCTAAGTCGCTGTGCGAGAGGTCCGCAGATGGAGGCAAATAGATACTGCAAATGGTGAATGAAGCGGAGGGTAGCTTAATGCTGACAGCAACGGACTGGATTGCAGATTGTATGGGTACGGAGTTGGCAAAAATATCATCTCGAATAAGCATCATAGTGCCCCCATGTGCCGGGACACCGTCCTCCGGGGATAAATCACATCGTACGGAGGAGTACTGCCTGATGGTAACGGTGTCCTGTGGACGGAGCTTCGTCTCTTGTAAACATACAGCCAAGGGTTCATGCTGGCGCAGCAACAAGTCAAGCTCTGGTCGATGTGGTCGAATTCCGCGTATGTTCCAATGGAGGATAGCCATTGAGTATATTATGGGATAAGTTTCAAATCGAAAGACGCTTCTGCAGATTGGGATTAGCTGGTCGGTTCAATTTGTTCTTCTTAGGCGTTGGGCTAGTACTATTTTCAGGAGCACGATCCTGCCGTTTCCGCACTGTCCCTCTGGCAGTGGCGGCAGAATCCTCCTGCTCCATCTCCTCCACAAGGGAGGTCCCTTTTTCAAGAGCAGTTTTAGGTCCAAGTAGTTCGAACCGATTGGATGTGCTGATCGGCGAAGACGGCCGTCGCCGATTCACGCCCTCCTCCCCAGATGACCCTTCAGAGGAGGATACACGTGTGGAGTTGCGTGAACTTTTCTTACCTTTAGATGACTTGGTAATAGATTGCACATTCTCTTTCAAGAAGTCTTGTCGTACATACTTGGTCTTAAACTGTTTTTCCGGGGCAGAAGACGTCGTGAATTTACCAACTTTAGTTCCAGAGGTCGAGGCTTTCGGTGACAACTGTGCAGGACTATTCTGTAAGCTAGCGGATTTGGCAGATGTTGATACCAACTTGGGTGTAGGTGCCGAAGGCTTTGGCAGCGCTTGGGCTAAAATAACCTTTTCCGCAATTGTAGCCCCGTTCATATCGCCGGTCTGTGTTGCGATTTCCCGACGCGGTACCGGTTTAGCTGCAACTGAGCTATAGGTACCGGACCTCGGGGCAGAGGGTTGGCGGAGTCGCAGGAGCTTCCGGGCTTCCAAGAAGGACACCTCTTTCACCCGTATCTCCTGGATCGCTCGTTCCTCTGCAAAACGGGGGCAGTCTCGGGAACTAGATGGGTGTTCCCCGTTACAGTTCACACACGATGGAGCTGAAGCACAGGCCCCATCGTGGGAGATGTCACCGCAGTGGACGCAGATGGACTTGCCGGTACACAACTCACTAGTGTGACCAAAACGTTGGCATTTAAAGCACCTCAGCGGAATGGGTATATAAGGCCTAACTTCGATGGCTTCATACCCTGCTCTAATCTTTTGAGGCAGATCAACCCGATCAAAAGTAAGAAACAGGGTACGAGTAGGCAGGAATTCACCGTTGATCTTACGTTGTACCCGATAAACAGCTGAGACACCCTGAGTCGCTAGATTTTCTTGGATCTCCTCAATAGACAAACCGTCCAACGCGCGGGTTGTTACTACACCGCGGGAGGAGTTCAGCGACTTGTGCACCTCGACCTTCACTGGATAGCTGGCTAACATGGTGGCTTTGAGTATCCTTGCAGCTTGCGAGGCGGAGTTGGCTTCGACAAGAAGTGTGCCATTGCGAGCTCGAACGCAGGATTTAACAGGACCAGCAATGGCATCGAGACCCTTTTGGATAGTAAAAGGGCTCACCGTAAGGAACTTCTTACCTTCCTCTGTCCTATGAATAACCAAGTAGCGAGGACCACATGACTCGACTACTTCCTTTCCAACGTCTTTATTAAGGGGTTTGAGTTTTGGTGATGATGATGATGATGATGGTGTTTAAGGGCGCTCAACTGCCGAGGTCATAAGCGCCCTTACGATTAAAACTTGGCAATAGCCAGTAAGAAAAAACCAAACAAAAAAGTAAACACAAATAAAAGAGCTAACATAGTTGAAACGGAAGTAACAGAAACTTCCAGCCCTCTAACCAGAGCTGGATATAAAACTCCATCTAAAATCAACACATTAAAACCAAAAGAGTTTAAAAAAAAACCGCTATCACACTAAAACCTCAAGGTAAAAGAAAGTTTGGCTAAAAATTTAAAAACCCTGTCCACTGCTCTTGGGTCATCTGCCAGGACCTCGGCAAGAGAGGCCGGCATGCCCATAGATGACCGAATGTGTGCCAGGTGACCACACTCCAGCAACACATGACGAACTGTCTGTGCCTCCCCACAGAGCGCACAGACAGGAGCAGGTTCACGTTTAAAAAGGTAACTGTGAGTAAAAATACAGTGGCCAATTCTTAGCCGAGCTAGTACTACCTCCTCCCGGCGGAATAAACGAGAGGAGGTTACCCAGTTGACAGGGAGGTCCTTCACCTCTCGCAGCTTATTACCACGGAGAGCCGACCACTCCGCATGCCAAATCGAAAAAACGGCTCTCCGTACAGCCACTCTAAAATCTTCTGCTGTTGAATGGGTAATCGTAACACTGGGCGCTGTGACTGCCGATTTCGCTGCCAAATCCGCCGTGTCATTCCCTGGCAAGCCAACGTGTCCAGGAATCCATGCGCACTCCACATTAAAGCCAGAAGCGTGCAAAATGTGGAGAACGTCCTGGATGCGCTGCACCAAAGGATGGTAATTGTACAGCTCACGAATGCTCTGAAGGGCACTAAGGGAATCACTAAGAATAAGGCAGTCACCTAATTTTCGACGTCGAATATACAGAAGGGCTTGATAAATAGCATATAGCTCGGCAGAATATATAGATGTGCAACTAGGCAAACCGTAAGTAGAAGTTGCGGTGCCAGTTACAAAGGCACATCCAACACCGTCGGGGCTCTTACTACCATCGGTGTAAATACAAATACGGCCACTGTATTTGGATAAAAATTCTAAAAAGCAACGACGAATACTATCAAGAGGCGTAACAGATTTCCCGTAGAGCGTCATCCCGAGATCGACATGGGAGGTAGCGCGTAACCAAGGGGGGTGTATACTCTCTCCCTTGGATAACAGCCGAGGAATGTCAACATGGTGCTGGCGTAGAAGCTCACGGAAACGAAAACCTGCTGGCCTGGGGCTCAGAGAGCGGAGGCAGTATCGCTCGTGCAGCTCAGGGGAGAAAAACGCGTGATAAGTTGGATGCCCAGGCATACACTTCAGCCCACAGCCATAATTAGCAAGCAGGACATCACGCCGACAACGCAGAGGAGGTTCTCCCGATTCGGCGTAGAGGCTAACAACTGGGCTCGTTGGAAAAGCTCCAACGGCCACACGGATGCCCTGGTTATGGACTGTGTCTAACCTTCTGAGGACTGAAGGTCGAGCTGAAGAATACACAATGCTGCCATAGTCCAACTTCGAACGAATAACAGCACGATAAAGACGGAGCAATGTCGTCCGATCCGCACCCCAAGACTTGCCACTTAGTATCCGTAAAAGATTTAGAGAACGGTCACATCGTGCTCTAAGCTGTGCTATTTGTGGTGCCCAACAAAGTTTCCGATCGAAGATCAAACCAAGGAATCTCGCCTCGTCTGCGAAAGGAAGTAAATCCGGCCCGAGTCGAAGAGACGGCGGCATATGCCACTTACGGCGCCAGAAGTTAACGCAGACTGTCTTCTCAGCGGAGAAACGAAAACCGTGTTTCGAGCTCCATGCATAGAGATTGTCCAAACACCGCTGGAGACGGCGTTCCAAAAACGGTGTACGCTGAGAAGTACAGAAGATGGCAAAGTCGTCCACGAATAAACAGGAAGAGACACCTTGAGGCACACATAGTGATATGGAATTTATCGCAATAGCGAATAGAGTCACGCTGAGTACCGAGCCCTGCGGCACACCGTTCTCTTGAATAAAATGGTTAGAAAAAACCGAACCCACCCTCACTCGAAAAACGCGGTCCCGCATAAACTCCTGAATGACCAACGGTAGGCGTCCACGTATGTTCCAGTTGTGCAGAGAACGCAATATTCCCGCCCGCCAACACGTGTCGTAGGCCTTCTCGAGGTCAAAAAATATCCCAACTGTGGGGCTGTTCTTAAGAAACCCGTCCATAATCTGAGTTGACAGAGAGACAAGGTGGTCAGCAGTTGAACGTCGTCGTCGAAAGCCACACTGGATGTTCGTCAGAAGATTGTGGGATTCCAGCCACCACACCAACCGTCCATTGATCATGCGTTCCATCACCTTGCAAACGCAACTGGTGAGGGAAATAGGACGGTAACTGGAAGGAAGATGGCGGTCCTTTCCAGGTTTAAGAATGGGTATGATGGTGGCCTCCCGCCACTTGTCTGGAAAAATGCCATCAACCCAGACACGATTATAGACCTCGAGTAGGAAATCTTTGCCATCAGGAGAGAGATGTTGCAACATTTGGACGTGGATACCATCTGGACCTGGTGCTGAGTGTCGTGAAGAGGAGAGTGCATTGTCTAGCTCTGCCAGGGTGAAAAGGCGATTATAATCCTCAAGGTTGCCAGAAAGAAACGAGAATTCTTGAGATTCCACCTGGTTCTTAACTGTAAGAAACTCAGGGGAATAGTTGCCTGAGCTAGACACCTGAGCGAAAGCACTGCCTAAAGTATTCGCCACGTCAAATGTATCAACAACAGCTCCGGTAGGTGTTTTGAGACCGGCGATGGGCATATGGTTCGGTTTCCCAGCCACACGTCTTAACTTATCCCATACGACAGAGGAAGGTGTATGTCGATTAAAGGAACCCACGAATTTATTCCATGACATCTTTTTGCTATCCTTAATAACCCGCCTAGAATGTGCACGCATCCGTTTATAGTGTATCAGGTTATCCAGTGTAGGAAAACGCTGGAAAACCCGTAGAGCTCGTCTGCGAGCGCGAATAGCATCCCGACAGTCAGCGGTCCACCAAGGTACCGGAAATCGACGGCTGTAGCCAGTCGAACGCGGAATGGATTGCTCAGCAGCAGAAAGAATGGTCCCTGTAAGATGTTCGACCAAGTGGTTCACAGAGTCGTGCTCTTCGTAGCTAAATTCAGCCAAGTGGGAGTACAGTTCCCAGCTGGCGTGGTCTAGGCGCCAACTAGGTAAACGGGTGGAACATACAACGGGTGTCAAGACACTAATACGACAAGGAAAGTGGTCACTAGAATGCAAATCCGAGATGATATTCCAGCATAAGGTGACTGCCAGCTGAGGGGAACAAATTGCAATGTCAATGTGTGAAAAACTATGAAATGCGTCAGATAGAAAGGTGGGCTCTCCGGTGTTCAAGAGAGCAAGATTCTGACTATCCAAGAAGTCTTTAAGTAGCGTACCTCTCGCACAAGCCCGAGGAGAGCCCCAAAGAGGGTGATGGGCATTGACGTCGCCTACCAATAAAAACGGTGGTGGCAACTGCGAAATGAGGTGTTCTAAGTCGCTGTGCGAGAGGTCCGCAGATGGAGGCAAATAGATACTGCAAATGGTGAATGAAGCGGAGGGTAGCTTAATGCTGACAGCAACGGACTGGATTGCAGATTGTATGGGTACGGAGTTGGCAAAAATATCATCTCGAATAAGCATCATAGTGCCCCCATGTGCCGGGACACCGTCCTCCGGGGATAAATCACATCGTACGGAGGAGTACTGCCTGATGGTAACGGTGTCCTGTGGACGGAGCTTCGTCTCTTGTAAACATACAGCCAAGGGTTCATGCTGGCGCAGCAACAAGTCAAGCTCTGGTCGATGTGGTCGAATTCCGCGTATGTTCCAATGGAGGATAGCCATTGAGTATATTATGGGATAAGTTTCAAATCGAAAGACGCTTCTGCAGATTGGGATTAGCTGGTCGGTTCAATTTGTTCTTCTTAGGCGTTGGGCTAGTACTATTTTCAGGAGCACGATCCTGCCGTTTCCGCACTGTCCCTCTGGCAGTGGCGGCAGAATCCTCCTGGTCCATCTCCTCCACAAGGGAGGTCCCTTTTTCAAGAGCAGTTTTAGGTCCAAGTAGTTCGAACCGATTGGATGTGCTGATCGGCGAAGACGGCCGTCGCCGATTCACGCCCTCCTCCCCAGATGACCCTTCAGAGGAGGATACACGTGTGGAGTTGCGTGAACTTTTCTTACCTTTAGATGACTTGGTAATAGATTGCACATTCTCTTTCAAGAAGTCTTGTCGTACATACTTGGTCTTAAACTGTTTTTCCGGGGCAGAAGACGTCGTGAATTTACCAACTTTAGTTCCAGAGGTCGAGGCTTTCGGTGACAACTGTGCAGGACTATTCTGTAAGCTAGCGGATTTGGCAGATGTTGATACCAACTTGGGTGTAGGTGCCGAAGGCTTTGGCAGCGCTTGGGCTAAAATAACCTTTTCCGCAATTGTAGCCCCGTTCATATCGCCGGTCTGTGTTGCGATTTCCCGACGCGGTACCGGTTTAGCTGCAACTGAGCTATAGGTACCGGACCTCGGGGCAGAGGGTTGGCGGAGTCGCAGGAGCTTCCGGGCTTCCAAGAAGGACACCTTCTCTTTCACCCGTATCTCCTGGATCGCTCGTTCCTCTGCAAAACGGGGGCAGTCTCGGGAACTAGATGGGTGTTCCCCGTTACAGTTCACACACGATGGAGCTGAAGCACAAGCCCCATCGTGGGAGATGTCACCGCAGTGGACGCAGGTGGACTTGCCGGTACACAACTCACTAGTGTGACCAAAACGTTGGCATTTAAAGCACCTCAGCGGATTGGGTATATAAGGCCTAACTTCGATGGCTTCATACCCTGCCCTAATCTTTTGAGGCAGATCAACCCGATCAAAAGTAAGAAACAGGGTACGAGTAGGCAGGAATTCACCGTTGATCTTACGTTGTACCCGATAAACAGCTGAGACACCCTGAGTCGCAAGATTTTCTTGGATCTCCTCAATTGACAAACCGTCCAACGCGCGGGTTGTTATTACACCGCGGGAGGAGTTCAGCGACTTGTGCACCTCGACCTTCACTGGATAGCTGGCTAACATGGTGGCTTTAAGTATTCTTGCAGCTTGCGAGGCGGAGTTGGCTTCGACAAGAAGTGTACCATTGCGAGCTCGAACGCAGGACTTAACAGGACCAGCAATGGCATCGAGACCCTTTTGGATAGTAAAAGGGCTCACCGTAAGGAACTTCTTACCTTCCTCTGTCCTATGAATGACCAAGTAGCGAGGACCACATGACTCGACTACTTCCTTTCCAACTTCTTTATTAAGGGGTTTTTGTTTTGGTGCCATAGAAAAAATGGTATAAATTCATCCCCCAGTGCTCCCCACCCACCACGGAGCCCAACGAGGGGTCACCCCACTGGGGTGACAGGGCTACACAGGGGATATAGCGGGCTCGCCGTCCCACTCACCCTGGAGTTCGGTGTAATACCTAGTCCTGGCCGATTGACTAGGGGTGGGTTAGTCCCTAGCCTCCCGTTTAGGCAAATCAGAAACCAAAGCGGTGTATTAGGCTGCGCACCCTCCCCAGTTACTGAAAGACAGAAGCCCAGGCTCAGGTACGCAACCCTCAACCAACCAGGATATTCCTCTTCACCGACACGGGTCTCCACGCACGGCCTACACGTGGGTGGGCATTTTCACCTACTGACTCCCTCACCACTCTGAGGTTGCCCACAGAGGGAGTCAAGGTGGCTCGGGACCCCGGGTGCGCCTAACCCGTACCTACCGTAGTAGGCCCCTGGGGGGTGAGTTTTGGTGCCATAGAAAAAATGGTATAAATTCATCCCCCAGTGCTCCCCACCCACCACGGAGCCCAACGAGGGGTCACCCCACTGGGGTGACAGGGCTACACAGGGGATATAGCGGGCTCGCCGTCCCACTCACCCTGGAGTTCGGTGTAATACCTAGTCCTGGCCGATTGACTAGGGGTGGGTTAGTCCCTAGCCTCCCGTTTAGGCAAATCAGAAACCAAAGCGGTGTATTAGGCTGCGCACCCTCCCCAGTTACTGAAAGACAGAAGCCCAGGCTCAGGTACGCAACCCTCAACCAACCAGGATATTCCTCTTCACCGACACGGGTCTCCACGCACGGCCTACACGTGGGTGGGCATTTTCACCTACTGACTCCCTCACCACTCTGAGGTTGCCCACAGAGGGAGTCAAGGTGGCTCGGGACCCCGGGTGCGCCTAACCCGTACCTACCGTAGTAGGCCCCTGGGGGGAATACTAATGAAGAATTTAAAGTATAATATGTATGGATATATTTCTGAATTGTTATCAGAAGCCTACAATTTTCTGAAACTTTTAGTAGCTACTTAGTTGAGCCACTTTTGGCAGCTATCAATGCCTTAATTTGCCTTGGTATGCTATTTGTACATGCCTGAACTGTCTCTTGTATATATGGATGATGCTTCCAGACCCTCTAGGATCTTTTCAATATGCCTAGTTTTCTTAGCAATCACTTCTGCCACTTCCGTCTTCACTAGCTTCGAGACATTTTCAATTGAGTTAATATCTAGTGAATCTACCAGCCATGGCAACAAAGGTATGTTTTATTCTCTCAGAAAAGCTTTCACTGCTTTTGCATTGTGACGTTGTGCCCCATCTTGCACAAATAGGAACGGTTCTCCATTTGGGAACCAATCTCTTATTTGAGACAGCAGCCTACTTCTCAACACTTCTTTGTACTGATGCTGCCACATTTTCTCTTGAACACCATTGAGACATCCAGTGCCTTTGGCACTGATGACTGACTATATCATGAATTTGTGGGATGTTTTATAGTCTGCACAACACAATATGGCACAAACTGAGCTTTGTTTGCAAGAATTTCAAAAGTGCTTCCATCACTAAAACAAACCTGAAACAAAAGAAGTCAACATGAATTGTTTCCAATGTGACCATTAGTTCCAGATAGTCCATTTTAAATGTAAAGTTTAACAATAAAGAATTTATGCAATGAAGATTTTCATATTTATGGATTTCCATAAATTTATGTATTTATCTTGTCTTTACATAGCTGAGTTTTTCAGCAACCAAGTAGGAGTTAATTTTTTTTGTTTCTTGGCAGGTCTGTGGTCTTAAAATTTCATATCTGAAATTTATGCCTAATAGTTATTTCAGATGATGCAATTCCATTCTCTTCAAGCTTGAATTTAATTTCTTTTGCACTAGCAAACCTGTTTCTTTCACAGATGTTTTTCAAGCAATGCACAACTCTTGGTGTGAGAATTTGTTTTGGCCCACAGTTACTCTTCATATGTGCAGCTAAGTCCTTACCAAATTCAATTTTCTATTTAATTTCCCTCATAGATGTTTCAGACACCCCCAATATTTGAGAAGTCTATCGATTTGAAAACAAATCAGTTTTAATCAAGGTTTTTACCTCTGAAACTTTTTGAGGTGTCATCATATCACATGATTTTCCCATTATGTTGTGAATAGAAAAAACAAATTCATAAGGTTCATGTTTCAAAACATAAAAATTTCGCAGTTGAAATGTCCACTAGCGCACTTCAACCTCGCTGCTGCAACCAAAGATGTCTGCCGTAGTCGCAGACGAAACATCTGGGAAGAGGAAGGAGGAGCCCAGTAGACCACGGCCCACAAGCCCGGATTATACTCCAGCCAGTATAAAAATTTAAGTATTAAGAGCAGAAGATTATAATGTGCCTTCTCCTTTTGTTAACAGCACTGCAACTAGTGCTTGTGAAGCAACAATATGGACCCTTAAACACAGAAAGAGCATAAAACATATTCATTAAAGACAACAATAGTCCCCTAACATTGTCCAGTGAAGTTCACAATGATAGATGAGCATTGGTATTATGCTAGTCCTCAGAATTCAGTGAACTGAGAAATAACCTAGGTATGTCTAATAATATGGTCAGGCACTAAATGATTACTGTTTACAAGCTATACACCCTTCAAGTGAACCTTCAAGTGAGATATCTTCCATTGGATTTCCTTAAATCCTACATGAATCTCTAGTAATGATTAAATATTTCTACTCAACATACCAGCTATGGCATGCACTCTGGTCACTCAGAAAAACTTATTTCTTTGCTGCTAGGAGCGTCTGTGGTCACCATTTTGCAATACCTTGTGTATATAAAGTTAGCATGGTAACCGTTACACCACGGAGTGAGACATGGTATCATGAATATGAAATATGTAAATAATATTGAAGAAAGATGTTAAGACTTATATATCAGGCAGACATCCTGAATCAAATGATATGCAATCCTTTGTTAATGGACTTCCAACACATGATGAACAACCCATCAAACTTTATTTATTATACTCTCAATTCCAAACAAAAAAAACTCATAACCAGCTTTAGAATCATAAATAAAGAAAACAGAGACTATCCGAGGAATTGTGGGAGGAAATGTATATAAATTAAATAATGTAAATGACAAGTTTAACTCCTTAATGACTTTCGTAAGTATCCATAGCTCCAGTTTTCCACACGCATAAAGAAAATTAATAGCAATTCTAAAAATGGCTTTGCTAACTCAAAGTATAAAAATATGATATATACATAAAAGAGAACATTTAGCAACTAGAGAGTATAAGTGTGGTAGATAAACAATTCTATAAAATGTACTGCAGGATTCTAAAAGCGATTATAAAGGTAGCTAAACAACTTGTTCATGAAAACCAAATGCTACCCTCTCACAATAAGCCTAGCACTATATGGAACATTATTAAAATACGGACTGGTAAATGTCATTCGAAAAATGTAAAAGAAATTAAAGTAAATCAAGTGACCACAAATGATCCCCAGCAGATAACAAATCCATTTAATGAATATTTCATTCAGGTGGCAGAAAATTAACAGACAAATAAAGAACCTAAGAGGAGTCCAATGTCGTACCTTCAGGAATCCTGTATGCAAAATTTTACATCCTTAGAGATGGTACCTACAAGTACAACGAAAATAAAAAGTCATAAAATCCCTCAAAAGCAAGAATTCATCAGGATACGATGAAATAAGTACAAAAACAATAAAGGTCTATGCTGACATTATCTGCAAACCTTTATTTAAGTCATAAATGTATTATATCCTTCTTAACAGGGATATTACCAGATATATTAAAATATTCAGTCATTATGCCATTATACAAGAAAAAGCAATTTTCAGAAATGTCAAACTATAGACAAGTATCTTTACTTACAGCCTTTTTGGAAATCTTTGAAAAAATTATATGTGAAAGAATTCATCAACATCTAGATAAGTGTAATGTTTAAGCAAAAAAGCAGTTTGAATTCAGGAAGAGCATATGAACCTGTGATGCCATTTTACAGTTAACTAACAGAGTTCTCAAGTCATTGGATGATGGTGATGATGATAATAATAATAATATTAATAATTGGCGCTTAACTGCAACAAAAATGAACGGAAGTCGTTAAAAGCGTAATTAAAACTTAAAGCACAGCGCATGGTAGTGGGTGATAAAAATTAAAAGTTTACCGCTCCATTGGCAACCATCACACAACATAAAAACCAATTAAAATTAGACTGGGAAATTAAGCGTCACTGTGGATAAAAATTTTAAAAAAATTCTACCACTCCATGATCATCAGCCAGGACCTCCGAGAGGTCGCAGAGAGGCTCATAACCGTACTAGGCGAGCACACTCTACCAACACATGTCGCACAGAGCGGGCAGACAGGTGGAGGTTCCTGCTTGAATAAGTGGCTGTGGCCAATGCGTAACTCAGCTAAAATAACTTCCCCACGACAAGATAGACGTGATGAAGTCATCAAGTCAGTGTATACCTTCACTTTGCTAAGTTTTTTGCCGCGAAGTGCGGACCACATGTCAGCTCGATATTGCCGCTCTTCGTACAAGAAGTCTAAAATCTTCGGCCGTGACAAAGTTAGTGGTAACACTGGGCGCAGATGATGCCTTCTTTGCAACCAAATCCGCCAGTTCATTCCCCGCAAATCAACGTGTCCAGGAACCCAAGCGCACTCCTCATTTACACGCGAAGCATGCAAAATGTGGAGGATGTCCTAAATACGCTGTACTATAGGATAGTAAATGTACAGCTCACGCAGGCTCTGAAGTGCACTAAGGGAATAACTCAGAATAAGGCAGTCACCCAAGTTTCGACGAATATATAGAAGAGCTCGGTAAATAGCATATAGCTCTGCAGAATAAATTGATGTGCTACTTGGTAAACCGAAAGTAAATAGTTCAGTCCGAGTGTCAAAGGCCCAACACCAACTTACTACCATCGGTATAAATATAAACGCGGCCACTGTATCTCGATAAAACTTTTATAAAAACCAGAGTGGATACTAGATATAGGCATAGAATACTTCGCGTATGTCATTATCCCGAGATCTACGTAGGGAGAAGCTCGTAACCAAGGTGGGTGCACACTGTCCCCCTTTGGAAACATGCGAAGTATTTTAAGATCGTACGTTCGAAGAAGGTTCCGCAAGCAAAATCCTGCAGGCGTTGGACCACGTAAAAGGTTTGTATAGTGGTCGTCCAATGCAGCATCAAAATAGGGAGTAAACGATGAATGCGCAGGCATGCACCCCACGCTACAGCCATAGTTAGAAGAACATCCGCCGAATTCGCAGAGGGGATTCGGCGTAGAGGCTCACAACGGGCTAATCGGAAAAGCTCCAATGGCCACACGAATTCCCTGATTAGGGTCAGTGCCGAGCATTCTTAGTACAGATGGACATGTTGATGAATAAAAAAATACATCCGTAGTCTAAATTCCATCGCATCAGTGCACGATAAAGACGCAGCAACAGTGTCTGATCAGCTCCCCAAACTGTTCCGCATAGTATCCGTAAGATATTCAGAGAACGGTTGTATCGCACTTTCAGCTGTGCTATATGTGCTGACAAGCAAAGTTTGCGATCGAATACCAACCCCAGGAATCTCGCCTCATCTGCGAAGGGAAGTAAGTCTGGCCGAAATTGAAGAATAGGTGCCAGAAGTTAAAGCAGAATGTCTTCTCAGGTGAAAAACGAAAGCCGTATCCTGAGCTCCAATCATAGAGATTGCCCAAACACCGTTGGAGACGGCGTTCCAAAAACGGCGTTCGCTGAGAAGTGCAGGAGATAGCAAAGTCGTCCACGAATAAACAGGACGAGACACCTGCGGGAACACTTTGTTTTATGGAATTAATCGCAATAGCAAACAGCGTCATGCTTAGTACCGAACCTTTCGGCACTCCGTTCTCTTGAATAAAATGGTTAGAAAAAATCGAGTCAATCGTTATTAGGAAAACGCGGTCCCTCAAAGTCCTGAGTGAACAATGGAAGGCGTCCACATATATTCCAGTTGTGGACGGAACGTAAAATCCCTGCCCACCAAGACGTATCATAAGCCTTCTCGAGGTCAAAAATATCCCAACCGTCTGATAATTCTGAAGAAAACCGTTCATGATCTGCGTCGATAGCAACACAAGATGGTCAACCGCTGAACGACGGATTCGAAATACCACATTGAACGTTGGTCAGAAGATTGTGGGATTCCAGCCATCACACCAACCGCCCATTGACCATGCGTACCACTATTTGGCAGACGCAACTGGTGAGCGAAATTGGACGGTAACTGGAAGGAAGGTGACGGTCCTTTCCAAGTTTCAAAATAGGTATGACGGTGGCCTCTCGCCACTGAGCTGGGAAAGTGGCATTCATCCAGATACGGTTATAGACCTCGAGCAGGAAAATCTTACATTCACGAGAGAGATATTGCAACATTTGGAAGTGGATATCATCCGGACCTGGTGCTAAGTTTCGCGAAGATGAAAGTGCGTGGTCTAGCTCCGCCAAGGTGGAAAGGCGATTGTAGTTTTCAAGGTTTCCAGAGCGGAAGGCAAACACTTGCAATTCCACCTGAGCCTTAACAGGAAGGGAAATAGTTCTCTGAGCTAGATAGTTGAGCAAAAGTACTGCCAAGAGTGTTAGCCACATCTAAGTTAACAACCACAGTGTCGTGAAGTGTCTTCAGACCGGCTATCGGTATATGAGTTGCTTTTCCGGCCACACGCCTTAACTTATTCCATACAAAAGAGGAAGGGGAGTAAAGCTCTCCGAGATGGCTTCTTGCTATCCTTAATAACTTTCCTAGATTGGTCACACAGCTTTTTATATTGTATAAGATTATCGAGAGTGGGGCGACCCTGAAAAAACCTGCGAGCACTGGAATTCCAGCATTCATCTGTCCACCAAGTGACAGGAAATCGACAAAGAGGTCCAGGCGACCGCGGAATAGAAAGCTCAGAAGCGGAAATAATTGTCTCGCTGAGGTGCTGAACTAAACAATCCCACGAGTCGTGCTCGTTGTAATGAAAAACGGCTATGTTTGCATAAAGATTCCATTTGGCTCCTTCTAAGTGCCATCTAGGAAATTGTGGGGAACATTTATCCTGTGCTAATAGACCAATAAGAATAGAAAAGTGGTCACTAGAATGTAAGTCAGAGATGATATTCCATTGTAAGGAAACTGCCAGCTGTAGAGAGCAAACTGCTATACCCAGGTGAGGAAAACTATTGAAGGTATTAGAAACAAATATAGGCTCTCCGGTGTTCAGAAAATATAGATTAATTTTATCGAAGAACTCAGCATTCAGTTGATCTCTTGCACAAGCCTGGGGGGAATCCCAAAGTGGGGGTGGGCATTCACATCCCCTACCAACAGAACCGGTGTTGGTAGCTGGGAGATGAGGTCTTCTAGACCAGTGCGCGAGAGGTCATCAGAGGGAGGCACATAGATACTGCAAATGTTGAAGCTGGCGGAGGTTAGCATAATCCGTACAGCGATGGCCTGTATGTCAGAATGTGAGAGTACAAATTCAGCGAAGATATCTCTGATAAGAATCATGGTGCCCCCATGAGCAGGAACACCATTTGCCGGCAGTAAACTACACTGGACAGAAGAGTACTGCTTTAAGCTAAGGTAGTCTTGGGGGCGATGCTTGATCTCTCGCAAACATTCAACCAAAGGCTGATACTGGTGAACAATTCAAACTCTGGTTGACGTGATCTCATTCCACGTATGTTCCACTGTAGGATAGTCATGTGCATTGTATGGGATAAGTTTTAAATGGAAAGGCGTTTCTGCACATTCGGCTGTGCTAATCGGTTTAGTTTATTTTCCTTGGCCGTCGGGGCTAACACTTTTTTCAGGAGCACGAACCTGCTGCTTACACACTGGCCGTATTGCAGTAAGGGCAGAATCCTCCTGGTCCATCTTCATCTGGGAGGACCCCTGTCCAAGTGAAAATTTTGGTTCGAGAACCTCGAACCGATTAGAGGTACTGATCACGAAGATGGTCGTCGGCGATCGATACTCCTCCCGGAAGATTCCTCAGCAGATGTTCTGCGTGGAAAATGACGGGTACTTTTCTTTCCCATAGATATTTTAAATGAGGATTTTGCATTATGCTTTAGGAAGTCGGTTGGCACATAGTTGGTCTTAAATGTCTCTGCCGGTTCAGAATACCCCACGGCTGTAGCGGTGTAATTGCCCGAGGTTGATGGTTTGGGTAACACTGCTGCCAGAGGCCCTTTTACGACGGCAGATTTTGAAGCTGCTATAGCCGATCTAGATGTTGAGGGCTTTGCTATTGAGCTGGCAACGATAATCTTCTCTACAATAGTGGCCCCGGTTTTATGGCAGGTCTGAGTCGCGATTTCCCGGATCTGTGCCGGTTTAGCCGCAACTGAACTATAGGTACCAGAGCGCGGGACAGAGGGTTGGCGGAGGCGAACGAGTCTATGAGCCCTTGAGAACACCTTCTCCTTCATCCGTATCTCCTGGATCGCCCTCTCCTCTGAGAAAGGGGGCAATTGCGGGAACTAAATGGATGTTTCCCACTGCAATTTACACAAGATGGTGTGGTAGTGCAACTTCCATCGTGCGATGCGGCCCCACAGATAGCACAGTTAGAATTGCCAGTACAAAAGTCACTGGTGTGCCCAAACCGCTGGCATTTGTAACATCTGTGGCGGTTGGGTGTATAGGTCCGGGCCTCGATGGCCTCGTACCCTTCCTTAACCCTTTGGAGAAGCTCTACCCTATCAAAGGAAACGAACAGTTTAGGGTAGGCATGAACTCACCATTCACTTTCCGCTGAGCCCTATAAACAGATGTCACACCCTGTTCTGCTAGATCCTCTTGAATCTCCTCGTTGGACACACCGTCCAATGCGCGGGTGCTGCTAACGCCACGCGAGGAGTTCAAGGTCTTATGCTTTTGGACCTTAATGGGGTAGCTTTCTAAAAGCTTTGCTCTAAGTATTTTCTCTGCCTGGGATGCTGAAAGTACTTCAAACAGGAGAGTCCCATTTCGGGCTCTAATACAAGATTTCACCGGACCAGCAATTTTGTCTAAACCCTTTTGGATAGCAAAAGGGCTAACCGAGGTAAATTTCCTCCCTTCCTCTGTTCTATTGATAACCAAATGGCGAGGACCACTGCACTCAACTACTTCTCTTCCAGACACATTTCTATTGAAAGTTTTGTTTTTTGCCATGGAAAAACCAGAAGAAATTCATCCCCCAGTGCTGCCCTCCACCGAGCTCAACATGGGTTCACCCCACTGTGGTGACAGGGCTACACAGAGGATGAGATGATGATGATAATGGTGTTTAAGGGCGCTCAACTGCCGAGGTCATAAGCGCCCTTACGATTAAAACTTGGCAATAGGCAGTAAGAAAAATACCAAAAAAAAAGGAAAAAACACAAGTAAAAGAGCTAACACAGTTGAAACGGAAGTAACAGAACGGCCCAGCCCTCTAAACAGAGCTGGATATAAAACACCATCTAAAATCAACACATTAAAATTAAAAGAGTTTAAAAAAAAAAAAAAAAACTGCTATCACACTAAAACGTCAAGGTAAAAGAAAGTTTTGCTAAAAATTTAAAAACCCTGTCCACTGCTCTTGGGTCATCTGCCAGGACCTCAGCAAGAGAGGCCGGCATGCCCATAGATGACCGAATGTGTGCCAGGTGACCACACTCCAGCAACACATGACGAACTGTCTGTGCCTCCCCACAGAGCGCACAGACAGGAGCAGGTTCACGTTTAAAAAGGTAACTGTGCGTAAAAATACAGTGGCCAATTCTTAGCCGAGCTAGTACTACCTCCTCCCGGCGGAATAAACGAGAGGAGGTTACCCAGTTGATAGGGAGGTCCTTCACCTCTCGCAGCTTATTACCACGGAGAGCCGACCACTCCGCATGCCAAGTCGAAAAAACGGCTCTCCGTACAGCCACTCTAAAATCTTCTGCTGTTGAATGGGTAATCGTAACACTGGGCGCTGTGACTGCCGACTTCGCTGCCAAATCCGCCGTGTCATTCCCTGGCAAGCCAACGTGTCCAGGAATCCATGCGCACTCCACATTAAAACCAGAAGCGTGCAAAATGTGGAGAACGTCCTGGATGCGCTGCACCAAAGGATGGTAATTGTACAGCTCACGAATGCTCTGAAGGGCACTAAGGGAATCACTAAGAATAAGGCAGTCACCTAATTTTCGACGTCGAATATACAGAAGGGCTTGATAAATAGCATATAGCTCGGCAGAATATATAGATGTGCAACTAGGCAAACCGTAAGTAGAAGTTGCGGTGCCAGTTACAAAGGCACATCCAACACCGTCGGGGCTCTTACTACCATCGGTGTAAATACAAATACGGCCACTGTATTTGGATAAAAATTCTAAAAAGCAACGACGAATACTATCAAGAGGCGTAACAGATTTCCCGTAGAGCGTCATCCCGAGATCGACATGGGAGGTAGCGCGTAACCAAGGGGGGTGTATACTCTCTCCCTTGGATAACAGCCGAGGAATGTCAACATGGTGCTGGCGTAGAAGCTCACGGAAACGAAAACCTGCTGGCCTGGGGCTCAGAGAGCGGAGGCAGTATCGCTCGTGCAGCTCAGGGGAGAAAAACGCGTGATAAGTTGGATGCCCAGGCATACACTTCAGCCCACAGCCATAATTAGCAAGCAGGACATCACGCCGACAACGCAGAGGAGGTTCTCCCGATTCGGCGTAGAGGCTAACAACTGGGCTCGTTGGAAAAGCTCCAACGGCCACACGGATGCCCTGGTTATGGACTGTGTCTAACCTTCTGAGCACTGAAGGTCGAGCTGAAGAATACACAATGCTGCCATAGTCCAACTTCGAACGAATCACAGCACGATAAAGACGGAGCAATGCCGTCCGATCCGCACCCCAAGACTTGCCACTTAGTATCCGTAAAAGATTTAGAGAACGGTCACATCGTGCTCTAAGCTGTGCTATTTGTGGTGCCCAACAAAGTTTCCGATCGAAGATCAAACCAAGGAATCTCGCCTCGTCTGCGAAAGGAAGTAAATCTGGCCCGAGTCGAAGAGACGGCGGCATTTGCCACTTACGGCGCCAGAAGTTAACGCAGACTGTCTTCTCAGCGGAGAAACGAAAACCGTGTTTCGAGCTCCATGCATAGAGATTGTCCAAACACCGCTGGAGACGGCGTTCCAAAAACGGTGTACGCTGAGAAGTACAGAAGATGGCAAAGTCGTCCACGAATAAACAGGAAGAGACACCTTGAGGCACACATAGTGATATGGAATTTATCGCAATAGCAAATAGAGTCACGCTGAGTACCGAGCCCTGCGGCACTCCGTTCTCTTGAATAAAATGGTTAGAAAAAACCGAACCCACCCTCACTCGAAAAACGCGGTCCCGCATAAACTCCTGAATGACCAACGGTAGGCGTCCACGTATGTTCCAGTTGTGCAGAGAACGCAATATTCCCGCCCGCCAACACGTGTCGTAGGCCTTCTCGAGGTCAAAAAATATCCCAACTGTGGGGCTGTTCTTAAGAAACCCGTCCATAATCTGAGTTGACAGAGAGACAAGGTGGTCAGCAGTTGAACGTCGTCGTCGAAAGCCACACTGGATGTTCGTCAGAAGATTGTGGGATTCCAGCCACCACACCAACCGTCCATTGATCATGCGTTCCATCACCTTGCACACGCAACTGGTGAGGGAAATAGGACGGTAACTGGAAGGAAGATGGCGGTCCTTTCCAGGTTTAAGAATGGGTATGATGGTGGCCTCCCGCCACTTGTCTGGAAAAATGCCATCAACCCAGACACGATTATAGACCTCGAGTAGGAAATCTTTGCCATCAGGAGAGAGATGTTGCAACATTTGGACGTGGATACCATCTGGACCTGGTGCTGAGTGTCGTGAAGAGGAGAGTGCATTGTCTAGCTCTGCCAGGGTGAAAAGGCGATTATAATCCTCAAGGTTGCCAGAAAGAAACGAGAATTCTTGAGATTCCACCTGGTTCTTAACTGTAAGAAACTCAGGGGAATAGTTGCCTGAGCTAGACACCTCAGCGAAAGCACTGCCTAAAGTATTCGCCACGTCAAATGTATCAACAACAGCTCCGGTAGGTGTTTTGAGACCGGCGATGGGCATATGGTTCGGTTTCCCAGCCACACGTCTTAACTTATCCCATACGACAGAGGAAGGTGTATGTCGATTAAAGGAACCCACGAATTTATTCCATGACATCTTTTTGCTATCCCTAATAACCCGCCTAGAATGTGCACGCATCCGTTTATAGTGTATCAGGTTATCCAGTGTAGGAAAACGCTGGAAAACCCGTAGAGCTCGTCTGCGAGCGCGAATAGCATCCCGACAGTCAGCGGTCCACCAAGGTACCGGAAATCGACGGCTGTAGCCAGTCGAACGCGGAATGGATTGCTCAGCAGCAGAAAGAATGGTCCCTGTAAGATGTTCGACCAAGTGGTTCACAGAGTCGTGCTCTTCGTAGCTAAATTCAGCCAAGTGGGAGTACAGTTCCCAGCTGGCGTGGTCTAGGCGCCAACTGGGTAAACGGGTGGAACATACAACGGGTGTCAAGACACTAATACGACAAGGAAAGTGGTCACTAGAATGCAAATCCGAGATGATATTCCAGCATAAGGTGACTGCCAGCCGAGGGGAACAAATTGCAATGTCAATGTGTGAAAAACTATGAAATGCGTCAGATAGAAAGGTGGGCTCTCCGGTGTTCAAGAGAGCAAGATTCTGACTATCCAAGAAGTCTTTAAGTAGCGTACCTCTCGCACAAGCCCGAGGAGAGCCCCAAAGAGGGTGATGGGCATTCACGTCGCCTACCAATAAAAAGGGTGGTGGCAACTGCGAAATGAGGTGTTCTAAGTCGCTGTGCGAGAGGTCCGCAGATGGAGGCAAATAGATACTGCAAATGGTGAATGAAGCGGAGGGTAGCTTAATGCTGACAGCAACGGACTGGATTGCAGATTGTATGGGTACGGAGTTGGCAAAAATATCATCTCGAATAAGCAACATAGTGCCCCCATGTGCCGGGACACCGTCCTCCGGGGATAAATCACATCGTACGGAGGAGTACTGCCTGATGGTAACGGTGTCCATTGGACGGAGCTTCGTCTCTTGTAAACATACAGCCAAGGGTTCATGCTGGCGCAGCAACAAGTCAAGCTCTGGTCGATGTGGTCGAATTCCGCGTATGTTCCAATGGAGGATAGCCATTGAGTATACTATGGGATAAGTTTCAAATCGAAAGACGCTTCTGCAGATTGGGATTAGCTGGTCGGTTCAATTTGTTCTTCTTAGGCGTTGGACTAGTACTATTTTCAGGAGCACGATCCTGCCGTTTCCGCACTGTCCCTCTGGCAGTGGCGGCAGAATCCTCCTGGTCCATCTCCTCCACAAGGGAGGTCCCTTTTTCAAGAGCAGTTTTCGGTCCAAGTAGTTCGAACCGATTGGATGTGCTGATCGGCGAAGACGGCCGTCGCCGATTCACGCCCTCCTCCCCAGATGACCCTTCAGAGGAGGATACACGTGTGGAGTTGCGTGAACTTTTCTTACCTTTAGATGACTTGGTAATAGATTGCACATTCTCTTTCAAAAAGTCTTGTCGTACATACTTGGTCTTAAACTGTTTTTCTGGGGCAGAAGAGGTCGTGAATTTAATAGCTTTAGTTCCGGAGGTCGAGGCTTTAGGTGACAAGTGTGCAGGACTATTCTGTAAGCTGGCGGATTTGGCAGATGTTGATACCAACTTGGGTGTAGGTGCCGAAGGCTTTGGCAGCGCTTGGGCTAAAATAACCTTTTCCGCAATTGTAGCCCCGTTCATATCGCCGGTCTGTGTTGCGATTTCCCGACGCGGTACCGGTTTAGCTGCAACTGAGCTATAGGTACCGGACCTCGGGGCAGAGGGTTGGCGGAGTCGCAGGAGCTTCCGGGCTTCCAAGAAGGACACCTTCTCTTTCACCCGTATCTCCTGGATCGCTCGTTCCTCTGCAAAACGGGGGCAGTCTCGGGAACTAGATGGGTGTTCCCCGTTACAGTTCACACACGATGGAGCTGAAGCACAAGCCCCATCGTGGGAGGTGTCACCGCAGTGGACGCAGGTGGACTTGCCGGTACACAACTCACTAGTGTGACCAAAACGTTGGCATTTAAAGCACCTCAGCGGATTGGGTATATAAGGCCTAACTTCGATGGCTTCATACCCTGCTCTAATCTTTTGAGGCAGATCAACCGGATCAAAAGTAAGAAACAGGGTACGAGTAGGCAGGAATTCACCGTTGATCTTACGTTGTACCCGATAAACAGCTGAGACACCCTGAGTCGCAAGATTTTCTTGGATCTCCTCAATGGACAAACCGTCCAACGCGCGGGTTGTTACTACACCGCGGGAGGAGTTCAGCGACTTGTGCACCTCGACCTTCACTAGATAGCTGGCTAACATGGTGGCTTTAAGAATCCTTGCAGCTTGCGAGGCGGAGTTGGCTTCGACAAGAAGTGTACCATTGCGAGCTCGAACGCAGGATTTAACAGGACCAGCAATGGCATCGAGACCCTTTTGGATAGTAAAAGGGCTCACCGTAAAGAATTTCTTACCTTCCTCTGTCCTATGAATAACCAAGTAGCGAGGACCACATGACTCGACTACTTCCTTTCCAACGTCTTTATTAAGCGGTTTTAATTTTGGTGCCATAGAAAAAATGGTATAAATTCATCCCCCAGTGCTCCCCACCCACCACGGAGCCCAACGAGGGGTCACCCCACTGGGGTGACAGGGCTACACAGGGGATATAGCGGGCTCGCCGTCCCACTCACCCTGGAGTTCGGTGTAATACCTAGTCCTGGCCGATTGACTAGGGGTGGGTTAGTCCCTAGCCTCCCGTTTAGGCAAATCAGAAACCAAAGCGGTGTATTAGGCTGCGCACCCTCCCCAGTTACTGAAAGACAGAATCTCAGGCTCAGGTACGCAACCCTCAACCAACCAGGATATTCCTTTTCACCGACACGGGTCTCCACGCACGGCCTACACGTGGGTGGGCATTTTGACCTACTGACTCCCTCACCACTCTGAGGTTGCCCACAGAGGGAGTCAAGGTGGCTCGGGACCCCGGGTGCACCTAACCCGTACCTACCGTAGTAGGCCCCTGGGGGGTACACAGAGGATATGGAGTTCGGTATAATACCTAGTCCTGGCCGATTGACTAGGTGTGGGTTAGTCGCTGGCCTCCCGTTTAGGCGAAGCAGAAATCACAGCGGTGTATTAGGCTCCGCACCCTCCCCAGTTACTGAAGATCAGAAGCCCAGTCTCAGATGCGCAACCCTGAACCAACCAGGATATTTCTTTCCACCGACACGAGTCTCCACGCACGGCCTACATGTGGGTGGTCATTTTGGTAGATTGACTCCCTCACCACTCGGAGGTTGCCCACACGAGAGTCAGGGGTAGCTCGGGAACCCCCGGGTGCACCATACCCGTAAAAAATGTAAATGACGTGTTATTTATGGACGCTCTTTAACTACTATGGTTCTCAGCGTCCTATTCTATATTGGGCGTAAAAGACCGCTTAATTTTGCTCAAAGGCCTCTCTATCAGGCTTGAGATTCTTTTACGTGCCGTAAATCTACGACACGGGACGAACGGCTCTACTTCCCTTCCGAAGGAAGCCATGCTAAGGATTTTTACAACCGAAAAAATCCATCGTCCTCCGCCGGGTTTGAACCCAAGACCTCGGGTTTATGAACTTAGCATGGTAACCATTACACCACGAAGGGCGACATCAATCCTGTACCTACCGTAGTAGGTCCCAGGGGGGAGCCATTAGATAGCAAACTTAATACACTAGGAATATTCTGTCATCTATCAAAGACATTTGACTGTGTTAATCATGAGATACTTCTATCAAATTTATCATACTGTGGTATTAGGGACAATTAGTATCAAGAGATTACATCTTATTTATCGTAAAAAAAGCAAAAGGTTATAATGAATACTTGAAATAATTCCAATGCACACTCTGAATGGTCAGAAATAAAGCACGGTGTCTCACAAGGTTCTATTCTGGGTCCCTTATTATTTTTAGTATATGTAAATGTGTACTTACACTAATAAACATCAATGTCTATCCAGTTCATTTTGTGGATGACACAAGTTTAAAATTAAAGAAGACGGTGTAGTCCGTTCCCAGATTCATCTAATAAAACCTTCAACACCTTAAATAATTTTCTAGAAAATAGTAAAATTCACATAAACTTTGAAAAATTAAACTACATTAATTTTTGCACAAAGCATAAAAAAAACCTAGCAGACATAAGGAGAGAATATGAAAATAATCAGATTGCAGAAGCTTGTAATACAAAATTCCTAAGTCTATGATCGTTCATGACATGAATTAGATACACCATATTGATTATATCTTACCCAAATTGAGTTCTGCATGTTTTGCAATCCGATCTTTAATTCAGCTTATAAATAAGAGCATACTAAAACAGCATATTATGCATATTTTCATTCATTGATGACCTTATTTTGGGGAAATTTGGTAAATGCTAAACAAGAGAACAGGGTTCTTATGCAAAAAAGTTAATAAGAATAATGGCAGGGAAAGGACAATCAACTCAATGCAAACATCTTAAAAAAATGTTTGGAATGTTGCCATTAGCCTGTGAATATATTCTAGGCCATGTTGTCATTTGTAATACATAACTCAGGAAAGTTTACAAAAAATGCAGATATAACAAAGAGACCAGATATAAGCAGGACTTACATAGACCAGCAAATAATTTGCAGTTATTCCAAAAGGGTTTACTACAAAGAATTAGGGTTCTTAATTCACTTCCCTCTTCTGTAAAAGAATTGCAAATGAACAAAAAAAATCTGATGTTTTCCATTCACAAAACTTTCTCTACCTCTCTGCACTCCACTATTGTTAAAACTCGTATTTACTTTATGCTAATCGAGAAAAATTTCGCAGAAATTGTCTTATTACTCGTTTCCTTGTAAGTAGAAGTGAAATAAGAGATTACCATAGGTTTAAGTGATAATCAAAATCTGGTTGCTATGTGACTGAGGTTCCTTTGTTTGTATGAACAGGAGTTGACAAATTCTTGTATGAGAAAAGTATAAGTTTTTCAAGGCTGATACCAAATACACGAAATATCCCAAAAACGATAAACTCCATGAAAAAAAATGTATATAACATAAATCCTTTGTTTTAACGTGCTCTACATTTATTGTGAAGTGAGTTCTTGACAATCTCTTACGGTTTAGAAATTATGCAAAAATCCGTAAAGTTCATCCAGAACAAAGTAGTCTTCAGAGGCTATTCCCAGAAAATTCAAGATATGAATTTTATTTGGCAAGTAAATATTTGAAATATAAAAGATTTTAATCAAAATCGTTACAGCAATTTTTAAGGAAATCAAAATTTTCAAAATGTTTCCCTGTAAAGGACAAATAAATAAATAAAATCTGAATATCCTTCCCCGGTACCTTGGTTACTATACCAGGGCATATATCTAAACTTCATATTTATTTCCCATAAAAAATACATAAAATAACTTAACCTAATACAACTTATAAAGCAAAATCAATTAAAAAACGCAAAATATATACACAAAAAGTACTACAAATAAAATAAAATAAAACAATAATTTACTGCCAAAAATGAGAAAAAATAAAAACTTTAGTATAGTAATTAAAATTATATGACAGGGAGTAAGTTAAAGCAAAAATAATAAACGTATAACTACACTTCAATCTAATATTTACTGGAAGTGTAAATGTAAGTAATAACCTATTACAACTAATTACAAAAACTAACTTCTGTCCACTGAAAGCCAGCGGAAAATGTGCTGGAAACCAGCACTCAGCTAATATATTAACCTATGAATGGTGAATTTCTGCTAGTTAAATATATTAATTCCACAAAATACCTTTATTATTTATATTTCATATTGAGATTATTATTATATTAATTTCTTATTTGATTTTGTTTATTTAAAATATTAACTACTTCAACTTTTTCTCTCAATTTAACATTTTGGTTAGTAACTATTTCATTTCTTTATTTTATACATTTACTATAATGCAATTTTTTTATAACTCACCTACATTTCATATAATCACTTTTAGTGCTTAAGTAACGAATTAATCATTTTATTTATATTATAATATAAACAATTTATTTATTTTAATTATATAAATACCTTATTTTCTTTTTCATTTAATACTTCCACCTCACCATTTATCACTTCACACTTATTCTATATAAACTTCACCAAAACATTCACTTCACCACACAACACTTTCACCTTTACACTCGCTGCATCACAAAGCACCTCCTCCATCTCTAGTTTTATGAATCTCTCCTAATCAATCCTCCCCTCTCGCCTCCTAGATTGTCCGCGACTCTTCGTTCGTTGCTCTCTCTCTCTCTCTCTCTCTCACACACACTCTGCCACGGCTCCCTCATGTATGCGCTCTTTCCATACTCTACTCTCTTTAACTCGTCTCCTGTTGTCCCAATTAGGGCTATTTTAACTTCTAATGGGTCTATTTGTTCATTTCTCAACCCAACATTGGCGTGCTGTACATTTGCAAAAAAAAAAAAAAAAAAAAAAAAAAAAAAAAAAAAAAAAAAAAAAAAAAAAAAAAAAAAAAAAAAAAAAAAAACCGTTTCTCCTGCTAGTAGTATACTGAATGCTTTCATCTACTTTTAAGTCTTTTACTCTTAATCCTTCTCCTACTTCTACAGCTCTTCTCTCTCCTCCTTTCATTTATTCCTCTTTACTTCCGCTTCTTCTATTTTACCTAGACACTCCTGTTCCTCAGTTTCGTCTTCATAAATATTATGTAGCATCAAATTAATGTGATATAATGCGCCTTGTAAATTTTGTGTACTTAATCTTTCTGATCCTCTTAAAATTCTCTCCTCAGGTATATTAATTTCAATTAATTCTTTTATTGGTTCTTCTTCCCATGCTATTTTACTTACTTTGTTTGCTAAGTTTCCCAAGGTATTTGTTAATACAGGGATCCTTAAAATTTAATTTATGGAAAAACCTCTAAATTTATCCCTCTCTTCGTCTAAATGATGTCCATATTTCTTGCATTCAATGAGAACGTGCTCCGGTTTATCTTGTATTTTACAAAGTTTTCATATATCATTGGTTGTATTTATCTTTTTCCAATAAGTCTTATAGGGACCATGCCCTGTTATATAATCAATCAATCCTTTAGTTGGTTGTATATGATTTAATTTTAATCTTTCTTCAGTGTTCCCAAATAAGTTAAAAACTCTTGTTCCTACTTCTGTATTCTCCCATTCTCATAGCCTTCTTTATGTCAAAATACTGCATACATCGCTGTCCTACAATTCGCTCTACCATATCATAATTTCTTGTTTTTAACATAAAGTTTGTTTCCGTTGTTGTAATTATATAATCAATTAGCCAAATTGCTGTAGTTACCAATAATGCCATTGTTTGCGATGTGTTTACTGCCCCTGTAAATCGTAGTAAATGTTTTCTTTGCGCACTCCTCAATAATCGTCTCCATCCTTGTTGCCCAAATTCCAGCACCGTATGACATAATTGACGCAAAAATTACATTATGGTAGATTGTAGTTATGTTTAAGGAATGTTTAAAACCCTGTTGAAATAATCTCGACAGCTTCATCATAAACTTCTCAGCTTTAGTACTAATATATTCAGTATGTGTCCTAAAAGTACATTTTTCATCTAACATAACTCCTAAATATTTTGCATTTTTCTCTCTCCTGTCTCTTTGTTAATAATAGAACCTGTCTTTAAATTGCCTTTAAACAACATATAGGATGATTTACACGAAGCCATTTTCAATTGCGATTTTATGCACCATTCATGCAACTTTAAAATTACTAAATTTGCTTTAGTTTGCAACTCTTGCCGATTTTGACCTTCCACCATTAGCATTAAATCATCCGCATATGCAATGGTATTCCACATGTTTCCATCGTTTTCAAATTCCTCTAATAATGTTTCTAGCACAATATCCCAAACATGGGGCCCCAGATCTGAGCCTTGAGGATATTCTATAGTAATACTTTTAAATAGTGTGTCTTGAACACCTTTAACATATACTCTCCTATTTTGACAATAATCCTTTAGAATTCTATGCATACAATTTGGGAAATTTAGCTGTTTTAAAGGGCGCTAATGATCTACGTAGTTGAACGCCCCTTAAAAAACCAACACCAGCGCTGTTTTAGGCGCGCAAAAATATGCGGCATCCACAAGTTATCCAGAAATATTTACTAATATTCCAACCACATATGATTTTTGACTAGTTTTCATTGTATCAATAAGAGCATTAATTGCATCTTCTGTTGATAAACCTTTACGAAAGCCATATTATTTTATATTCATACCAATTATTATTCTATATTCTGTAATTCTTTTACGTATAACTTGTTCAAAAATGTTGCCAATAGTGTTTAATAGACACATGGTTCTGTATGATTTAGGTTATGTGTAATCCTTATCATTACTCTTTCATAAAATTACCACTTTTTCTTGCTTCCAACAATCAGGATATTTCCCTCTCCGTAAACAATAAGCCATAATGAATCATTAAATAGTAGATATAAAAGTGGTATTATGTCATCCTTCAAATTAAACACCTCGTTGGTAATTCCATCTGGTTCGGCAGTTGTTTTTTTTGTTTTTTTTTTTTTTTTTTTTTCGCTTAAGGGTATTAAATATTAATTTTATCTCTGTTATATCAAATGGATAAATTACTCTTGAATTAATGTTGAACGTTAACATATTTATTCGACTGATTATATATTCTTCACTATCCAATAATGTTTCATCATCTTGAATAATGTTTCCAGCAGCACATGCATTGATCTTTCCAATCCTTTGTCATTTCTCCATTTCCTTTGTCTATCGTTGTTAACACCTCTGGCTTTTTAATCTTATCCATAACAATTTTATACGGCATCCCCCATGCGTCATTAACCAATTTTTCTTCTACAAATTTCTTCCACTGTTCCTTCCTTGTATCTTCTAGTAATTTTTTATATTTGTTCTTGGCTTCCCTATATTTTCCTAGGTTAATTTCTCTCTCCACGTGGGTGATAGATTTTTGATAAATTCTTCTCATTTTTCGCATATGTGTCCTTGCTTTTTGAAGGTTGTCCGTCCAAATTTTATCTCTCTATATATTCTAGGTCTGGATAATGGTATTGCACTATTTATTGCGTCTGGATGGCATCAGTTTCACCGCCTCCTATTTGATTGAAATTCCCATATAATTTATTTTTAATTTTTTATATTCCTCTTGCATTTTAATCCAATTGGCCTGTGAATAGTTATAAATTTTCTCCCCTCTGATAGCCAACTGCTCTGGTTTACGTGATATGTAGTTAAAATAAATAAGATTATGATCATTAGTTGTTAGATTTTGAGAAACTTTCCAATCGATTATTTTTCTGTCAGCTTGCATTGAGCATAAAGTGATGTCAATGTTTTCAAATGTTCCAGCTCTGTTTTGAAAAGTAGGTGAATTGTTTTCTTCATTCTTTATTACCAAATTTAACTCAGCAATTAGTTCTTCTAATTTCTCTCCCCTTTCATCCTTTATTTCACTATTCCACCAGGGTGATTTGGCATTACAATCACTAGTATATATTATTTATTGATCCTTAAATAGCGTATTAATTACTCTTATTTTGTCTAAATATGGAGCTTTAGGCTGATTGTACTGAAAATATTGTTTAACCAGTATAAATTTCCCTGACATGTATATTATTTCAATACAATTAGTATGACTATCATTAAATTGCGCTCTTTGCACAATGTAGGTTAGGGTTGTTAACTAGTATACAAGGAATTGACGTCTCTCCATAATCTATTGCTCTAGATCTCAGCGGTACCTACTCGGCCTGAAATTACCCCGATTGTATATGGTTTTTGTATACATACAATATCTATTCTCAGATCTTCAATAAGTTTCTTTATTTCTTGCATAACTAACCTACTACACTGGGCATTAATTTGCGCAATGGTTAAAAATATATTATCTTCTCCCATTGTTAGCGTTTAAAAATCCATTTCTCTTCAGCTTAGAACAATTTACTTTGTTATCACACTGTTCGGCAGATATCTGACACCTCATTGGAGCTCATCTTTCGTGATGTTTAAATGTTTCTGTTTGTCTTATCACAGTGGTATTATAAGTAGCTTGCTTTGGTTCAAATGGTGTTGTATTACGTATAACTGGTTGCATTTCTTTTTTCCTTTCGGTTTTCCTAACAAAACCCGATCCTTCATATCTCACACAAACATAGCAATTTGGCCAACTCTGATTAGGCTCATTCACAACCTTTCCGTAACATAAAATATAATCCTTATAAATCTGACCTAAATTAAATTCCTCATCTCATCTGCTGTAAGCGATTTCTAATAGGCTCATTAGTTATTCCGGATCAGTTGGTAAGTTTTTAGATTTTAATTCTATACGATCAACGGCATCAGACAGAGGAAATAAAATCTTACTGCCATTCTCATGTAACTTCCTAGTTACGTGCCTTAAAGGTGCAATCAAAGTCCGACTCTGCTCAACTGCAATATCAGCTCGAAGTTGTTATATAGCTGCTCGACACTGACATTGGAAAACGACCTTGATACAGTCACGTTCATTTTCTGCCTGACATATTTTCCTGCCGTTGGTGTATTAATTTTATTAGTTTTAAATTTATCCTCTTCCTTATTTATTTCTACTTGATTCCTCTTATCAATCATTTCATTTTCTCCATTGGATATACCTATTTCTGGGCATATGATATCTCCGTACAATTTCTTGATGTGTAACAAACATTCGTTTCTTATGTTTTTTTTTTTTGTTTTTTTTTTTATCTCTTCGTTTCCAAATTTCCTTTAAGGGACTAGTACTTCGTGATTTAGGACTTTTAATACATCTAACTGCTTCTTCGTCTTCTTTTTCTGACATAATTTCATCCGAGCTTACTTTATCATAAACTATGCATCATAGTCGACTACTATTCTCTTTTTGTGTACATTTCCCATTATTTCGTTCTGTGTATTTGTTTTATTTATTAATTCAAGCTCGGGTATTTGTAGATTTTAGTTTTTTCATTGTTTTCTTTCTCCTGGTGTATTAATGCAATAGTTTTGATAACATTTCCACCTATAATTTCAGTCTGGAAGCTGTATCTATCTTATTTAAGTTTCCCAATAAACTTAACTTATTCTTGTGATCAATAACACGCAGCAAACTTCTTTTTGGTCTACTTGGAGTATTTCTCTTCTTTTTGAAGTTTTTATAATCAACCCATTCCTTTTTACTCTCTATTATCGGTTCCAGAAATTGTTCTTTCCCACATCATTTTATAGGTGGGACAGTTATTCTTTCCTCCACAGGTCTTCTTTCTACGTAGGCAGGGGATGCAACAAAACTCCGTTCTTTTTTCTGACAATCCTTACGTTCATGGTCTTCTTCACCACAGTGCCCACAAGTAGTTGCATTCCTGTTGCAAAATTTCGCCACATGTCCAAATCAAATTATTTTAAACATCTTGCTACTGAAACAAAATCTTTTATTTGCACCGACTGAAATCCAACATACAGTCGACCGTTGTTAATTACTTTCTCAATTTTGCTGACACTTCTATCACCTGATGAACGGTTCTCCTGCTTTTAGATCCGGTTTTGAATGTGATTTTAAAACTTTTCTCAAATTCATTTTTATCCATCAACTCTGTCTGATAAGTTTTGTTTGTAAATATTATTCTTCAATTCTTCATTCGTAGTACCCACTGTAACATCATAAAGTATTACCAAAGGATTCTTCTTTTGGGGAGTTTCCATCTTAAAACCTTTATCTCTTAATTCTGCATTATTAAGTATTTTATTTAAGTCTTTTGAGGTGTCGGTCTCGACCACCACATTTTTACCCACAGTTCTAAGTGACTTAATTTTTATGTTATCTTTTACCGGGTTCAAATTCTGAGTTATGGTCTTTTGTACTTTCCTTATATCTTCATTTATTGTTGATGATGTAAAGATAGTATGTTTCTTCACCTCCGCCACCTTCTGAATTTGCCGTGATTTTTCGGTTATTGTAGGAAAAATAACTGCCTGGGTATAACTTTTTAAGGGTGTTTCTGGCATTCTTCTTTCGTACATCTGCTTCAAAACTTTTACTTCAGTTTTCGCCTCAGTTGCCTGAAGCATTGTTATCTGATGAATTTTTGTATTTCTTGAAGTAATAAAAGAATCTTTTTTTTTTTTTTTTGATTGGTCATCCTATTACCAATTGCAAATTGGGTATTAATTTCCCAAATACTTTTACCAAACGTATCAGAAAATGTTCTTTCTTTTTCGTCTTCTCTTTTATCAACATTTTCCCAAAACCTCCCTTTGTTTTTCTTCCCGACTACTAACTTTATCACCTTCTGAATTTTCAGATACATTAATTTTATCTCTAACATGTTGACTTTCATTTCTCACTGGCGATCTACTTAACAAATGCGTTGGTTTAAAGGCTTCTGCCATTTATTTATATTAGGGGAAAACCCCCCTATACTTATATTTCTTATTCAGTATAAATGTTTAATAACCAATTACCAAAGTACTGTAACTAGTTTCGTGTTTTTCAAAACCATCTTGCCCTAGCGGAGAAAACACTACGCGTGCAGATAATATCACGGTCAGTGAAGGTCGGAATGGCAGCTGAGTTTACAGCATAATGGCCGTCCGTCACCTTACAGTACAATGTAAAAGTGATTTGATATCCTAATTTTTACTTATTCCATATACCAAAAACATAACTGTAATCTTATTTTGGATACAAGATATTACCATTCTTCTCACACAACTTTTAATAAAATCAACTCACTATACACAAGTTAAAAATACTACTTTACAGGAGCTACCTCTTAAACACACTTCCGCTCTCGGCAACCAGAGCGAATAGTGGAGAGAGAGAGAGAGAGAGAGAGAGAGAGAGAGAGAGAGAGACGTAAGGCTTAAGGGCGCACAGTCTATAAAATTATTAGCGCCTAATAAAGTTTTTACGTAAAATTAAACGCGCTAAAGGATCATGGTAAAATTAATATTAAAAACCGTTAAGATAATCCCCTGTAATTAAAACTTTAAAAACGGTCCAGTGGGTTAAAATATAAAATAAAACTACATATTGTCAAAGCGGTAAAACGGAAATAAAACTATATACGACATATTAAACTTGTCGCTATAAAATCATGGTAAAATAAATATTAAAACCAGTTAAGATAACCTCTGCGGATAAAAGTTAAAAACGGTCCGGTAAGGTAAACTGTAAAATAAATCTACATACTGCCAAAGCGGTAAAGCGGAAATAAAATTATATACGACCAATCGTATGGCACAGTCGAATAAAAGATAAAACACGTTCCACAGCATGGAGATTGTCCGCCAAGAGGGCATGCATGTCAGGTGGTAACCACGATGACATCCGAAGGGGAGATAAAAACTGGCACTCGATTGAAAGGTGTTTTACTGTAGAGGTTGCTCCGCACCGACAAACTGCAGCTGGCTCTCCTCGCAGTAAATGAAAGTGTCCGATACGTAGGCGACATAAAATGACCGCTTCTCGGCGGGAAGCGCGACAAGAGGTTTTCCAGGCTTCCGGGACTTGCTTAATTACCCGCAATTTATTGTCACTAATTTGGGACCATTCAACCACCAAACGAGAAAGAATGGTCGCACGGAAAACTGCCTTCAGATCATTCGCGGGAACGGAAGAACAAAAAATCCTGGGAGATAGAATGACTCTCTTTGCAGCAGAATCAGCTGCCTCATTCCCGACCACGCCTGTGTGACCAGGCAGCTCCAGGAACGTCACACTGAGGCCTGCTTCTGAGAGTGAGTGAAGACAGTCCTGGACGCGCTGTACGATAGGGTGGGATGAGTACAGCGCACGAAGGCTTTGGAGGGCAATGCGAGAATCGGTACAGATAGCAGTGAGCGGTATCATATGTCTCCGTACATAAAAAAAGGGCCTGGAGAATACTAAAAAGTTCGGCGGTAAAAATTGAGCACTTTCGCGAAAGACGTAAATTAAAACTTTGGTCTCCAACTACAAAGGCACGCCCAACACCTTGAGCGTTCTTCGACCCGTCAGTATAAATAAAAATGTTGTCCCGATGTTGGTCCTTCAGGGCTAAAAAGAGGGAAAGAAGAATACAACCAGGAATATTTGACTTCGAAATGCTGAGGGAACCTAGGTGGATAGGGGTCACCTGACGAAGCCAAGGAGGGAAAGTGGTTTCTTTTTTGGGAGTAACAGTAGGCATGGGCATATCCATTTGCGCAAGGAGGTTGTGAAAACGCACCCTTGGCGGCAAGAGGGCAAGGGAGCGAGAAGCATATAAATCATCCAAAGATTCATCAAGAAGGATGTATGACCTAGGTGTTCAGGCATGCTGGATAGACGGCATGCATAGCTGCAGAGAAGGTACTCACGGCGATAACATAGCGGTGGTTCTCCAGCTTCCACACAAACACTATTAACTGGGCTAGTGCGGAAGGTGCCAGTTGCTAAACGTATGCCTTGATGGTGAATAGTGTTTAAGCGACGAAGGATAGAGGGTCGCGCAGAAGAATAAATGATACACGCATAATCCAATTTGGAACGGACTAAGGTTTGATACAGGTATATAAGTACGGTTCTAGCAGCTCCTCAGGGTATGCCACCTAAAACACGTAAAATATCAAGAGAACGAAGGCTTTAAATAAGTTATATGGGCGGACCAATATAACTTTAGATAGAATATTAACACCAGGAATTTTGCCTCATTTGCAAACGGTAGTATCTCTGTACCGAGCCCGAGAGTAGGAGAAGGAAACTCCTTCCGGCGCCCGAAATTTACACAAACCGTCTTCTCAGTGGAGAACATAAAACCATTGTCCAGGATCCAGGAGGTATTCGAGTCTAGACAACGCCGAAGACGACGCTCAAGGAGACAGGTACGCCGCGCTGTGAGGTACACGACAAAATCGTCGACAAAGAGCGACGATGATATCCCTGGTGGAAGGCAATCAACGACAGGGTTGATAGCTATAAGGAACAGTGTGACATTAAGTACTAAACCCTGAGGTACTCCGTTCTCTTGAGTAAAACAAACAGATCAAATCGAACCCACGCGCACACGAAATACCCGCTCTTTGATGAACTCCCGAATGAAAATTGGGAGGCGACCACGGAAACCCCACTGATGAACGGTACGAAGAATACCAGTCCTCCAACAGGTGTCGTAAGCTTTCTCTAAGTCAAAAAATATAGCTGCAGTCTGGCTCTTTCTGAAGAACTCGTTCATAATGTGAGTCGAAAAAGAAACCAGATGATCGATAGTAGAGCGGTGTCGACGAAAAGCACACTGAACATTAGATAAGAGGCCGCGAGATTCAAGCCACCACATTAACCGCCCATTTAGCATGCGTTCCATGACCTTGTAAATACAACACAATCGGGCGGTAACTGGAAGGTAGTTGGCGATCCATCCCAGGTTTCAGAATAGGAACAACGATGGCCTCGCGCCAAACTGCAGGAAAAGTACCTTCATGCCAAATACGGTTATAGGGCTGGAGGAGAAAGAGCTTGCCTTCTGAAGGCAAATGCTGTAGTAGCGACACATGTATGGCATCGGGCAGGAGCAGAATGCCTAGAAATAGAGAGGGCATGTACTAGCTCGCTCAGACTAAAAGGGCGGCTGTAGTCCTCATGATTATCGGAGAGGATTGACAACTCCTGAGCTTCCAAAGCGATCTTGAGGGGAACAAAAGCGGAATTATAGTTAGCGGAATCGGAAACTTCCTCAAACGTCCTGCCTAAGGCGTTGGCAATAAGGGCCGGCTCCACCAGGATGTCGCCCCCAATCCTAAGACCGGGTATAACACACGGTTTTGTCTTACCAGCTATGCGCCGAAATCGGTCCCACACTACGGATGTGGGCGTTGAGCTATAAAAGCTCATCTACAAGCGCTTTCAAGATGCCTTTATACTTTCAAGGATTATGCGACGTGCTGAACTGGAATTTTGCTACAAGAGTGGATGGAGGAGTATGACGAAGAAAAGTAATAACAGGAAAATAATCACTGCAGTGAGCATCAGAGACGATGTCCCACTCCAAGCGGTGTGAAAATTGTGCTGAGCAGATACTTAAATCGAGGTGAGAAAGGGTGCCTGTGGAGTCTGAAAGAAAAGTAGGCTCACCAGTATTCAAAACTGACAGGTTCAGTTGGTCCAGTAGATCAACGATTATGATTCCCTTCGCACACGCCCTGGGAGATCCCCTTAGAGGGTGATGACCATTAAAGTCTCCCACTAGAAGGTATGGTGGAGGAAATTGCGATGCTAGACTCACCAGGTCAGCAACGGCAAGGGGAGTCTAAGGTGGAATATAAAGATTACGGAGGGATAAACTAAAACCCGGAAGAGAAAGGTGGACAGCAACGGCTTGCAATCGGGTGGTGAGGAGCACAGGTTGGGAGCATACGTCATCTCGAATGAGCACCATGGAACCACCGTGCGCAGGAGAACCTTCCTCCGGTTCCAGATCAAAGCGAACCGGTGTGTACCTATGCAAATTAAAGGTGTCGCGGGGGGGGGGAAGCTTTGTCTCCTGTAAGCAAAAGATGAGAGGTGTATAGGTTCGCAGTAAAATTTCCAGTTCAGACCTTTGTGTACATAGACTACTTATATTCCAGTGGAGCGGGGTCATAATAAGGGCGGTTAGAAGGCTGGTTTTCAGTATGCGCGTACCGGTAAAAAACGAATCATTGGGCGACCTGGGGGTTCTGGAGCAGCTTCATTTTTTTCTTTTTGGTTGGACTACGGCTCAGGCGAGTGTGGGCGCCAACAGGTAAAGAATCAGGATTTCCATCGCTGGTATCGGTATCAGAAGAAGTTCGGGTGCGGTTAGGAGATCGGGAGCGACTTGTGGGACGACGAATGGGCAACTTACGAGTTGGGCGATCAGGTACAATGGATAAAGATGTAGAGCAAACCTGATGCATCGGAGTTGCCTTTGCAGACGAAACGCCGGAGGAGGAGGAATCTGTCTGTATACCAATAGACACGCGAGAACGAGGACCAGGGATTGTCTGAAAGACCACATCCTGTTTCCGCACTGGCTGGCGGACAGCAGCGGAATACTTCAAGGTGGTGGTCGAGTTCAGCTCAAGATAACGTTTGCGTGCCGCTTGAAAGGTTAAGAGGTCTTTCTCTCTTATCTCCCGGATCGTCTTCTTCTCGAGGAAACAGGAACACCTTCGAATTAGATGGATGCGCCTCTCCACAGTTGACGCAGGTGGGACCTTGGGCGCATACAGATCCATCGTGTGCTTTTTGCCCGCATTGAGCAAAAGCCGGCGAATTGGTGCAGCGTTGTTATGTATGTCCAAATTTCTAATTACGTAACAGCGCATCGGGGCGCTTGCGCCCTCTCTTAGCCACACATGATAAAACCCGGAATTCAGGTCGTTCAAACGTCAAAAAGACCGTGCGAAGCGGGAACGGCTTGTCGTCCCGTTTCCCAATTAACGTGTAAGCACCGATAACAGCTTGGTCAGAGAGACAATTCACTATTTCTTCATTGGATAATCCGTCCAAACTGGGGTCGTCACTACACCTCGGCTACTATTCAGGGGTTTGTGCTTCTCCACCTTAATAGGGTAAGAACCCAAAAGAAAAGCACTCATCAACTTGGCCGGCTGCTCAGCTGTGGCTACCTCAATGAAGAGTGTACCATCTCTACTGAGGGTGGCATTGGTGACCTTTCCACAAATTCTGTCTAGTTCTTTTTGGATATAAAAGGGACTGATTTCCTTTATCGTCTTTTTCTCGCGCATAAGTCGCATTACAAAAAAAAGTGGTGTTGAGGGGGTTAAGCGCAGAGGAACTATGATGGTAAAGTCCCCCTTCCGGAACCGTCGGTGTCAGCCTGCCATCCCGGGGATACAAGAAAAAGCACCTAAATCTTCCGGTCTGTGCCGGCCTGGAGCACCCCTGCAAGCCTGATCTCAAGGAGCACTTCAGAGAAGTTACCCTCCGACTATCACTTCTGGCTGGTATGCGACATTTTCACTGAAGGCAGGCCCGACTTTATGCCCCTACCACTGGAATAACCGCCAATGGCCACCCACTATAGGCCACGCTGCCTCAACGGAGTCAGCGTGGATTCAGGGGACTTGTGGTTGATTACGTCGGGCCCCAGACAGCGGTAACACGTCGGGTCCCCCGATGAACTCAGCCACTCACGGTCGCCGAGCTGCTCGAGGGCACCCGGCCCCTTAGAGCTACGCAAGTGTACTGACATTGGAACGGCTCCGCACCTAATGTCGCACGAAAGGGGTAGTGAGGAGGGTCCACTCAACCTTCACATTTGAGACCTCCGGAGAGCAAACAAGTTGAAAGCTGCTCCGAGACCGTGGGACAGGGACCACGGAGATAGGAAAGATCCCTTTTGGTGAGACAGGAGTTTATAAACCTAAAGACCTTACACCTAAGAATTTTATAAACCTAGAAGAGGAAGAGGCTATCATAATGTGGAGTGGAAGGTGTAACGTGAAGTTGAGTCTAACGTGGATTTGACAGATGGGAATGAGTTAATTTCAATAAGGTCGAGTGGCTCGGGCACCCCGGGTACGTGGCGTACTAACATAAAGTGAGCCCCTGGGCAGTAATAATCCTAAGGTCTTAAAAACTAATAATATCCGTAAGCCTAGAAGAGGAAGGGGGTGATAGTGTAACCAACCAAAAGAATTAAAAGACGTGGCAACCTCGGATGGCGATGAATAGGGTGAAGTGGCGGTGAGTGGCTTGGGAACCCCCGGGTATGCCAAATCCGTACCCACCGTAGTAGGCTCCTGAGGGGCCAGAACGCAGAGTAAAGGACAGTTTAGGGTGGGGGGACTTTTTTTTTTAAAATCTTCGTGTTTTATCCTTGCAAGATACCAAACTTAAATGCCATGTTTGGCTTTTAACGGTCTTTTAGTTTTTGAGCTATGCTGCCCACAGATACACACACGGACATTTTTCTAAAATGTTGTTTTTTAATTCAGGGATCTTAAAACACATATTTCCGGTGAAATCTCGGTATCGAATTTTTGGGTGCAATACAATACCTTCTGTATATATTATGTACATAGTACGTATAGAGAAAGTAACCATTTTAGATCAGAATTAAAAGGATACTTTATTACGCACACCTTTGCCCTCTCCCCAAGGACCTACTACAGTAGGTACGGGCCTAGCGCACACGGCGTCCCGAGTTAAACTTGACTCCCGTTTGGGGAACCTCTGATTGGTGAGGGAGTCAGTGGGTCAAACTGCCCACACACACTTGTAAGCCCTGCGTGGAGAACGGTGTCGCCGGTAAGGGATATCCTGATTGGTTGAGGGTTGCGTATATGTGCCAGGGTCCCCCCAGGGGCCTACTACGGTAGGTACGGGTTAGGCGCACCCGGGGTCCCGAGCCACCTTGACTCCCTCTGTGGGCAACCTCAGAGTGGTGAGGGAGTCAGAAGGTATAAATGCCCACCCACGTGTAGGCCGTGCGTGATGATGATGATGATAATGGTGTTTAAGGGCGCTCAACTGCCGAGGTCATAAGCGCCCTTACGATTAAAACTTGGCAATAGGCAGTAAGAAAATACCAAAAAAGGAAAAAAAACACAAGTAAAAAGGGCTAACACAGTTGAAAAGTAAGTAACAGAACGGTCCAGCCCTCTAACAGGGCTGGATATAAAACTCCATCTAAAATCAACACATTAAAATTAAAAGTGTTTAAAAAGAACTGCTATCACACTAAAACGTCAAGGTAAAAGAAAGTTTTGCTAAAAATTTAAAAACCCTGTCCACTGCTCTTGGGTCATCTGCCAGGACCTCAGCAAGAGAGGCCGGCATGCCCATACATGACCGAATGTGTGCCAGGTGACCACACTCCAGCAACACATGACGAACTGTCTGTGCCTCCCCACAGAGCGCACAGACAGGAGCAGGTTCACGTTTAAAAAGGTAACTGTGAGTAAAAATACAGTGGCCAATTCTTAGCCGAGCTAGTACTACCTCCTCCCGGCGGAATAAACGAGAGGAGGTTACCCAGTTGACAGGGAGGTCCTTCACCTCTCGCAGCTTATTACCACGGAGAGCCCACCACTCCGCATGCCAAGTCGAAAAAACGGCTCTCCGTACAGCCACTCTAAAATCTTCTGCTGTTGAATGGGTAATCGTAACACTGGGCGCTGTGACTGCCGATTTCGCTGCCAAATCCGCCGTGTCATTCCCTGGCAAGCCAACGTGTCCAGGAATCCATGCGCACTCCACATTAAAACCAGAAGCGTGCAAAATGCGGAGAACGTCCTGGATGCGCTGCACCAAAGGATGGTAATTGTACAGCTCACGAATGCTCTGAAGGGCACTAAGGGAATCACTAAGTATAAGGCAGTCACCTAATTTTCGACGTCGAATATACAGAAGGGCTTGATAAATAGCATATAGCTCGGCAGAATATATAGATGTGCAACTAGGCAAACCGTAAGTAGAAGTTGTGGTGCCAGTTACAAAGGCACATCCAACACCGTCGGGGCTCTTACTACCATCGGTGTAAATACAAATATGGCCACTGTATTTGGATAAAAATTCTAAAAAGCATCGACGAATACTATCAAGAGGCGTAACAGATTTCCCGTAGAGCGTCATCCCGAGATCGACATGGGAGGTAGCGCGTAACCAAGGGGGGTGTATACTCTCTCCCTTGGGTAACAGCCGAGGAATGTCAACATGGTGCTGGCGTAGAAGCTCACGGAAACGAAAACCTGCTGGCCTGGGGCTCAGAGAGCGGAGGCAGTATCGCTCGTGCAGCTCAGGGGAGAAAAAAGCGTGATAAGTTGGATGCCCTGGCATACACTTCAGCCCACAGCCATAATTAGCAAGCAGGACATCACGCCGACAACGCAGAGGAGGTTCTCCCGATTCGGCGTAGAGGCTAACAACTGGGCTCGTTGGAAAAGCTCCAACGGCCACACGGATGCCCTGGTTATGGACTGTGTCTAACATTCTGAGCACTGAAGGTCGAGCTGAAGAATACACAATGCTGCCATAGTCCAACTTCGAACGAATCACAGCACGATAAAGACGGAGCAATGCCGTCCGATCCGCACCCCAAGACTTGCCACTTAGTATCCGTAAAAGATTTAGAGAACGGTCACATCGTGCTCTAAGCTGTGCTATTTGTGGTGCCCAACAAAGTTTCCGATCGAAGATCAAACCAAGGAATCTCGCCTCGTCTGCGAAAGGAAGTAAATCTGGCCCGAGTCGAAGAGACGGCGGCATTTGCCACTTACGGCGCCAGAAGTTAACGCAGACTGTCTTCTCAGCGGAGAAACGAAAACCGTGTTTCGAGCTCCATGCATAGAGATTGTCCAAACACCGCTGGAGACGGCGTTCCAAAAACGGTGTACGCTGAGAAGTACAGAAGATGGCAAAGTCGTCCACGAATAAACAGGAAGAGACACCTTGAGGCACACATAGTGATATGGAATTTATCGCAATAGCAAATAGAGTCACGCTGAGTACCGAGCCCTGCGGCACTCCGTTCTCTTGAATAAAATGGTTAGATAAAACTGAACCCACCCTCACTCGAAAAACGCGGTCCCGCATAAACTCCTGAATGACCAACGGTAGGCGTCCACGTATGTTCCAGTTGTGCAGAGAACGCAATATTCCCGCCCGCCAACACGTGTCGTAGGCCTTCTCGAGGTCAAAAAATATCCCAACTGTGGGGCTGTTCATAAGAAACCCGTCCATAATCTGAGTTGACAGAGAGACAAGGTGGTCAGCAGTTGAACGTCGTCGTCGAAAGCCACACTGGATGTTCGTCAGAAGATTGTGGGATTCCAGCCACCACACCAACCGTCCATTGATCATGCGTTCCATCACCTTGCACACGCAACTGGTGAGGGAAATAGGACGGTAACTGGAAGGAAGATGGCGGTCCTTTCCAGGTTTAAGAATGGGTATGGTGGTGGCCTCCCGCCACTTGTCTGGAAAAATGCCATCAACCCAGACACGATTATAGACCTCGAGTAGGAAATCTTTGCCATCAGGAGAGAGATGTTGCAACATTTGGACGTGGATACCATCTGGACCTGGTGCTGAGTGTCGTGAAGAGGAGAGTGCATTGTCTAGCTCTGCCAGGGTGAAAAGGCGATTATAATCCTCAAGGTTGCCAGAAAGAAACGAGAATTCTTGAGATTCCACCTGGTTCTTAACTGTAAGAAACTCAGGGGAATAGTTGCCTGAGCTAGACACCTGAGCGAAAGCACTGCCTAAAGTATTCGCCACGTCAAATGTATCAACAACAGCTCCGGTAGGTGTTTTGAGACCGGCGATGGGCATATGGTTCGGTTTCCCAGCCACACGTCTTAACTTATCCCATACGACAGAGGAAGGTGTATGTCGATTAAAGGAACCCACGAATTTATTCCATGACATCTTTTTGCTATCCTTAATAACCCGCCTAGAATGTGCACGCATCCGTTTATAGTATATCAGGTTATCCAGTGTGGGATAACGCTGGAAAACCCGTAGAGCTCGTCTGCGAGCGCGAATAGCATCCCGACAGTCAGCGGTCCACCAAGGTACCGGAAATCGACGGCTGTAGCCAGTCGAACGCGGAATGGATTGCTCAGAAGCAGAAAGAATGGTCTCTGTAAGATGTTCGACCAAGTGGTTCACAGAGTCGTGCTCTTCGTAGCTAAATTCAGCCAAGTGGGAGTACAGTTCCCAGCTGGCGTGGTCTAGGCGCCAACTGGGTAAACGGGTGGAACATACAACGGGTGTCAAGACACTAATACGACAGGGAAAGTGGTCACTAGAATGCAAATCCGAGATGATATTCCAGCATAAGGCGACTGCCAGCTGAGGGGAACAAATTGCAATGTCAATGTGTGAAAAACTATGAAATGCGTCAGATAGAAAGGTGGGCTCTCCGGTGTTCAAGAGAGCAAGATTCTGACTATCCAAGAAGTCTTTAAGTAGCGTACCTCTCGCACAAGCCCGAGGAGAGCCCCAAAGAGGGTGATGGGCATTCACGTCGCCTACCAATAAAAAGGGTGGTGGCAACTGCGAAATGAGGTGTTCTAAGTCGCTGTGCGAGAGGTCCGCAGATGGAGGCAAATAGATACTGCAAATGGTGAATGAAGCGGAGGGTAGCTTAATGCTGACAGCAACGGACTGGATTGCAGATTGTATGGGTACGGAGTTGGCAAAAATATCATCTCGAATAAGCATCATAGTGCCCCCATGTGCCGGGACACCGTCCTCCGGGGATAAATCACATCGTACGGAGGAGTACTGCCTGATGGTAACGGTGTCCTGTGGACGGAGCTTCGTCTCTTGTAAACATACAGCCAAGGGTTCATGCTGGCGCAGCAACAAGTCAAGCTCTGGTCGATGTGGTCGAATTCCGCGTATGTTCCAATGGAGGATAGCCATTGAGTATATTATGGGATAAGTTTCAAATCGAAAGACGCTTCTGCAGATTGGGATTGGCTGGTCGGTTCAATTTGTTCTTCTTAGGCGTTGGGCTAGTACTATTTTCAGGAGCACGATCCTGCCGTTTCCGCACTGTCCCTCTGGCAGTGGCGGCAGAATCCTCCTGGTCCATCTCCTCCACATGGGAGGTCCCTTTTTCAAGAGCAGTTTTCGGTCCAAGTAGTTCGAACCGATTGGATGTGCTGATCGGCGAAGACGGCCGTCGCCGATTCACGCCCTCCTCCCCAGATGACCCTTCAGAGGAGGATACACGTGTGGAGTTGCGTGAACTTTTCTTACCTTTAGATGACTTGGTAATAGATTGCACATTCTCTTTCAAAAAGTCTTGTCGTACATACTTGGTCTTAAACTGTTTTTCTGGGGCAGAAGACGTCGTGAATTTAATAGCTTTAGTTCCGGAGGTCGAGGCTTTCGGTGACAATTGTGCAGGACTATTCTGTAAGCTGGCGGATTTGGCAGATGTTGATACCAACTTGGGTGTAGGTGCCGAAGGCTTTGGCAGCGCTTGGGCTAAAATTACCTTTTCCGCAATTGTAGCCCCGTTCATATCGCCGGTCTGGGTTGCGATTTCCCGACGCGGTACCGGTTTAGCTGCAACTGAGCTATAGGTACCGGACCTCGGGGCAGAGGGTTGGCGGAGTCGCAGGAGCTTCCGGGCTTCCAAGAAGGACACCTTCTCTTTCACCCGTATCTCCTGGATCGCTCGTTCCTCTGCAAAACGGGGGCAGTCTCGGGAACTAGATGGGTGTTCCCCGTTACAGTTCACACACGATGGAGCTGAAGCACAAGCCCCATCGTGGGAGGTGTCACCGCAGTGGACGCAGGTGGACTTGCCGGTACACAACTCACTAGTGTGACCAAAACGTTGGCATTTAAAGCACCTCAGCGGATTGGGTATATAAGGCCTAACTTCGATGGCTTCATACCCTGCTCTAATCTTTTGAGGCAGATCAACCCGATCAAAAGTAAGAAACAGGGTACGAGTAGGCAGGAATTCACCGTTGATCTTACGTTGTACCCGATAAACAGCTGAGACACCCTGAGTCGCAAGATTTTCTTTGATCTCCTCAATGGACAAACCGTCCAACGCGCGGGTTGTTATTACACCGCGGGAGGAGTTCAGCGACTTGTGCACCTCGACCTTCACTGGATAGCTGGCTAACATGGTGGCTTTAAGTATTCTTGCAGCTTGCGAGGCGGAGTTGGCTTCGACAAGAAGTGTACCATTGCGAGCTCGAACGCAGGATTTAACAGGACCAGCAATGGCATCGAGACCCTTTTGGATAGTAAAAGGGCTCACCGTAAGGAACTTCTTACCTTCCTCTGTCCTATGAATGACCAAGTAGCGAGGACCACATGACTCGACTACTTCCTTTCCAACTTCTTTATTAAGGGGTTTTTGTTTTGGTGCCATAGAAAAAAATGGTATAAATTCATCCCCCAGTGCTCCCCACCCACCACGGAGCCCAACGAGGGGTCACCCCACTGGGGTGACAGGGCTACACAGGGGATATAGCGGGCTCGCCGTCCCACTCACCCTGGAGTTCGGTGTAATACCTAGTCCTGGCCGATTGACTAGGGGTGGGTTAGTCCCTAGCCTCCCGTTTAGGCAAATCAGAAACCAAAGCGGTGTATTAGGCTGCGCACCCTCCCCAGTTACTGAAAGACAGAAGCCCAGGCTCAGGTACGCAACCCTCAACCAACCAGGATGTTCCTCTTCACCGACACGGGTCTCCACGCACGGCCTACACGTGGGTGGGCATTTTCACCTACTGACTCCCTCACCACTCTGAGGTTGCCCACAGAGGGAGTCAAGGTGGCTCGGGACCCCGGGTGCGCCTAACCCGTACCTACCGTAGTAGGCCCCTGGGGGGGGCCGTGCGTGGAGACCCGTGTCGGTGAAAAGGAATATCCTGGTTGGTTGAGGGTTGCATACCTGAGCCTGGGCTTCTGTCTTTCAGTAACTGGGGAGGGTGCGCAGCCTAATACACCGCTTTGGTTTCTGATTTGCCTAAACGGGAGGATAGGGACTAACCCACCCCTAGTCAATCGGCCAGGACTAGGTATTACACCGAACTCCAGGGTGAGTGGGACGGCGAGCCCGCCATATCCCCTGTGTAGCCCTGTCACCCCAGTAGGGTGACCCCTCGTTGGGCTCTGTGGTGGGTGGGGAGCACTGGGGGATGAATTTATACCATTTTTTCTATGGCACCAAAACTAAAACCCCTTAATTCAAATAAAGACGTTGGAAAGGAAGTAGTCGAGTCATGTGGTCCTCGCTACTTGGTTATTCATAGGACAGAGGATGGTAAGAAGTTCCTTACGGTGAGCCCTTTTACTATCCAAAAGGGTCTCGATGCCATTGCTGGTCCGGTTAAATCCTACGTTCGACCTCGCAATGGTACACTTCTTGTCGAAGCCAACTCCGCCTCGCAAGCTGCAAGGATACTTAAAGCCACCATGTTAGCCAGCTATCCAGTGAAGGTCGAGGTGCACAAGTCGCTGAACTCCTCCCGCGGTGTAGTAACAACCCGCGGGTTGGACGGTTTGTCCATTGAGGAGATCCAAGAAAATCTTGCGACTCAGGGTGTCTCATCTGTTTATCGGGTACAACGTAAGATCAACGGTGAATTCCTGCCTACTCGTACCCTGTTTCTTACTTTTGATCGGGTTGACCTCCCTCAAAGGATTAGGGCAGGGTATGAAGCCATCGAAGTTAGGCCTTATATACCCAATCCGCTGAGATGCTTTAAATGCCAACGTTATGGTCACACTAGTGAGTTGTATACCGGCAAGTCCACCTGCGTCCACTGCGGTGACATCTCCCACGAGGGGGCTTGTGCTTCAGCTCCATCGTGTGTGAACTGTAACGGGGAACACCCATCCAGTTCCCGAGACTGCCCCCGTTTCACAGAGGAACTAGCGATCCAGGAGATACGGGTGAAAGAGAAGGTGTCCTTGGAAGCCCGGAAGCTCCTGCGACTCCGCCAACCCTCTGCCCCGAGGTCCGGTACCTGTAGTTCAGTTGCAGCTAAACCGGTACCGCGTCGGGAAATCGCAACAACGGGGCTACAATTGCGGAAAAGGTTATTTTAGCCCAAGCGCTGCCAAAGCCTTCGACACCTACACCCAAGTTGGTATTAACATCTGCCAAATCCGCCAGCCTTCAGAATAGTCCTGCACACTTGTCACCGAAAGCCTCGACCTCGGGAACTAAAGCTGGTAAATTCACGACGTCTTCTGCCCCGGAAAAACAGTTTAAGACCAAGTATGTACGACAAGACTTCTTGAAAGAGAATGTGCAATCTTCTACCAAGTCATCTAAGGGTAAAAAAAGTACACGCAACTCCACATGTGTATCCTCCTCTGAAGGGTCATCTGGGGAGGAGGGCGTGAATCGGCAACGGCCGTCTTCGCCGATCAGCACATCCAATCGGTTCGAACTTCTCGGACCGAAATTTGCTCTTGAAAAAGGGACCTCCCTTGTGGAGGAGATGGACCAGGAGGATTCTGCCGCCACTGCCAGAGGGACAGTGCGGAAACGGCAGGATCGTGCTCCTGAAAATAGTACTAGCCCAACGCCTAAGAAGAACAAATTGAACCGACCAGCTAATCCCAATCTGCAGAAGCGTCTTTCGATTTGAAACTTATCCCATAATATACTCTATGGCTATCCTCCATTGGAACATACGCGGAATTCGACCAGAGCTTGACTTGTTGCTGCGCCAGCATGAACCCTTGCCTGTATGCTTACAAGAGACGAAGCTCCGTCCACAGGACACCGTTACCATCAGGCAGTACTCCTGCGTACGATGTGATTTTTCCCCGGAGGACGGTGTCCCGGCACATGGGGGCACTATGATGCTTATTCGAGATGATATTTTTGCCAACTCCGTACCCATACAATCTGCAATCCAGACCGTTGCTGTCAGCAATAAGCTACCCTCCGCTTTATTCACCATTTGCAGTATCTATTTGCCTCCATCTGCGGACCTCTCACAGAGCGACTTAGAACACCTCATTTCGCAGTTGCCACCACCCTTTTTATTGGTAGGCGACGTGAATGCCCATCACCCTCTTTGGGGCTCTCCTCGGGCTTGTGCGAGAGGTACGCTACTTAAAGACTTCTTGGATAGTCAGAATCTTGCTCTCTTGAACACCGGAGAGCCCACCTTTTTTTCTGACGCCTTTCATAGTTTTTCACACATTGACATTGCAATTTGTTCCCCTCAGCTAGCAGTCACCTTATGCTGGAATATCATCTCGGATTTCCATTCTAGTGACCACTTTCCTTGTCGTATTAGTGTCTTGACACCCGTTGTATGTTCCACACGTTTACCTAATTGGCGCCTAGACAACGCCAGCTGGGAACTGTACTCCCACTTGGCTGAATTTAGCTACGAAGAGCACGACTCTGTGAGCCACTTGGTCGAACATCTCACAGGGACCATTCTTTCTGCTGCTGAGCAATCCATTCCGCGTTCGACTGGCTACAGCCGTCGATTTCCGGTACCTTGGTGGACCGATGACTGTCGGGATGCTATTCGCGCTCGCAGACGAGCTCTACGGGTTTTCCAGCGTTTTCCTATACTGGATAACCTGATACACTATAAACGGATGCGTGCACATTCTAGGCGGGATATTAAGGTTAGCAAAAAGATGTCATGGAATAAATTCGTGGGCTCCTTTAATCGACATACACCTTCCTCTGTCGTATGGGATAAGTTAAGGCGTGTGGCTGGGAAACCAAACCATATGCCCATCGCCGGTCTCAAAACACCTACCGGAGCTGTTGTTGATACATTTGACGTGGCGAATACTTTAGGCAGTGCTTTCGCTCAGGTGTCTAGCTCAGGCAATTATTCCCCTGAGTCTTACAGTTAAGAATCAGGTGGAATCTCAAGAATTCTCGTTTCTTTCTGGCAACCTTGAGGATTATAATCGCCTTTTCACCCTGGCAGAGATAGACAATGCACTCTCCTCTTCACGACATTCAGGACCAGGGCCAGATGATATCCACGTCCAAATGTTGCAACATCTCTCTCCTGATGACAAAGATTTCCTACTCGAAGTCTATAATCGTGTCTGGGTTGATGGCATTTTTCCAGACAAGTGGCGGGAGGCCACCATCATACCCATTCTTAAACCTGGAAAGGACCGCCATCTTCCTTCCAGTTACCGTCCTATTTCCCTCACCAATTGCGTGTGCAAGGTGATGGAACGCATGATCAATGGACGGTTGGTGTGGTGGCTGGAATCCCACAATCTTCTGACCAACATCCAGTGTGGCTTTCGACGACGACTTTCAACTGCTGACCACCTTGTCTCTCTGTCAACTCAGACTATGGACGGGTTTCTTAAGAACAGCCCCACAGTTGGGATATTTTTTGACCTCGAGAAGGCCTATGACATGTGTTGGCGGGCGGGAATATTGCGTTCTCTGCACAACTGGAACATTCGTGGACGCCTACCGTTGGTCATTAAGGAGTTTATGCGGGACCGCGTTTTTCGAGTGAGGGTGGGCTCGGTTTTCTCTAACCATTTTATTCAAGAGAACGGAGTGCCGCAGGGCTCGGTACTCAGCGTGACTCTATTTGCTATTGCGATAAATTCCATATCACTATGTGTGCCTCAAGGTGTCTCTTCCTGTTTATTCGTGGACGACTTTGCCATCTTCTGTACTTCTCAGCGTACACCGTTTTTGGAACGCCTTCTCCAGCGGTGTTTGGACAATCTCTATGCTTTGAGCTCGAAACACGGTTTTCGTTTCTCCGCTGAGAAGACAGTCTGCGTTAACCTTGCGCCGTAAGTGGCAAATGCCGCCGTCTCTTCGACTCGGGCCAGATTTACTTCCTTTCGCAGACGAGGCGAGATTCCTTGGTTTGATCTTCGATTGGAAACTTTGTTGGGCACCACAAATAGCACAGCTTAGAGCACGATGTGACCGTTCTCTAAATCTTTTACGGATACTAAGTGGCAAATCTTGGGGTGCGGATCGGACGGCATTGCTCTTAATCGTGCTGTGATTCGCTCGAAGGTGGACTATGGAAGCATCCGTGGAGCATTTTCAACGAGCCCAGTTGTTAGCCTCTACGCCGAATCGGGAGAACCTGCTCTGCGTTGTCGGCGTGATGTCCTGCTTCCTAATTATGTCTGTGGGCTGAAGTGTATTCCTGGGCATTCAACTTATCACGCGTTTTTCTCCCCTGAGCTGCACGAGCGATACTGCCTCCGCTCTCTGAGCCCCAGGCCAGCAGGTTTTCGTTTTCGTGAGCTTCTACGCCAGCACTATGTTGACATTCCTCGGCTGTTATCCAAGGGAGAGAGTATACACCCCCCTTGTTTACGCGCTACCTCCCATGTCGATCTCGGGATGACGCTTTACGGGAAATCTGTTACGCCTCTTGATAGTATTCGTCGTTGTTTTTTAGAAATTTTATCCAAATACAGTGGCCGTATTTGTATTTACACCGATGGTAGTAAGAGCCCCGACGGTGTTGGATGTGCCTTTGTCACTGGCACCGCAACTTCTACTTACGGTTTGCCTAGTTGCACATCTATATATTCTGCCGAGCTATATGCTATTTATCAAGCCCTTCTGTATATTCGACGTCGAAAATTAGGTGACTGCCTTATACTTAGTGATTCCCTTAGTGCCCTTCAGAGCATTCGTGAGCTGTACAATTACCATCCTTTGGTGCAGCACATCCAGGACGTTCTCCACATTTTGCACGCTTCTGGTTTTAATGTGGAGTGCGCATGGATTCCTGGACACGTTGGCTTGCCAGGGAATGACACGGCGGATTTGGCAGCGAAATCGGCAGTCACAGCGCCCAGTGTTACGATTACCCATTCAACAGCAGAAGATTTTAGAGTGGTTGTACGGAGAGCCGTTTTTTCGACTTGGCATGCGGAGTGGAAAGCTCTCGGTGGTAATAAGCTGCGAGAGGTGAAGGACCTCCCTGTCAACTGGGTGACCTCCTCTCGTTTATTCCGCCGGGAGGAGGTAGTACTAGCTCGGCTAAGAATTGGCCACTGTATTTACTCACAGTTACCTTTTTAAACGTGAAACTTCTCCTATCTGTGCGCTCTGTGGGGAGGCACAGACAGTTCGTCATGTGTTGCTGGAGTGTGGTCACCTGGCACACATTCGGTCATCTATGGGCATGCCGGCCTCTCTTGCTGAGGTCCTGGCAGATGACCCAAGAGCAGTGGACAGGGTTTTTAAATTTTTGGCAAAAGTTTCTTTTACCTTGACGTTTTAGTGTGATAGCGGTTTTTTAAACTCTTTTGGTTTTAATGTGTTGATTTTAGATGGAGTTTTATATCCAGCTCTGTTTAGAGGGCTGGACCGTTCTGTTACTTCCGTTTCAACTGTGTTAGCTCTTTTACTTGTGTTTACTTTTTTTTTTGGTATTTTCTTACTGCCTATTGCCAAGTTTTAATCATAAGGGCGTTTATGACCGCGGCAGTTGAGCGCCCTTAAACACCATTATCATCATCATCATCATCATTATCATCTGTGCCAGGGCTCCTGTTTTTTTTTTGTTGTCTTTTTTTTTTTTTTTTTTTTTTAGTACCTAGAGAGCTCTTTGGTTAAAACTAACTAGTGAGAAATAAAATGCAAGAAATGTCGCTCCATTAAAACTGTCTGGATAAAAGGAATAAAACCTTAACCCTTATTAGAAATGTCACCGGAGAAAAAAACGATAAAACCTTCTTTACTGCTCTGTGGTCATTGGCAAGAACCTCCTTAAGGGCGGCCGCCAGCTGCAAGGATGAACGAAGGGCTGCTGCAGCAAAACACTCTAGCAGGACATGTAATGACAATGTCGCTCCATAGAGCGGGCAGATACGAGCCGGTTCTTTCCTAAAAGGTGGCTATGTATAAAAATACAGTGACCGATCCGCAAACGAGCTAATATCACCTCCTCCCGACGAAATATACGAGAGGAGCTTACCTAGTTTACAGGCAGATCCTTAACTGCCCTGAGCTTGTTTATGCAGAGAGACGACCACTCGTCACACCAGCACGAAAGCTCTGCCGTCCACATAAAACTCGGAAGTCCGCCGAGATCATTAAGGGAATTATGCTACTGGGCTTTTTTTTTTTTTTTTTTTTTTTTTGTGCCGTTTTAGCTGCTAAATCCGCCAGTTCATTACCCGGCAGCCCGACGTGACAATGCACACTCCACATTGACACCGGAAGTGTGCAAAATATGGAGGAGGCCCTGGATGCGCTACACGATAGGATGGTGGTGGTACAACTCACGAACGCTCTGAAGGGCACTAAGAGGATCATTCATTATCAGGTAGTCACCAAGATTTCGATGGCGAACGTACAAAATGGTTCGATAGATGGCATACAGTTCAGCAGTACACATGGATATGCTACTAAGCGAGCTAAAAGTATGTGTTTTGGTCTCAGTAACAAAGGCACATCCAACACCGCGCACTTACTGCCATCGGTGTATATATAGGCGCGGTCATTGTAGTGGGTTAAAAATTCTATAAAACAAATACGGATACTAGATAAAGGCATAGCAGATTTCTCGTGATCTACGTAGAATGCAGTACGTAACCAAAGGGAATACACCCCTCTCCGTTGGATAACATACGAGGAATTGAGATGTTGTGTTTCCGAAGCAGCTCGCGGAAACGGAAATCTGCAGGCCTGGGAATGAGTGACAAGTTGCCGTATCGTTCGTCCAGCACAATATGGAAAAAAGGGTTAAACTTTGTATGTGAAGGCATGCTCCGAAGCCCACAGCCATAATTACCCAGCAGGACACCACGCCGACATCGCTGAGGGGTTGTCCCGATTCGGCGTAGAGGTTAACAACTGGGATGGTGGGAAAAGTCCCATCAGCTTCATGGATGCCCTGATTATGGACTGTGTAATCTTCTCTGCACAGATGGTCGTGCTGAAGAATACACAATGCATCCGTAGTCTAACTTGCATCGAAGCAGCGCACAATAAAAATGGAATAACACTGCCCGATCTGCTCACCAAGATTTGCCCACTTAGTGTCCGTAAATTATTAAGAGAACGGTCACAGTGCGCCTTAGGCTGTGCTATATATTGTAACCAGTATAGTTTCCGGTCGATTATCCACCCCAGGAATCTCGCCTGATCAACGTAGGGCCCGAGTCGAAGAGGAGGCTTCTCAGTTGAAAACCGGAAGCTCTTTTTTTTAGCTCCAGTCATAGAGATTGTCCAAACACCGCTGAAGTCGTCGTTCCAAAAACGGCGTACGCTGAGAAGCACAAAAAATGTGAAAGTCATCTACGAACAAGGAGGACGAGATATCTGGGGGACCCCCCAGGGGCCTACTACGGTAGGTACGGGTTAGGCGCACCCGGGGTCCCGAGCCACCTTGACTCCCTCTGTGGGCAACCTCAGAGTGGTGAGGGAGCCAGAAGGTCAAAATGCCCACCCACGTGTAGGCCGTGCGTGGAGACCCGTGTCGGTGAAGAGGAATATCCTGGTTGGTTGAGGGTTGCGTACCTGAGCCTGGGCTTCTGTCTTTCAGTAACTGGGGAGGGTGCGCAGCCTAATACACCGCTTTGGTTTCTGATTTGCCTAAACGGGAGGCTAGGGACTAACCCACCCCTAGTCAATCGGCCAGGACTAGGTATTACACCGAACTCCAGGGTGAGTGGGACGGCGAGCCCGCTATATCCCCTGTGTAGCCCTGTCACCACAGTGGGGTGACCCCTCGTTGGGCTCCGTGGTGGGTGGGGAGCACTGGGGGATGAATTTATACAATTTTTTTTATGGCACCAAAACTTAAACCCCTGATTTCAAATAAAGACGTTGGAAAGGAAGTAGTCGAGTCATGTGGTCCTCGCTACTTGGTTATTCATAAGACAGAGGAAGGTAAGAAGTTCCTGACGGTGAGCCCTTTTACTATCCAAAAGGGTCTCGATGCCATTGCTGGTCCTGTTAAATCCTGCGTTCGAGCTCGCAATGGTACACTTCTTGTCGAAGCCAACTCCGCCTCGCAAGCTGCAAGGATACTCAAAGCCACCATGTTAGCCAGCTATCCAGTGAAGGTCGAGGTGCACAAGTCGCTGAACTCCTCCCGCGGTGTAGTAACAACCCGCGCGTTGGACGGTTTGTCTATTGAGGAGATCCAAGAAAATCTAGCGACTCAGGGTGTCTCAGCTGTTTATCGGGTACAACGTAAGATCAACGGTGAATTCCTGCCTACTCGTACCCTGTTTCTTACTTTTGATCGGGTTGATCTGCCTCAAAAGATTAGAGCAGGGTATGAAGCCATCGAAGTTAGGCCTTATATACCCAATCCGCTGAGGTGCTTTAAATGCCAACGTTTTGGTCACACTAGTGAGTTGTGTACCGGCAAGTCCACCTGCGTCCACTGCGGTGACATCTCCCACGATGGGGCTTGTGCTTCAGCTCCATCGTGTGTGAACTGTAACGGGGAACACCCATCTAGTTCCCGAGACTGTCCCCGTTTTGCAGAGGAACGAGCGATCCAGGAGATACGGGTGAAAGAGAAGGTGTCCTTCTTGGAAGCCCGGAAGCTCCTGCGACTCCGCCAACCCTCTGCCCCGAGGTCCGGTACCTATAGCTCAGTTGCAGCTAAACCGGTACCGCGTCGGGAAATCGCAACACAGACCGGCGATATGAACGGGGCTACAATTGCGGAAAAGGTTATTTTAGCCCAAGCGCTACCAAAGCCTTCGGCACCTACACCCAAGTTGGTATCAACATCTGCCAAATCCGCTAGCTTACAGAATAGTCCTGCACAGTTGTCACCGAAAGCCTCGACCTCTGGAACTAAAGTTGGTAAATTCACGACGTCTTCTGCCCCGGAAAAACAGTTTAAGACCAAGTATGTACGACAAGACTTCTTGAAAGAGAATGTGCAATCTATTACCAAGTCATCTAAAGGTAAGAAAAGTTCACGCAACTCCACACGTGTATCCTCCTCTGAAGGGTCATCTGGGGAGGAGGGCGTGAATCGGCGACGGCCGTCTTCGCCGATCAGCACATCCAATCGGTTCGAACTACTTGGACCTAAAACTGCTCTTGAAAAAGGTACCTCCCTTGTGGAGGATGATGATGATGATGGTGTTTAAGGGCGCTCAACTGCCGGGGTCATAAGCGCCCTTATGATTAAAACTTGGCAATAGCCAGTAAGAAAATACCAAACAAAAAAGTAAACACAAATAAAAGAGCTAACACAGTTGAAACGGAAGTAACAGAAACGTCCAGCCCTCTAACCAGAGCTGGATATAAAACTCCATCTAAAATCAACACATTAAAACCAAAAGAGATTAAAAAACCGCTATCACACTAAAACGTCAAGGTAAAAGAAAGTTTTGCTAAAAATTTAAAAACCCTGTCCACTGCTCTTGGGTCATCTGCCAGCACCTCAGCAAGAGAGGCCGGCATGCCCATAGATGACCGAATGTGTGCCAGGTGACCACACTCCAGCAACACATGACGAACTGTCTGTGCCTCCCCACAGAGCGCACAGACAGGAGCAGGTTCACGTTTAAAAAGGTAACTGTGAGTAAAAATACAGTGGCCAATTCTTAGCCGAGCTAGTACTACCTCCTCCCGGCGGAATAAACGAGAGGAGGTTACCCAGTTGACAGGGAGGTCCTTCACCTCTCGCAGCTTATTACCACGGAGAGCCGACCACTCCGCATGCCAAGTCGAAAAAACGGCTCTCCGTACAGCCACTCTAAAATCTTCTGCTGTTGAATGGGTAATCGTAACACTGGGCGCTGTGACTGCCGATTTCGCTGCCAAATCCGCCGTGTCATTCCCTGGCAAGCCAACGTGTCCAGGAATCCATGCGCACTCCACATTAAAACCAGAAGCGTGCAAAATGTGGAGAACGTCCTGGATGCGCTGCACCAAAGGATGGTAATTGTACAGCTCACGAATGCTCTGAAGGGCACTAAGGGAATCACTAAGAATAAGGCAGTCACCTAATTTTCGACGTCGAATATACAGAAGGGCTTGATAAATAGCATATAGCTCGGCAGAATATATAGATGTGCAACTAGGCAAACCGTAAGTAGAAGTTGCGGTGCCAGTTACAAAGGCACATCCAACACCGTCGGGGCTCTTACTACCATCGGTGTAAATACAAATACGGCCACTGTATTTGGATAAAAATTCTAAAAAGCAACGACGAATACTATCAAGAGGCGTAACAGATTTCCCGTAGAGCGTCATCCCGAGATCGACATGGGAGGTAGCGCATAACCAAGGGGGGTGTATACTCTCTCCCTTGGATAACAGCCGAGGAATGTCAACATGGTGCTGGCGTAGAAGCTCACGGAAACGAAAACCTGCTGGCCTGGGGCTCAGAGAGCGGAGGCAGTATCGCTCGTGCAGCTCAGGGGAGAAAAACGCGTGATAAGTTGGATGCCCAGGCATACACTTCAGCCCACAGCCATAATTAGCAAGCAGGACATCACGCCGACAACGCAGAGGAGGTTCTCCCGATTCGGCGTAGAGGCTAACAACTGGGCTCGTTGGAAAAGCTCTAACGGCCACACGGATGCCCTGGTTATGGACTGTGTCTAACCTTCTGAGCACTGAAGGTCGAGCTGAAGAATACACAATGCTGCCATAGTCCAACTTCGAACGAATCACAGCACGATAAAGACTGAGCAATGTCGTCCGATCCGCACCCCAAGACTTGCCACTTAGTATCCGTAAAAGATTTAGAGAACGGTCACATCGTGCTCTAAGCTGTGCTATTTGTGGTGCCCAGCAAAGTTTCCGATCGAAGATCAAACCAAGGAATCTCGCCTCGTCTGCGAAAGGATGTAAATCTGGCCCGAGTCGAAGAGACGGCGGCATATGCCACTTACGGCGCCAGAAGTTAACGCAGACTGTCTTCTCAGCGGAGAAAAGAAAACCGTGTTTCGAGCTCCATGCATAGAGATTGTCCAAACACCGCTGGAGACGGCGTTCCAAAAACGGTGTACGCTGAGAAGTACAGAAGATGGCAAAGTCGTCCAAGAATAAACAGGAAGAGACACCTTGAGGCACACATAGTGATATGGAATTTATCGCAATAGCAAATAGAGTCACGCTGAGTACCGAGCCCTGCGGCACTCCGTTCTCTTGAATAAAATGGTTAGAAAAAACCGAACCCACCCTCACTCGAAAAACGCGGTCCCGCATAAACTCCTGAATGACCAACGGTAGGCGTCCACGTATGTTCCAGTTGTGCAGAGAACGCAATATTCCCGCCCGCCAACACGTGTCGTAGGCCTTCTCGAGGTCAAAAAATATCCCAACTGTGGGGCTGTTCTTAAGAAACCCGTCCATAATCTGCGTTGACAGAGCGACAAGGTGGTCAGCAGTTGAACGTCGTCGTCGAAAGCCACACTGGATGTTCGTCAGAAGATTGTGGGATTCCAGCCACCACACCAACCGTCCATTGATCATGCGTTCCATCACCTTGCAAACGCAACTGGTGAGGGAAATAGGACGGTAACTGGAAGGAAGATGGCGGTCCTTTCCAGGTTTAAGAATGGGTATGATGGTGGCCTCCCGCCACTTGTCTGGAAAAATGCCATCAACCCAGACACGATTATAGACCTCGAGTAGGAAATCTTTGCCATCAGGAGAGAGATGTTGCAACATTTGGACGTGGATACCATCTGGACCTGGTGCTGAGTGTCGTGAAGAGGAGAGTGCATTGTCTAGCTCTGCCAGGGTGAAAAGGCGATTATAATCTTCAAGGTTGCCAGAAATAAACGAGAATTCTTGAGATTCCACCTGGTTCTTAACTGTAAGAAACTCAGGGGAATAGTTGCCTGAGCTAGACACCTGAGCGAAAGCACTGCCTAAAGTATTCGCCACGTCAAATGTATCAACAACAGCTCCGGTAGGTGTTTTGAGACCGGCGATGGGCATATGGTTCGGTTTCCCAGCCACACGTCTTAACTTATCCCATACGACAGAGGAAGGTGTATGTCGATTAAAGGAACCCACGAATTTATTCCATGACATCTTTTTGCTATCCTTAATAACCCGCCTAGAATGTGCACGCATCCGTTTATAGTGTATCAGGTTATCCAGTGTAGGAAAACGCTGGAAAACCCGTAGAGCTCGTCTGCGAGCGCGAATAGCATCCCGACAGTCAGCGGTCCACCAAGGTACCGGAAATCGACGGCTGTAGCCAGTCGAACGCGGAATGGATTGCTCAGCAGCAGAAAGAATGGTCCCTGTAAGATGTTCGACCAAGTGGTTCACAGAGTCGTGCTCTTCGTAGCTAAATTTAGCCAAGTGGGAGTACAGTTCCCAGCTGGCGTGGTCTAGGCGCCAACTAGGTAAACGGGTGGAACATACAACGGGTGTCAAGACACTAATACGACAAGGAAAGTGGTCACTAGAATGCAAATCCGAGATGATATTCCAGCATAAGGTGACTGCCAGCTGAGGGGAACAAATTGCAATGTCAATGTGTGAAAAACTATGAAATGCGTCAGATAGAAAGGTGGGCTCTCCGGTGTTCAAGAGAGCAAGATTCTGACTATCCAAGAAGTCTTTAAGTAGCGTACCTCTCGCACAAGCCCGAGGAGAGCCCCAAAGAGGGTGATGGGCATTCACGTCGCCTACCAATAAAAAGGGTGGTGGCAACTGTGAAATGAGGTGTTCTAAGTCGCTGTGCGAGAGGTCCGCAGATGGAGGCAAATAGATACTGCAAATGGTGAATGAAGCGGAGGGTAGCTTAATGCTGACAGCAACGGACTGGATTGCAGATTGTATGGGTACGGAGTTGGCAAAAATATCATCTCGAATAAGCATCATAGTGCCCCCATGTGCCGGGACACCGTCCTCCGGGGATAAATCACATCGTACGGAGGAGTACTGCCTGATGGTAACGGTGTCCTGTGGACGGAGCTTCGTCTCTTGTAAACATACAGCCAAGGGTTCATGCTGGCGCAGCAACAAGTCAAGCTCTGGTCGATGTGGTCGAATTCCGCGTATGTTCCAATGGAGGATAGCCATTGAGTATATTATGGGATAAGTTTCAAATCGAAAGACGCTTCTGCAGATTGGGATTAGCTGGTCGGTTCAATTTGTTCTTCTTAGGCGTTGGGCTAGTACTATTTTCAGGAGCACGATCCTGCCGTTTCCGCACTGTCCCTCTGGCAGTGGCGGCAGAATCCTCCTGGTCCATCTCCTCCACAAGGGAGGTCCCTTTTTCAAGAGCAGTTTTCGGTCCAAGTAGTTCGAACCGATTTGATGTGCTGATCGGCGAAGACGGCCGTCGCCGATTCACGCCCTCCTCCCCAGATGACCCTTCAGAGGAGGATACACGTGTAGAGTTGCGTGAACTTTTCTTACCTTTAGATGACTTGGTAATAGATTGCACATTCTCTTTCAAAAAGTCTTGTCGTACATACTTGGTCTTAAACTGTTTTTCTGGGGCAGAAGACGTCGTGAATTTAATAGCTTTAGTTCCGGAGGTCGAGGCTTTAGGTGACAAGTGTGCAGGACTATTCTGTAAGCTGGCGGATTTGGCAGATGTTGATACCAACTTGGGTGTAGGTGCCGAAGGCTTTGGCAGCGCTTGGGCTAAAATAACCTTTTCCGCAATTGTAGCCCCGTTCATATCGCCGGTCTGTGTTGCGATTTCCCGACGCGGTACCGGTTTAGCTGCAACTGAGCTATAGGTACCGGACCTCGGGGCAGAGGGTGATGATGATGATGATGATGGTGTTTAAGGGCGCTCAACTGCCGAGGTCATAAGCGCCCTTATGATTAAAACTTGGCAATAGCCAGTAAGAAAATACCAAACAAAAAGTAAACACAAATAAAAGAGCTAACACAGTTGAAACGGAAGTAACAGAAACGTCCAGCCCTCTAACCAGAGCTGGATATAAAACTCCATCTAAAATCAACACATTAAAACCAAAAGAGTTTAAAAAACCGCTATCACACTAAAACGTCAAGGTAAAAGAAAGTTTTGCTAAAAATTTAAAAACCCTGTCCACTGCTCTTGGGTCATCTGCCAGGACCTCAGCAAGAGAGGCCGGCATGCCCATAGATGACCGAATGTGTGCCAGGTGACCACACTCCAGCAACACATGACGAACTGTCTGTGCCTCCCCACAGAGCGCACAGACAGGAGCAGGTTCACGTTTAAAAAGGTAACTGTGTGTAAAAATACAGTGGCCAATTCTTAGACGAGCTAGTACTACCTCCTCCCGGCGGAATAAACGAGAGGAGGTTACCCAGTTGACAGGGAGGTCCTTCACCTCTCGCAGCTTATTACCACGGAGAGCCGACCACTCCGCATGCCAAGTCGAAAAAACGGCTCTCCGTACAGCCACTCTAAAATCTTCTGCTGTTGAATGGGTAATCGTAACACTGGGCGCTGTGACTGCCGATTTCGCTGCCAAATCCGCCGTGTCATTCCCTGGCAAGCCAACGTGTCCAGGAATCCATGCGCACTCCACATTAAAACCAGAAGCGTGCAAAATGTGGAGAACGTCCTGGATGCGCTGCACCAAAGGATGGTAATTGTACAGCTCACGAATGCTCTGAAGGGCACTAAGGGAATCACTAAGAATAAGGCAGTCACCTAATTTTCGACGTCGAATATACAGAAGGGCTTGATAAATAGCATATAGCTCGGCAGAATATATAGATGTGCAACTAGGCAAACCGTAAGTAGAAGTTGCGGTGCCAGTTACAAAGGCACATCCAACACCGTCGGGGCTCTTACTACCATCGGTGTAAATACAAATACGGCCACTGTATTTGGATAAAAATTCTAAAAAGCAACGACGAATACTATCAAGAGGCGTAACAGATTTCCCGTAGAGCGTCATCCCGAGATCGACATGGGAGGTAGCGCGTAACCAAGGGGGGTGTATACTCTCTCCCTTGGATAACAGCCGAGGAATGTCAACATGGTGCTGGCGTAGAAGCTCACGGAAACGAAAACCTGCTGGCCTGGGGCTCAGAGAGCGGAGGCAGTATCGCTCGTGCAGCTCAGGGGAGAAAAACGCGTGATAAGTTGGATGCCCAGGCATACACTTCAGCCCACAGCCATAATTAGCAAGCAGGACATCACGCCGACAACGCAGAGGAGGTTCTCCCGATTCGGCGTAGAGGCTAACAACTGGGCTCGTTGGAAAAGCTCCAACGGCCACACGGATGCCCTGGTTATGGACTGTGTCTAACCTTCTGAGCACTGAAGGTCGAGCTGAAGAATACACAATGCTGCCATAGTCCAACTTCGAACGAATCACAGCACGATAAAGACTGAGCAATGTCGTCCGATCCGCACCCCAAGACTTGCCACTTAGTATCCGTAAAAGATTTAGAGAACGGTCACATCGTGCTCTAAGCTGTGCTATTTGTGGTGCCCAACAAAGTTTCCGATCGAAGATCAAACCAAGGAAACTCGCCTCGTCTGCGAAAGGAAGTAAATCTGGCCCGAGTCGAAGAGACGGCGGCATATGCCACTTACGGCGCCAGAAGTTAACGCAGACTGTCTTCTCAGCGGAGAAACGAAAACCGTGTTTCGAGCTCCATGCATAGAGATTGTCCAAACACCGCTGGAGACGGCGTTCCAAAAACGGTGTACGCTGAGAAGTACAGAAGATGGCAAAGTCGTCCACGAATAAACAGGAAGAGACACCTTGAGGCACACATAGTGATATGGAATTTATCGCAATAGCAAATAGAGTCACGCTGAGTACCGAGCCCTGCGGCACTCCGTTCTCTTGAATAAAATGGTTAGAAAAAACCGAACCCACCCTCACTCGAAAAACGCGGTCCCGCATAAACTCCTGAATGACCAACGGTAGGCGTCCACGTATGTTCCAGTTGTGCAGAGAACGCAATATTCCCGCCCGCCAACACGTGTCGTAGGCCTTCTCGAGGTCAAAAAATATCCCAACTGTGGGGCTGTTCTTAAGAAACCCGTCCATAATCTGAGTTGACAGAGCGACAAGGTGGTCAGCAGTTGAACGTCGTCGTCGAAAGCCACACTGGATGTTCGTCAGAAGATTGTGGGATTCCAGCCACCACACCAACCGTCCATTGATCATGCGTTCCATCACCTTGCAAACGCAACTGGTGAGGGAAATAGGACGGTAACTGGAAGGAAGATGGCGGTCCTTTCCAGGTTTAAGAATGGGTATGATGGTGGCCTCCCGCCACTTGTCTGGAAAAATGCCATCCACCCAGACACGATTATAGACCTCGAGTAGGAAATCTTTGCCATCAGGAGAGAGATGTTGCAACATTTGGACGTGGATACCATCTGGACCTGGTGCTGAGTGTCGTGAAGAGGAGAGTGCATTGTCTAGCTCTGCCAGGGTGAAAAGGCGATTATAATCCTCAAGGTTGCCAGAAAGAAACGAGAATTCTTGAGATTCCACCTGGTTCTTAACTGTATGAAACTCAGGGGAATAGTTGCCTGAGCTAGACACCTCAGCGAAAGCACTGCCTAAAGTATTCGCCACGTCAAATGTATCAACAACAGCTCCGGTAGGTGTTTTGAGACCGGCGATGGGCATATGGTTCGGTTTCCCAGCCACACGTCTTAACTTATCCCATACGACAGAGGAAGGTGTATGTCGATTAAAGGAACCCACGAATTTATTCCATGACATCTTTTTGCTATCCTTAATAACCCGCCTAGAATGTGCACGCATCCGTTTATAGTGTATCAGGTTATCCAGTGTAGGAAAACGCTGGAAAACCCGTAGAGCTCGTCTGCGAGCGCGAATAGCATCCCGACAGTCAGCGGTCCACCAAGGTACCGGAAATCGACGGCTGTAGCCAGTCGAACGCGGAATGGATTGCTCAGCAGCAGAAAGAATGGTCCCTGTAAGATGTTCGACCAAGTGGTTCACAGAGTCGTGCTCTTCGTAGCTAAATTTAGCCAAGTGGGAGTACAGTTCCCAGCTGGCGTGGTCTAGGCGCCAACTAGGTAAACGGGTGGAACATACAACGGGTGTCAAGACACTAATACGACAAGGAAAGTGGTCACTAGAATGCAAATCCGAGATGATATTCCAGCATAAGGTGACTGCCAGCTGAGGGGAACAAATTGCAATGTCAATGTGTGAAAAACTATGAAATGCGTCAGATAGAAAGGTGGGCTCTCCGGTGTTCAAGAGAGCAAGATTCTGACTATCCAAGAAGTCTTTAAGTAGCGTACCTCTCGCACAAGCCCGAGGAGAGCCCCAAAGAGGGTGATGGGCATTCACGTCGCCTACCAATAAAAAGGGTGGTGGCAACTGTGAAATGAGGTGTTCTAAGTCGCTGTGCGAGAGGTCCGCAGATGGAGGCAAATAGATACTGCAAATGGTGAATGAAGCGGAGGGTAGCTTAATGCTGACAGCAACGGACTGGATTGCAGATTGTATGGGTACGGAGTTGGCAAAAATATCATCTCGAATAAGCATCATAGTGCCCCCATGTGCCGGGACACCGTCCTCCGGGGATAAATCACATCGTACGGAGGAGTACTGCCTGATGGTAACGGTGTCCTGTGGACGGAGCTTCGTCTCTTGTAAACATACAGCCAAGGGTTCATGCTGGCGCAGCAACAAGTCAAGCTCTGGTCGATGTGGTCGAATTCCGCGTATGTTCCAATGGAGGATAGCCATTGAGTATATTATGGGATAAGTTTCAAATCGAAAGACGCTTCTGCAGATTGGGATTAGCTGGTCGGTTCAATTTGTTCTTCTTAGGCGTTGGGCTAGTACTATTTTCAGGAGCACGATCCTGCCGTTTCCGCACTGTCCCTCTGGCAGTGGCGGCAGAATCCTCCTAGTCCATCTCCTCCACAAGGGAGGTCCCTTTTTCAAGAGCAGTTTTAGGTCCAAGTAGTTCGAACCGATTGGATGTGCTGATCGGCGAAGACGGCCGTCGCCGATTCACGCCCTCCTCCCCAGATGACCCTTCAGAGGAGGATACACGTGTGGAGTTGCGTGAACTTTTCTTACCTTTAGATGACTTGGTAATAGATTGCACATTCTCTTTCAAAAAGTCTTGTCGTACATACTTGGCCCCCCCAGGGGCCTACTACGGTAGGTACGGGTTAGGCGCACCCGGGGTCCCGAGCCACCTTGACTCCCTCTGTGGGCAACCTCAGAGTGGTGAGGGAGTCAGTAGGTGAAAATGCCCACCCACGTGTAGGCCGTGCGTGGAGACCCGTGTCGGTGAAGAGGAATATCCTGGTTGGTTGAGGGTTGCGTACCTGAGCCTGGGCTTCTGTCTTTCAGTAACTGGGGAGGGTGCGCAACCTAATACACCGCTTTGGTTTCTGATTTGCCTAAACGGGAGGCTAGGGACTAACCCACCCCTAGTCAATCGGCCAGGACTAGGTATTACACCGAACTCCAGGGTGAGTGGGACGGCGAGCCCGCTATATCCCCTGTGTAGCCCTGTCACCCCAGTGGGGTGACCCCTCGTTGGGCTCCGTGGTGGGTGGGGAGCACTGGGGGATGAATTTATACCATTTTTTTATGGCACCAAAACCAAAACCCCTTATTTTAAATGCAAACGTTGGAAAGGAAGTAGTCGAGTCATGTGGTCCTCGCTACTTGGTTATTCATAGGACAGAGGAAGGTAAGAAGTTCCTTACGGTGAGCCCTTTTACTATCCAAAAGGGTCTCGATGCCATTGCTGGTCCGGTCAAATCTTGCGTTCGAGCTCGTAACGGTACACTTCTTGTCGAAGCCAACTCCGCCTCGCAAGCTGCAAGGATACTTAAAGCCACCACGTTAGCCAGCTATCCAGTGAAGGTCGAGGTGCACAAGTCGCTGAACTCCTCCCGCGGTGTAGTAACAACACGCGCGTTGGACGGTTTGTCCATTGAGGAGATCCAAGAAAATCTTGCGACTCAGGGTGTCTCAGCTGTTTATCGGGTACAACGTAAGATCAACGGTGAATTCCTGCCTACTCGTACCCTGTTTCTTACTTTTGATCGGGTTGATCTGCCTCAAAAGATTAGAGCAGGGTATGAAGCCATCGAAGTTAGGCCTTATATACCCAATCCGCTGAGGTGCTTTAAATGCCAACGTTTTGGTCACACTAGTGAGTTGTGTACCGGCAAGTCCACCTGCGTCCACTGCGGTGACACCTCCCACGATGGGGCTTGTGCTTCAGCTCCATCGTGTGTGAACTGTAACGGTGAACACCCATCTAGTTCCCGAGACTGCCCCCGTTTTGCAGAGGAACGAGCGATCCAGGAGATACGGGTGAAAGAGAAGGTGTCCTTCTTGGAAGCCCGGAAGCTCCTGCGACTCCGCCAACCCTCTGCCCCGAGGTCCGGTACCTATAGCTCAGTTGCAGCTAAACCGGTACCGCGTCGGGAAATCGCAACACAGACCGGCGATATGAACGGGGCTACAATTGCGGAAAAGGTTATTTTAGCCCAAGCGCTGCCAAAGCCTTCGGCACCTACACCCAAGTTGGTATCAACATCTGCCAAATCCGCCAGCTTACAGAATAGTCCTGCACAGTTGTCACCGAAAGCCTCGACCTCCGGAACTAAAGCTATTAAATTCACGACGTCTTCTGCCCCAGAAAGACAGTTTAAGACCAAGTATGTACGACAAGACTTTTTGAAAGAAAATGTGCAATCTATTACCAAGTCATCTAAAGGTAAGAAAAGTTCACGCAACTCCACACGTGTATCCTCCTCTGAAGGGTCATCTGGGGAGGAGGGCGTGAATCGGCGACGGCCGTCTTCGCCGATCAGCACATCCAATCGGTTCGAACTACTTGGACCGAAAACTGCTCTTGAAAAAGGGACCTCCCTTGTGGAGGAGATGGACCAGGAGGATTCTGCCGCCACTGCCAGAGGGACAGTGCGGAAACGGCAGGAACGTGCTCCTGAAAATAGTACCAGCCCAACGCCTAAGAAGAACAAATTGAACCGACCAGCTAATCCCAATCTGCAGAAGCGTCTTTCGATTTGAAACTTATCCCATAATATACTCAATGGCTATCCTCCATTGGAACATACGCGGAATTCGACCACATCGACCAGAGCTTGACTTGTTGCTGCGCCAGCATGAACCCTTGGCTGTATGTTTACAAGAGACGAAGCTCCGTCCACAGGACACCGTTACCATCAGGCAGTACTCCTCCGTACGATGTGATTTATCCCCGGAGGACGGTGTCCCGGCACATGGGGGCACTATGATGCTTATTCGAGATGATATTTTTGCCAACTCCGTACCCATACAATCTGCAATCCAGTCCGTTGCAGTCAGCATTAAGCTACCCTCCGCTTCATTCACCATTTGCAGTATCTATTTGCCTCCATCTGCGGACCTCTCGCACAGCGACTTAGAACACCTCATTTCGCAGTTGCCACCACCCTTTTTATTGGTAGGCGACGTGAATGCCCATCACCCTCTTTGGGGCTCTCCTCGGGCTTGTGCGAGAGGTACGCTACTTAAAGATTTCTTGGATAATCAGAATCTTGCTCTCTTGAACACCGGAGAGCCCACCTTTCTATCTGACGCATTTCATAGTTTTTCACACATTGACATTGCAATTTGTTCCCCTCAGCTGGCAGTCACCTTATGCTGGAATATCATCTCGGATTTGCATTCTAGTGACCACTTTCCTTGTCGTATTAGTGTCTTGACACCCGTTGTATGTTCCACCCGTTTACCTAGTTGGCGCCTAGACCACGCCAGCTGGGAACTGTACTCCCACTTGGCTGAATTTAGCTACGAAGAGCACGACTCTGTGAACCACTTGGTCGAACATCTTACAGGGACCATTCTTTCTGCTGCTGAGCAATCCATTCCGCGTTCGACTGGCTACAGCCGTCGATTTCCGGTACCTTGGTGGACCGATGACTGTCGGGATGCTATTCGCGCTCGCAGACGAGCTCTACGGGTTTTCCAGCGTTTTCCTACACTGGATAACCTGATACACTATAAACGGATGCGTGCACATTCTAGGCGGGTTATTAAGGATAGCAAAAAGATGTCATGGAATAAATTCGTGGGTTCCTTTAATCGACATACACCTTCCTCTGTCGTATGGGATAAGTTAAGACGTGTGGCTGGGAAACCGAACCATATGCCCATCGCCGGTCTCAAAACACCTACCGGAGCTGTTGTTGATACATTTGACGTGGCGAATACTTTAGGCAGTGCTTTCGCTCAGGTGTCTAGCTCAGGCAACTATTCCCCTGAGTTTCTTACAGTTAAGAACCAGGTGGAATCTCAAGAATTCTCGTTTCTTTCTGGCAACCTTGAGGATTATAATCGCCTTTTCACCCTGGCAGAGCTAGACAATGCACTCTCCTCTTCACGACACTCAGCACCAGGTCCAGATGGTATCCACGTCCAAATGTTGCAACATCTCTCTCCTGATGGCAAAGATTTCCTACTCGAGGTCTATAATCGTGTCTGGGTTGATGGCATTTTTCCAGACAAGTGGCGGGAGGCCACCATCATACCCATTCTTAAACCTGGAAAGGACCGCCATCTTCCTTCCAGTTACCGTCCTATTTCCCTCGCCAGTTGCGTTTGCAAGGTGATGGAACGCATGATAAATGGACGGTTGGTGTGGTGGCTGGAATCCCACAATCTTCTGACGAACATCCAGTGTGGCTTTCGACGACGACGTTCAACTGCTGACCACCTTGTCTCTCTGTCAACTCAGATTATGGACGGGTTTCTTAAGAACAGCCCCACAGTTGGGATATTTTTTGACCTCGAGAAGGCCTACGACACGTGTTGGCGGGCGGGAATATTGCGTTCTCTGCACAACTGGAACATACGTGGACGCCTACCGTCGGTCATTCAGGAGTTTATGCGGGACCGCGTTTTTCGAGTGAGGGTGAGTTCGGTTTTTTCTAACCATTTTATTCAAGAGAACGGAGTGCCGCAGGGCTCGGTACTCAGCGTGACTCTATTTGCTATTGCGATAAATTCCATATCACTATGTGTGCCTCAAGGTGTCTCTTCCTGTTTATTCGTGGACGACTTTGCCATCTTCTGTACTTCTCAGCGTACACCGTTTTTGGAACGCCGTCTCCAGCGGTGTTTGGACAATCTCTATGCATGGAGCTCGAAACACGGTTTTCGTTTCTCCGCTGAGAAGACAGTCTGCGTTAACTTCTGGCGCCGTAAGTGGCATATGCCGCCGTCTCTTCGACTCGGGCCAGATTTACTTCCTTTCGCAGACGAGGCGAGATTCCTTGGTTTGATCTTCGATCGGAAACTTTGTTGGGCACCACAAATAGCACAGCTTAGAGCACGATGTGACCGTTCTCTAAATCTTTTACGGATACTAAGTGGCAAGTCTTGGGGTGCGGATCGGACGACATTGCTCCGTCTTTATCGTGCTGTGATTCGTTCGAAGTTGGACTATGGCAGCATTGTGTATTCTTCAGCTCGACCTTCAGTGCTCAGAAGGTTAGACACAGTCCATAACCAGGGCATCCGTGTGGCCGTTGGAGCTTTTCCAACGAGCCCAGTTGTTAGCCTCTACGCCGAATCGGGAGAACCTCCTCTGCGTTGTCGGCGTGATGTCCTGCTTGCTAACTATGGCTGTGGGCTGAAGTGTATGCCTGGGCATCCAACTTATCACGCGTTTTTCTCCCCTGAGCTGCACGAGCGATACTGCCTCCGCTCTCTGAGCCCCAGGCCAGCAGGTTTTCGTTTCCGTGAGCTTCTACGCCAGCACCATGTTGACATTCCTCGGCTGTTATCCAAGGGAGAGAGTATACACCCCCCTTGGTTACGCGCTACCTCCCATGTCGATCTCGGGATGACGCTCTACGGGAAATCTGTTACGCCTCTTGATAGTATTCGTCGTTGCTTTTTAGAATTTTTATCCAAATACAGTGGCCGTATTTGTATTTACACCGATGGTAGTAAGAGCCCCGACGGTGTTGGATGTGCCTTTGTAACTGGCACCGCAACTTCTACTTACGGTTTGCCTAGTTGCACATCTATATATTCTGCCGAGCTATATGCTATTTATCAAGCCCTTCTGTATATTCGACGTCGAAAATTAGGTGACTGCCTTATTCTTAGTGATTCCCTTAGTGCCCTTCAGAGCATTCGTGAGCTGTACAATTACCATCCTTTGGTGCAGCGCATCCAGGACGTTCTCCACATTTTGCACGCTTCTGGTTTTAATGTGGAGTGCGCATGGATTCCTGGACACGTTGGCTTGCCAGGGAATGACACGGCGGATTTGGCAGCGAAATCGGCAGTCACAGCGCCCAGTGTTACGATTACCCATTCAACAGCAGAAGATTTTAGAGTGGCTGTACGGAGAGCCGTTTTTTCGACTTGGCATGCGGAGTGGTCGGCTCTCCGTGGTAATAAGCTGCGAGAGGTGAAGGACCTCCCTGTCAACTGGGTAACCTCCTCTCGTTTATTCCGCCGGGAGGAGGTAGCACTAGCTCGGCTAAGAATTGGCCACTGTTTTTTTACTCACAGTTACCTTTTTAAACGTGAACCTGCTCCTGTCTGTGCGCTCTGTGGGGAGGCACAGACAGTTCGTCATGTGTTGCTGGAGTGTGGTCACCTGGCACACATTCGGTCATCTATGGGCATGCCGGCCTCTCTTGCTGAGGTCCTGGCAGATGACCCAAGAGCAGTGGACAGGGTTTTTAAATTTTTAGCAAAACTTTCTTTTACCTTGACGTTTTAGTGTGATAGCGGTTTTTTAAACTCTTTTGGTTTAAATGTGTTGATTTTAGATGGAGTTCGCTTCTGGCTTTAATGTGGAGTGCGCATGGATTCCTGGACACGTTGGCTTGCCAGGGAATGACACGGCGGATTTGGCAGCGAAATCGGCAGTCACAGCGCCCAGTGTTACGATTACCCATTCAACAGCAGAAGATTTTAGAGTGGCTGTACGGAGAGCCGTTTTTTCGACTTGGCATGCGGAGTGGTCGGCTCTCCGTGGTAATAAGCTGCGAGAGGTGAAGGACCTCCCTGTCAACTGGGTAACCTCCTCTCGTTTATTCCGCCGGGAGGAGGTAGTACTAGCTCGGCTAAGAATTGGCCACTGTATTTTTACTCACAGTTACCTTTTTAAACGTGAACCTGCTCCTGTCTGTGCGCTCTGTGGGGAGGCACAGACAGTTCGTCATGTGTTGCTGGAGTGTGGTCACCTGGCACACATTCGGTCATCTATGGGCATGCCGGCCTCTCTTGCCGAGGTCCTGGCAGATGACCCAAGAGCAGTGGACAGGGTTTTTAAATTTTTAGCCAAACTTTCTTTTACCTTGAGGTTTTAGTGTGATAGCGGTTTTTTTAAACTCTTTTGGTTTTAATGTGTTGATTTTAGATGGAGTTTTATATCCAGCTCTGGTTAGAGGGCTGGACGTTTCTGTTACTTCCGTTTCAACTGTGTTAGCTCTTTTATTTGTGTTTACTTTTTTGTTTGGTATTTTCTTACTGGCTATTGCCAAGTTTTAATCGTAAGGGCGCTTATGACCTCGGCAGTTGAGCGCCCTTAAACACCATCATCATCATCGTACATACTTGGTCTTAAACTGTTTTTCTGGGGCAGAAGACGTCGTGAATTTAATAGCTTTAGTTCCGGAGGTCGAGGCTTTAGGTGACAAGTGTGCAGGACTATTCTGTAAGTTGGCGGATTTGGCAGATGTTGATACCAACTTCGGTGTAGGTGCCGAAGGCTTTGGCAGCGCTTGGGCTAAAATAACCTTTTCCGCAATTGTAGCCCCGTTCATATCGCCGGTCTGTGTTGCGATTTCCCGACGCGGTACCGGTTTAGCTGCAACTGAGCTATAGGTACCGGACCTCGGGGCAGAGGGTTGGCGGAGTCGCAGGAGCTTCCGGGCTTCCAAGAAGGACACCTTCTCTTTCACCCGTATCTCCTGGATCGCTCGTTCCTCTGCAAAACGGGGGCAGTCTCGGGAACTAGATGGGTGTTCCCCGTTACAGTTCACACACGATGGAGCTGAAGCACAGGCCCCATCGTGGGAGATGTCACCGCAGTGGACGCAGGTGGACTTGCCGGTACACAACTCACTTGTGTGACCAAAACGTTGGCATTTAAAGCACCTCAGCGGATTGGGTATATAAGGCCTAACTTCGATGGCTTCATACCCTGCTCTAATCTTTTGAGGCAGATCAACCCGATCAAAAGTAAGAAACAGGGTACGAGTAGGCAGGAATTCACCGTTGATCTTACGTTGTACCCGATAAACAGCTGAGACACCCTGAGTCGCAAGATTTTCTTTGATCTCCTCAATGGACAAACCGTCCAACGCGCGGGTTGTTATTACACCGCGGGAGGAGTTCAGCGACTTGTGCACCTCGACCTTCACTGGATAGCTGGCTAACATGGTGGCTTTAAGTATTCTTGCAGCTTGCGAGGCGGAGTTGGCTTCGACAAGAAGTGTACCATTGCGAGCTCGAACGCAGGATTTAACAGGACCAGCAATGGCATCGAGACCCTTTTGGATAGTAAAAGGGCTCACCGTAAGAAACTTCTTACCTTCCTCTGTCCTATGAATGACCAAGTAGCGAGGACCACATGACTCGACTACTTCCTTTCCAACGTCTTTATTAAGGGGTTTTTGTTTTGGTGCCATAGAAAAAATGGTATAAATTCATCCCCCAGTGCTCCCCACCCACCACGGAGCCCAACGAGGGGTCACCCCACTGGGATGACAGGGCTACACAGGGGATATAGCGGGCTCGCCGTCCCACTCACCCTGGAGTTCGGTGTAATACCTAGTCCTGGCCGATTGACTAGGGGTGGGTTAGTCCCTAGCCTCCCGTTTAGGCAAATCAGAAACCAAAGCGGTGTATTAGGCTGCGCACCCTCCCCAGTTACTGAAAGACAGAAGCCCAGGCTCAGGTACGCAACCCTCAACCAACCAGGATATTCCTCTTCACCGACACGGGTCTCCACGCACGGCCTACACGTGGGTGGGCATTTTGACCTTCTGGCTCCCTCACCACTCTGAGGTTGCCCACAGAGGGAGTCAAGGTGGCTCGGGACCCCGGGTGCGCCTAACCCGTACCTACCGTAGTAGGCCCCTGGGGGGGGGCAGAGGGTTGGCGGAGTCGCAGGAGCTTCCGGGCTTCCAAGAAGGACACCTTCTCTTTCACCCGTATCTCCTGGATCGCTCGTTCCTCTGCAAAACGGGGGCAGTCTCGGGAACTAGATGGGTGTTCACCGTTACAGTTCACACACGATGGAGCTGAAGCACAGGCCCCATCGTGGGAGAAGTCACCGCAGTGGACGCAGGTGGACTTGCCGGTACACAACTCACTTGTGTGACCAAAACGTTGGCATTTAAAGCACCTCAGCGGATTGGGTATATAAGGCCTAACTTCGATGGCTTCATACCCTGCTCTAATCTTTTGAGGCAGATCAACCCGATCAAAAGTAAGAAACAGGGTACGAGTAGGCAGGAATTCACCGTTGATCTTACGTTGTACCCGATAAACAGCTGAGACACCCTGAGTCGCAAGATTTTCTTTGATCTCCTCAATGGACAAACCGTCCAACGCGCGGGTTGTTATTACACCGCGGGAGGAGTTCAGCGACTTGTGCACCTCGACCTTCACTGGATAGCTGGCTAACATGGTGGCTTTAAGTATTCTTGCAGCTTGCGAGGCGGAGTTGGCTTCGACAAGAAGTGTACCATTGCGAGCTCGAACGCAGGATTTAACAGGACCAGCAATGGTATCGAGACCCTTTTGGATAGTAAAAGGGCTCACCGTCAGGAACTTCTTACCTTCCTCTGTCCTATGAATAACCAAGTAGCGAGGACCACATGACTCGACTACTTCCTTTCCAACGTCTTTATTTGAAATCAGGGGTTTAAGTTTTGGTGCCATAAAAAAAATTGTATAAATTCATCCCCCAGTGCTCCCCACCCACCACGGAGCCCAACGAGGGGTCACCCCACTGGGGTGACAGGGCTACACAGGGGATATAGCGGGCTCGCCGTCCCACTCACCCTGGAGTTCGGTGTAATACCTAGTCCTGGCCGATTGACTAGGGGTGGGTTAGTCCCTAGCCTCCCGTTTAGGCAAATCAGAAACCAAAGCGGTGTATTAGGCTGCGCACCCTCCCCAGTTACTGAAAGACAGAAGCCCAGGCTCAGGTACGCAACCCTCAACCAACCAGGATATTCCTCTTCACCGACACGGGTCTCCACGCACGGCCTACACGTGGGTGGGCATTTTGACCTTCTGGCTCCCTCACCACTCTGAGGTTGCCCACAGAGGGAGTCAAGGTGGCTCGGGACCCCGGGTGCGCCTAACCCGTACCTACCGCAGTAGGCCCCTGGGGGGCTTGTGGAGGAGATGGACCAGGAGGATTCTGCCGCCACTGCCAGAGGGACAGTGCGGAAACGGCATGATCGTGCTCCTGAAAATAGTACTAGTCCAACGCCTAAGAAGAACAAATTGAACCGACCAGCTAATCCCAATCTGCAGAAGCGTCTTTCGATTTGAAACTTATCCCATAATATACTCAATGGCTATCCTCCATTGGAACATACGCGGAATTCGACCACATCGACCAGAGCTTGACTTGTTGCTGCGCCAGCATGAACCCTTGGCTGTATGTTTACAAGAGACGAAGCTCCGTCCACAGGACACCGTTACCATCAGGCAGTACTCCTCCGTACGATGTGATTTATCCCCGGAGGACGGTGTCCCGGCACATGGGGGCACTATGATGCTTATTCGAGATGATATTTTTGCCAACTCCGTACCCATACAATCTGCAATCCAGTCCGTTGCTGTCAGCATTAAGCTACCCTCCGCTTCATTCACCATTTGCAGTATCTATTTGCCTCCATCTGCGGACCTCTCGCACAGCGACTTAGAACACCTCATTTCGCAGTTGCCACCACCCTTTTTATTGGTAGGCGACGTGAATGCCCATCACCCTCTTTGGGGCTCTCCTCGGGCTTGTGCGAGAGGTACGCTACTTAAAGACTTCTTGGATAGTCAGAATCTTGCTCTCTTGAACACCGGAGAGCCCACCTTTCTATCTGACGCATTTCATAGTTTTTCACACATTGACATTGCAATTTGTTCCCCTCAGCTGGCAGTCACCTTATGCTGGAATATCATCTCGGATTTGCATTCTAGTGACCAGTTTCCTTGTCGTATTAGTGTCTTGACACCCGTTGTATGTTCCACCCGTTTACCTAGTTGGCGCCTAGACCACGCCAGCTGGGAACTGTACTCCCACTTGGCTGAATTTAGCTACGAAGAGCACGACTCTGTGAACCACTTGGTCGAACATCTTACAGGGACCATTCTTTCTGCTGCTGAGCAATCCATTCCGCGTTCGACTGGCTACAGCCGTCGATTTCCGGTACCTTGGTGGACCGCTGACTGTCGGGATGCTATTCGCGCTCGCAGACGAGCTCTACGGGTTTTCCAGCGTTTTCCTACACTGGATAACCTGATACACTATAAACGGATGCGTGCACATTCTAGGCGGGTTATTAAGGATAGCAAAAAGATGTCATGGAATAAATTCGTGGGTTCCTTTAATCGACAAACACCTTCCTCTGTCGTATGGGATAAGTTAAGACGTGTGGCTGGGAAACCGAACCATATGCCCATCGCCGGTCTCAAAACACCTACCGGAGCTGTTGTTGATACATTTGACGTGGCGAATACTTTAGGCAGTGCTTTCGCTCAGGTGTCTAGCTCAGGCAACTATTCCCCTGAGTTTCTTACAGTTAAGAACCAGGTGGAATCTCAAGAATTCTCGTTTCTTTCTGGCAACCTTGAGGATTATAATCGCCTTTTCACCCTGGCAGAGCTAGACAATGCACTCTCCTCTTCACGACACTCAGCACCAGGCCCAGATGGTATCCACGTCCAAATGTTGCAACATCTCTCTCCTGATGGCAAAGATTTCCTACTCGAGGTCTATAATCGTGTCTGGGTTGATGGCATTTTTCCAGACAAGTGGCGGGAGGCCACCATCATACCCATTCTTAAACCTGGAAAGGACCGCCATCTTCCTTCCAGTTACCGTCCTATTTCCCTCACCAGTTGCGTTTGCAAGGTGATGGAACGCATGATCAATGGACGGTTGGTGTGGTGGCTGGAATCCCACAATCTTGTGACGAACATCCAGTGTGGCTTTCGACGACGACGTTCAACGGCTGACCACCTTGTCTCTCTGTCAATTCAGATTATGGACGGGTTTCTTAAGAACAGCCCCACAGTTGGGATATTTTTTGACCTCGAGAAGGCCTACGACACGTGTTGGCGGGCGGGAATATTGCGTTCTCTGCACAACTGGAACATACGTGGACGCCTACCGTTGGTCATTCAGGAGTTTATGCGGGACCGCGTTTTTCGAGTGAGGGTGGGTTCGGTTTTTTCTAACCATTTTATTCAAGAGAACGGAGTGCCGCAGGGCTCGGTACTCAGCGTGACTCTATTTGCTATTGCGATAAATTCCATATCACTATGTGTGCCTCAAGGTGTCTCTTCCTGTTTATTCGTGGACGACTTTGCCATCTTCTGTACTTCTCAGCGTACACCGTTTTTGGAACGCCGTCTCCAGCGGTGTTTGGACAATCTCTATGCATGGAGCTCGAAACAAGGTTTTCGTTTCTCCGCTGAGAAGACAGTCTGCGTTAACTTCTGGCGCCGTAAGTGGCATATGCCGCCGTCTCTTCGACTCGGGCCAGATTTACTTCCTTTCGCAGACGAGGCGAGATTCCTTGGTTTGATCTTCGATCGGAAACTTTGTTGGGCACCACAAATAGCACAGCTTAGAGCACGATGTGACCGTTCTCTAAATCTTTTACGGATACTAAGTGGCAAGTCTTGGGGTGCGGATCGGACGACATTGCTCCGTCTTTATCGTGCTGTGATTCGTTCGAAGTTGGACTATGGCAGCATTGTGTATTCTTCAGCTCGACCTTCAGTGCTCAGAAGGTTAGACACAGTCCATAACCAGGGCATTCGTGTGGCCGTTGGAGCTTTTCCAACGAGCCCAGTTGTTAGCCTCTACGCCGAATCGGGAGAACCTCCTCTGCGTTGTCGGCGTGATGTCCTGCTTGCTAATTATGGCTGTGGGCTGAAGTGTATGCCTGGGCATCCAACTTATCACGCGTTTTTCTCCCCTGAGCTGCACGAGCGATACTGCCTCCGCTCTCTGAGCCCCAGGCCAGCAGGTTTTCGTTTCCGTGAGCTTCTACGCCAGCACCATGTTGACATTCCTCGGCTGTTATCCAAGGGAGAGAGTATACACCCCCCTTGGTTACGCGCTACCTCCCATGTCGATCTCGGGATGACGCTCTACGGGAAATCTGTTACGCCTCTTGATAGTATTCGTCGTTGCTTTTTAGAATTTTTATCCAAATACAGTGGCCGTATTTGTATTTACACCGATGGTAGTAAGAGCCCCGACGGTGTTGGATGTGCCTTTGTAACTGGCACCGCAACTTCTACTTACGGTTTGCCTAGTTGCACATCTATATATTCTGCCGAGCTATATGCTATTTATCAAGCCCTTCTGTATATTCGACGTCGAAAATTAGGTGACTGCCTTATTCTTAGTGATTCCCTTAGTGCCCTTCAGAGCATTCGTGAGCTGTACAATTACCATCCTTTGGTGCAGCGCATCCAGGACGTTCTCCACATTTTGCACGCTTGTGGTTTTAATGTGGAGTGCGCATGGATTCCTGGACACGTTGGCTTGCCAGGGAATGACACGGCGGATTTGGCAGCGAAATCGGCAGTTACAGCGCCCAGTGTTACGATTACCCATTCAACAGCAGAAGATTTTAGAGTGGCTGTACGGAGAGCCGTTTTTTCGACTTGGCATGCGGAGTGGTCGGCTCTCCGTGGTAATAAGCTGCGAGAGGTGAAGGACCTCCCTGTCAACTGGGTAACCTCCTCTCGTTTATTCCGCCGGGAGGAGGTAGTACTAGCTCGGCTAAGAATTGGCCACTGTATTTTTACTCACAGTTACCTTTTTAAACGTGAACCTGCTCCTGTCTGTGCGCTCTGTGGGGAGGCACAGACAGTTCGTCATGTGTTGCTGGAGTGTGGTCACCTGGCACACATTCGGTCATCTATGGGCATGCCGGCCTCTCTTGCTGAGGTCCTGGCAGATGACCCAAGAGCAGTGGACAGGGTTTTTAAATTTTTAGCAAAACTTTCTTTTACCTTGACGTTTTAGTGTGATAACGGTTTTTTAAACTCTTTTGGTTTTAATGTATTGATTTTAGATGGAGTTTTATATCCAGCTCTGGTTAGAGGGCTGGACGTTTCTGTTACTTCCGTTTCAACTGTGTTAGCTCTTTTATTTGTGTTTACTTTTTTGTTTGGTATTTTCTTACTGGCTATTGCCAAGTTTTAATCATAAGGGCGCTTATGACCTCGGCAGTTGAGCGCCCTTAAACACCATCATCATCATCATCATCATATCTGGGGGAACACACTGTGAGATAAAATTAATAACTACAGCAAATAGCGTCACGTTATGAAACTCGCCCTGAGGCACACCGTTCTCCTGATTAAAACGATTTGAAAAAACCGAGCCGACCCTTACTCGGAAGACACAGTCCTTCATAAACTCCTGAAGAAGCAACAGTAGGCATCCTCGCCAACATGTATCATAAGCCTTCCCCAGGTCAAAGAATATTCCAACTGTTTGACGGTTCTTAAAAATCCATCCGTGTTCTGCGTCGATAGCAGTACAAGGTGGTCAGCTGCTGACCGACGTCGGCGAAAGCCCCACTGACTGTTTGTCAACATTGTGTGCGTTTCAAGCCACCGTACCAACCGCCCATTTATCATGCAATCCATCACCTTTCAAACGTAACTGTTGAGGGAAATGGGACGGTAGCTGGAAGGAAGGTGACGGTCCTTACCATATTTCAAAATTGGAATGATGATGGCCTGCCGCCACCTATCTAGGAAAGTGGCGTCAACCCAGACACGATTATAGATCTGGAGCAGGTAACATTTACCTCCAAGAGCGAGGTGTTGCAACATTTCGACGTCGATGCTATCTGGACCAAGTGCAGAGTTACGCGAAGAAGAAAGTGCGTGCTCTAGCTCCGCCATGGTGAAAAGTCGATTATAGTCGTCGACGTTGCCAGAACGAAAGGGGAACCCTTGAGATTCCACCTGAGCCTTCACAGGCAGAAACTTGGGAGAACATTATCCGAGCGAGACACTTGAGCGAAAGCACTGCCAAGTTTGTTAGCCACCTCGAACGGATCAACTACAGAGTCTACCGCTGTTTTTTAGACCGGAAATGTGCATATGGGTCGATTTCCCAGACACACGTACTAATTTATCCCATACGACACAGGAAGGTGTATGTCTGCTAAAAGAGGCTACAAACTTGCTCCAAGATCTCTTTTTGCTATCCTTAATAATTTTTCTAGAATGGATGCGCAGCTTTTTAAATTGTATGAGATTTTCCAGTGTAGGGCGACGCTGGAAAACCCTGAGAACACGCCCCCGGGCACAAACAGCATTCCGGCATTCATTCGGTCCACCAAGGAACCGGAAATTGACGTGTTTGGCCAGTCGAAAGCGGAATGGATTACTCAGCAGCAGAAAGGATCATCTCTGTGAGATGTTCGACTAAGCGGTTCACAGAGTCGTGTTCATCGAGGTAAATTCAGCCAAACGGGAATACTTCCCAGTTAGCTTGATCTAAACGCCATCTAGGTAAACGGGTGGAACATACTGCGTGTGTCAAGAGACTAATAAGACACGGAAATGTGTCACTACAGTGCAAACCAGAGATGATATTCCAGGATAATGAGACTGCTAACTCTGGTGAACAAATCGCTATATCAAAGTGTGAAAAACTGTGAAAGGCGTCAGAATGAAAGATTGGCTCTCCGGTGTTCAGGAGAGCTATATCTTTAATATCCAGGAAGTCTACAATAAGCTGGCCTCTCGCACAAGCCCGAGGTGGGCACCAAAGTGAATTGTGGGCATTCACGTTGCCTACCAATTGAAAGGGTATTGGTAATTGCGAAACTAGGACTTCTATGTCAGTGAGCGAGAGGTCAGGAGATGGAGTGATGTAGCTCCAACAAATGGTGAATATGGCGGAAGGCAGCTTAATCCGCACAGCAAATTCCCGGATGACGGACGTTAAAGACGCGGGATCTGCGAATATATAATCACGGATCAGTATGATAGTACCCCCATGTGACGGTACACCCTCCTCCGGTGATAAATCACACCGTACGGAGGAGTACTGCCTGATGGAATCGGTGTCCTGTGGACGGAGCTTTGTCTCTTGTAAGTACACAACCAGAGGTGATTCTGGTGCAGCAACAATTCAAGCTCCGGTCGATGTGGTCTAATGCCGCATATGTTCCACTGAAGGATAGCCATCGTGTGTCTCTGGGGATACGTTCTAAATAGACGTTTTTGCTTATTAGGCTTTGCTGGTCGGTTAAATTTATTCCGTCTGGCAGTGGGGGCAGAATCCTCCTATTCCATCTCCTCCAAAGGAAAGGAGCCCTTACCAATAGTAAGTTTCGGTTCAAGTTTCTTGAACCGATTAGAGGTACTGATCAGCGAAGGTGGTCTTCGCCGATCTAGGCTCCCCCAAGAAGATTCCTCAGAAGAGAATCTACCTGGAGAGTGGTGGGGACTGTGGTTTCCCTTAGATGGTATGGGATAGGGCTTAACACAGTGTTTAAGGAAGGCGCTTCTAACATAACTGCTGGCGCTGAACACCATTTGGAAGGACCGTTGCAATTGCCCGAGTTCTTCGGTTTGGGTGCCGCGGTGCCGGAGGTGCCCCTTTCGGGGTGCTCTTTACGGATGCGGATTTGGCAGATGGTAAAGCTGACGGAGCTGCTGATGTCTTTGCTACTGGTCTGGTTATAATAATCTTCTCGCGACGGTGGCCCCGTCGATATCGCTACTCTGGGTTGCGATTTCCCGACGCGGTACCGGTTTAGCGGTAACTGAGCTGTAGGTACCGCAGCGTGGGATGGAGGGTTGACTAAGGCGCAGGAGCTTAAGGGCCTCTGAGAAGGAAATCTTCTCTCGCACCTGTATCTTCTGCATTGCTTTCTCCTCCATAAAACGGGGCCAATTACGGGAACTTGATCGGTGTTTCCCGCTGCATTTCACACAAGCTCCATCATGTGATGCCTCTCCACAGATAGCACAAGTAGAATGACCAGTACACAATTCACTAGTATGACCAAACCGCTAAAATTTGTAAAAGCTGAATGGGTTCGGAATAAAGGGCTTAACCTCATAGCCTACCCTAATCCTTTTTGGGAGATCTAACCGAAGGTACGGAACAAGGTACGGGTAATCACGAATTCACCATTGACTTTTCTTTGAACCCTATACAAAGATTGGACACCCTGGTCTTCCAGATCTTGAAGCTTCTCATTGGACAAACCGTCCAATGCGCGGGTGGTGATAATGCGAGGAGTTCAAGGTGTTTTGCTACTGGACCTTAAACGGTAACTGCCTAGCATTTTTGGCTCTAAGCACTTTTCCTGCCTGGGACGCTGTAAATGTTTCTACTAGAACGGTGCCATTACGTGTTTTAATACAAGAGTGTACCAAACCAGCAATTTTGTCCAAACCTTTTTGAATTGCTAAAGAGCTAACGTACGTAAATTTCCGATCTTCCTCTGTCCTAGTGATTATTAAGTAGTGAGGACCACTGCACTCCACTACTTCTTTTCCAATTTTTAGTTGTTTTTTTTTTTGTGTTTGTTGTGCCATAAAAATTTTAAAAAATTACATATCCCAATGCTGCCCACCCACCACGGAGCCCAACGAGGGGTCACTCTCAGCAGTTATTAAAGATCAGAAGCACAGGCTCAGATGCGCAACACTCAACCTACCAGGATATTCCTTTCCACCGACATGGGTCTCCATGCACGGCCTACACGTAGGTGGGCATTTTTACCTACTGACTCCCTCACCACCCAGAGGTGGCCCACAGAGGGAGTCAATGCTGGCTCGGGACCCCGGGTGCAACGAACTCGTAGCTACAGTAATAGGTCCCGGGGGTGGGGACTAGAAAGGGTGCGCAACCTAATGCACCACTTTGGTTTCTGCTTCGCCTAAACGGGAAACTAGCGACTAACCCACCCGTAGTCAATTGGTCAGGACTACGCCCTATACCGAACTCCAGGGTGAGTGGGTAGGCGCGCCTATTATATCCCCTGTGCAGACCTATCACCCCAGTGTGGTGACCCATCGTTGTGCTCCGAGTTGGGTGGGGAGCACTGGGGGATGCAATCTATTACCATTTTTATGGCAAACTCAAAAACATAAAATAAATGGGTACTTGGAAAAGAACTAGTCGAGTGTAGTGGTCCTCCATACTTGGTAATAAGCAGAACTGAGGTAGGTAGAAAATTTACGTCGATTGCCCTTTTGCTATTCAAAATGGTCTAGACAAAATTGGTAGTCCGTTGAAATCCTGTAATAGAGCGCGCAATGGTACACTCCTGGTTGAGACACTCTCAGTATCCCAGGTAGAGAAAATATTTCGAGCCAAAATTTTAGAAAACGACCCCATTTAGGTCTGGAAACATAAAACACTAAACCCCTCGCGCGGCATTATCATCACCTGCGCATTGGACAGTTTGTCCAGTTAGGAGCTTCAAGAGGACCTGACAGACCAAGTGATAACATCCGTTTACAGGGTTCAACGGAAAATTCGTTCCTACCCAACCCTGCTCCATACTTTTGATAGGGTCGATCTCCCTCAAAGGAATAAGGCAGACTTCCAGTTTAGGCCTATATCCCGAACCCATTAATATGTTGCAAATGCCAGCGGTTTGGGCATTCGTGCCATTCTTGTACTGGTCGGCATACGTGTGCTATCTGTGGCGGCGCATCGCATGATGTAAATTGTAATACACCTCAAATTTGCGTGAATGGCAAGGGCGAATACGCATCTGGTTCCCGAGATTGCCCCCGTTTTACAGAAAAGAGAGTGATTCACGAGATACGGGTGAGGGAGAAGGTGTCCTTTTCCGAAGCCCATAAGCTCTTCCGCATCCGCGAAAATCGGGTCGGGAAATCATGACTCAAACCTGCGATATAAACGGGGCCACCATAACAGAGAACATTCTCATAGTCCGGTCGCTAACACTTCAACATCTGCGTCGAGACATACAACTGAAAAATCCACCGCTGTAAAAAGCAATCCAGCAACCGTTTCACCTAAACCATCAACCTCTACCAACATCACCGGTACCACAGCTAAGACTTTCAAGACTTTATGCGTACCAACTTCCTAAAACAAAGTGTCAAGTCTTCTTCCATAACCTGTAACTGAAGGAAAAGTGGACGAAACTCTCCACATAGGTCCCCATCTGAGGAATCTTCTGGGGGCGAGCGCGGATCAGCGGCTGTCATATTCGTCGGTCAATACCTCTAATTTTATATTGGCAAGGGGTCCTCTCCCGTGGAAGAGATGGGACAGGAGGATTCTGCCCTCACTGCGAAACGACAGTGCGTAAGTAGCAGGCCAAAATAAGAAATTAAACCGACCAGTACAACCAAATCTGCAGAAATGTCTATCCATTTCGTTCTTATCTCATACTCTTGACTATGGCTATTCTACAGTGGCACATCGAGCAGAGGTTGAACTGTTGCTCAACCAGAACCAACCCGTTGCCGTCTGCCTATAAGAGACATAGCTCCGTCCGCAAGATAATGTTACATTCATACACTATTCTTCTGCACGGTGTGATTTATCACCGACAGAAGCATTCTAGCACACGGGGCATTATGATGCTTATCAGAGATGACATTTACGCGGATTCCGTCTCCTTGCAGTCTAACATGTCGCTGTGAGGATTACGCTGCCATCTGCCAGATTTACCATTTGTGCTATCCATCTATTCCCTCTAATGACCTCTCAGGCACTGATTTAGTAGACCTCGTTTCCCAGCTACCAACATCATTTCTTTTGATAGGGGACGTGATTGCCCATCACCCTCGTCGGGGCTCACCTGACTTGTGTGAGAGGTCACGTATACTCGCCGATTTCTTGGACATTAATAACCTCTCTGTCTTCCTCCCTCCTCCTCCTCTCTCTCTCTCTCTCTCTCTCTCTCTCCCCCCCCCCTGAATAACGAGGAGCCCACATTACTTTCTGACGTCTTCAATAGTTCTTCACACCTGGATGTAGCGGTTTATTGTCCACAGTCGGCAGCTTCCTTCCCATGGAATGTTCTCTCTGATTTACATTCTAGCGACCTCTTATTAGTCTCTTACCACAGGATGTATGTTCCTCTCCTTTACCTAGATGGCGCTTGGATAGAGGCAACTGTCACCTTTATTCCAGCTGGGCCGTTTTTAGCTATAATGAGCACGCCTTTGTGAACATTTTAGTCGAACACCTCACAGAGATAATTCTTTCTGCTGCTGAGTTTTCTATTCCGCAGTCAACTGGCCAACCCCATCGCTTTCCTATCCCATGGTGGACTGATGACTGGCGGAATGCTATTCGGGATCGCAAAGGTGCTCTCAGGGTTTTCCAGCGTCGCCCTTCGCGGCATAATCTCGTTTAAATATAAAAATACGCATTTCCAATCTAGATGAATTGTTAAAGATACAAACCGACATCCTGGAGCCAATTTGTAGTCTCTTTTAACCGATGTACACCTTCCTCTGTCGTATGGGATGAGCTAAGATGGGTGGCCGGAAAACCGACCCGAAAGGCAATTGCCGGTCTCAACAAAGCGGTAGGCGCTGTGGTTTATCCGTTTGACGTGGTTAACACTCTTGGCAGTACAATCGCTCAGGTGTATAGCTCATAAAATTATTCACCTGAGTTTCGGCCTATCAAGGTTCAGTTGGAATAGAAACGGTTCACCTTTTCTTCTGAAAACCTTGAAGACATATTCGCCTTTTAACACTGGCGGAGCCAGACCATGCACTTTTATCTTGGCGAAACTCTGCATCCAGTCAAGATCGAATCCACTTCCAAGTGTTGCACCATCGGTCTCCTGAGTGTAAAACTTTCTTACTCCAGGTCTATATTCGTGTCTGGGTTGACGCGACTTTTCCAGGGAAGTGGCAGGAGGCCACCACAATTCCAATTTTGAGGCCTGGAAAGGACGGTCACCTACCTTTCAGCTACCGTGCTATTTTTCTCATCAGTTGCGCCTGCCAGATGATAGAACGCATGATAAATAGGTGTTTGGTATAGTGGCTTGTAATTCACCACTTATTGACCAACACCCAGTGCTGTTTTCGCCGACTTCGGTCAGCGGCTGGACAGATGATGATGATGATGGTGTTTAAGGGCGCTCAACTGCCGAGGTCATAAGCGCCCTTATGATTAAAACTTGGCAATAGCCAGTAAGAAAATACCAAACAAAAAAGTAAACACAAATAAAAGAGCTAACACAGTTGAAACGGAAGTAACAGAAACGTCCAGCCCTCTAACCAGAGCTGGATATAAAACTCCATCTAAAATCAACACATTAAAACCAAAAGAGTTTAAAAAACCGTTATCACACTAAAACGTCAAGGTAAAAGAAAGTTTTGCTAAAAATTTAAAAACCCTGTCCACTGCTCTTGGGTCATCTGCCAGGACCTCAGCAAGAGAGGCCGGCATGCCCATAGATGACCGAATGTGTGCCAGGTGACCACACTCCAGCAACACATGACGAACTGTCTGTGCCTCCCCACAGAGCGCACAGACAGGAGCAGGTTCATGTTTAAAAAGGTAACTGTGAGTAAAAATACAGTGGCCAATTCTTAGCCGAGCTAGTACTACCTCCTCCCGGCGGAATAAACGAGAGGAGGTTACCCAGTTGACAGGGAGGTCCTTCACCTCTCGCAGCTTATTACCACGGAGAGCCGACCACTCCGCATGCCAAGTCGAAAAAACGGCTCTCCGTACAGCCACTCTAAAATCTTCTGCTGTTGAATGGGTAATCGTAACACTGGGCGCTGTGACTGCCGATTTCGCTGCCAAATCCGCCGTGTCATTCCCTGGCAAGCCAACGTGTCCAGGAATCCATGCGCACTCCACATTAAAACCACAAGCGTGCAAAATGTGGAGAACGTCCTGGATGCGCTGCACCAAAGGATGGTAATTGTACAGCTCACGAATGCTCTGAAGGGCACTAAGGGAATCACTAAGAATAAGGCAGTCACCTAATTTTCGACGTCGAATATACAGAAGGGCTTGATAAATAGCATATAGCTCGGCAGAATATATAGATGTGCAACTAGGCAAACCGTAAGTAGAAGTTGCGGTGCCAGTTACAAAGGCACATCCAACACCGTCGGGGCTCTTACTACCATCGGTGTAAATACAAATACGGCCACTGTATTTGGATAAAAATTCTAAAAAGCAACGACGAATACTATCAAGAGGCGTAACAGATTTCCCGTAGAGCGTCATCCCGAGATCGACATGGGAGGTAGCGCGTAACCAAGGGGGGTGTATATTCTCTCCCTTGGATAACAGCCGAGGAATGTCAACATGGTGCTGGCGTAGAAGCTCACGGAAACGAAAACCTGCTGGCCTGGGGCTCAGAGAGCGGAGGCAGTATCGCTCGTGCAGCTCAGGGGAGAAAAACGCGTGATAAGTTGGATGCCCAGGCATACACTTCAGCCCACAGCCATAATTAGCAAGCAGGACATCACGCCGACAACGCAGAGGAGGTTCTCCCGATTCGGCGTAGAGGCTAACAACTGGGCTCGTTGGAAAAGCTCCAACGGCCACACGGATGCCCTGGTTATGGACTGTGTCTAATCTTCTGAGCACTGAAGGTCGAGCTGAAGAATACACAATGCTGCCATAGTCCAACTTCGAACGAATCACAGCACGATAAAGACGGAGCAATGTCGTCCGATCCGCACCCCAAGACTTGCCACTTAGTATCCGTAAAAGATTTAGAGAACGGTCACATCGTGCTCTAAGCTGTGCTATTTGTGGTGCCCAACAAAGTTTCCGATCGAAGATCAAACCAAGGAATCTCGCCTCGTCTGCGAAAGGAAGTAAATCTGGCCCGAGTCGAAGAGACGGCGGCATATGCCACTTACGGCGCCAGAAGTTAACGCAGACTGTCTTCTCAGCGGAGAAACGAAAACCGTGTTTCGAGCTCCATGCATAGAGATTGTCCAAACACCGCTGGAGACGGCGTTCCAAAAACGGTGTACGCTGAGAAGTACAGAAGATGGCAAAGTCGTCCACGAATAAACAGGAAGAGACACCTTGAGGCACACATAGTGATATGGAATTTATCGCAATAGCAAATAGAGTCACGCTGAGTACCGAGCCCTGCGGCACTCCGTTCTCTTGAATAAAATGGTTAGAAAAAACCGAACCCACCCTCACTCGAAAAACGCGGTCCCGCATAAACTCCTGAATGACCAACGGTAGGCGTCCACGTATGTTCCAGTTGTGCAGAGAACGCAATATTCCCGCCCGCCAACACGTGTCGTAGGCCTTCTCGAGGTCAAAAAATATCCCAACTGTGGGGCTGTTCTTAAGAAACCCGTCCATAATCTGAGTTGACAGAGAGACAAGGTGGTCAGCAGTTGAACGTCGTCGTCGAAAGCCACACTGGATGTTCGTCAGAAGATTGTGGGATTCCAGCCACCACACCAACCGTCCATTGATCATGCGTTCCATCACCTTGCAAACGCAACTGGTGAGGGAAATAGGACGGTAACTGGAAGGAAGATGGCGGTCCTTTCCAGGTTTAAGAATGGGTATGATGGTGGCCTCCCGCCACTTGTCTGGAAAAATGCCATCAACCCAGACACGATTATAGACCTCGAGTAGGAAATCTTTGCCATCAGGAGAGAGATGTTGCAACATTTGGACGTGGATACCATCTGGGCCTGGTGCTGAGTGTCGTGAAGAGGAGAGTGATGATGATGATGATGATGGTGTTTAAGGGCGCTCAACTGCCGAGGTCATAAGCGCCCTTACGATTAAAACTTGGCAATAGCCAGTAAGAAAATACCAAACAAAAAAGTAAACACAAATAAAAGAGCTAACACAGTTGAAACGGAAGTAACAGAAACGTCCAGCCCTCTAACCAGAGCTGGATATAAAACTCCATCTAAAATCAACACATTAAAACCAAAAGAGTTTAAAAAAAACCGCTATCACACTAAAACCTCAAGGTAAAAGAAAGTTTGGCTAAAAATTTAAAAACCCTGTCCACTGCTCTTGGGTCATCTGCCAGGACCTCGGCAAGAGAGGCCGGCATGCCCATAGATGACCGAATGTGTGCCAGGTGACCACACTCCAGCAACACATGACGAACTGTCTGTGCCTCCCCACAGAGCGCACAGACAGGAGCAGGTTCACGTTTAAAAAGGTAACTGTGAGTAAAAATACAGTGGCCAATTCTTAGCCGAGCTAGTACTACCTCCTCCCGGCGGAATAAACGAGAGGAGGTTACCCAGTTGACAGGGAGGTCCTTCACCTCTCGCAGCTTATTACCACGGAGAGCCGACCACTCCGCATGCCAAGTCGAAAAAACGGCTCTCCGTACAGCCACTCTAAAATCTTCTGCTGTTGAATGGGTAATCGTAACACTGGGCGCTGTGACTGCCGATTTCGCTGCCAAATCCGCCGTGTCATTCCCTGGCAAGCCAACGTGTCCAGGAATCCATGCGCACTCCACATTAAAGCCAGAAGCGTGCAAAATGTGGAGAACGTCCTGGATGCGCTGCACCAAAGGATGGTAATTGTACAGCTCACGAATGCTCTGAAGGGCACTAAGGGAATCACTAAGAATAAGGCAGTCACCTAATTTTCGACGTCGAATATACAGAAGGGCTTGATAAATAGCATATAGCTCGGCAGAATATATAGATGTGCAACTAGGCAAACCGTAAGTAGAAGTTGCGGTGCCAGTTACAAAGGCACATCCAACACCGTCGGGGCTCTTACTACCATCGGTGTAAATACAAATACGGCCACTGTATTTGGATAAAACTTCTAAAAAGCAACGACGAATACTATCAAGAGGCGTAACAGATTTCCCGTAGAGCGTCATCCCGAGATCGACATGGGAGGTAGCGCGTAACCAAGGGGGGTGTATACTCTCTCCCTTGGATAACAGCCGAGGAATGTCAACATGGTGCTGGCGTAGAAGCTCACGGAAACGAAAACCTGCTGGCCTGGGGCTCAGAGAGCGGAGGCAGTATCGCTCGTGCAGCTCAGGGGAGAAAAACGCGTGATAAGTTGGATGCCCAGGCATACACTTCAGCCCACAGCCATAATTAGCAAGCAGGACATCACGCCGACAACGCAGAGGAGGTTCTCCCGATTCGGCGTAGAGGCTAACAACTGGGCTCGTTGGAAAAGCTCCAACGGCCACACGGATGCCCTGGTTATGGACTGTGTCTAACCTTCTGAGCACTGAAGGTCGAGCTGAAGAATACACAATGCTGCCATAGTCCAACTTCGAACGAATAACAGCACGATAAAGACGGAGCAATGTCGTCCGATCCGCACCCCAAGACTTGCCACTTAGTATCCGTAAAAGATTTAGAGAACGGTCACATCGTGCTCTAAGCTGTGCTATTTGTGGTGCCCAACAAAGTTTCCGATCGAAGATCAAACCAAGGAATCTCGCCTCGTCTGCGAAAGGAAGTAAATCTGGCCCGAGTCGAAGAGACGGCGGCATATGCCACTTACGGCGCCAGAAGTTAACGCAGACTGTCTTCTCAGCGGAGAAACGAAAACCGTGTTTCGAGCTCCATGCATAGAGATTGTCCAAACACCGCTGGAGACGGCGTTCCAAAAACGGTGTACGCTGAGAAGTACAGAAGATGGCAAAGTCGTCCACGAATAAACAGGAAGAGACACCTTGAGGCACACATAGTGATATGGAATTTATCGCAATAGCAAATAGAGTCACGCTGAGTACCGAGCCCTGCGGCACACCGTTCTCTTGAATAAAATGGTTAGAAAAAACCGAACCCACCCTCACTCGAAAAACGCGGTCCCGCATAAACTCCTGAATGACCAACGGTAGGCGTCCACGTATGTTCCAGTTGTGCAGAGAACGCAATATTCCCGCCCGCCAACACGTGTCGTAGGCCTTCTCGAGGTCAAAAAATATCCCAACTGTGGGGCTGTTCTTAAGAAACCCGTCCATAATCTGAGTTGACAGAGAGACAAGGTGGTCAGCAGTTGAACGTCGTCGTCGAAAGCCACACTGGATGTTCGTCAGAAGATTGTGGGATTCCAGCCACCACACCAACCGTCCATTGATCATGCGTTCCATCACCTTGCAAACGCAACTGGTGAGGGAAATAGGACGGTAACTGGAAGGAAGATGGCGGTCCTTTCCAGGTTTAAGAATGGGTATGATGGTGGCCTCCCGCCACTTGTCTGGAAAAATGCCATCAACCCAGACACGATTATAGACCTCGAGTAGGAAATCTTTGCCATCAGGAGAGAGATGTTGCAACATTTGGACGGGGATACCATCTGGACCTGGTGCTGAGTGTCGTGAAGAGGAGAGTGCATTGTCTAGCTCTGCCAGGGTGAAAAGGCGATTATAATCCTCAAGGTTGCCAGAAAGAAACGAGAATTCTTGAGATTCCACCTGGTTCTTAACTGTAAGAAACTCAGGGGAATAGTTGCCTGAGCTAGACACCTCAGCGAAAGCACTGCCTAAAGTATTCGCCACGTCAAATGTATCAACAACAGCTCCGGTAGGTGTTTTGAGACCGGCGATGGGCATATGGTTCGGTTTCCCAGCCACACGTCTTAACTTATCCCATACGACAGAGGAAGGTGTATGTCGATTAAAGGAACCCACGAATTTATTCCATGACATCTTTTTGCTATCCTTAATAACCCGCCTAGAATGTGCACGCATCCGTTTATAGTGTATCAGGTTATCCAGTGTAGGAAAACGCTGGAAAACCCGTAGAGCTCGTCTGCGAGCGCGAATAGCATCCCGACAGTCAGCGGTCCACCAAGGTACCGGAAATCGACGGCTGTAGCCAGTCGAACGCGGAATGGATTGCTCAGCAGCAGAAAGAATGGTCCCTGTAAGATGTTCGACCAAGTGGTTCACAGAGTCGTGCTCTTCGTAGCTAAATTCAGCCAAGTGGGAGTACAGTTCCCAGCTGGCGTGGTCTAGGCGCCAACTAGGTAAACGGGTGGAACATACAACGGGTGTCAAGACACTAATACGACAAGGAAAGTGGTCACTAGAATGCAAATCCGAGATGATATTCCAGCATAAGGTGACTGCCAGCTGAGGGGAACAAATTGCAATGTCAATGTGTGAAAAACTATGAAATGCGTCAGATAGAAAGGTGGGCTCTCCGGTGTTCAAGAGAGCAAGATTCTGACTATCCAAGAAGTCTTTAAATAGCGTACCTCTCGCACAAGCCCGAGGAGAGCCCCAAAGAGGGTGATGGGCATTGACGTCGCCTACCAATAAAAAGGGTGGTGGCAACTGCGAAATGAGGTGTTCTAAGTCGCTGTGCGAGAGGTCCGCAGATGGAGGCAAATAGATACTGCAAATGGTGAATGAAGCGGAGGGTAGCTTAATGCTGACAGCAACGGACTGGATTGCAGATTGTATGGGTACGGAGTTGGCAAAAATATCATCTCGAATAAGCATCATAGTGCCCCCATGTGCCGGGACACCGTCCTCCGGGGATAAATCACATCGTACGGAGGAGTACTGCCTGATGGTAACGGTGTCCTGTGGACGGAGCTTCGTCTCTTGTAAACATACAGCCAAGGGTTCATGCTGGCGCAGCAACAAGTCAAGCTCTGGACGATGTGGTCGAATTCCGCGTATGTTCCAATGGAGGATAGCCATTGAGTATATTATGGGATAAGTTTCAAATCGAAAGACGCTTCTGCAGATTGGGATTAGCTGGTCGGTTCAATTTGTTCTTCTTAGGCGTTGGGCTAGTACTATTTTCAGGAGCACGATCCTGCCGTTTCCGCACTGTCCCTCTGGCAGTGGCGGCAGAATCCTCCTGGTCCATCTCCTCCACAAGCGAGGTCCCTTTTTCAAGAGCAGTTTTAGGTCCAAGTAGTTCGAACCGATTGGATGTGCTGATCGGCGAAGACGGCCGTCGCCGATTCACGCCCTCCTCCCCAGATGACCCTTCAGAGGAGGATACACGTGTGGAGTTGCGTGAACTTTTCTTACCTTTAGATGACTTGGTAATAGATTGCACATTCTCTTTCAAGAAGTCTTGTCGTACATACTTGGTCTTAAACTGTTTTTCCGGGGCAGAAGACGTCGTGAATTTACCAACTTTAGTTCCAGAGGTCGAGGCTTTCGGTGACAACTGTGCAGGACTATTCTGTAAGCTAGCGGATTTGGCAGATGTTGATACCAACTTGGGTGTAGGTGCCGAAGGTTTTGGCAGCGCTTGGGCTAAAATAACCTTTTCCGCAATTGTAGCCCCGTTCATATCGCCGGTCTGTGTTGCGATTTCCCGACGCGGTACCGGTTTAGCTGCAACTGAGCTATAGGTACCGGACCTCGGGGCAGAGGGTTGGCGGAGTCGCAGGAGCTTCCGGGCTTCCAAGAAGGACACCTTCTCTTTCACCCGTATCTCCTGGATCGCTCGTTCCTCTGCAAAACGGGGGCAGTCTCGGGAACTAGATGGGTGTTCCCCGTTACAGTTCACACACGATGGAGCTGAAGCACAAGCCCCATCGTGGGAGATGTCACCGCAGTGGACGCAGGTGGACTTGCCGGTACACAACTCACTAGTGTGACCAAAACGTTGGCATTTAAAGCACCTCAGCGGATTGGGTATATAAGGCCTAACTTCGATGGCTTCATACCCTGCTCTAATCTTTTGAGGCAGATCAACCCGATCAAAAGTAAGAAACAGGGTACGAGTAGGCAGGAATTCACCGTTGATCTTACGTTGTACCCGATAAACAGCTGAGACACCCTGAGTCGCTAGATTCTCTTGGATCTCTTCAATAGACAAACCGTCCAACGCGCGGGTTGTTATTACACCGCGGGAGGAGTTCAGCGACTTGTGCACCTCGACCTTCACTGGATAGCTGGCTAACATGGTGGCTTTAAGAATCCTTGCAGCTTGCGAGGCGGAGTTGGCTTCGACAAGAAGTGTACCATTGCGAGCTCGAACGCAGGATTTAACAGGACCAGCAATGGCATCGAGACCCTTTTGGATAGTAAAAGGGCTCACCGTAAGGAACTTCTTACCTTCCTCTGTCCTATGAATAACCAAGTAGCGAGGACCACATGACTCGACTACTTCCTTTCCAACGTCTTTATTTGAAATCAGGGGTTTAAGTTTTGGTGCCATAAAAAAAAAATTGAATAAATTCATCCCCCAGTGCTCCCCACCCACCACGGAGCCCAACGAGGGGTCACCCCACTGGGGTGACAGGGCTACACAGGGGATATAGCGGGCTCGCCGTCCCACTCACCCTGGAGTTCGGTGTAATACCTAGTCCTGGCCGATTGACTAGGGGTGGGTTAGTCCCTAGCCTCCCGTTTAGGCAAATCAGAAACCAAAGCGGTGTATTAGGCTGCGCACCCTCCCCAGTTACTGAAAGACAGAAGCCCAGGCTCAGGTACGCAACCCTCAACCAACCAGGATATTCCTCTTCACCGACACGGGTCTCCACGCACGGCCTACACGTGGGTGGGCATTTTGACCTTCTGGCTCCCTCACCACTCTGAGGTTGCCCACAGAGGGAGTCAAGGTGGCTCGGGACCCCGGGTGCGCCTAACCCGTACCTACCGTAGTAGGCCCCTGGGGGGAGCGACTGGACATCTTGTATTGCTATCGATACAGATAATTGACGGATTTCTTAAGAACTGTTATGCAGTTGGAATATTCCTTGACTTGGAGAATGCCTATGATACGTGTTGACGAGGAATATTACGATCCCTCCTCAGTTGGCATATACGTGGACGTCTACCGCAGTTTTTTCGGGAATTTATGAGGCTTTTCCGAGTAACAGTCGGCTGGGTTTTTTTTTTTTGAACGCTTTTATTCAAGAAAACGGTGTGCCACAGGGTTCGGTTTTGAGCGTGACGCTGTTTTCTGTTGCAGTTAATGCTATCTTTCTATATATTCCCCAGGGGTCTCTTCATGCTTATTCATAGACGACTTTTCCATTTTTTGCAGTTCTCATCGTAGGCCGTTTTTGGAACGCCGCCTCCAACGGTGTTGCAACAATCTCTAAGATTGGAGCACCAAAAACGACTTTGGTTTCCTAACTGAGAAGATGGTCTGCGTTAACTTCTGTCGCCGTAGGTGGCGAATGGCTCCTTCTCTTCATCTCGGGCCAGATGTATTTCCTTTCGCAGATCAGGCGAGATTCTTTGAGTTGATATGCTGGCCACCATATATAGCACAGCTTAAAGCGCGATCTGACTGTTCTTTGAATATTTTACGGATGTTAAGTGACAAACCTTGGGGAGGAGATCAGACAGTCTTATTCCGTCTTTAACGAGCGCTGATTCGATTCAAGTTACCTAAAGATGCACTGTGTATTCTTCAGCACGACTATCTGTGCTGATAAGATTAGACACAGTTCATCATCAGGACATCCGTGTGGCTGTTGGAGCTTTTCCAACCAGCCCAGTTGTTACCTCAACGCCGAATCGGCAGAACCCCCTCTGCGATGTCGGCGTGAAATATTGCTAGGTAAAATTATAGCTGTGGGCTTAGCAGCATGCCTTCGAATTAGACATGTATCCCTTTTTTCAACGATAAGGAAAGTTGTTACTTAGTTCCGAGACTGCTGTTTTCCGTTTCTGTGAGCTCTTTCCGAAACACTATATCGAACTGCCTCGCATATTTTCCAATGGAGAGAGGGTTGCACCCCCCCCCTTAGTTACGTGATACATCCCACGTAGAACTTCGGATTACGGTGTACGAGAAAACTACAATGTCCGTATCTAGTATCTGTATTTGCTTTTTTAGAATGTTTATCCCACTACATTTGTATATACACCGACAGCAATAAGTTCGCCCACGTTGTTGGATGTGCATTTGTTACTGGGACCGCAACTATACTTTTGGTCTGCATAGTAGTACAGCCACTTATACTGCTGAACTATATGTCATCTATCAAGCCATTCTGTAATTCGCTGTTGGAATTTGGGTGACTGCCTCATAATGAGCGATTCTCTTAGTGCCTTTCAGAGCGTTCGTGAGTTGTACGACCACAACCCTATATTGCAGCGGATCCAGGACCTCCTCCACATTTCACACAGTTCCAGTGTTAATGTGGAGTGTGGATTCCTGGTCACGTCGGCTTACAGAGTAAGAACTGGTGGATATGGCAGTAGACGGCAGCAACGCAGCCGAGTACTGTGCTTCCTATCTCATCCTCAGTGAGGTAAAATCTATTTTCAACACAAAATCAGCATACATATCAATCAAGCCTGAGTCAAACTTGGAACTAAAACTATAAATAGCAAACCTAAAACCAAACTCTTAGGACTATAGATATATTTCAATATTTACTGGGAGAGTTATGCGGAGCATTTAACTTTAAAATTAAAAAGAACTTGTTTTATTTCTATGAACTGAAGTCACCTGTTACATTAGATGTGCTAAAACGTTGCTACATTGCCTATTTTCACACACATTTCCAATATTAAGGAGGAATAGCGTAAACAATAAACAAATTTTCAAAGTGAAAAAAATACTCCAAGAATTATAGTGGGTGTTTCAAAAAGTGAAACCTACAGGGAACATTTCAACCGTACCTTGCATTTACATGAAGGAAATCTTAATATATCTTATGTAACAAATAATAATTACTCTCAGTTCTGTGATAATTTTTTAGGCACATATATTATTCAATGTGTAATCACATTCAGTCGAAGAGCTATTTGAGATTCATTCTTATTTAGTATTAATCACGGTAATACGTAGTATAATTATTTCTCAGGTCGTGGCCTCGTAGGAGATAATTCATTCCAAGTAATATAATATTTATTAAATAATACACTGATTTCACTGGTAAGATGTTCTTGTATATTCTTGGTTATTACTAGATACAGTAATTATTAAAACTACAGAATTGCACAGATAAATGAAGATTGTATTCTACAGCACGCGCTCCCTTAGAACGCTATCCCGGTGTCGAGAATTGATGCGCACATAAAGACTGACCAATACGAATGTACAAAGTTGATTTTTTTTTTGAGTGGAGGGAAACAATCCACCTTAAAGGCTGACCCGGGAAAGTCCGGAGTGTCGGGGTTTCCCATGTTGGCATACCGACTAAAAAATCCCTCCACCGTCAGCTTAGCCGTAAGCATCAGGACCTCCGCGTGTAGATGAATGTGTCAAGGCTGGTGGAGTTGATGTATGCTGCTCTTTGGGTAGCTGGGGCACTGGGCTTGCCCGGTGAAGTGTCCCTTATCACCAGAACCGGCGACGGCGGAGGTCGTGCCCAGTGCACTCGGCCCCCAGGGGCCTACTACGGTAGGTACGAGTTTGGCGCATCCGGGGGTTCCCGAGCCACTCGCCGCCATATCACCTTCCCCATCGCCATCCACTGGGCCACGTTTTGTGTTCGTGGCTGCGTGTGTCTGTGCGCATTTGTTTGTGTATGTTCTTGTGGGTGCGAGTTTACTCGCCTCAACTTCTCCTTCTTCTAGGCTTATTCTCTATATATTTAGTTCTTTCAAGCTTTAGGTTTATTAACTTCTGCATCACCAACAGGGATCTTTCTTCTATCTCCGTGGTTCCTGTCCTACGGTTCCAGTGCGGCTTCCAACTTGTGTGCTCTTCGGAGGTCTCAGGCGTGACGGTTGAGTGGACCCTTCACACTGTCCCTTTGTGTAAGCCTTAGGTGCGGAGCTCATCCATACCGATATGTACACCCACGTAGCTTCTCTGGGAGCCCGGCTCGTGCTAATCTCCCGAGGAACGCAAGTCGTCGGGTTAGAATCACGGACCGGACATGTTACTGCAATCGGAAACCCGGTGTAATCAACCACAAGTCCCCTGAATTCATGGATGTGTCATTACCCATCATGACCTTACGTGGAGGGCCACAGGAGCTAATAGCTGTGGTAGGGGCATAAAGCCGGATTGTGCATTGTGGAGAGCTTACCCGTATGGACCAGCAGTGGAGGCTGGAGCATAACTCCTCCTAAGTACTCCGTGAGATCGGTCTGGGAGCGGTCTCCCAGGCTGCACAGACGGGAAAGTATTTTTGGTGTCTTTTTTCTATTTCCCCCGGATGGCAGGCTGACGCCGACAGCACCGGAAGGGGGCTATATCATCATGATCCCTCCGCGCAAAACTCTTCCATTTGACCGCTTTTTGGTAGTGACTTTACCTTGTGAATAAGAATCAATGAGAGATATTAACCCATTTTATATCCAACGGGAAATTGACAGAATCTGTGCCAAAGTAAGCTACGCAACCAGGGCCAGAGAGTAGAAACCAAGACCGAAGACCAGTCTAAGAAGCTCCTGAAGGCCGGTTTGTTGGGTTCCTACCCAATAACGGTAGCCCCACATAAAGCTTTGAATACTTGTAAATGCGTAGTGACCACCAGCTGCTTAGACTGTCTTTCAGATGCAGACATTGTTTCCAATCTCTCCGACCAAGGTGTATGTCAGGCATACCGTCCTCTAGGTAAACGTGATGGTCAGTCGGTTGCGCTACGCACAGTGTTTTTTTTTAGCTTCAAAGGCACCAGCTTACCTGAGGCACTCTACTGTGGGTATGAACGTGCCGCTCTGAGGCCATATATACTGAATCCTATGTGTTGTTTCCGTTATCAGCAGTTTGGTCACATCCAAAGCCGGTGCACCTTCGTCGCTACGTGTGAGCGTTGCGGCCAACCTGCTCACGGGGACACTGCTTGTGCTCGAGACCCTTGTTGCGTCCATTGTAAAGGAAACCATCCATCCAGCTCCCGGCAGTGTCCACGTCTTCTCGAGGAAAAGGCCATCCAGGAGTTGCGAATTAAGGAACGCCTAACTTTTCTTGATGCCCGGCGTCGCTTCCAACAATTGCAGCCTGCGACCATCTCAGATTACCCATCAGCCCTCCAACACACTCCTGTTTCCTCAGTGGCACTACAAACCGTGCCTGTTGCGGACGCATTTACGCAATCTGACCAGTTCCTGACCACAACGACCTTGCAGCGTTCAACACCAATAGCTTTCATTCCCTCAATTGATCTTTCACCAGAGCTTGTTCGCAAGTTTTTAGTTAGGCCGACACCTTCTGTGGCTGTCTCTCGTAAAGAACACAACGCCGCTGATAACCTTCAATTTTCCGTTCTCGTTCAACGAGCCGTAGAGGATCTTCCGGCTCCCATACATCCACATATAACGACGATGACGCTGGCTGCACTATTGTGTGTCCTAAGTGCGCAAAGAACCAAAATGCGTCCACCTTAACTTCGTCTATTTTTGCTGCAACCCAACCGCATTCTGAGATTCTGATCCGCCGATTCCCTATCACGCGTCTACCCCAGCTCCATGGCTCTCCTTACCTGGAATATCCGCGGTGTCCGTACACATAGCGTGGAACTGCAGCTGTTACTGCAGTCCTATAATCCGCTGGTTCTGTGTCTGCAGGAGACGAGGCTTCGCTCCCCCCTGATACCTTTGTTCTGCAGAAATACCTTCTGGTGCGTTTTGACCTCCCACCGGAGGAAGACTCTGCTGCTCATGGAGGTGTCATGATACTAACGCGCAATGACATCACTGGTAAGCCGTTCTCGTTTACCACTACCTTGCAAGCTGTTGATACCCGACTTATTCTTCCTGGTTTCTCCTTCACTGTATGTAATGTCTATGTTCCGCCTTCGTCTATCCTCTGCGCCGCTGATCTGGTCAATTTTATGTCTTAGCTCCTGGCACCTTTTCTTCTGCTGGGTGATTTTAATGCTCACCATCCCCTTTGGAGTTCCCCTAGGGCCTGTACGCGTTGGTGACCTTTTGGATCAATATAATCTTCCTGTTTTGAACACCGGTGAACCTATTTTCATTTCCGATTATTCTGCCACGCTTTCCCATCTGGGCATTTCTGTTTGTTCTGCACAGCTTGCTCACCGCTTCCAAAGGAACGTAGTATCTGACACTCATTCCAGCGATCATTGTCATTGTGTCTTCAACCTGCTTTCACACCATATTCCCTCATCTCGTACGAGCACTTGGCAGCTGTCTAAGTCGGACTGGGCTCTCTTTTCCGCTCTGGCTGTGTTTGGCGACCGTCAGTTCCACACGTTTGACCATATGGTCGAGCACTTTAAATACGTTATAATCTCCGTCGCCGAGCAAACCATACCCCGGACATCTTCCTACCCTAAACGTTTACCGGTCCCTTGGTGGACTGCCCAGTGCCGCGATGCCATTCTTGCTCGTAGGAGGGCCCTTAGGGTATTTCGCCAATACCCTACGCTAGAGCTTTTGATCATTTTTAAACAAACACGCGCACGGACACGCCGAATTATTCAGGATAGCAAAAGGTCTTCATGGAATTCGTTTGTGTCTACCTTTAATCGCACAAACACCTTCATCCGTTGTGTGGGAGAAGCTCCGCCATGTTGCCGGTAAGCAGACTGGTACCTCCATACCGGGGCTATTTGTGGACACCGACACCGTAGTTGATTTGCTGTGGCAGACGTCCTTGGTAGCACAATTGCAAGTGTGCCAGTTCCGCCAATTATCACTCGGCGTTCCGTGTCATTAAGACATTGACTTTGAGCTAAATGTAACCTTTTGAAGAGCTCTACCTACAAATCAACGGCTTCTATACCACCAATTGAACCCTTAATGATATGTAATATTGTGCTAACAGCAACAAATTCATCAAACAGCTTGTCAATGTCAATCACATTTTATTTTTTGTCATTGTTTGGGATGATATTATTTATGAATTCTGCTCATATTTGAATATCCTGCGAAGATAATTCACAAATTTTTCTCAAAGAAAACCAAAGGAATCGAGCTGCCCCATTAAAACCATTTCCCCAAATTTCTAAGTACACCTATTATAAAAAAATCAAGTTTTCTTTAACAACCTCTAAGGTTATTAGTCCTTTATTAATTAATGAAGTGATCTTTTGTGTTGCTATTTGCAGAATAAAAAGGCGATTTTTTGTAACAAGTTTTTGGTTGTAATCATTGTACCTAATTGAAACCTTTGTTGCAGTGATGCCACATTTTTTTCCATTTCACGAATACATTCACTAAACATTTGTAGAACGTCATGGTTTATATATATCATTGAAAGGATTATTAAAAAAAGTCTTATATAATTTTCGAGCACGAATTTTGAGAGAGAACGACTGATTTAACCCATGAAAAATTAAAAGTATTCGATTTTGGCAGGTAAAAAACTGAGAAATTTGGTTCAGCTATGCGAAAGAAGTTTAAGATATCAATCTCCGCATATTTACAAAAGTTTTTTAATTGCGAAACTCTTACTGCGCAAATATAAAGCTGTTTGTAAATCTTAACAATTGCTTCAAAGGGGAGTAGCTGAACACAGTTATGAATAATGTTAGCGCCGCAGCCTACAGCGAGTATTTTATCCCTAGTCTTTCTTGTAATTTTCTAAATACATTAGATTTCCCCTGTTCGTTAACACCTCCAAAATTAGTGTTCGCGTTATCGGCACAGAAGCATACATCATAGGTCAGATTATGAGTGTGTAAGTTTTTCAGAACAAGAGTTGTTAATATTTCTGAGGTCTCTCCACACAGTTCGATAAATTCTAATCATTGTATTCCAATGCCTTTTATCACAATTGGAACTACTTTGGTATCTAGTCTATTGGAAGCATCAACTGTGATTGTAAGATAATTGGCATGCTCTAACTCAGAAATTACTCCTTGGTGACATTACATTAACAGCTATACACTCAGTTTTTTTTTTTTTTTTTTTTTTTTGGCACTCGAAAACTTTGGATTATATAGTTTACACACGAGCCGTGACTGACAACCAGCTGACTTCAAATTAAAATCGTGTTGTGCCACATGAAACGAAAATGTTGCTTCCTTAGCTGCCCATACTAAGTCTTCTTTATTCATATCTTTATGTTTAAAAAATAAAGGTAACCTGGCACTTATTGCAGAAGCACTTGTCGCTTTGATATGTTTTTGAGTATTTATATGTTTTACGATATCGCGACGACCACCACACGCAATCGAAAATTCACTTTTAAATACGCGATGATGATGATGATGATGATGATGATGATGATGATGATGATGATGATGATGATGAGATGGCGGCGAGTTGCTCGGGAAACCCCGGGTGCGCCAAACCCGTAATTACCGTACTAGGCCCCTGGGGGGATAAGACCGGTAAGCTTGCGACGTGTTCTGCAACTGCAAAACAGTTCAAGACCAGCTACGTCCGGCAAGACTTTTTGAAAAACTGTGTCAAGATATCCAAGGGAAAGCAAAGTTTACGTAATTCGCCATGGAGATGCTCTTTTGAGGACCCTTCTGAGTAAAGTGTTGATAGGCGACGACCATCCTCGCCGATCAGTAGCTCAAATCGGTTCGAGATTCTCGAACCGAAATATTTTCTTGGAAAGGGGTCATCCCCCGTGGAGGATATGGATCAGGAAGATTCTGCCAGACGCACGGTGCGTAACCGAAAGGATCGAGCTGCTTAGCAATGTGTTAGTCCGACCAAAAAGAATAAATTAAACCGACCAGCAGCACCTAATATGCAGAAACGTCTTTCAATTTAAAACTTATCCCATCCTATAAAACATGGCTATCCTGCAGTAGAGCATACTCGGCGTTAGATCGCATCGAGCAGAAGTCGAATTGTTGCTGTACCAGAATCAGCCTCTGGTCCCAAGCTTACAACAGACAAAGCTTCGACCCCTGGACAGCGTTACCTTCAGGCAGGATTCCTTCGTGCGCTGCGAATTATCCCCGGAGGACGGTGTCTCGGCACATGGGGGCACTAAGATGCTTATTCGAGATGAAACCTTTGCCGAAACCGTACCCTTACAATTTGACATCCAGTCCGTTACTGTGAGTATTAAGCTGCCCTCCGCCTTATTCACCATTTGTAGTATCTATTTGCCTCCATCTGCGGATCTCTCGCACAGCGACTTCGAACACCTAGTATCGCAATTGCTACTACCCTTTTGTTGGTGGGCGATGCGAATGCCCATCACCCACTTTGGGGTTCATCTCGGGCTTATGCGAGAGGTAAGCTAATTGCAGACTTCTTAGACATCAATAATTTAGCTCTCCTGAACACCGGGGAGCCCAAATTTGTCTAAGTCGCCTTTCATAGTCTTTCATACGTCGATGTAGCAATTTCTTCACCTCATTTAGCAATTTCCTTAAGTTGGAATATCATCTCGGATTTGCATTCTAGTGACCACTTTCCTTGTCTTATCAGTCTCTTGGCACATGCTGTATGTTCCACGCGCTATGTGCTTTGATGAAGCCAACGGGGAACAGTATTCCCGCTTGGCTGTCTTCAACTCTAATGAGCACGACTCTGTGATCTGTTTATTCGAACACCCCACAGGGTAACTCGTTCCTCTGCTGAGCAATCCACTCCGCGTGCCACTGGCCCAACTTGGCGACTTCAGGTAACTTGGTGGACCGAGGAATGCCGGAATGCTATTAGGGTTCGCCGCCGTGCTCTCAGGGTTTTCCAACGTAGTCCTACACTGGTTAACCTTATACACTAGAAGAGAATCAACAAGTTATTAAGGATAGCAAAAAGAAGTCTTGGAAAAAGTTTGTAGCTTCCTTCAATAGACATGCTCCTTCCTCAGTCATATAGGATAAGTTGAGGAACATGGCCGGCAAATGGACTCTTATGCCAATCGCTGGTCTGAAAACATCTAACGATGTTGTTATTAATACATTTGACGTGGCTAACACTTTAGGGCGTGCATTCGCTCAGGTGTCTAGCTCAGAAAACTATTGCCCTGCATTTCGTAGAGTCAAGAATCAGGCGGAATCTCAAGGGTACTTCCTTTCGTTCCGAAACCCTTAAGGATTAAAACCGTGTTTTCACCATGGCGGAGTTAGACCATGCCCTTCAATCTTTGCGGAACTCTGCGCCTGGTCCAGATGGCATCCACGTCCAAATGATGCAACATCTTTCTCCTGATGGTAAGGCTTTTGTACTCGAGGTCTATAAACGGGGTTGACGCCACCTTATCAGACAAATGGCGGGAGGACACTCTTATAGCTACTGAAACCTGAAAAGGACCGTCATGTTTCTTCCAGCTTGAGTCCTATTTCCCTCACCAGTTGCATTTGCAAGGTGATGGAACGCATGATTAATGGACTGTTAGTGTGGTGGTTAGAATCCAACAACCTTTTGACTAATGCCCAGTGCGGTTTTCGAAGACGCCGGTCAGCTGCGGAGCATCTTGTATCGCTGGCAGCGCAGATTATGAACGCTTTCTTATGAATTGTCAAACGGTTGGTATATTTTTTGACCTCGAGAAGGCTTATGATACGTGTCGGGATATTACGTTCCCTCCAAAATTGGGATATACGTGGATGATGATGATAATGGTGTTTAAGGGCGCTCAACTGCCGAGGTCATAAGCGCCCTTACGATTAAAACTTGGCAATAGGCAGTAAGAAAATACCAAAAAAAGGAAGAAAAAAAAAACACAAGTAAAAGAGCTAACACAGTTGAAATGGAAGTAACAGAACGGTCCAGCCCTCTAAACAGAGCTGGATATAAAACTCCATCTAAAATCAACACATTAAAATTAAAAGAGATTAAAAAAAACTGCTATCACACTAAAACGTCAAGGTAAAAGAAAGTTTTGCTAAAAATTTAAAAACCCTGTCCACTGCTCTTGGGTCATCTGCCAGGACCTCAGCAAGAGAGGCCGGCATGCCCATAGATGACCGAATGTGTGCCAGGTGACCACACTCCAGCAACACATGACGAACTGTCTGTGCCTCCCCACAGAGCGCACAGACAGGGGCAGGTTCACGTTTAAAAAGGTAACTGTGCGTAAAAATACAGTGGCCAATTCTTAGCCGAGCTAGTACTACCTCCTCCCGGCGGAATAAACGAGAGGAGGTTACCCAGTTGACAGGGAGGTCCTTCACCTCTCGCAGCTTATTACCACGGAGAGCCGACCACTCCGCATGCCCCCCCCAGGGGCCTACTACGGTAGGTACGGGTTAGGCGCACCCGGGGTCCCGAGCCACCTTGACTCCCTCTGTGGGCAACCTCAGAGTGGTGAGGGAGCCAGAAGGTCAAAATGCCCACCCACGTGTAGGCCGTGCGTGGAGACCCGTGTCGGTGAAGAGGAATATCCTGGTTGGTTGAGGGTTGCGTACCTGAGCCTGGGCTTCTGTCTTTCAGTAACTGGGGAGGGTGCGCAGCCTAATACACCGCTTTGGTTTCTGATTTGCCTAAACGGGAGGCTAGGGACTAACCCACCCCTAGTCAATCGGCCAGGACTAGGTATTACACCGAACTCCAGGGTGAGTGGGACGGCGAGCCCGCTATATCCCCTGTGTAGCCCTGTCACCCCAGTGGGGTGACCCCTCGTTGGGCTCCGTGGTGGGTGGGGAGCACTGGGGGATGAATTTATACCATTTTTTCTATGGCACCAAAACAAAAACCCCTTAATAAAGAAGTTGGAAAGGAAGTAGTCGAGTCATGTGGTCCTCGCTACTTGGTCATTCATAGGACAGAGGAAGGTAAGAAGTTCCTTACGGTGAGCCCTTTTACTATCCAAAAGGGTCTCGATGCCATTGCTGGTCCTGTTAAATCCTGCGTTCGAGCTCGCAATGGTACACTTCTTGTCGAAGCCAACTCCGCCTCGCAAGCTGCAAGAATACTTAAAGCCACCATGTTAGCCAGCTATCCAGTGAAGGTCGAGGTGCACAAGTCGCTGAACTCCTCCCGCGGTGTAATAACAACCCGCGCGTTGGACGGTTTGTCAATTGAGGAGATCCAAGAAAATCTTGCGACTCAGGGTGTCTCAGCTGTTTATCGGGTACAACGTAAGATCAACGGTGAATTCCTGCCTACTCGTACCCTGTTTCTTACTTTTGATCGGGTTGATCTGCCTCAAAAGATTAGGGCAGGGTATGAAGCCATCGAAGTTAGGCCTTATATACCCAATCCGCTGAGGTGCTTTAAATGCCAACGTTTTGGTCACACTAGTGAGTTGTGTACCGGCAAGTCCACCTGCGTCCACTGCGGTGACATCTCCCACGATGGGGCTTGTGCTTCAGCTCCATCGTGTGTGAACTGTAACGGGGAACACCCATCTAGTTCCCGAGACTGCCCCCGTTTTGCAGAGGAACGAGCGATCCAGGAGATACGGGTGAAAGAGAAGGTGTCCTTCTTGGAAGCCCGGAAGCTCCTGCGACTCCGCCAACCCTCTGCCCCGAGGTCCGGTACCTATAGCTCAGTTGCAGCTAAACCGGTACCGCGTCGGGAAATCGCAACACAGACCGGCGATATGAACGGGGCTACAATTGCGGAAAAGGTTATTTTAGCCCAAGCGCTGCCAAAGCCTTCGGCACCTACACCCAAGTTGGTATCAACATCTGCCAAATCCGCTAGCTTACAGAATAGTCCTGCACAGTTGTCACCGAAAGCCTCGACCTCTGGAACTAAAGTTGGTAAATTCACGACGTCTTCTGCCCCGGAAAAACAGTTTAAGACCAAGTATGTACGACAAGACTTCTTGAAAGAGAATGTGCAATCTATTACCAAGTCATCTAAAGGTAGGAAAAGTTCACGCAACTCCACACGTGTATCCTCCTCTGAAGGGTCATCTGGGGAGGAGGGCGTGAATCGGCGACGGCCGTCTTCGCCGATCAGCACATCCAATCGGTTCGAACTACTTGGACCTAAAACTGCTCTTGAAAAAGGGACCTCCCTTGTGGAGGAGATGGACCAGGAGGATTCTGCCGCCACTGCCAGAGGGACAGTGCGGAAACGGCAGGATCGTGCTCCTGAAAATAGTACTAGCCCAACGCCTAAGAAGAACAAATTGAACCGACCAGCTAATCCCAATCTGCAGAAGCGTCTTTCGATTTGAAACTTATCCCATAATATACTCAATGGCTATCCTCCATTGGAACATACGCGGAATTCGACCACATCGACCAGAGCTTGACTTGTTGCTGCGCCAGCATGAACCCTTGGCTGTATGTTTACAAGAGACGAAGCTCCGTCCACAGGACACCGTTACCATCAGGCAGTACTCCTCCGTACGATGTGATTTATCCCCGGAGGACGGTGTCCCGGCACATGGGGGCACTATGATGCTTATTCGAGATGATATTTTTGCCAACTCCGTACCCATACAATCTGCAATCCAGTCCGTTGCTGTCAGCATTAAGCTACCCTCCGCTTCATTCACCATTTGCAGTATCTATTTGCCTCCATCTGCGGACCTCTCGCACAGCGACTTAGAACACCTCATTTCGCAGTTGCCACCACCCTTTTTATTGGTAGGCGACGTCAATGCCCATCACCCTCTTTGGGGCTCTCCTCGGGCTTGTGCGAGAGGTACGCTATTTAAAGACTTCTTGGATAGTCAGAATCTTGCTCTCTTGAACACCGGAGAGCCCACCTTTCTATCTGACGCATTTCATAGTTTTTCACACATTGACATTGCAATTTGTTCCCCTCAGCTGGCAGTCACCTTATGCTGGAATATCATCTCGGATTTGCATTCTAGTGACCACTTTCCTTGTCGTATTAGTGTCTTGACACCCGTTGTATGTTCCACCCGTTTACCTAGTTGGCGCCTAGACCACGCCAGCTGGGAACTGTACTCCCACTTGGCTGAATTTAGCTACGAAGAGCACGACTCTGTGAACCACTTGGTCGAACATCTTACAGGGACCATTCTTTCTGCTGCTGAGCAATCCATTCCGCGTTCGACTGGCTACAGCCGGGTGGACCGCTGACTGTCGGGATGCTATTCGCGCTCGCAGACGAGCTCTACGGGTTTTCCAGCGTTTTCCTACACTGGATAACCTGATACACTATAAACGGATGCGTGCACATTCTAGGCGGGTTATTAAGGATAGCAAAAAGATGTCATGGAATAAATTCGTGGGTTCCTTTAATCGACATACACCTTCCTCTGTCGTATGGGATAAGTTGGGACGTGTGGCTGGGAAGCCGAACCATATGCCCATCGCCGGTCTCAAGACACCTACCGGAGCTGTTGTTGATACATTTGACGTGGCGAATACTTTAGGCAGTGCTTTCGCTGAGGTGTCTAGCTCAGGCAACTATTCCCCTGAGTTTCTTACAGTTGGGAACCAGGTGGAATCTCAAGAATTCTCGTTTCTTTCTGGCAACCTTGAGGATTATAATCGCCTTTTCACCCTGGCAGAGCTGGACAATGCACTCTCCTCTTCACGACACTCAGCACCAGGTCCAGATGGTATCCACGTCCAAATGTTGCAACATCTCTCTCCTGATGGCAAAGATTTCCTACTCGAGGTCTATAATCGTGTCTGGGTTGATGGCATTTTTCCAGACAAGTGGCGGGAGGCCACCATCATACCCATTCTTAAACCTGGAAAGGACCGCCATCTTCCTTCCAGTTACCGTCCTATTTCCCTCACCAGTTGCGTTTGCAAGGTGATGGAACGCATGATCAATGGACGGTTGGTGTGGTGGCTGGAATCCCACAATCTTCTGACGAACATCCAGTGTGGCTTTCGACGACGACGTTCAACTGCTGACCACCTTGTCTCTCTGTCAACTCAGATTATGGACGGGTTTCTTAAGAACAGCCCCACAGTTGGGATATTTTTTGACCTCGAGAAGGCCTACGACACGTGTTGGCGGGCGGGAATATTGCGTTCTCTGCACAACTGGAACATACGTGGACGCCTACCGTTGGTCATTCAGGAGTTTATGCGGGACCGCGTTTTTCGAGTGAGGGTGGGTTCGGTTTTTTCTAACCATTTTATTCAAGAGAACGGTGTGCCGCAGGGCTCGGTACTCAGCGTGACTCTATTTGCTATTGCGATAAATTCCATATCACTATGTGTGCCTCAAGGTGTCTCTTCCTGTTTATTCGTGGACGACTTTGCCATCTTCTGTACTTCTCAGCGTACACCGTTTTTGGAACGCCGTCTCCAGCGGTGTTTGGACAATCTCTATGCATGGAGCTCGAAGCACGGTTTTCGTTTCTCCGCTGAGAGGACAGTCTGCGTTAACTTCTGGCGCCGTGAGTGGCATATGCCGCCGTCTCTTCGACTCGGGCCAGATTTACTCCCTTTCGCAGACGAGGCGAGATTCCTTGGTTTGATCTTCGATCGGAAACTTTGTTGGGCACCACAAATAGCACAGCTTAGAGCACGATGTGACCGTTCTCTAAATCTTTTACGGATACTAAGTGGCAAGTCTTGGGGTGCGGATCGGACGACATTGCTCCGTCTTTATCGTGCTGTTATTCGTTCGAAGTTGGACTATGGCAGCATTGTGTATTCTTCAGCTCGACCTTCAGTGCTCAGAAGGTTAGACACAGTCCATAACCAGGGCATCCGTGTGGCCGTTGGAGCTTTTCCAACGAGCCCAGTTGTTAGCCTCTACGCCGAATCGGGAGAACCTCCTCTGCGTTGTCGGCGTGATGTCCTGCTTGCTAATTATGGCTGTGGGCTGAAGTGTATGCCTGGGCATCCAACTTATCACGCGTTTTTCTCCCCTGAGCTGCACGAGCGATACTGCCTCCGCTCTCTGAGCCCCAGGCCAGCAGGTTTTCGTTTCCGTGAGCTTCTACGCCAGCACCATGTTGACATTCCTCGGCTGTTATCCAAGGGAGAGAGTATACACCCCCCTTGGTTACGCGCTACCTCCCATGTCGATCTCGGGATGACGCTCTACGGGAAATCTGTTACGCCTCTTGATAGTATTCGTCGTTGCTTTTTAGAATTTTTATCCAAATACAGTGGCCGTATTTGTATTTACACCGATGGTAGTAAGAGCCCCGACGGTGTTGGATGTGCCTTTGTAACTGGCACCGCAACTTCTACTTACGGTTTGCCTAATTGCACATCTATATATTCTGCCGAGCTATATGCTATTTATCAAGCCCTTCTGTATATTCGACGTCGAAAATTAGGTGACTGCCTTATTCTTAGTGATTCCCTTAGTGCCCTTCAGAGCATTCGTGAGCTGTACAATTACCATCCTTTGGTGCAGCGCATCCAGGACGTTCTCCACATTTTGCACGCTTCTGGCTTTAATGTGGAGTGCGCATGGATTCCTGGACACGTTGGTTTGCCAGGGAATGACACGGCGGATTTGGCAGCGAAATCGGCAGTCACAGCGCCCAGTGTTACGATTACCCATTCAACAGCAGAAGATTTTAGAGTGGCTGTACGGAGAGCCGTTTTTTCGACTTGGCATGCGGAGTGGTCGGCTCTCCGTGGTAATAAGCTGCGAGAGGTGAAGGACCTCCCTGTCAACTGGGTAACCTCCTCTCGTTTATTCCGCCGGGAGGAGGTAGTACTAGCTCGGCTAAGAATTGGCCACTGTATTTTTACTCACAGTTACCTTTTTAAACGTGAACCTGCTCCTGTCTGTGCGCTCTGTGGGGAGGCACAGACAGTTCGTCATGTGTTGCTGGAGTGTGGTCACCTGGCACACATTCGGTCATCTATGGGCATGCCGGCCTCTCTTGCCGAGGTCCTGGCAGATGACCCAAGAGCAGTGGACAGGGTTTTTAAATTTTTAGCCAAACTTTCTTTTACCTTGAGGTTTTAGTGTGATAGCGGTTTTTTTTAAACTCTTTTGGTTTTAATGTGTTGATTTTAGATGGAGTTTTATATCCAGCTCTGGTTAGAGGGCTGGACGTTTCTGTTACTTCCGTTTCAACTGTGTTAGCTCTTTTATTTGTGTTTACTTTTTTGTTTGGTATTTTCTTACTGGCTATTGCCAAGTTTTAATCGTAAGGGCGCTTATGACCTCGGCAGTTGAGCGCCCTTAAACACCATCATCATCATCATCATCACTCCGCATGCCAAGTCGAAAAAACGGCTCTCCGTACAGCCACTCTAAAATCTTCTGCTGTTGAATGGGTAATCGTAACACTGGGCGCTGTGACTGCCGATTTCGCTGCCAAATCCGCCGTGTCATTCCCTGGCAAGCCAACGTGTCCAGGAATCCATGCGCACTCCACATTAAAACCAGAAGCGTGCAAAATGTGGAGAACGTCCTGGATGCGCTGCACCAAAGGATGGTAATTGTACAGCTCACGAATGCTCTGAAGGGCACTAAGGGAATCGCTAAGAATAAGGCAGTCACCTAATTTTCGACGTCGAATATACAGAAGGGCTTGATAAATAGCATATAGCTCGGCAGAATATATAGATGTGCAACTAGGCAAACCTTAAGTAGAAGTTGCGGTGCCAGTTACAAAGGTACATCCAACACCGTCGGGGCACTTACTACCATCGGTGTAAATACAAATACGGCCACTGTATTTGGATAAAAATTCTAAAAAGCAACGACGAATACTATCAAGAGGCGTAGCAGATTTCCCGTAGAGCGTCATCCCGAGATCGACATGGGAGGTAGCGCGTAACCAAGGGGGGTGTATACTCTCTCCCTTGGATAACAGCCGAGGAATGTCAACATGGTGCTGGCGTAGAAGCTCACGGAAACGAAAACCTGCTGGCCTGGGGCTCAGAGAGCGGAGGCAGTATCGCTCGTGCAGCTCAGGGGAGAAAAACGCGTGATAAGTTGGATGCCCAGGCATACACTTCAGCCCACAGCCATAATTAGCAAGCAGGACATCACGCCGACAACGCAGAGGAGGTTCTCCCGATTCGGCGTAGAGGCTAACAACTGGGCTCGTTGGAAAAGCTCCAACGGCCACACGGATGCCCTGGTTATGGACTGTGTCTAACCTTCTGAGCACTGAAGGTCGAGCTGAAGAATACACAATGCTGCCATAGTCCAACTTCGAACGAATCACAGCACGATAAAGACGGAGCAGTGCCGTCCGATCCGCACCCCAAGATTTGCCACTTAGTATCCGTAAAAGATTTAGAGAACGGTCACATCGTGCTCTAAGCTGTGCTATTTGTGGTGCCCAACAAAGTTTCCGATCGAAGATCAAACCAAGGAATCTCGCCTCGTCTGCGAAAGGAAGTAAATCTGGTCCGAGTCGAAGAGACGGCGGCATTTGCCACTTACGGCGCCAGAAGTTAACGCAACTGTCTTCTCAGCGGAGAAACGAAAACCGTGTTTCGAGCTCCATGCATAGATATTGTCCAAACACCGCTGGAGACGGCGTTCCAAAAACGGTGTACGCTGAGAAGTACAGAAGATGGCAAAGTCGTCCACGAATAAACAGGAAGAGACACCTTGAGGCACACATAGTGATATGGAATTTATCGCAATAGCAAATAGAGTCACGCTGAGTACCGAGCCATGCGGCACTCCGTTCTCTTGAATAAAATGGTTAGAAAAAACCGAACCCACCCTCACTCGAAAAACGCGGTCCCGAATAAACTCCTGAATGACCAACGGTAGGCGTCCACGTATGCCCCCCAGGGGCCTACTACGGTAGGTACGGGTTAGGCGCACCCGGGGTCCCGAGCCACCTTGACTCCCTCTGTGGGCAACCTCAGAGTGGTGAGGGAGCCAGAAGGTCAAAATGCCCACCCACGTGTAGGCCGTGCGTGGAGACCCGTGTCGGTGAAGAGGAATATCCTGGTTGGTTGAGGGTTGCGTACCTGAGCCTGGGCTTCTGTCTTTCAGTAACTGGGGAGGGTGCGCAGCCTAATACACCGCTTTGGTTTCTGATTTGCCTAAACGGGAGGCTAGGGACTAACCCACCCCTAGTCAATCGGCCAGGACTAGGTATTACACCGAACTCCAGGGTGAGTGGGACGGCGAGCCCGCTATATCCCCTGTGTAGCCCTGTCACCCCAGTGGGGTGACCCCTCGTTGGGCTCCGTGGTGGGTGGGGAGCACTGGGGGATGAATTTATACCATTTTTTCTATGGCACCAAAACAAAAACCCCTTAATAAAGAAGTTGGAAAGGAAGTAGTCGAGTCATGTGGTCCTCGCTACTTGGTCATTCATAGGACAGAGGAAGGTAAGAAGTTCCTTACGGTGAGCCCTTTTACTATCCAAAAGGGTCTCGATGCCATTGCTGGTCCTGTTAAATCCTGCGTTCGAGCTCGCAATGGTACACTTCTTGTCGAAGCCAACTCCGCCTCGCAAGCTGCAAGAATACTTAAAGCCACCATGTTAGCCAGCTATCCAGTGAAGGTCGAGGTGCACAAGTCGCTGAACTCCTCCCGCGGTGTAATAACAACCCGCGCGTTGGACGGTTTGTCAATTGAGGAGATCCAAGAAAATCTTGCGACTCAGGGTGTCTCAGCTGTTTATCGGGTACAACGTAAGATCAACGGTGAATTCCTGCCTACTCGTACCCTGTTTCTTACTTTTGATCGGGTTGATCTGCCTCAAAAGATTAGGGCAGGGTATGAAGCCATCGAAGTTAGGCCTTATATACCCAATCCGCTGAGGTGCTTTAAATGCCAACGTTTTGGTCACACTAGTGAGTTGTGTACCGGCAAGTCCACCTGCGTCCACTGCGGTGACATCTCCCACGATGGGGCTTGTGCTTCAGCTCCATCGTGTGTGAACTGTAACGGGGAACACCCATCTAGTTCCCGAGACTGCCCCCGTTTTGCAGAGGAACGAGCGATCCAGGAGATACGGGTGAAAGAGAAGGTGTCCTTCTTGGAAGCCCGGAAGCTCCTGCGACTCCGCCAACCCTCTGCCCCGAGGTCCGGTACCTATAGCTCAGTTGCAGCTAAACCGGTACCGCGTCGGGAAATCGCAACACAGACCGGCGATATGAACGGGGCTACAATTGCGGAAAAGGTTATTTTAGCCCAAGCGCTGCCAAAGCCTTCGGCACCTACACCCAAGTTGGTATCAACATCTGCCAAATCCGCTAGCTTACAGAATAGTCCTGCACAGTTGTCACCGAAAGCCTCGACCTCTGGAACTAAAGTTGGTAAATTCACGACGTCTTCTGCCCCGGAAAAACAGTTTAAGACCAAGTATGTACGACAAGACTTCTTGAAAGAGAATGTGCAATCTATTACCAAGTCATCTAAAGGTAAGAAAAGTTCACGCAACTCCACACGTGTATCCTCCTCTGAAGGGTCATCTGGGGAGGAGGGCGTGAATCGGCGACGGCCGTCTTCGCCGATCAGCACATCCAATCGGTTCGAACTACTTGGACCTAAAACTGCTCTTGAAAAAGGGACCTCCCTTGTGGAGGAGATGGACCAGGAGGATTCTGCCGCCACTGCCAGAGGGACAGTGCGGAAACGGCAGGATCGTGCTCCTGAAAATAGTACTAGCCCAACGCCTAAGAAGAACAAATTGAACCGACCAGCTAATCCCAATCTGCAGAAGCGTCTTTCGATTTGAAACTTATCCCATAATATACTCAATGGCTATCCTCCATTGGAACATACGCGGAATTCGACCACATCGACCAGAGCTTGACTTGTTGCTGCGCCAGCATGAACCCTTGGCTGTATGTTTACAAGAGACGAAGCTCCGTCCACAGGACACCGTTACCATCAGGCAGTACTCCTCCGTACGATGTGATTTATCCCCGGAGGACGGTGTCCCGGCACATGGGGGCACTATGATGCTTATTCGAGATGATATTTTTGCCAACTCCGTACCCATACAATCTGCAATCCAGTCCGTTGCTGTCAGCATTAAGCTACCCTCCGCTTCATTCACCATTTGCAGTATCTATTTGCCTCCATCTGCGGACCTCTCGCACAGCGACTTAGAACACCTCATTTCGCAGTTGCCACCACCCTTTTTATTGGTAGGCGACGTCAATGCCCATCACCCTCTTTGGGGCTCTCCTCGGGCTTGTGCGAGAGGTACGCTATTTAAAGACTTCTTGGATAGTCAGAATCTTGCTCTCTTGAACACCGGAGAGCCCACCTTTCTATCTGACGCATTTCATAGTTTTTCACACATTGACATTGCAATTTGTTCCCCTCAGCTGGCAGTCACCTTATGCTGGAATATCATCTCGGATTTGCATTCTAGTGACCACTTTCCTTGTCGTATTAGTGTCTTGACACCCGTTGTATGTTCCACCCGTTTACCTAGTTGGCGCCTAGACCACGCCAGCTGGGAACTGTACTCCCACTTGGCTGAATTTAGCTACGAAGAGCACGACTCTGTGAACCACTTGGTCGAACATCTTACAGGGACCATTCTTTCTGCTGCTGAGCAATCCATTCCGCGTTCGACTGGCTACAGCCGTCGATTTCCGGTACCTTGGTGGACCGCTGACTGTCGGGATGCTATTCGCGCTCGCAGACGAGCTCTACGGGTTTTCCAGCGTTTTCCTACACTGGATAACCTGATACACTATAAACGGATGCGTGCACATTCTAGGCGGGTTATTAAGGATAGCAAAAAGATGTCATGGAATAAATTCGTGGGTTCCTTTAATCGACATACACCTTCCTCTGTCGTATGGGATAAGTTAAGACGTGTGGCTGGGAAACCGAACCATATGCCCATCGCCGGTCTCAAAACACCTACCGGAGCTGTTGTTGATACATTTGACGTGGCGAATACTTTAGGCAGTGCTTTCGCTGAGGTGTCTAGCTCAGGCAACTATTCCCCTGAGTTTCTTACAGTTAAGAACCAGGTGGAATCTCAAGAATTCTCGTTTCTTTCTGGCAACCTTGAGGATTATAATCGCCTTTTCACCCTGGCAGAGCTAGACAATGCACTCTCCTCTTCACGACACTCAGCACCAGGTCCAGATGGTATCCACGTCCAAATGTTGCAACATCTCTCTCCTGATGGCAAAGATTTCCTACTCGAGGTCTATAATCGTGTCTGGGTTGATGGCATTTTTCCAGACAAGTGGCGGGAGGCCACCATCATACCTATTCTTAAACCTGGAAAGGACCGCCATCTTCCTTCCAGTTACCGTCCTATTTCCCTCACCAGTTGCGTTTGCAAGGTGATGGAACGCATGATCAATGGACGGTTGGTGTGGTGGCTGGAATCCCACAATCTTCTGACGAACATCCAGTGTGGCTTTCGACGACGACGTTCAACTGCTGACCACCTTGTCTCTCTGTCAACTCAGATTATGGACGGGTTTCTTAAGAACAGCCCCACAGTTGGGATATTTTTTGACCTCGAGAAGGCCTACGACACGTGTTGGCGGGCGGGAATATTGCGTTCTCTGCACAACTGGAACATACGTGGACGCCTACCGTTGGTCATTCAGGAGTTTATGCGGGACCGCGTTTTTCGAGTGAGGGTGGGTTCGGTTTTTTCTAACCATTTTATTCAAGAGAACGGTGTGCCGCAGGGCTCGGTACTCAGCGTGACTCTATTTGCTATTGCGATAAATTCCATATCACTATGTGTGCCTCAAGGTGTCTCTTCCTGTTTATTCGTGGACGACTTTGCCATCTTCTGTACTTCTCAGCGTACACCGTTTTTGGAACGCCGTCTCCAGCGGTGTTTGGACAATCTCTATGCATGGAGCTCGAAACACGGTTTTCGTTTCTCCGCTGAGAAGACAGTCTGCGTTAACTTCTGGCGCCGTAAGTGGCATATGCCGCCGTCTCTTCGACTCGGGCCAGATTTACTTCCTTTCGCAGACGAGGCGAGATTCCTTGGTTTGATCTTCGATCGGAAACTTTGTTGGGCACCACAAATAGCACAGCTTAGAGCACGATGTGACCGTTCTCTAAATCTTTTACGGATACTAAGTGGCAAGTCTTGGGGTGCGGATCGGACGACATTGCTCCGTCTTTATCGTGCTGTTATTCGTTCGAAGTTGGACTATGGCAGCATTGTGTATTCTTCAGCTCGACCTTCAGTGCTCAGAAGGTTAGACACAGTCCATAACCAGGGCATCCGTGTGGCCGTTGGAGCTTTTCCAACGAGCCCAGTTGTTAGCCTCTACGCCGAATCGGGAGAACCTCCTCTGCGTTGTCGGCGTGATGTCCTGCTTGCTAATTATGGCTGTGGGCTGAAGTGTATGCCTGGGCATCCAACTTATCACGCGTTTTTCTCCCCTGAGCTGCACGAGCGATACTGCCTCCGCTCTCTGAGCCCCAGGCCAGCAGGTTTTCGTTTCCGTGAGCTTCTACGCCAGCACCATGTTGACATTCCTCGGCTGTTATCCAAGGGAGAGAGTATACACCCCCCTTGGTTACGCGCTACCTCCCATGTCGATCTCGGGATGACGCTCTACGGGAAATCTGTTACGCCTCTTGATAGTATTCGTCGTTGCTTTTTAGAATTTTTATCCAAATACAGTGGCCGTATTTGTATTTACACCGATGGTAGTAAGAGCCCCGACGGTGTTGGATGTGCCTTTGTAACTGGCACCGCAACTTCTACTTACGGTTTGCCTAGTTGCACATCTATATATTCTGCCGAGCTATATGCTATTTATCAAGCCCTTCTGTATATTCGACGTCGAAAATTAGGTGACTGCCTTATTCTTAGTGATTCCCTTAGTGCCCTTCAGAGCATTCGTGAGCTGTACAATTACCATCCTTTGGTGCAGCGCATCCAGGACGTTCTCCACATTTTGCACGCTTCTGGCTTTAATGTGGAGTGCGCATGGATTCCTGGACACGTTGGCTTGCCAGGGAATGACACGGCGGATTTGGCAGCGAAATCGGCAGTCACAGCGCCCAGTGTTACGATTACCCATTCAACAGCAGAAGATTTTAGAGTGGCTGTACGGAGAGCCGTTTTTTCGACTTGGCATGCGGAGTGGTCGGCTCTCCGTGGTAATAAGCTGCGAGAGGTGAAGGACCTCCCTGTCAACTGGGTAACCTCCTCTCGTTTATTCCGCCGGGAGGAGGTAGTACTAGCTCGGCTAAGAATTGGCCACTGTATTTTTACTCACAGTTACCTTTTTAAACGTGAACCTGCTCCTGTCTGTGCGCTCTGTGGGGAGGCACAGACAGTTCGTCATGTGTTGCTGGAGTGTGGTCACCTGGCACACATTCGGTCATCTATGGGCATGCCGGCCTCTCTTGCCGAGGTCCTGGCAGATGACCCAAGAGCAGTGGACAGGGTTTTTAAATTTTTAGCCAAACTTTCTTTTACCTTGAGGTTTTAGTGTGATAGCGGTTTTTTTAAACTCTTTTGGTTTTAATGTGTTGATTTTAGATGGAGTTTTATATCCAGCTCTGGTTAGAGGGCTGGACGTTTCTGTTACTTCCGTTTCAACTGTGTTAGCTCTTTTATTTGTGTTTACTTTTTTGTTTGGTATTTTCTTACTGGCTATTGCCAAGTTTTAATCGTAAGGGCGCTTATGACCTCGGCAGTTGAGCGCCCTTAAACACCATCATCATCATCATCATCGTCCACGTATGTTCCAGTTGTGCAGAGAACGCAATATTCCCGCCCGCCAACACGTGTCGTAGGCCTTCTCGAGGTCAAAAAATATCCCAACTGTGGGGCTGTTCTTAAGAAACCCGTCCATAATCTGAGTTGACAGAGAGACAAGGTGGTCAGCAGTTGAACGTCGTCGTCGAAAGCCACACTGGATGTTCGTCACAAGATTGTGGGATTCCAGCCACCACAACAACCGTCCATTGATCATGCGTTCCATCACCTTGCAAACGCAACTGGTGAGGGAAATAGGACGGTAACTGGAAGGAAGATGGCGGTCCTTTCCAGGTTTAAGAATGGGTATGATGGTGGCCTCCCGCCACTTGTCTGGAAAAATGCCATCAACCCAGACACGATTATAGACCTCGAGTAGGAAATCTTTGCCATCAGGAGAGAGATGTTGCAACATTTGGACGTGGATACCATCTGGACCTGGTGCTGAGTGTCGTGAAGAGGAGAGTGCATTGTTTAGCTCTGCCAGGGTGAAAAGGCGATTATAATCCTCAAGGTTGCCAGAAAGAAACGAGAATTCTTGAGATTCCACCTCGTTCTTAACTGTAAGAAACTCAGGGGAATAATTGCCTGAGCTAGACACCTGAGCGAAAGCACTGCCTAAAGTATTCGCCACGTCAAATGTATCAACAACAGCTCCGGTAGGTGTTTTGAGACCGGCGATGGGCATATGGTTCGGTTTCCCAGCCACACGTCTTAAATTATCCCATACGACAGAGGAAGGTGTATGTCGATTAAAGGAACCCACGAATTTATTCCATGACATCTTTTTGCTATCCTTAATAACCCGCCTAGAATGTGCACGCATCCGTTTATAGTGTATCAGGTTATCCAGTGTAGGAAAACGCTGGAAAACCCGTAGAGCTCGTCTGCGAGCGCGAATAGCATCCCGACAGTCAGCGGTCCACCAAGGTACCGGAAATCGACGGCTGTAGCCAGTCGAACGCGGAATGGATTGCTCAGCAGCAGAAAGAATGGTCCCTGTAAGATGTTCGACCAAGTGGTTCACAGAGACGTGCTCTTCGTAGCTAAATTCAGCCAAGTGGGAGTACAGTTCCCAGCTGGCATGGTCTAGGCGCCAACTAGGTAAACGGGTGGAACATACAACGGGTGTCAAGACACTAATACGACAAGGAAAGTGGTCACTAGAATGCAAATCCGAGATGATATTCCAGCATAAGGTGACTGCCAGCTGAGGGGAACAAATTGCAATGTCAATGTGTGAAAAACTATGAAATGCGTCAGACAGAAAGGTGGGCTCTCCGGTGTTCAAGAGAGCAAGATTCTGACTATCCAAGAAGTCTTTAAGTAGCGTACCTCTCGCACAAGCCCGAGGAGAGCCCCAAAGGGGGTGATGGGCATTCACGTCGCCTACCAATAAAAAGGGTGGTGGCAACTGCGAAATGAGGTGTTCTAAGGCGCTGTGCGAGAGGTCCGCAGATGGAGGCAAATAGATACTGCAAATGGTGAATGAAGCGGAGGGTAGCTTAATGCTGACAGCAACGGACTGGATTGCAGATTGTATGGGTACGGAGTTGGCAAAAATATCATCTCGAATAAGCATCATAGTGCCCCCATGTGCCGGGACACCGTCCTCCGGGGATAAATCACATCGTACGGAGGAGTACTGCCTGATGGTAACGGTGTCCTGTGGACGGAGCTTCGTCTCTTGTAAACATACAGCCAAGGGTTCATGCTGGCGCAGCAACAAGTCAAGCTCTGGTCGATGTGGTCGAATTCCGCGTATGTTGATGATGATGATGATGATGGTGTTTAAGGGCGCTCAACTGCCGAGGTCATAAGCGCCCTTACGATTAAAACTTGGCAATAGCCAGTAAGAAAATACCAAACAAAAAAGTAAACACAAATAAAAGAGCTAACATAGTTGAAACGGAAGTAACAGAAACGTCCAGCCCTCTAACCAGAGCTGGATATAAAACTCCATCTAAAATCAACACATTAAAACCAAAAGAGTTTAAAAAAACCGCTATCACACTAAAACCTCAAGGTAAAAGAAAGTTTGGCTAAAAATTTAAAAACCCTGTCCACTGCTCTTGGGTCATCTGCCAGGACCTCGGCAAGAGAGGCCGGCATGCCCATAGATGACCGAATGTGTGCCAGGTGACCACACTCCAGCAACACATGACGAACTGTCTGTGCCTCCCCACAGAGCGCACAGACAGGAGCAGGTTCACGTTTAAAAAGGTAACTGTGAGTAAAAATACAGTGGCCAATTCTTAGCCGAGCTAGTACTACCTCCTCCCGGCGGAATAAACGAGAGGAGGTTACCCAGTTGACAGGGAGGTCCTTCACCTCTCGCAGCTTATTACCACGGAGAGCCGACCACTCCGCATGCCAAGTCGAAAAAACGGCTCTCCGTACAGCCACTCTAAAATCTTCTGCTGTTGAATGGGTAATCGTAACACTGGGCGCTGTGACTGCCGATTTCGCTGCCAAATCCGCCGTGTCATTCCCTGGCAAGCCAACGTGTCCAGGAATCCATGCGCACTCCACATTAAAGCCAGAAGCGTGCAAAATGTGGAGAACGTCCTGGATGCGCTGCACCAAAGGATGGTAATTGTACAGCTCACGAATGCTCTGAAGGGCACTAAGGGAATCACTAAGAATAAGGCAGTCACCTAATTTTCGACGTCGAATATACAGAAGGGCTTGATAAATAGCATATAGCTCGGCAGAATATATAGATGTGCAACTAGGCAAACCGTAAGTAGAAGTTGCGGTGCCAGTTACAAAGGCACATCCAACACCGTCGGGGCTCTTACTACCATCGGTGTAAATACAAATACGGCCACTGTATTTGGATAAAAATTCTAAAAAGCAACGACGAATACTATCAAGAGGCGTAACAGATTTCCCGTAGAGCGTCATCCCGAGATCGACATGGGAGGTAGCGCGTAACCAAGGGGGGTGTATACTCTCTCCCTTGGATAACAGCCGAGGAATGTCAACATGGTGCTGGCGTAGAAGCTCACGGAAACGAAAACCTGCTGGCCTGGGGCTCAGAGAGCGGAGGCAGTATCGCTCGTGCAGCTCAGGGGAGAAAAACGCGTGATAAGTTGGATGCCCAGGCATACACTTCAGCCCACAGCCATAATTAGCAAGCAGGACATCACGCCGACAACGCAGAGGAGGTTCTCCCGATTCGGCGTAGAGGCTAACAACTGGGCTCGTTGGAAAAGCTCCAACGGCCACACGGATGCCCTGGTTATGGACTGTGTCTAACCTTCTGAGCACTGAAGGTCGAGCTGAAGAATACACAATGCTGCCATAGTCCAACTTCGAACGAATAACAGCACGATAAAGACGGAGCAATGTCGTCCGATCCGCACCCCAAGACTTGCCACTTAGTATCCGTAAAAGATTTAGAGAACGGTCACATCGTGCTCTAAGCTGTGCTATTTGTGGTGCCCAACAAAGTTTCCGATCGAAGATCAAACCAAGGAATCTCGCCTCGTCTGCGAAAGGAAGTAAATCTGGCCCGAGTCGAAGAGACGGCGGCATATGCCACTTACGGCGCCAGAAGTTAACGCAGACTGTCTTCTCAGCGGAGAAACGAAAACCGTGTTTCGAGCTCCATGCATAGAGATTGTCCAAACACCGCTGGAGACGGCGTTCCAAAAACGGTGTACGCTGAGAAGTACAGAAGATGGCAAAGTCGTCCACGAATAAACAGGAAGAGACACCTTGAGGCACACATAGTGATATGGAATTTATCGCAATAGCAAATAGAGTCACGCTGAGTACCGAGCCCTGCGGCACACCGTTCTCTTGAATAAAATGGTTAGAAAAAACCGAACCCACCCTCACTCGAAAAACGCGGTCCCGCATAAACTCCTGAATGATGATGATGATGATAATGGTGTTTAAGGGCGCTCAACTGCCGAGGTCATAAGCGCCCTTACGATTAAAACTTGGCAATAGGCAGTAAGAAAATACCAAAAAAGGAAAAAAACACAAGTAAAAGAGCTAACACAGTTGAAAAGTAAGTAACAGAACGGTCCAGCCCTCTAAACAGAGCTGGATATAAAACTCCATCTAAAATCAACACATTAAAATTAAAAGTGTTTAAAAAGAACTGCTATCACACTAAAACGTCAAGGTAAAAGAAAGTTTTGCTAAAAATTTAAAAACCCTGTCCACTGCTCTTGGGTCATCTGCCAGCACCTCAGCAAGAGAGGCCGGCATGCCCATAGATGACCGAATGTGTGCCAGGTGACCACACTCCAGCAACACATGACGAACTGTCTGTGCCTCCCCACAGAGCGCACAGACAGGAGCAGGTTCACGTTTAAAAAGGTAACTGTGAGTAAAAATACAGTGGCCAATTCTTAGCCGAGCTAGTACTACCTCCTCCCGGCGGAATAAACGAGAGGAGGTTACCCAGTTGACAGGGAGGTCCTTCACCTCTCGCAGCTTATTACCACGGAGAGCCGACCACTCCGCATGCCAAGTCGAAAAAACGGCTCTCCGTACAGCCACTCTAAAATCTTCTGCTGTTGAATGGGTAATCGTAACACTGGGCGCTGTGACTGCCGATTTCGCTGCCAAATCCGCCGTGTCATTCCCTGGCAAGCCAACGTGTCCAGGAATCCATGCGCACTCCACATTAAAACCAGAAGCGTGCAAAATGTGGAGAACGTCCTGGATGCGCTGCACCAAAGGATGGTAATTGTACAGCTCACGAATGCTCTGAAGGGCACTAAGGGAATCACTAAGAATAAGGCAGTCACCTAATTTTCGACGTCGAATATACAGAAGGGCTTGATAAATAGCATATAGCTCGGCAGAATATATAGATGTGCAACTAGGCAAACCGTAAGTAGAAGTTGCGGTGCCAGTTACGAAGGCACATCCAACACCGTCGGGGCTCTTACTACCATCGGTGTAAATACAAATACGGCCACTGTATTTGGATAAAAATTCTAAAAAGCAACGACGAATACTATCAAGAGGCGTAACAGATTTCCCGTAGAGCATCATCCCGAGATCGACATGGGAGGTAGTGCGTAACCAAGGGGGGTGTATACTCTCTCCCTTGGATAACAGCCGAGGAATGTCAACATGGTGCTGGCGTAGAAGCTCACGGAAACGAAAACCTGCTGGCCTGGGGCTCAGGGAGCGGAGGCAGTATCGCTCGTGCAGCTCAGGGGAGAAAAACGCGTGATAAGTTGGATGCCCAGGCATACACTTCAGCCCACAGCCATAATTAGCAAGCAGGACATCACGCCGACAACGCAGAGGAGGTTCTCCCGATTCGGCGTAGAGGCTAACAACTGGGCTCGTTGGAAAAGCTCCAACGGCCACACGGATGCCCTGGTTATGGACTGTGTCTAACCTTCTGAGCACTGAAGGTCGAGCTGAAGAATACACAATGCTGCCATAGTCCAACTTCGAACGAATCACAGCACGATAAAGACTGAGCAATGTCGTCCGATCCGCACCCCAAGACTTGCCACTTAGTATCCGTAAAAGATTTAGAGAACGGTCACATCGTGCTCTAAGCTGTGCTATTTGTGGTGCCCAACAAAGTTTCCGATCGAAGATCAAACCAAGGAATCTCGCCTCGTCTGCGAAAGGAAGTAAATCTGGCCCGAGTCGAAGAGACGGCGGCATATGCCACTTACGGCGCCAGAAGTTAACGCAGACTGTCTTCTCAGCGGAGAAACGAAAACCGTGTTTCGAGCTCCATGCATAGAGATTGTCCAAACACCGCTGGAGACGGCGTTCCAAAAACGGTGTACGCTGAGAAGTACAGAAGATGGCAAAGTCGTCCACGAATAAACAGGAAGAGACACCTTGAGGCACACATAGTGATATGGAATTTATCGCAATAGCAAATAGAGTCACGCTGAGTACCGAGCCCTGCGGCACTCCGTTCTCTTGAATAAAATGGTTAGAAAAAACCGAACCCACCCTCACTCGAAAAACGCGGTCCCGCATAAACTCCTGCATGACCAACGGTAGGCGTCCACGTATGTTCCAGTTGTGCAGAGAACGCAATATTCCCGCCCGCCAACACGTGTCGTAGGCCTTCTCGAGGTCAAAAAATATCCCAACTGTGGGGCTGTTCTTAAGAAACCCGTCCATAATCTGAGTTGACAGAGCGACAAGGTGGTCAGCAGTTGAACGTCGTCGTCGAAAGCCACACTGGATGTTCGTCAGAAGATTGTGGGATTCCAGCCACCACACCAACCGTCCATTGATCATGCGTTCCATCACCTTGCAAACGCAACTGGTGAGGGAAATAGGACGGTAACTGGAAGGAAGATGGCGGTCCTTTCCAGGTTTAAGAATGGGTATGATGGTGGCCTCCCGCCACTTGTCTGGAAAAATGCCATCAACCCAGACACGATTATAGACCTCGAGTAGGAAATCTTTGCCATCAGGAGAGAGATGTTGCAACATTTGGACGTGGATACCATCTGGACCTGGTGCTGAGTGTCGTGAAGAGGAGAGTGCATTGTCTAGCTCTGCCAGGGTGAAAAGGCGATTATAATCCTCAAGGTTGCCAGAAAGAAACGAGAATTCTTGAGATTCCACCTGGTTCTTAACTGTAAGAAACTCAGGGGAATAGTTGCCTGAGCTAGACACCTCAGCGAAAGCACTGCCTAAAGTATTCGCCACGTCAAATGTGTCAACAACAGCTCCGGTAGGTGTTTTGAGACCGGCGATGGGCATATGGTTCGGTTTCCCAGCCACACGTCTTAACTTATCCCATACGACAGAGGAAGGTGTATGTCGATTAAAGGAACCCACGAATTTATTCCATGACATCTTTTTGCTATCCTTAATAACCCGCCTAGAATGTGCACGCATCCGTTTATAGTGTATCAGGTTATCCAGTGTAGGAAAACGCTGGAAAACCCGTAGAGCTCGTCTGCGAGCGCGAATAGCATCCCGACAGTCAGCGGTCCACCAAGGTACCGGAAATCGACGGCTGTAGCCAGTCGAACGCGGAATGGATTGCTCAGCAGCAGAAAGAATGGTCCCTGTAAGATGTTCGACCAAGTGGTTCACAGAGTCGTGCTCTTCGTAGCTAAATTTAGCCAAGTGGGAGTACAGTTCCCAGCTGGCGTGGTCTAGGCGCCAACTAGGTAAACGGGTGGAACATACAACGGGTGTCAAGACACTAATACGACAAGGAAAGTGGTCACTAGAATGCAAATCCGAGATGATATTCCAGCATAAGGTGACTGCCAGCTGAGGGGAACAAATTGCAATGTCAATGTGTGAAAAACTATGAAATGCGTCAGATAGAAAGGTGGGCTCTCCGGTGTTCAAGAGAGCAAGATTCTGACTATCCAAGAAGTCTTTAAGTAGCGTACCTCTCGCACAAGCCCGAGGAGAGCCCCAAAGAGGGTGATGGGCATTCACGTCGCCTACCAATAAAAAGGGTGGTGGCAACTGTGAAATGAGGTGTTCTAAGTCGCTGTGCGAGAGGTCCGCAGATGGAGGCAAATAGATACTGCAAATGGTGAATGAAGCGGAGGGTAGCTTAATGCTGACAGCAACGGACTGGATTGCAGATTGTATGGGTACGGAGTTGGCAAAAATATCATCTCGAATAAGCATCATAGTGCCCCCATGTGCCGGGACACCGTCCTCCGGGGATAAATCACATCGTACGGAGGAGTACTGCCTGATGGTAACGGTGTCCTGTGGACGGAGCTTCGTCTCTTGTAAACATACAGCCAAGGGTTCATGCTGGCGCAGCAACAAGTCAAGCTCTGGTCGATGTGGTCGAATTCCGCGTATGTTCCAATGGAGGATAGCCATTGAGTATATTATGGGATAAGTTTCAAATCGAAAGACGCTTCTGCAGATTGGGATTAGCTGGTCGGTTCAATTTGTTCTTCTTAGGCGTTGGGCTAGTACTATTTTCAGGAGCACGATCCTGCCGTTTCCGCACTGTCCCTCTGGCAGTGGCGGCAGAATCCTCCTGGTCCATCTCCTCCACAAGGGAGGTCCCTTTTTCAAGAGCAGTTTTAGGTCCAAGTAGTTCGAACCGATTGGATGTGCTGATCGGCGAAGACGGCCGTCGCCGATTCACGCCCTCCTCCCCAGATGACCCTTCAGAGGAGGATACACGTGTGGAGTTGCGTGAACTTTTCTTACCTTTAGATGACTTGGTAATAGATTGCACATTCTCTTTCAAGAAGTCTTGTCGTACATACTTGGTCTTAAACTGTTTTTCCGGGGCAGAAGACGTCGTGAATTTACCAACTTTAGTTCCAGAGGTCGAGGCTTTCGGTGACAACTGTGCAGGACTATTCTGTAAGCTAGCGGATTTGGCAGATGTTGATACCAACTTGGGTGTAGGTGCCGAAGGCTTTGGCAGCGCTTGGGCTAAAATAACCTTTTCCGCAATTGTAGCCCCGTTCATATCGCCGGTCTGTGTTGCGATTTCCCGACGCGGTACCGGTTTAGCTGCAACTGAGCTATAGGTACCGGACCTCGGGGCAGAGGGTTGGCGGAGTCGCAGGAGCTTCCGGGCTTCCAAGAAGGACACCTTCTCTTTCACCCGTATCTCCTGGATCGCTCGTTCCTCTGCAAAACGGGGGCAGTCTCGGGAACTAGATGGGTGTTCCCCGTTACAGTTCACACACGATGGAGCTGAAGCACAGGCCCCATCGTGGGAGATGTCACCGCAGTGGACGCAGATGGACTTGCCGGTACACAACTCACTAGTGTGACCAAAACGTTGGCATTTAAAGCACCTCAGCGGATTGGGTATATAAGGCCTAACTTCGATGGCTTCATACCCTGCTCTAATCTTTTGAGGCAGATCAACCCGATCAAAAGTAAGAAACAGGGTACGAGTAGGCAGGAATTCACCGTTGATCTTACGTTGTACCCGATAAACAGCTGAGACACCCTGAGTCGCTAGATTTTCTTGGATCTCCTCAATAGACAAACCGTCCAACGCGCGGGTTGTTACTACACCGCGGGAGGAGTTCAGCGACTTGTGCACCTCGACCTTCACTGGATAGCTGGCTAACATGGTGGCTTTGAGTATCCTTGCAGCTTGCGAGGCGGAGTTGGCTTCGACAAGAAGTGTGCCATTGCGAGCTCGAACGCAGGATTTAACAGGACCAGCAATGGCATCGAGACCCTTTTGGATAGTAAAAGGGCTCACCGTAAGGAACTTCTTACCTTCCTCTGTCCTATGAATAACCAAGTAGCGAGGACCACATGACTCGACTACTTCCTTTCCAACGTCTTTATTTGAAATCAGGGGTTTAAGTTTTGGTGCCATAAAAAAAAATGGTATAAATTCATCCCCCAGTGCTCCCCACCCACCACGGAGCCCAACGAGGGGTCACCCCACTGGGGTGACAGGGCTACACAGGGGATATAGCGGGCTCGCCGTCCCACTCACCCTGGAGTTCGGTGTAATACCTAGTCCTGGCCGATTGACTAGGGGTGGGTTAGTCCCTAGCCTCCCGTTTAGGCAAATCAGAAACCAAAGCGATGTATTAGGCTGCGCACCCTCCCCAGTTACTGAAAGACAGAAGCCCAGGCTCAGGTACGCAACCCTCAACCAACCAGGATATTCCTCTTCACCGACACGGGTCTCCACGCACGGCCTACACGTGGGTGGGCATTTTGACCTACTGACTCCCTCACCACTCTGAGGTTGCCCACAGAGGGAGTCAAGGTGGCTCGGGACCCCGGGTGCGCCTAACCCGTACCTACCGTAGTAGGCCCCTGGGGGTAAACTCCTGAATGACCAACGGTAGGCGTCCACGTATGTTCCAGTTGTGCAGAGAACGCAATATTCCCGCCCGCCAACACGTGTCGTAGGCCTTCTCGAGGTCAAAAAATATCCCAACTGTGGGGCTGTTCTTAAGAAACCCGTCCATAATCTGAGTTGACAGAGAGACAAGGTGGTCAGCAGTTGAACGTCGTCGTCGTCGAAAGCCACACTGGATGTTCGTCAGAAGATTGTGGGATTCCAGCCACCACACCAACCGTCCATTGATCATGCGTTCCATCACCTTGCAAACGCAACTGGTGAGGGAAATAGGACGGTAACTGGAAGGAAGATGGCGGTCCTTTCCAGGTTTAAGAATGGGTATGATGGTGGCCTCCCGCCACTTGTCTGGAAAAATGCCATCAACCCAGACACGATTATAGACCTCGAGTAGGAAATCTTTGCCATCAGGAGAGAGATGTTGCAACATTTGGACGTGGATACCATCTGGACCTGGTGCTGAGTGTCGTGAAGAGGAGAGTGCATTGTCTAGCTCTGCCAGGGTGAAAAGGCGATTATAATCCTCAAGGTTGCCAGAAAGAAACGAGAATTCTTGAGATTCCACCTGGTTCTTAACTGTAAGAAACTCAGGGGAATAGTTGCCTGAGCTAGACACCTGAGCGAAAGCACTGCCTAAAGTATTCGCCACGTCAAATGTATCAACAACAGCTCCGGTAGGTGTTTTGAGACCGGCGATGGGCATATGGTTCGGTTTCCCAGCCACACGTCTTAACTTATCCCATACGACAGAGGAAGGTGTATGTCGATTAAAGGAACCCACGAATTTATTCCATGACATCTTTTTGCTATCCTTAATAACCCGCCTAGAATGTGCACGCATCCGTTTATAGTGTATCAGGTTATCCAGTGTAGGAAAACGCTGGAAAACCCGTAGAGCTCGTCTGCGAGCGCGAATAGCATCCCGACAGTCAGCGGTCCACCAAGGTACCGGAAATCGACGGCTGTAGCCAGTCGAACGCGGAATGGATTGCTCAGCAGCAGAAAGAATGGTCCCTGTAAGATGTTCGACCAAGTGGTTCACAGAGTCGTGCTCTTCGTAGCTAAATTCAGCCAAGTGGGAGTACAGTTCCCAGCTGGCGTGGTCTAGGCGCCAACTAGGTAAACGGGTGGAACATACAACGGGTGTCAAGACACTAATACGACAAGGAAAGTGGTCACTAGAATGCAAATCCGAGATGATATTCCAGCATAAGGTGACTGCCAGCTGAGGGGAACAAATTGCAATGTCAATGTGTGAAAAACTATGAAATGCGTCAGATAGAAAGGTGGGCTCTCCGGTGTTCAAGAGAGCAAGATTCTGACTATCCAAGAAGTCTTTAAGTAGCGTACCTCTCGCACAAGCCCGAGGAGAGCCCCAAAGAGGGTGATGGGCATTGACGTCGCCTACCAATAAAAACGGTGGTGGCAACTGCGAAATGAGGTGTTCTAAGTCGCTGTGCGAGAGGTCCGCAGATGGAGGCAAATAGATACTGCAAATGGTGAATGAAGCGGAGGGTAGCTTAATGCTGACAGCAACGGACTGGATTGCAGATTGTATGGGTACGGAGTTGGCAAAAATATCATCTCGAATAAGCATCATAGTGCCCCCATGTGCCGGGACACCGTCCTCCGGGGATAAATCACATCGTACGGAGGAGTACTGCCTGATGGTAACGGTGTCCTGTGGACGGAGCTTCGTCTCTTGTAAACATACAGCCAAGGGTTCATGCTGGCGCAGCAACAAGTCAAGCTCTGGTCGATGTGGTCGAATTCCGCGTATGTTCCAATGGAGGATAGCCATTGAGTATATTATGGGATAAGTTTCAAATCGAAAGACGCTTCTGCAGATTGGGATTAGCTGGTCGGTTCAATTTGTTCTTCTTAGGCGTTGGGCTAGTACTATTTTCAGGAGCACGATCCTGCCGTTTCCGCACTGTCCCTCTGGCAGTGGCGGCAGAATCCTCCTGGTCCATCTCCTCCACAAGGGAGGTCCCTTTTTCAAGAGCAGTTTTAGGTCCAAGTAGTTCGAACCGATTGGATGTGCTGATCGGCGAAGACGGCCGTCGCCGATTCACGCCCTCCTCCCCAGATGACCCTTCAGAGGAGGATACACGTGTGGAGTTGCGTGAACTTTTCTTACCTTTAGATGACTTGGTAATAGATTGCACATTCTCTTTCAAGAAGTCTTGTCGTACATACTTGGTCTTAAACTGTTTTTCCGGGGCAGAAGACGTCGTGAATTTACCAACTTTAGTTCCAGAGGTCGAGGCTTTCGGTGACAACTGTGCAGGACTATTCTGTAAGCTAGCGGATTTGGCAGATGTTGATACCAACTTGGGTGTAGGTGCCGAAGGCTTTGGCAGCGCTTGGGCTAAAATAACCTTTTCCGCAATTGTAGCCCCGTTCATATCGCCGGTCTGTGTTGCGATTTCCCGACGCGGTACCGGTTTAGCTGCAACTGAGCTATAGGTACCGGACCTCGGGGCAGAGGGTTGGCGGAGTCGCAGGAGCTTCCGGGCTTCCAAGAAGGACACCTTCTCTTTCACCCGTATCTCCTGGATCGCTCGTTCCTCTGCAAAACGGGGGCAGTCTCGGGAACTAGATGGGTGTTCCCCGTTACAGTTCACACACGATGGAGCTGAAGCACAAGCCCCATCGTGGGAGATGTCACCGCAGTGGACGCAGGTGGACTTGCCGGTACACAACTCACTAGTGTGACCAAAACGTTGGCATTTAAAGCACCTCAGCGGATTGGGTATATAAGGCCTAACTTCGATGGCTTCATACCCTGCCCTAATCTTTTGAGGCAGATCAACCCGATCAAAAGTAAGAAACAGGGTACGAGTAGGCAGGAATTCACCGTTGATCTTACGTTGTACCCGATAAACAGCTGAGACACCCTGAGTCGCAAGATTTTCTTGGATCTCCTCAATTGACAAACCGTCCAACGCGCGGGTTGTTATTACACCGCGGGAGGAGTTCAGCGACTTGTGCACCTCGACCTTCACTGGATAGCTGGCTAACATGGTGGCTTTAAGTATTCTTGCAGCTTGCGAGGCGGAGTTGGCTTCGACAAGAAGTGTACCATTGCGAGCTCGAACGCAGGACTTAACAGGACCAGCAATGGCATCGAGACCCTTTTGGATAGTAAAAGGGCTCACCGTAAGGAACTTCTTACCTTCCTCTGTCCTATGAATGACCAAGTAGCGAGGACCACATGACTCGACTACTTCCTTTCCAACTTCTTTATTAAGGGGTTTTTGTTTTGGTGCCATAGAAAAAATGGTATAAATTCATCCCCCAGTGCTCCCCACCCACCACGGAGCCCAACGAGGGGTCACCCCACTGGGGTGACAGGGCTACACAGGGGATATAGCGGGCTCGCCGTCCCACTCACCCTGGAGTTCGGTGTAATACCTAGTCCTGGCCGATTGACTAGGGGTGGGTTAGTCCCTAGCCTCCCGTTTAGGCAAATCAGAAACCAAAGCGGTGTATTAGGCTGCGCACCCTCCCCAGTTACTGAAAGACAGAAGCCCAGGCTCAGGTACGCAACCCTCAACCAACCAGGATATTCCTCTTCACCGACACGGGTCTCCACGCACGGCCTACACGTGGGTGGGCATTTTCACCTACTGACTCCCTCACCACTCTGAGGTTGCCCACAGAGGGAGTCAAGGTGGCTCGGGACCCCGGGTGCGCCTAACCCGTACCTACCGTAGTAGGCCCCTGGGGGGTCCGCGTATGTTCCAATGGAGGATAGCCATTGAGTATATTATGGGATAAGTATCAAATCGAAAGACGCTTCTGCAGATTGGGATTAGCTGGTCGGTTCAATTTGTTCTTCTTAGGCGTTGGGCTAGTACTATTTTCAGGAGCACGATCCTGCCGTTTCCGCACTGTCCCTCTGGCAGTGGCGGCAGAGTCCTCCTGGTCCATCTCCTCCACAAGGGAGGTCCCTTTTTCAAGAGCAGTTTTCGGTCCGAGTAGTTCGAACCGATTGGATGTGCTGATCGGCGAAGACGGCCGTCGCCGATTCACGCCCTCCTCCCCAGATGACCCTTCAGAGGAGGATACACGTGTGGAGTTGCGTGAACTTTTCTTACCTTTAGATGACTTGGTAATAGATTGCACATTCTCTTTCAAAGTCTTGTCGTACATACTTGGTCTTAAACTGTTTTTCTGGGGCAGAAGACGTCGTGAATTTAATAGCTTTAGTTCCGGAGGTCGAGGCTTTAGGTGACAAGTGTGCAAGACTATTCTGTAAGCTGGCGGATTTGGCAGATGTTGATACCAACTTGGGTGTAGGTGCCGAAGGCTTTGGCAGCGCTTGGGCTAAAATAACCTTTTCCGCAATTGTAGCCCCGTTCATATCGCCGGTCTGTGTTGCGATTTCCCGACGCGGTACCGGTTTAGCTGCAACTGAGCTATAGGTACCGGACCTCGGGGCAGAGGGTTGGCGGAGTCGCAGGAGCTTCCGGGCTTCCAAGAAGGACACCTTCTCTTTCACCCGTATCTCCTGGATCGCTCGTTCCTCTGCAAAACGGGGGCAGTCTCGGGAACTAGATGGGTGTTCCCCGTTACAGTTCACACACGATGGAGCTGAAGCACAAGCCCCATCGTGGGAGGTGTCACCGCAGTGGACGCAGGTGGACTTGCCGGTACACAACTCACTAGTGTGACCAAAACGTTGGCATTTAAAGCACCTCAGCGGATTGGGTATATAAGGCCTAACTTCGATGGCTTCATACCCTGCTCTAATCTTTTGAGGCAGATCAACCCGATCAAAAGTAAGAAACAGGGTACGAGTAGGCAGGAATTCACCGTTGATCTTACGTTGTACCCGATAAACAGCTGAGACACCCTGAGTCGCAAGATTTTCTTGGATCTCCTCTATGGACAAACCGTCCAACGCGCGGGTTGTTACTACACCGCGGGAGGAGTTCAGCGACTTGTGCACCTCGACCTTCACTGGATAGCTGGCTAACGTGGTGGCTTTAAGTAGCCTTGCAGCTTGCGAGGCGGAGTTGGCTTCGACAAGAAGTGTACCGTTGCGAGCTCGAACGCAAGATTTGACCGGACCAGCAATGGCATCGAGACCCTTTTGGATAGTAAAAGGGCTCACCGTAAGGAACTTCTTACCTTCCTCTGTCCTATGAATAACCAAGTAGCGAGGACCACATGACTCGACTACTTCCTTTCCAACGTTTGCATTTAAAATAGGGGGTTTTGGTTTTGGTGCCATAAAAAAATGGTATAAATTCATCCCCCAGTGCTCCCCACCCACCACGGAGCCCAACGAGGGGTCACCCCACTGGGGTGACAGGGCTACACAGGGGATATAGCGGGCTCGCCGTCCCACTCACCCTGGAGTTCGGTGTAATACCTAGTCCTGGCCGATTGACTAGGGGTGGGTTAGTCCCTAGCCTCCCGTTTAGGCAAATCAGAAACCAAAGCGGTGTATTAGGCTGCGCACCCTCCCCAGTTACTGAAAGACAGAAGCCCAGGCTCAGGTACGCAACCCTCAACCAACCAGGATATTCCTTTTCACCGACACGGGTCTCCACGCACGGCCTACACGTGGGTGGGCATTTTGACCTACTGACTCCCTCACCACTCTGAGGTTGCCCACAGAAGGAGTCAAGGTGGCTCGGGACCCCGGGTGCGCCTAACCCGTACCTACCGTAGTAGGCCCCTGGGGGGGAGATGGAGGAAGGTGATACTGCCCTCACTGCCAGAAGGACAGTGACAAAGAGGCAAGACCATCCTCCCATAGAAGGTGTCTTCCCGACACCTAAAAAGAATAAACTCAACCGACCTCCGCAGCCTTCAAAATAGAAACAACCACAATGTACAACTTATCCCATTATAAAGAACATAGATATTCTACAATGGAACTTACGTGGAGTAAGAACACATCGACCTGAGCTTGAACATGCTGTTTAACCAGAACAATCCTTTCGTCGTATGTTTGCAAGAGACTAAGCTCCGTCCACAAGACAGCTTCAAAATCAAACTGTACAGCCCTGTAAGGTGTGATCTATCATCGGAAGAGGGTGTACCTGCGCACGGAGGCACTATGATGCTCATCAGAGATAATATATTCGCGCAATCTGTATCACTACAGTCCGACATCCAGTCAGTAGCTGTAAGGATTAAGCTGTCACATACCAGTTTTACCATTTGCAATATATACCTTCCTCCGAGTGACGACCTCTCACTCAGTGATTTAGGGGATCTAGTTTCTCAACTACCAACACCTTTACTTTTGGTAGGTGTTGTAAATGCCCACCATCCACTTTGGGGCTCACCTCGGGCTTGTACGAGATGATGATGATGATGGTGTTTAAGGGCGCTCAACTGCCGAGGTCATAAGCGCCCTTATGATTAAAACTTGGCAATAGCCAGTAAGAAAATACCAAACAAAAAAGTAAACACAAATAAAAGAGCTAACACAGTTGAAACGGAAGTAACAGAAACGTCCAGCCCTCTAACCAGAGCTGGATATAAAACTCCATCTAAAATCAACACATTAAAACCAAAAGAGTTTAAAAAACCGCTATCACACTAAAACGTCAAGGTAAAAGAAAGTTTTGCTAAAAATTTAAAAACCCTGTCCACTGCTCTTGGGTCATCTGCCAGGACCTCAGCAAGAGAGGCCGGCATGCCCATAGATGACCGAATGTGTGCCAGGTGACCACACTCCAGCAACACATGACGAACTGTCTGTGCCTCCCCACAGAGCGCACAGACAGGAGCAGGTTCACGTTTAAAAAGGTAACTGTGAGTAAAAATACAGTGGCCAATTCTTAGCCGAGCTAGTACTACCTCCTCCCGGCGGAATAAACGAGAGGAGGTTACCCAGTTGACAGGGAGGTCCTTCACCTCTCGCAGCTTATTACCACGGAGAGCCGACCACTCCGCATGCCAAGTCGAAAAAACGGCTCTCCGTACAGCCACTCTAAAATCTTCTGCTGTTGAATGGGTAATCGTAACACTGGGCGCTGTGACTGCCGATTTCGCTGCCAAATCCGCCGTGTCATTCCCTGGCAAGCCAACGTGTCCAGGAATCCATGCGCACTCCACATTAAAACCAGAAGCGTGCAAAATGTGGAGGACGTCCTGGATGCGCTGCACCAAAGGATGGTAATTGTACAGCTCACGAATGCTCTGAAGGGCACTAAGGGAATCACTAAGAATAAGGCAGTCACCTAATTTTCGACGTCGAATATACAGAAGGGCTTGATAAATAGCATATAGCTCGGCAGAATATATAGATGTGCAACTAGGCAAACCGTAAGTAGAAGTTGCGGTGCCAGTTACAAAGGCACATCCAACACCGTCGGGGCTCTTACTACCATCGGTGTAAATACAAATACGGCCACTGTATTTGGATAAAAATTCTAAAAAGCAACGACGAATACTATCAAGAGGCGTAACAGATTTCCCGTAGAGCGTCATCCCGAGATCGACATGGGAGGTAGCGCGTAACCAAGGGGGGTGTATACTCTCTCCCTTGGATAACAGCCGAGGAATGTCAACATGGTGCTGGCGTAGAAGCTCACGGAAACGAAAACCTGCTGGCCTGGGGCTCAGAGAGCGGAGGCAGTATCGCTCGTGCAGCTCAGGGGAGAAAAACGCGTGATAAGTTGGATGCCCAGGCATACACTTCAGCCCACAGCCATAATTAGCAAGCAGGACATCACGCCGACAACGCAGAGGAGGTTCTCCCGATTCGGCGTAGAGGCTAACAACTGGGCTCGTTGGAAAAGCTCCAACGGCCACACGGATGCCCTGGTTATGGACTGTGTCTAACCTTCTGAGCACTGAAGGTCGAGCTGAAGAATACACAATGCTGCCATAGTCCAACTTCGAACGAATCACAGCACGATAAAGACCGAGCAATGTCGTCCGATCCGCACCCCAAGACTTGCCACTTAGTATCCGTAAAAGATTTAGAGAACGGTCACATCGTGCTCTAAGCTGTGCTATTTGTGGTGCCCAACAAAGTTTCCGATCGAAGATCAAACCAAGGAATCTCGCCTCGTCTGCGAAAGGAAGTAAATCTGGCCCGAGTCGAAGAGACGGCGGCATATGCCACTTACGGCGCCAGAAGTTAACGCAGACTGTCTTCTCAGCGGAGAAACGAAAACCGTGTTTCGAGCTCCATGCATAGAGATTGTCCAAACACCGCTGGAGACGGCGTTCCAAAAACGGTGTACGCTGAGAAGTACAGAAGATGGCAAAGTCGTCCACGAATAAACAGGAAGAGACACCTTGAGGCACACATATTGATATGGAATTTATCGCAATAGCAAATAGAGTCACGCTGAGTACCGAGCCCTGCGGCACTCCGTTCTCTTGAATAAAATGGTTAGAAAAAACCGAACCCACCCTCACTCGAAAAACGCGGTCCCGCATAAACTCCTGAATGACCAACGGTAGGCGTCCACGTATGTTCCAGTTGTGCAGAGAACGCAATATTCCCGCCCGCCAACACGTGTCGTAGGCCTTCTCGAGGTCAAAAAATATCCCAACTGTGGGGCTGTTCTTAAGAAACCCGTCCATAATCTGAGTTGACAGAGAGACAAGGTGGTCAGCAGTTGAACGTCGTCGTCGAAAGCCACACTGGATGTTCGTCAGAAGATTGTGGGATTCCAGCCACCACACCAACCGTCCATTGATCATGCGTTCCATCACCTTGCAAACGCAACTGGTGAGGGAAATAGGACGGTAACTGGAAGGAAGATGGCGGTCCTTTCCAGGTTTAAGAATGGGTATGATGGTGGCCTCCCGCCACTTGTCTGGAAAAATGCCATCAACCCAGACACGATTATAGACCTCGAGTAGGAAATCTTTGCCATCAGGAGAGAGATGTTGCAACATTTGGACGTGGATACCATCTGGACCTGGTGCTGAGTGTCGTGAAGAGGAGAGTGCATTGTCTAGCTCTGCCAGGGTGAAAAGGCGATTATAATCCTCAAGGTTGCCAGAAAGAAACGAGAATTCTTGAGATTCCACCTGGTTCTTAACTGTAAGAAACTCAGGGGAATAGTTGCCTGAGCTAGACACCTCAGCGAAAGCACTGCCTAAGGTATTCGCCACGTCAAATGTATCAACAACAGCTCCGGTAGGTGTTTTGAGACCGGCGATGGGCATATGGTTCGGTTTCCCAGCCACACGTCTTAACTTATCCCATACGACAGAGGAAGGTGTATGTCGATTAAAGGAACCCACGAATTTATTCCATGACATCTTTTTGCTATCCTTAATAACCCGCCTAGAATGTGCACGCATCCGTTTATAGTGTATCAGGTTATCCAGTGTAGGAAAACGCTGGAAAACCCGTAGAGCTCGTCTGCGAGCGCGAATAGCATCCCGACAGTCAGCGGTCCACCAAGGTACCGGAAATCGACGGCTGTAGCCAGTCGAACGCGGAATGGATTGCTCAGCAGCAGAAAGAATGGTCCCTGTAAGATGTTCGACCAAGTGGTTCACAGAGTCGTGCTCTTCGTAGCTAAATTCAGCCAAGTGGGAGTACAGTTCCCAGCTGGCGTGGTCTAGGCGCCAACTAGGTAAACGGGTGGAACATACAACGGGTGTCAAGACACTAATACGACAAGGAAAGTGGTCACTAGAATGCAAATCCGAGATGATATTCCAGCATAAGGTGACTGCCAGCTGAGGGGAACAAATTGCAATGTCAATGTGTGAAAAACTATGAAATGCGTCAGATAGAAAGGTGGGCTCTCCGGTGTTCAAGAGAGCAAGATTCTGACTATCCAAGAAGTCTTTAAGTAGCGTACCTCTCGCACAAGCCCGAGGAGAGCCCCAAAGAGGGTGATGGGCATTCACGTCGCCTACCAATAAAAAGGGTGGTGGCAACTGCGAAATGAGGTGTTCTAAGTCGCTGTGCGAGAGGTCCGCAGATGGAGGCAAATAGATACTGCAAATGGTGAATGAAGCGGAGGGTAGCTTAATGCTGACAGCAACGGACTGGATTGCAGATTGTATGGGTACGGAGTTGGCAAAAATATCATCTCGAATAAGCATCATAGTGCCCCCATGTGCCGGGACACCGTCCTCCGGGGATAAATCACATCGTACGGAGGAGTACTGCCTGATGGTAACGGTGTCCTGTGGACGGAGCTTCGTCTCTTGTAAACATACAGCCAAGGGTTCATGCTGGCGCAGCAACAAGTCAAGCTCTGGTCGATGTGGTCGAATTCCGCGTATGTTCCAATGGAGGATAGCCATTGAGTATATTATGGGATAAGTTTCAAATCGAAAGACGCTTCTGCAGATTGGGATTAGCTGGTCGGTTCAATTTGTTCTTCTTAGGCGTTGGGCTAGTACTATTTTCAGGAGCACGATCCTGCCGTTTCCGCACTGTCCCTCTGGCAGTGGCGGCAGAATCCTCCTGGTCCATCTCCTCCACAAGGGAGGTCCCTTTTTCAAGAGCAGTTTTAGGTCCAAGTAGTTCGAACCGATTGGATGTGCTGATCGGCGAAGACGGCCGTCGCCGATTCACGCCCTCCTCCCCAGATGACCCTTCAGAGGAGGATACACGTGTGGAGTTGCGTGAACTTTTCTTACCTTTAGATGACTTGGTAATAGATTGCACATTCTCTTTCAAGAAGTCTTGTCGTACATACTTGGTCTTAAACTGTTTTTCCGGGGCAGAAGACGTCGTGAATTTACCAACTTTAGTTCCAGAGGTCGAGGCTTTCGGTGACAACTGTGCAGGACTATTCTGTAAGCTAGCGGATTTGGCAGATGTTGATACCAACTTGGGTGTAGGTGCCGAAGGCTTTGGTAGCGCTTGGGCTAAAATAACCTTTTCCGCAATTGTAGCCCCGTTCATATCGCCGGTCTGTGTTGCGATTTCCCGACGCGGTACCGGTTTAGCTGCAACTGAGCTATAGGTACCGGACCTCGGGGCAGAGGGTTGGCGGAGTCGCAGGAGCTTCCGGGCTTCCAAGAAGGACACCTTCTCTTTCACCCGTATCTCCTGGATCGCTCGTTCCTCTGCAAAACGGGGGCAGTCTCGGGAACTAGATGGGTGTTCCCCGTTACAGTTCACACACGATGGAGCTGAAGCACAAGCCCCATCGTGGGAGGTGTCACCGCAGTGGACGCAGGTGGACTTGCCGGTACACAACTCACTAGTGTGACCAAAACGTTGGCATTTAAAGCACCTCAGCGGATTGGGTATATAAGGCCTAACTTCGATGGCTTCATACCCTGCTCTAATCTTTTGAGGCAGATCAACCCGATCAAAAGTAAGAAACAGGGTACGAGTAGGCAGGAATTCACCGTTGATCTTACGTTGTACCCGATAAACAGCTGAGACACCCTGAGTCGCAAGATTTTCTTGGATCTCCTCAATGGTCAAACCGTCCAACGCGCGGGTTGTTACTACACCGCGGGAGGAGTTCAGCGACTTGTGCACCTCGACCTTCACTGGATAGCTGGCTAACATGGTGGCTTTAAGTATCCTTGCAGCTTGAGAGGCGGAGTTGGCTTCGACAAGAAGTGTACCATTGCGAGCTCGAACGCAGGATTTAACAGGACCAGCAATGGCATCGAGACCCTTTTGGATAGTAAAAGGGCTGACCGTAAGGAACTTCTTACCTTCCTCTGTCCTATGAATGACCAAGTAGCGAGGACCACATGACTCGACTACTTCCTTTCCAACGTCTTTATTTGAAATCAGGGGTTTAAGTTTTGGTGCCATAAAAAAAAATGGTATAAATTCATCCCCCAGTGCTCCCCACCCGCCACGGAGCCCAACGAGGGGTCACCCCACTGGGGTGACAGGGCTACACAGGGGATATAGCGGGCTCGCCGTCCCACTCACCCTGGAGTTCGGTGTAATACCTAGTCCTGGCCGATTGACTAGGGGTGGGTTAGTCCCTAGCCTCCCGTTTAGGCAAATCAGAAACCAAAGCGGTGTATTAGGCTGCGCACCCTCCCCAGTTACTGAAAGACAGAAGCCCAGGCTCAGGTACGCAACCCTCAACCAACCAGGATATTCCTCTTCACCGACACGGGTCTCCACGCACGGCCTACACGTGGGTGGGCATTTTGACCTTCTGGCTCCCTCACCACTCTGAGGTTGCCCACAGAGGGAGTCAAGGTGGCTCGGGACCCCGGGTGCGCCTAACCCGTACCTACCGTAGTAGGCCCCTGGGGGGACACTTGGATTTGACAGTTTGTTCACCATCATTAGCACCTTCCTTAGAGTGGAATATTATCTCTGATCTACATTCTAGTGACCACTTTCCATGTCTTATCAGTCTCTTGCCACAAGATAGATGTTCCACACGTTTACCTAGATGGCGCATCGATCAAGCCAACTGGAACTTTTACTCCCGGCTGGCTGTCTTTTATTACAACGAGCACGGCACTGTGAATGTCCTAGTGAAGCACCTCACGAAAAATATTCTTGATGCTGCCGAGCAGTCCATTCCACGATCGGCGACCCAAACCAGTCGTCGATTTCCAGTACCTTGGTGGACTGATGACTGCCGGAATGCCATTCGTGCTCGCAGGCGTGCTCTCAGGATTTTCCAACGTCGCCCAACACTGGATAACCTGATTGAGTATAAAAAGATGCGTGCCAAATCTAGGCAGGTAGTTAAGGATAGCAAAAAGGCATCATGGAGCAAGTTTGTAGCGTCATTCAATCGACATATACCTTCCTCTATCGTATGGGATAAGTTAAGGCACGTGGACGGAAAAACGACTCATACGCCAATCGCCGGTGTTAAAACAGCTGTAAGAGATGTTGTTAATAAGCTTGACGTGGCCAACACTTTTGGTAGTGTTTTCGCTGAAGTGTCTAGCTCAGAGAATTATTCGCCTGATTTTCTTCCCGTTAAGGCTCAGGTGGAATCGCAAAGTTTCAACTTTCGTTCTAAAAATCTTGAAGATTACAGTCGACTCTTCACCATGAGGGAGTTAGACTATGCACTATCATCTTCGCGAAACTCTGCACCAGGTCCTGATGGAATCACGTCCAAATGTTGCAACATCTCTCTCCTGAAGGTAAGGCCTTCCTACTCGAGGTCTATAATCGTGTTTGGGTTGACGCCACTTTTCCAGAAAAGTCGCGAGAGGCCACCATTGTACCTATTTTGAAAGCTGGAAAGGACCGTTTTCTTCCATCCAGCTACCGTCCAATTTCCCTCACCAGTTGCGTTTGCAAGGTGATGGAACGCATGATCAATGGACGGTTGATATGGTGGCTGGAAACTCACAACCTACTAACCAACACCCAGTGCGGTTTTCGTCGTTCAGCAGCTGACCCCTTGTCTCGATTTCGACACAGATAATGAATGGATTCATGAACAACTGTCAAACCGTTGGCATGTTCTTTGAACTCGAAAAGGCTTATGATACGTGTTGGCGGCAGGAATAATACGTTCCCTATACAACTGGAACATACGTGGGCGCCTTCCGTTATTTATTCAGGAGTTTATGAGGGACCGCGTTTTCCGAGTAAGGGTCAGCTCGGTTTTATCAAATATCTTTGTTCAAGAGAACGGAGTGCCACAGGGATGGGTACTAAGCGTCACGCGGTTTGATATAGCAATTAATTCTGTCTCGAAATGTATTCTCCCAGGAGTATCGTCCTGCTTATTCGTAGACGACTTTTCCCCCCAGGGCCTACTACGGTAGGTACGGGTTAGGCCGTGCGTGTAGGCCGTGCGTGGAGACCCGTGACGGTGAAAAGGAATATCCTGGTTGGTTGAGGGTTGCGTACCTGAGCCTGGGCTTCTGTCTTTCAGTAACTGGGGAGGGTGCGCAGCCTAATACACCGCTTTGGTTTCTGATTTGCCTAAACGGGAGGCTAGGGACTAACCCACCCCTAGTCAATCGGCCAGGACTAGGTATTACAGCGAACTCCAGGGTGAGTGGGACGGCGAGCCCGCTGTATCCCCTGTGTAGCCCTGTCACCCCAGTGGGGTGACCCCTCGTTTGGCTCCGTGGTGGGTGGGGAGCACTGGGGGATGAATTTATACCATTTTTTCTATGGCAACAAAACTAAAACCACTTAATGCAAATAAAGACGTTGGAAAGGAAGTAGTCGAGTCATGTGGTCCTCGCTACTTGGTTATTCATAGGACAGAGGAAGGTAAGAAGTTCCTATGATTTATCCCCGGAGGACGGTGTCCCGGCACATGGGGGCACTATGATGCTTATTCGAGATGATATTTTTGCCAACTCCGTACCCATACAATCTGCAATCCAGTCCGTTGCTGTCAGCATTAAGCTACCCTCCGCTTTAATCACCATTTGCAGTATCTATTTGCCTCCATCTGCGGACCTCTCGCACAGCGACTTAGAACACCTCATTTCGCAGTTGCCACCACCCTTTTTATTGGTAGGCGACGTGAATGCCCATCACCCTCTTTGGGGCTCTCCTCGGGCTTGTGCGAGAGGTACGCTACTTAAAGACTTCTTGGATAGTCAGAATCTTGCTCTCTTGAACACCAGAGAGCCCACCTTTCTTTCTGACGCATTTCATAGTTTTTCACACATTGACATTGCAATTTGTTCCCCTCAGCTAGCACCTTATGCTGGAATATCATCTCGGATTTGCATTCTAGTGACCACTTTCCTTGTCGTATTAGTGTCTTGACACCCGTTGTATGTTCCACCCGTTTACCTAGTTGGCGCCTAGACCACGCCAGCTGGGAACTGTACTCCCACTTGGCTGAATTTAGCTACGAAGAGCACGACTCTGTGAACCACTTGGTCGAACATCTCACAGGGACCATTCTTTCTGCTGCTGAGCAATCCATTCCGCGTTCGACTGGCTACAGCCGTCGATTTCCGGTACCTTGGTGGACCGATGACTGTCGGGATGCTATTCGCGCTCGCAGACGAGCTCTACGGGTTTTCCAGCGTTTTCCTACACTGGATAACCTGATACACTATAAACGGATGCGTGCACATTCTAGGCGGGTTATTAAGGATAGCAAAAAGTTGTCATGGAATAAATTCGTGGGTTCCTTTAATCGACATACACCTTCCTCAGTCGTATGGGATAAGTTAAGACGCGTGGCTGGGAAACCGAACCATATGCCCATCGCCGGTCTCAAAACACCTACCGGAGCTGTTGTTGATACATTTGACGTGGCGAATACTTTAGGCAGTGCTTTCGCTCAGGTGTCTAGCTCAAGCAATTATTCCCCTGATTTTCTTACAGTTAAGAATCAGGTGGAATCTCAAGAATTCTCGTTTCTTTCTCGCAACCTTGAGGATTATAATCGCCTTTTCACCCTGGCAGAGCTAGACAATGCACTCTCCTCTTCACGACACTCAGCACCAGGTCCAGATGGTATCCACGTACAAATGTTGCAACATCTCTCTCCTGATGGCAAAGATTTCCTACTCGAGGTCTATAATCGTGTCTGGGTTGATGGCATTTTTCCAGACAAGTGGCGGGAGGCCACCATCATACCCATTCTTAAACCTGGAAAGGACCGCCATCTTCCTTCCAGTTACCGTCCTATTTCCCTCACCAGTTGCGTGTGCAAGGTGATGGAACGCATGATCAATGGACGGTTGGTGTGGTGGCTGGAATCCCACAATCTTCTGACGAACATCCAGTGTGGCTTTCTACGACGACGTTCAACGGCTGACCACCTTGTCTCTCTGTCAATTCAGATTATGGACGGGTTTCTTAAGAACAGCCCCACAGTTGGGATATTTTCTGACCTCGAGAAGGCCTACGACACGTGTTGGCGGGCGGGAATATTGCGTTCTCTGTACAACTGGAACATACGTGGACGCCTACCGTTGATCATTCAGGAGTTTATGCGGGACCGCGTTTTTAGAGTGAGGGTGGGCTCGGTTTTTTCTAAACATTTTATTCAAGAGAACGGAGTGCCGCAGGGCTCGGTACTCAGCGTGACTCTATTTGCTATTGCGATAAATTCCATATCACTAAGTGTGCCTCACGGTGTCTCTTCCTGTTTATTCCTGGACGACTTTGCCATCTTCTGTACTTCTCAGCGTACACCGTTTTTGGAACGCCGTCTCCAGCGGTGTTTAGACAACCTTTCAGATTGGATAAATATCTCTATTAGTCCATGGCCCCCATGTGTTCACTCCCGAATGATGATGATGATGATGGTGTTTAAGGGCGCTCAACTGCCGAGGTCATAAGCGCCCTTACGATTAAAACTTGGCAATAGCCAGTAAGAAAATACCAAACAAAAAAGTAAACACAAATAAAAGAGCTAACACAGTTGAAACGGAAGTAACAGAAACGTCCAGCCCTCTAACCAGAGCTGGATATAAAACTCCATCTAAAATCAACACATTAAAACCAAAAGAGTTTAAAAAAACCGCTATCACACTAAAACCTCAAGGTAAAAGAAAGTTTGGCTAAAAATTTAAAAACCCTGTCCACTGCTCTTGGGTCATCTGCCAGGACCTCGGCAAGAGAGGCCGGCATGCCCATAGATGACCGAATGTGTGCCAGGTGACCACACTCCAGCAACACATGACGAACTGTCTGTGCCTCCCCACAGAGCGCACAGACAGGAGCAGGTTCACGTTTAAAAAGGTAACTGTGAGTAAAAATACAGTGGCCAATTCTTAGCCGAGCTAGTACTACCTCCTCCCGGCGGAATAAACGAGAGGAGGTTACCCAGTTGACAGGGAGGTCCTTCACCTCTCGCAGCTTATTACCACGGAGAGCCGACCACTCCGCATGCCAAGTCGAAAAAACGGCTCTCCGTACAGCCACTCTAAAATCTTCTGCTGTTGAATGGGTAATCGTAACACTGGGCGCTGTGACTGCCGATTTCGCTGCCAAATCCGCCGTGTCATTCCCTGGCAAGCCAACGTGTCCAGGAATCCATGCGCACTCCACATTAAAGCCAGAAGCGTGCAAAATGTGGAGAACGTCCTGGATGCGCTGCACCAAAGGATGGTAATTGTACAGCTCACGAATGCTCTGAAGGGCACTAAGGGAATCACTAAGAATAAGGCAGTCACCTAATTTTCGACGTCGAATATACAGAAGGGCTTGATAAATAGCATATAGCTCGGCAGAATATATAGATGTGCAACTAGGCAAACCGTAAGTAGAAGTTGCGGTGCCAGTTACAAAGGCACATCCAACACCGTCGGGGCTCTTACTACCATCGGTGTAAATACAAATACGGCCACTGTATTTGGATAAAAATTCTAAAAAGCAACGACGAATACTATCAAGAGGCGTAACAGATTTCCCGTAGAGCGTCATCCCGAGATCGACATGGGAGGTAGCGCGTAACCAAGGGGGGTGTATACTCTCTCCCTTGGATAACAGCCGAGGAATGTCAACATGGTGCTGGCGTAGAAGCTCACGGAAACGAAAACCTGCTGGCCTGGGGCTCAGAGAGCGGAGGCAGTATCGCTCGTGCAGCTCAGGGGAGAAAAACGCGTGATAAGTTGGATGCCCAGGCATACACTTCAGCCCACAGCCATAATTAGCAAGCAGGACATCACGCCGACAACGCAGAGGAGGTTCTCCCGATTCGGCGTAGAGGCTAACAACTGGGCTCGTTGGAAAAGCTCCAACGGCCACACGGATGCCCTGGTTATGGACTGTGTCTAACCTTCTGAGCACTGAAGGTCGAGCTGAAGAATACACAATGCTGCCATAGTCCAACTTCGAACGAATAACAGCACGATAAAGACGGAGCAATGTCGTCCGATCCGCACCCCAAGACTTGCCACTTAGTATCCGTAAAAGATTTAGAGAACGGTCACATCGTGCTCTAAGCTGTGCTATTTGTGGTGCCCAACAAAGTTTCCGATCGAAGATCAAACCAAGGAATCTCGCCTCGTCTGCGAAAGGAAGTAAATCTGGCCCGAGTCGAAGAGACGGCGGCATATGCCACTTACGGCGCCAGAAGTTAACGCAGACTGTCTTCTCAGCGGAGAAACGAAAACCGTGTTTCGAGCTCCATGCATAGAGATTGTCCAAACACCGCTGGAGACGGCGTTCCAAAAACGGTGTACGCTGAGAAGTACAGAAGATGGCAAAGTCGTCCACGAATAAACAGGAAGAGACACCTTGAGGCACACATAGTGATATGGAATTTATCGCAATAGCAAATAGAGTCACGCTGAGTACCGAGCCCTGCGGCACACCGTTCTCTTGAATAAAATGGTTAGAAAAAACCGAACCCACCCTCACTCGAAAAACGCGGTCCCGCATAAACTCCTGAATGACCAACGGTAGGCGTCCACGTATGTTCCAGTTGTGCAGAGAACGCAATATTCCCGCCCGCCAACACGTGTCGTAGGCCTTCTCGAGGTCAAAAAATATCCCAACTGTGGGGCTGTTCTTAAGAAACCCGTCCATAATCTGAGTTGACAGAGAGACAAGGTGGTCAGCAGTTGAACGTCGTCGTCGAAAGCCACACTGGATGTTCGTCAGAAGATTGTGGGATTCCAGCCACCACACCAACCGTCCATTGATCATGCGTTCCATCACCTTGCAAACGCAACTGGTGAGGGAAATAGGACGGTAACTGGAAGGAAGATGGCGGTCCTTTCCAGGTTTAAGAATGGGTATGATGGTGGCCTCCCGCCACTTGTCTGGAAAAATGCCATCAACCCAGACACGATTATAGACCTCGAGTAGGAAATCTTTGCCATCAGGAGAGAGATGTTGCAACATTTGGACGTGGATACCATCTGGACCTGGTGCTGAGTGTCGTGAAGAGGAGAGTGCATTGTCTAGCTCTGCCAGGGTGAAAAGGCGATTATAATCCTCAAGGTTGCCAGAAAGAAACGAGAATTCTTGAGATTCCACCTGGTTCTTAACTGTAAGAAACTCAGGGGAATAGTTGCCTGAGCTAGACACCTCAGCGAAAGCACTGCCTAAAGAATTCGCCACGTCAAATGTATCAACAACAGCTCCGGTAGGTGTTTTGAGACCGGCGATGGGCATATGGTTCGGTTTCCCAGCCACACGTCTTAACTTATCCCATACGACAGAGGAAGGTGTATGTCGATTAAAGGAACCCACGAATTTATTCCATGACATCTTTTTGCTATCCTTAATAACCCGCCTAGAATGTGCACGCATCCGTTTATAGTGTATCAGGTTATCCAGTGTAGGAAAACGCTGGAAAACCCGTAGAGCTCGTCTGCGAGCGCGAATAGCATCCCGACAGTCAGCGGTCCACCAAGGTACCGGAAATCGACGGCTGTAGCCAGTCGAACGCGGAATGGATTGCTCAGCAGCAGAAAGAATGGTCCCTGTAAGATGTTCGACCAAGTGGTTCACAGAGTCGTGCTCTTCGTAGCTAAATTCAGCCAAGTGGGAGTACAGTTCCCAGCTGGCGTGGTCTAGGCGCCAACTAGGTAAACGGGTGGAACATACAACGGGTGTCAAGACACTAATACGACAAGGAAAGTGGTCACTAGAATGCAAATCCGAGATGATATTCCAGCATAAGGTGACTGCCAGCTGAGGGGAACAAATTGCAATGTCAATGTGTGAAAAACTATGAAATGCGTCAGATAGAAAGGTGGGCTCTCCGGTGTTCAAGAGAGCAAGATTCTGACTATCCAAGAAGTCTTTAAGTAGCGTACCTCTCGCACAAGCCCGAGGAGAGCCCCAAAGAGGGTGATGGGCATTGACGTCGCCTACCAATAAAAAGGGTGGTGGCAACTGCGAAATGAGGTGTTCTAAGTCGCTGTGCGAGAGGTCCGCAGATGGAGGCAAATAGATACTGCAAATGGTGAATGAAGCGGAGGGTAGCTTAATGCTGACAGCAACGGACTGGATTGCAGATTGTATGGGTACAGAGTTGGCAAAAATATCATCTCGAATAAGCATCATAGTGCCCCCATGTGCCGGGACACCGTCCTCCGGGGATAAATCACATCGTACGGAGGAGTACTGCCTGATGGTAACGGTGTCCTGTGGACGGAGCTTCGTCTCTTGTAAACATACTGCCAAGGGTTCATGCTGGCGCAGCAACAAGTCAAGCTCTGGTCGATGTGGTCGAATTCCGCGTATGTTCCAATGGAGGATAGCCATTGAGTATATTATGGGATAAGTTTCAAATCGAAAGACGCTTCTGCAGATTGGGATTAGCTGGTCGGTTCAATTTGTTCTTCTTAGGCGTTGGGCTAGTACTATTTTCAGGAGCACGATCCTGCCGTTTCCGCACTGTCCCTCTGGCAGTGGCGGCAGAATCCTCCTGGTCCATCTCCTCCACAAGGGAGGTCCCTTTTTCAAGAGCAGTTTTAGGTCCAAGTAGTTCGAACCGATTGGATGTGCTGATCGGCGAAGACGGCCGTCGCCGATTCACGCCCTCCTCCCCAGATGACCCTTCAGAGGAGGATACACGTGTGGAGTTGCGTGAACTTTTCTTACCTTTAGATGACTTGGTAATAGATTGCACATTCTCTTTCAAGAAGTCTTGTCGTACATACTTGGTCTTAAACTGTTTTTCCGGGGCAGAAGACGTCGTGAATTTACCAACTTTAGTTCCAGAGGTCGAGGCTTTCGGTGACAACTGTGCAGGACTATTCTGTAAGCTAGCGGATTTGGCAGATGTTGATACCAACTTGGGTGTAGGTGCCGAAGGCTTTGGCAGCGCTTGGGCTAAAATAACCTTTTCCGCAATTGTAGCCCCGTTCATATCGCCGGTCTGTGTTGCGATTTCCCGACGCGGTACCGGTTTAGCTGCAACTGAGCTATAGGTACCGGACCTCGGGGCAGAGGGTTGGCGGAGTCGCAGGAGCTTCCGGGCTTCCAAGAAGGACACCTTCTCTTTCACCCGTATCTCCTGGATCGCTCGTTCCTCTGCAAAACGGGGGCAGTCTCGGGAACTAGATGGGTGTTCCCCGTTACAGTTCACACACGATGGAGCTGAAGCACAAGCCCCATCGTGGGAGATGTCACCGCAGTGGACGCAGGTGGACTTGCCGGTACACAACTCACTAGTGTGACCAAAACGTTGGCATTTAAAGCACCTCAGCGGATTGGGTATATAAGGCCTAACTTCGATGGCTTCATACCCTGCCCTAATCTTTTGAGGCAGATCAACCCGATCAAAAGTAAGAAACAGGGTACGAGTAGGCAGGAATTCACCGTTGATCTTACGTTGTACCCGATAAACAGCTGAGACACCCTGAGTCGCAAGATTTTCTTGGATCTCCTCAATTGACAAACCGTCCAACGCGCGGGTTGTTATTACACCGCGGGAGGAGTTCAGCGACTTGTGCACCTCGACCTTCACTGGATAGCTGGCTAACATGGTGGCTTTAAGTATTCTTGCAGCTTGCGAGGCGGAGTTGGCTTCGACAAGAAGTGTACCATTGCGAGCTCGAACGCAGGATTTAACAGGACCAGCAATGGCATCGAGACCCTTTTGGATAGTAAAAGGGCTCACCGTAAGGAACTTCTTACCTTCCTCTGTCCTATGAATGACCAAGTAGCGAGGACCACATGACTCGACTACTTCCTTTCCAACTTCTTTATTAAGGGGTTTTTGTTTTGGTGCCATAGAAAAAATGGTATAAATTCATCCCCCAGTGCTCCCCACCCACCACGGAGCCCAACGAGGGGTCACCCCACTGGGGTGACAGGGCTACACAGGGGATATAGCGGGCTCGCCGTCCCACTCACCCTGGAGTTCGGTGTAATACCTAGTCCTGGCCGATTGACTAGGGGTGGGTTAGTCCCTAGCCTCCCGTTTAGGCAAATCAGAAACCAAAGCGGTGTATTAGGCTGCGCACCCTCCCCAGTTACTGAAAGACAGAAGCCCAGGCTCAGGTACGCAACCCTCAACCAACCAGGATATTCCTCTTCACCGACACGGGTCTCCACGCACGGCCTACACGTGGGTGGGCATTTTGACCTTCTGGCTCCCTCACCACTCTGAGGTTGCCCACAGAGGGAGTCAAGGTGGCTCGGGACCCCGGGTGCGCCTAACCCGTACCTACCGTAGTAGGCCCCTGGGGGGTCACTCCCGAATGCTTCTTCATAAGCACGATATCGTAATGCCTAGAATGTTTCCCAATGGGGAAAGGGTCCACCTTAGTTACTTACAACATCCCATGTAAACCTCGGAATCACGGCATACCGAAAGGCTACAATGCCGTTTGGACAATCTCTATGCTTGGAGCTCGAAACACGGTTTTCGTTTCTCCGCTGAGAAGACAGTCTGCGTTAACTTCTGGCGCCGTAAGTGGCAAATGCCGCCGTCTCTTCGACTCGGGCCAGATTTACTTCCTTTCGCAGACGAGGCGAGATTCCTTGGTTTGATCTTCGATCGGAAACTTTGTTGGGCACCACAAATGGCAGAGCTTAGAGCACGATGTGACCGTTCTCTAAATCTTTTACGGATACTAAGTGGCAAATCTTGGGGTGCGGATCGGACAGCATTGCTCCGTCTTTATCGTGCTGTGATTCGTTCGAAGTTGGACTTTGGCAGCATTTTGTATTCTTCAGCTAGACCTTCAGTGCTCAGAAGGTTAGACACAGTCCATAACCAGGGCATCCGTGTGGCCGTTGGAGCTTTTCCAACGAGCCCAGTTGTTAGCCTCTACGCCGAATCGGGAGAACCTCCTCTGCGTTGTCGGCGTGATGTCCTGCTTGCTAATTATGGCTGTGGGCTGAAGTGTATGCCTGGGCATCCAACTTATCACGCGTTTTTCTCCCCTGAGCTGCACGAGCGATACTGCCTCCGCTCTCTGAGCCCCAGGCCAGCAGGTTTTCGTTTCCGTGAGCTTCTACGCCAGCACCATGTTGACATTCCTCAGCTGTTATCCAAGGGAGAGAGTATACACCCCCCTTGGTTACGCGCTACCTCCCATGTCGATCTCGGGATGACGCTCTACGGGAAATCTGGTACGCCTCTTGATAGTATTCGTCGTTGCTTTTTAGAATTTTTATCCAAATACAGTGGCCGTATTTGTATTTACACCGATGGTAGTAAGAGCCCCGACGGTGTTGGATGTACCTTTGTCACTGGCACCGCAACTTCTACTTACGGTTTGCCTAGTTGCACATCTATATATTCTGCCGAGCTATATGCTATTTATCTTCTGTATATTCGACGTCTAAAATTAGGTGACTGCCTTATTCTTAGCGATTCCCTTAGTGCCCTTCAGAGCATTCGTGAGCTGTACAATTACCATCCTTTGGTGCAGCGCATCCAGGACGTTCTCCACATTTTGCACGCTTCTGGTTTTAATGTGGAGTGCGCATGGATTCCTGGACACGTTGGCTTGCCGGGGAATGACACGGCGGATTTGGCAGCGAAATCGGCAGTCACAGCGCCCAGTGTTACGATTACCCATTCAACAGCAGAAGATTTTAGAGTGGCTGTACGGAGAGCCGTTTTTTCGACTTGGCATGCGGAGCGGTCGGCTCTCCGTGGTAATAAGCTGCGAGAGGTGAAGGACCTCCCTGTCAACTGGGTAACCTCCTCTCGTTTATTCCGCCGGGAGGAGGTAGTATAGCTCGGCTAAGAATTGGCCAGTGTAATTTTTACTCACAGTTCCCTTTTTAAACGTGAACCTGCTCCTGTCTGTGCGCTCTGTGGGGAGGCACAGACAGTTCGTCATGTGTTGCTGGAGTGTGGTCACCTGGCACACATTCGGTCATCTATGGGCATGCCGGCCTCTCTTGCTGAGGTCCTGGCAGATGACCCAAGAGCAGTGGACAGGATTTTTAAAATTTTAGCAAAAGTTTCTTTTACCTTGACGTTTTAGTGTGATAGCGGTTTTTTAAACTCTTTTGGTTTTAATGTGTTGATTTTAGATGGAGTTTTATATCCAGCTCTGGTTAGAGGGCTGGACGTTTCTGTTACTTCCGTTTCAACTGTGTTAGCTCTTTTACTTGTGTTTACTTTTTTGTTTGGTATTTTCTTACTGCCTATTGCCAAGTTTTAATCATAAGGGCGCTTATGACCTCGGCAGTTGAGCGCCCTTAAACACCATTATCATCATCATCATCATCATCGTAGACGACTTTGCCATCTATTGCACTTCTCAGCGCACACCTTTTTTGGAACGCCGTCTGCAGCGGTGTTTAGACAACCTTTCAGGTTGGAGAAATATCTCAATTAGTCCACGACCCCCATGTGTTCGCTTCCGAATGCTTCTTCATAAGCACGATATCGTAATGCCTAGAATGTTTCCCAGGGGGGAAAGGGTCCACCTTGGTTACTTACAACATCCCATGTAAACCTGGGAATGACGGCATACCGAAAGGCTACAATGCCGTTTTATAGTATCCGTAGGTGTTTTTTAAAATTTTTGTCAAACTACAATGACCGAACTTGTATATATATACTGAAGGAAGTAAGTGCACCATTGGTATTGGGTGTGCCTTTGTTTATGATACCAAACAATATACATTCGGTTTTCATAGTGGCACATCTATTTATAGTGCGGAGCTATATCCAATATATCGAGCCATCCTGCCCGTTGGCCGTCGAAATTTTAGTGACTGCCTTATATTGAGTGATTCCCTGAGTGCACTTCAGAGCCTTGGTGATCTCTACAACTATCATCCTATCGTGCAGCGTATCCAGGATGCCCTCCACGTTTTATCTACTTCCGGCATTAATTTGGAATGTGCATGGATTCCTAGTCATATTGGCTTGCCGGGGAATGAACTGGCAGATTTTGCAGCAAAGACGGCAAACACCGAGCCCAGTAGAAAAATGTCTTGCATGACATCGGAAGACTTTAGGCTTGTTGTGCGCAGGGCGATACTTTCGCGCTGGCACGAAGAGTGGTCAGCTCTCTGCGGAAGCAAGCTTAGAGTAGTGAAGGACCTTCCAAAAACTGGGTAACTTCCTCCCGTCATTCCCGACGGGAGGAAGTAATTTTGGCTCGTTTGCGTATTGGCCACTGCAATTTTACACATAGTTTCCTTTTTAAGAGTGAATCTGCTCTATTGTGTCTGCTCTGTGGAGAAGATTTGTCTGTCCGTTATGTGTTGCTAGATTGTGTTAATCTAGCACATATTCGAAAATCACTGCAATTGCCGGTCAGTCTTGCAGAAGGCCTGACGGACAATAGTCGAGCGGTAGCTAAGATTTTTTTAATTTTTATCGAAGATAACCTTCAAATTTCGGATTTAGTTGTTTTATGCTTGTTTCTGTATTAGTTTTGGTATTTTTCTTTCTTTTCTCTGATCACCAATCTGTGACTTTTTCTATGATAACCTTTTTACATTAATTTTTAGACTAATCTTTCGTTCTTATTGATAATATTTCTTATTGAGCTTTATCTCTGGCTTTTGCCATGATTTGTTTCATAACGGCGCTGACGATCTTGTAGTTGAGCGCCCATAAACACTAACCATCATCACCATCAGCACAGCTTGCTCACCGCTTTCAATGGAACGTAGTATCTGACACTCATTCCAGCGATCATTGTCCTTGTGGCCTCACCTTGGTTTCACACCACATTTCCTCAACTCGTGCGAGCATTTAGCAGCTAAGTCGGACTGGGTCTACCTTTAATCGCACAACACCCTCATCCGCTGTGTGAGAGAAGCTCCGCCGTGTTGCCGGTAAGCAGACTGGTACCTCCATATCGGGGCCACTCGTGGGCACCGACATCGTAGTTGATCCGGTTACTGTGACAGACGTCTTTGGTAGCACATTCGCAAATGTGTCCAGTTCCGCAAACTAACACCCGGCGTTCCGTGCCATTAAGAAGGAGGTGGAGTCTCAGAGTCTCTCTTTCCGGTCCTCTGACACTGAGTGCTATAACACATCTTTTAGCATGATGATGATGATGATGATGGTGTTTAAGGGCGCTCAACTGCCGAGGTCATAAGCGCCCTTACGATTAAAACTTGGCAATAGCCAGTAAGAAAATACCAAACAAAAAAGTAAACACAAATAAAAGAGCTAACATAGTTGAAACGGAAGTAACAGAAACGTCCAGCCCTCTAACCAGAGCTGGATATAAAACTCCATCTAAAATCAACACATTAAAACCAAAAGAGTTTAAAAAAACCGCTATCACACTAAAACCTCAAGGTAAAAGAAAGTTTGGCTAAAAATTTAAAAACCCTGTCCACTGCTCTTGGGTCATCTGCCAGGACCTCGGCAAGAGAGGCCGGCATGCCCATAGATGACCGAATGTGTGCCAGGTGACCACACTCCAGCAACACATGACGAACTGTCTGTGCCTCCCCACAGAGCGCACAGACAGGAGCAGGTTCACGTTTAAAAAGGTAACTGTGAGTAAAAATACAGTGGCCAATTCTTAGCCGAGCTAGTACTACCTCCTCCCGGCGGAATAAACGAGAGGAGGTTACCCAGTTGACAGGGAGGTCCTTCACCTCTCGCAGCTTATTACCACGGAGAGCCGACCACTCCGCATGCCAAGTCGAAAAAACGGCTCTCCGTACAGCCACTCTAAAATCTTCTGCTGTTGAATGGGTAATCGTAACACTGGGCGCTGTGACTGCCGATTTCGCTGCCAAATCCGCCGTGTCATTCCCTGGCAAGCCAACGTGTCCAGGAATCCATGCGCACTCCACATTAAAGCCAGAAGCGTGCAAAATGTGGAGAACGTCCTGGATGCGCTGCACCAAAGGATGGTAATTGTACAGCTCACGAATGCTCTGAAGGGCACTAAGGGAATCACTAAGAATAAGGCAGTCACCTAATTTTCGACGTCGAATATACAGAAGGGCTTGATAAATAGCATATAGCTCGGCAGAATATATAGATGTGCAACTAGGCAAACCGTAAGTAGAAGTTGCGGTGCCAGTTACAAAGGCACATCCAACACCGTCGGGGCTCTTACTACCATCGGTGTAAATACAAATACGGCCACTGTATTTGGATAAAAATTCTAAAAAGCAACGACGAATACTATCAAGAGGCGTAACAGATTTCCCGTAGAGCGTCATCCCGAGATCGACATGGGAGGTAGCGCGTAACCAAGGGGGGTGTATACTCTCTCCCTTGGATAACAGCCGAGGAATGTCAACATGGTGCTGGCGTAGAAGCTCACGGAAACGAAAACCTGCTGGCCTGGGGCTCAGAGAGCGGAGGCAGTATCGCTCGTGCAGCTCAGGGGAGAAAAACGCGTGATAAGTTGGATGCCCAGGCATACACTTCAGCCCACAGCCATAATTAGCAAGCAGGACATCACGCCGACAACGCAGAGGAGGTTCTCCCGATTCGGCGTAGAGGCTAACAACTGGGCTCGTTGGAAAAGCTCCAACGGCCACACGGATGCCCTGGTTATGGACTGTGTCTAACCTTCTGAGCACTGAAGGTCGAGCTGAAGAATACACAATGCTGCCATAGTCCAACTTCGAACGAATAACAGCACGATAAAGACGGAGCAATGTCGTCCGATCCGCACCCCAAGACTTGCCACTTAGTATCCGTAAAAGATTTAGAGAACGGTCACATCGTGCTCTAAGCTGTGCTATTTGTGGTGCCCAACAAAGTTTCCGATCGAAGATCAAACCAAGGAATCTCGCCTCGTCTGCGAAAGGAAGTAAATCTGGCCCGAGTCGAAGAGACGGCGGCATATGCCACTTACGGCGCCAGAAGTTAACGCAGACTGTCTTCTCAGCGGAGAAACGAAAACCGTGTTTCGAGCTCCATGCATAGAGATTGTCCAAACACCGCTGGAGACGGCGTTCCAAAAACGGTGTACGCTGAGAAGTACAGAAGATGGCAAAGTCGTCCACGAATAAACAGGAAGAGACACCTTGAGGCACACATAGTGATATGGAATTTATCGCAATAGCAAATAGAGTCACGCTGAGTACCGAGCCCTGCGGCACACCGTTCTCTTGAATAAAATGGTTAGAAAAAACCGAACCCACCCTCACTCGAAAAACGCGGTCCCGCATAAACTCCTGAATGACCAACGGTAGGCGTCCACGTATGTTCCAGTTGTGCAGAGAACGCAATATTCCCGCCCGCCAACACGTGTCGTAGGCCTTCTCGAGGTCAAAAAATATCCCAACTGTGGGGCTGTTCTTAAGAAACCCGTCCATAATCTGAGTTGACAGAGAGACAAGGTGGTCAGCAGTTGAACGTCGTCGTCGAAAGCCACACTGGATGTTCGTCAGAAGATTGTGGGATTCCAGCCACCACACCAACCGTCCATTGATCATGCGTTCCATCACCTTGCAAACGCAACTGGTGAGGGAAATAGGACGGTAACTGGAAGGAAGATGGCGGTCCTTTCCAGGTTTAAGAATGGGTATGATGGTGGCCTCCCGCCACTTGTCTGGAAAAATGCCATCAACCCAGACACGATTATAGACCTCGAGTAGGAAATCTTTGCCATCAGGAGAGAGATGTTGCAACATTTGGACGTGGATACCATCTGGACCTGGTGCTGAGTGTCGTGAAGAGGAGAGTGCATTGTCTAGCTCTGCCAGGGTGAAAAGGCGATTATAATCCTCAAGGTTGCCAGAAAGAAACGAGAATTCTTGAGATTCCACCTGGTTCTTAACTGTAAGAAACTCAGGGGAATAGTTGCCTGAGCTAGACACCTGAGCGAAAGCACTGCCTAAAGTATTCGCCACGTCAAATGTATCAACAACAGCTCCGGTAGGTGTTTTGAGACCGGCGATGGGCATATGGTTCGGTTTCCCAGCCACACGTCTTAACTTATCCCATACGACAGAGGAAGGTGTATGTCGATTAAAGGAACCCACGAATTTATTCCATGACATCTTTTTGCTATCCTTAATAACCCGCCTAGAATGTGCACGCATCCGTTTATAGTGTATCAGGTTATCCAGTGTAGGAAAACGCTGGAAAACCCGTAGAGCTCGTCTGCGAGCGCGAATAGCATCCCGACAGTCAGCGGTCCACCAAGGTACCGGAAATCGACGGCTGTAGCCAGTCGAACGCGGAATGGATTGCTCAGCAGCAGAAAGAATGGTCCCTGTAAGATGTTCGACCAAGTGGTTCACAGAGTCGTGCTCTTCGTAGCTAAATTCAGCCAAGTGGGAGTACAGTTCCCAGCTGGCGTGGTCTAGGCGCCAACTAGGTAAACGGGTGGAACATACAACGGGTGTCAAGACACTAATACGACAAGGAAAGTGGTCACTAGAATGCAAATCCGAGATGATATTCCAGCATAAGGTGACTGCCAGCTGAGGGGAACAAATTGCAATGTCAATGTGTGAAAAACTATGAAATGCGTCAGATAGAAAGGTGGGCTCTCCGGTGTTCAAGAGAGCAAGATTCTGACTATCCAAGAAGTCTTTAAGTAGCGTACCTCTCGCACAAGCCCGAGGAGAGCCCCAAAGAGGGTGATGGGCATTGACGTCGCCTACCAATAAAAACGGTGGTGGCAACTGCGAAATGAGGTGTTCTAAGTCGCTGTGCGAGAGGTCCGCAGATGGAGGCAAATAGATACTGCAAATGGTGAATGAAGCGGAGGGTAGCTTAATGCTGACAGCAACGGACTGGATTGCAGATTGTATGGGTACGGAGTTGGCAAAAATATCATCTCGAATAAGCATCATAGTGCCCCCATGTGCCGGGACACCGTCCTCCGGGGATAAATCACATCGTACGGAGGAGTACTGCCTGATGGTAACGGTGTCCTGTGGACGGAGCTTCGTCTCTTGTAAACATACAGCCAAGGGTTCATGCTGGCGCAGCAACAAGTCAAGCTCTGGTCGATGTGGTCGAATTCCGCGTATGTTCCAATGGAGGATAGCCATTGAGTATATTATGGGATAAGTTTCAAATCGAAAGACGCTTCTGCAGATTGGGATTAGCTGGTCGGTTCAATTTGTTCTTCTTAGGCGTTGGGCTAGTACTATTTTCAGGAGCACGATCCTGCCGTTTCCGCACTGTCCCTCTGGCAGTGGCGGCAGAATCCTCCTGGTCCATCTCCTCCACAAGGGAGGTCCCTTTTTCAAGAGCAGTTTTAGGTCCAAGTAGTTCGAACCGATTGGATGTGCTGATCGGCGAAGACGGCCGTCGCCGATTCACGCCCTCCTCCCCAGATGACCCTTCAGAGGAGGATACACGTGTGGAGTTGCGTGAACTTTTCTTACCTTTAGATGACTTGGTAATAGATTGCACATTCTCTTTCAAGAAGTCTTGTCGTACATACTTGGTCTTAAACTGTTTTTCCGGGGCAGAAGACGTCGTGAATTTACCAACTTTAGTTCCAGAGGTCGAGGCTTTCGGTGACAACTGTGCAGGACTATTCTGTAAGCTAGCGGATTTGGCAGATGTTGATACCAACTTGGGTGTAGGTGCCGAAGGCTTTGGCAGCGCTTGGGCTAAAATAACCTTTTCCGCAATTGTAGCCCCGTTCATATCGCCGGTCTGTGTTGCGATTTCCCGACGCGGTACCGGTTTAGCTGCAACTGAGCTATAGGTACCGGACCTCGGGGCAGAGGGTTGGCGGAGTCGCAGGAGCTTCCGGGCTTCCAAGAAGGACACCTTCTCTTTCACCCGTATCTCCTGGATCGCTCGTTCCTCTGCAAAACGGGGGCAGTCTCGGGAACTAGATGGGTGTTCCCCGTTACAGTTCACACACGATGGAGCTGAAGCACAAGCCCCATCGTGGGAGATGTCACCGCAGTGGACGCAGGTGGACTTGCCGGTACACAACTCACTAGTGTGACCAAAACGTTGGCATTTAAAGCACCTCAGCGGATTGGGTATATAAGGCCTAACTTCGATGGCTTCATACCCTGCCCTAATCTTTTGAGGCAGATCAACCCGATCAAAAGTAAGAAACAGGGTACGAGTAGGCAGGAATTCACCGTTGATCTTACGTTGTACCCGATAAACAGCTGAGACACCCTGAGTCGCAAGATTTTCTTGGATCTCCTCAATTGACAAACCGTCCAACGCGCGGGTTGTTATTACACCGCGGGAGGAGTTCAGCGACTTGTGCACCTCGACCTTCACTGGATAGCTGGCTAACATGGTGGCTTTAAGTATTCTTGCAGCTTGCGAGGCGGAGTTGGCTTCTACAAGAAGTGTACCGTTGCGAGCTCGAACGCAAGATTTGACCGGACCAGCAATGGCATCGAGACCCTTTTGGATAGTAAAAGGGCTCACCGTAAGGAACTTCTTACCTTCCTCTGTCCTATGAATAACCAAGTAGCGAGGACCACATGACTCGACTACTTCCTTTCCAACGTTTGCATTTAAAATAAGGGGTTTTGGTTTTGGTGCCATAAAAAAAATGGTGTAAATTCATCCCCCAGTGCTCCCCACCCACCACGGAGCCCAACGAGGGATCACCCCACTGGGGTGACAGGGCTACACAGGGGATATAGCGGGCTCGCCGTCCCACTCACCCTGGAGTTCGGTGTAATACCTAGTCCTGGCCGATTGACTAGGGGTGGGTTAGTCCCTAGCCTCCCGTTTAGGCAAATCAGAAACCAAAGCGGTGTATTAGGCTGCGCACCCTCCCCAGTTACTGAAAGACAGAAGCCCAGGCTCAGGTACGCAACCCTCAACCAACCAGGATATTCCTTTTCACCGACACGGGTCTCCACGCACGGCCTACACGTGGGTGGGCATTTTGACCTACTGACTCCCTCACCACTCTGAGGTTGCCCACAGAGGGAGTCAAGGTGGCTCGGGACCCCGGGTGCGCCTAACCCGTACCTACCGTAGTAGGCCCCTGGGGGGTTTTAGCATGCGAGAGCTGGATGCCTTATTAGCATCTTCTCGGCATTCCGCTCCAGGACGTGATGGTATCCACGTCGCAATACTCCAGCACTTCTCTTCTGATGGTAAACTCTATCTCCTGAGCCTATATAACCACGTTTGGCAAGAGGGCGTGTTTCCTACCGTTGTTCATATTTTAAAACCGGTAAAGGATCATGGACTTCCTTCCAGTGACCGTCCTATCTCCCTCACCAGTGCTGTTTGAAAGGTGATGGAGCGCATGATCAATGGGCGGTTACGATGGTGGCTCGATTCTGAGAAACTGCTCTATAATATCCAATGCGGCTTTCACCGATATCGCTCCTCGACTGACCACCTATTCTCCCTCTCGACTCACATCCTGAATGGATTTTTGCGCAAGTGCCAAACTGTGGCCATATTTTTCGATCTCGAGAAACCTTATGACACTTGCTGGACGACTGGTTAATTGCGAACCTTGCACAAGTGGGGCTGTCGTGGCCGCCTTCCTGCGGGAGTTCATGATGAACAGGGGGTTTCGTGTGCGTGTGGGTTTTGTTTGCTCTCGTGTTTTTAGTCAGGAGAACGGAGTACCTCAAGGATCGATACTCAGCGTCACTCTCTTTGCTGTCGCCATCAATCCCAGTGTCGAGTGTGTTCCTGCAGGTATTTCCTCCTCCTTATACGTGGACGATTTTGCAATTTGTTGCAGCTCTCGGCGCACTTGCCTTTTGGAGCGTCGGCTGCAGGCATGTCTTGATCTTCTACACGCTTGGAGTGTTGAAAATGGTTTCCGTTTTTCTTCCGAGAAGACAGTTTGTGTAAACTTCTGGCGTCGGAAACGTTACGATCCGCCTTCTCTACACCTTGGGCCGAAACCGCTACCCTTTGCCGAAACGGTGAAGTTTCTCGGCTTGGTGTTCGACAGAAAGCTTAGCTGGTCATCCCATATCTCTTCGCTGAAGGCTAGATGTCATCGTTAGCTAAACATTTTACGTGTTTTATGTGGCACATCCTGGGGAGCAGATCGTACAGTGTTGTTACAGCTCCAACGTTCCGTTATCCGCCCTAAACTTGATTACGGGTGTATTGTATACTCTTCGATATGTCCGTGTTTACGTCGTTTAAGCCCAGTTCACCATTGCGGGATTCGCCTGGACGTAGGTGCGTTTCCAACTAGCCCGGTAATTAGTTTGTATGCGGAAGCTGCTGAACCTCCGCTGTGCTATAGGCGTGAGGTGCTTCTTTGCAGCTATGCTCTCCGCCTCTTTGCCTTGCCAGATCACCCGTCTTTAAGTTATTCTTTGACGAGTCTCTTGACCGTCAATATGCTGTCGGCGCACAGGCCTTGCTTCCGTCATGGGTTCGTTTTCGTCTCCTTCTTCGTCTCTTGGTTGTTCGCCTACCGCCTGTCGATCCACTGGAGGAATGTTCCTTCCCTCATTGGTTACGTTGCGACACTCTGTTCCACCTTGGATTGGCCTCCATGCCGAAGTCACTGACTCCGTTTTCAGTCTTCCGCTCCACATTTTTAGCTTTGCAGGCCGAGTTTCCTAACCAATGTTTTATTTACACGGATGGTTTCAAGTAAGACCGTGGTGTGGGGTGTTCTTTAGTTTTTAATTCGCGGAGTTATACATTTCATCTTTCGGGGCAGTGTTCGGTTTTTACCGCAGAACTTTTTAGTATCTATCAAGCTCTTCTTTTTATCCGGGGACAGGATCATAGGCAGTTTGTTATATGTAGCGATTCCCTCAGTGCACTGCAGGGCCTTAGTGAGCTGTATTCCTACCATCCTTTGATGCAGCGTATTCAGGACCGTCTGCACTCGCTCGCTGACACTGGCGTCAACGTGTCGTTGTTTGGGTTCCTGGCCACGTGGGTGTGTGTGGTAACGAACAGGCGAACAAAGCTGCCAAGTCTGCGATTTTATTGACTAATGTTTTTAGCTCCACTGTTCCTCCGGGTGATGTTGGTGTTCACCTGCGTCGGGCCGTTCTTTCGCGCTGGTTCGCGGAATGGTCCGGCGTGCGTGGTAACAAGCTGAGAGAAGTTAAATCCCTTCCTGTCCCCTGGCCTACTTCTTCGTGAGCCTGTCACCGTGATGAAGTGATTTTAGCGCGTCTGCGTATAGGGCACTGCTGTTTTAGCCATCGGTAGTTTTTATGTGGGGAACCCACACCTCAATGTGCTTCGTGTAACGAGCCTTTGACGGTGCGTCATCTTTTATTGGAGTGCCGCCTTTTTCTTGTGCTGCGTGCGTCCGTGTGTATGCCAGCTGACCTTCCCACCCTGCTAGGCGACAACCCTGGTACTTGTGAGGGACTTTTTACCTTTCTTCGTCGCTGCGGGATGTACAGTCGGGTTTAATTTATCGCGTTTTTCTTTTTTTTTTTTTTTTTTTTTATCTTTTTACCGACTTGTCTTTTGCGTTACTTTTCCTTTCCTTCAGTGGCACTGTCATTTGTGTCAGTTTCCTCCTTTTGTTTTAGCCTAGCCTTGGTAGCTCTTTTATGCCTTCTCGATGGTTTTAACCCTTGTGCAGTACTCCTGTTTTAGTGTTTTTCCGCGTTTTAGTTCTTAGCTCTTTTATTTACCCTAGGGCGCTAATAACTCTAGCAGTTTTGCGCTCTAAAACCCCACTACTACTACGACTACTATTAATATTACTACTACTACTACTACTACTACTACTACTACTACTACTACTACTACTACTACTACTACTACTACTGTTGGATGACTTTTTGGGCTACATGGTAGTTTGGGAGCACTGAGGACTGATGATGATGATGATGATGGTGATTGGGGTTTGAGGGCGCTCAACTGCTCGGTTATCAGCGCCCTTAACATAACACCATGATGTTAAAATACCAGTTCTAAAATCTTGTTCAAAGGAATTAAAACAGCTAACACAAGAGATGAAAACCAGTATAAAAACGAAAACGAAGGTAAAATAGCTGTCCAGCTCTCTAACCAGAGCGGGCGATAAAACTGTGACATTAATATAGCTAAATAGAGATAAAAACCAGTGTAAAACATGAACACCAAGGTAAAATAGCTGTCCCGCCTGAAACCAGAGCCGGCGATAAAACTATGTCATTAAAAGAGCTAAAACGTAACACAAAAGTGTCGATAAGAGACACTTGTAACAACTAAAGCTTAGATATTAAATGAGGTGTTTAAAGGTTAAATTTCCGCTACAGTATCACGCTATGCAGCTACCACAGACTAAAACCGCAAGGTAAAGGAAACTTGTCCTAAAAATTTAAAAACTCGGTTCACTTCTTTTGGATAATTAGCCAGGACCTCGGCAAGAGAGGCCGGCATGTACAAAGATCATCGACTGTGTGTCAGGTGACCACACTCTAACAACACATGGCGAACTGACTGTGTCTCCCTCAGATCGCACAGAGAGGAACAGATTCCCTGTTATAAAGTTAGATGTGGATAAAAATACAGTGACCTAGTCGTAGTCAAGCCAATATTACCTGCTCCCGGCGGGATAATCAAGAGGAGGTTACCCAGTTGATAGGGAGCTCCTTCACATCGCTAAGATTGTTTCCGCGTAGAGCTGACCACTCGTATGCCAGCATGAAACCACTGCTCAGCCGTTACAGAATTAACGGAAACATTTGGCTCTGTAGTCCCCATCTTATCCGCCGAATCCGACACGTGTCCAGGAATCCAGGCGCAGTCCACATTAACGCCAGAAGCGAACAAAATATGCAGCGTATCCTGGACGCACTGTACGATGGGACAGCTACTGTAAAGCTCACGGAGGCTGTGAAGGGCACTGAGGTAATCACTCATAATAAGGTGGCTGTAAAGCTCACGGAGGCTGTGAAGGACACTGAGGTAATCACTCATAATAAGGTGCCTTAAAGCTAACGGAGGCTGTGAAGGGCACTGAGGTAATCACTCATAATAAGGTGCCTGTAAAGCTCACGGAGGCTGTGAAGGGCACTGAGGTAATCACTCATAATAAGGTGGCTGTAAAGCACACGGAGGCTGTGAAGGGCACTGAGTAATCACTCATAATAAGGTGCCTGTAAAGCACACGGAGGCTGTGAAGGGCACTGAGGGAATCACTCATAATAAGGTGGCTGTAAAGCTCACGGAGGCTGTGAAGCGCACTAAGGGAATCACTCCTAATAACGTGGTTGTAAAGCTCATGGAGGCTGTGAAGGACAGTGAAATAATCTCTCATAATAAGGTGGCTGTAAAACACACGGAGGCTGTGAACGGCACTGATGGAATCACTCACAATAAGGTGGCTGTAAAGCTCACGGAGGCTGTGAAGGGCACTGGAATAATATCTCATAATAAGGTGGCTGTAAATCTCACGGAGGCTGTGAAGGGCATTGAAATAATCTCTCATAATAAGGTGGCTTAAAGCTCACGGAGGCTGTGAAGGGCACTGAGGGAATCACTCCTAATAAGGTGGCTGTAAAGCTCACGGAGGCTGTGAAGGGCGCTGAGGCAATCACTCATAATAAGGTGGCTGTAAAGCTCACGGAGGCTGTGAAGGGCGCTGAGGGAATCTTTGATAATAAGGTGGCTGTAAAGCTCACGGACGCGGTGAAGGGCACTGAGGGAATCACTCATAATAAGGGGGCTGTAAAGCTCACGGAGGCTGTGAAGGGCAGTGAAATAATCTCTCATAATAACGTGGATGTAAAACTCACGGAGGCTGTGAACGGCACTGATGGAATCACTCATAATAAGGTGGCTGTAAAGCTCACGGAGGCTGTGAATGATGATGATAATGGTGTTTAAGGGCGCTCAACTGCCGAGGTCATAAGCGCCCTTACGATTAAAACTTGGCAATAGGCAGTAAGAAAATACCAAAAAAGGAAAAAAAAAAAAAAAAAAAAAAAAAAAAAACACAAGTAAAAGAGCTAACACAGTTGAAAAGGAAGTAACAGAACGGTCCAGCCCTCTAAACAGAGCTGGATATAAAACTCCATCTAAAATCAACACATTAAAATTAAAAGTGTTTAAAAAAAACTGCTATCACACTAAAACGTCAAGGTAAAAGCAAGTTTTGCTAAAAATTTAAAAACCCTGTCCACTGCTCTTGAGTCATCTGCCAGGACCTCAGCAAGAGAGGCCGGCATGCCCATAGATGACCGAATGTGTGCCAGGTGACCACACTCCAGCAACACATGACGAACTGTCTGTGCCTCCCCACAGAGCGCACAGACAGGAGCAGGTTCACGTTTAAAAAGGCAACTGTGAGTAAAAATACAGTGGCCAATTCTTAGCCGAGCTAGTACTACCTCCTCCCGGCGGAATAAACGAGAGGAGGTTACCCAGTTGACAGGGAGGTCCTTCACCTCTCGCAGCTTATTACCACGGAGAGCCGACCACTCCGCATGCCAAGTCGAAAAAACGGCTCTCCGTACAGCCACTCTAAAATCTTCTGCTGTTGAATGGGTAATCGTAACACTGGGCGCTGTGACTGCCGATTTCGCTGCCAAATCCGCCGTGTCATTCCTGGCAAGCCAACGTGTCCAGGAATCCATGCGCACTCCACATTAAAACCAGAAGCGTGCAAAATATGGAGGACGTCCTGGATGCGCTGCACCAAAGGATGGTAATTGTACAGCTCACGAATGCTCTGAAGGGCACTAAGGGAATCACTAAGAATAAGGCAGTCACCTAATTTTCGACATCGAATATACAGAAGGGCTTGGTAAATAGCATATAGCTCGGCAGAATATATAGATGTGCAACTAGGCAAACCGTAAGTAGAAGTTGCGGTGCCAGTGACAAAGGCACATCCAACACCGTCGGGGCTCTTACTACCATCGGTGTAAATACAAATACGGCCACTGTATTTGGATAAAAATTCTAAAAAGCAACGACGAATACTATCAAGAGGCGTAACAGATTTCCCGTAGAGCGTCATCCCGAGATCGACATGGGAGGTAGCGCGTAACCAAGGGGGGTGTATACTCTCTCCCTTGGATAACAGCCGAGGAATGTCAACATGGTGCTGGCGTAGAAGCTCACGGAAACGAAAACCTGCTGGCCTGGGGCTCAGAGAGCGGAGGCAGTATCGCTCGTGCAGCTCAGGGGAGAAAAACGCGTGATAAGTTGGATGCCCAGGCATACACTTCAGCCCACAGCCATAATTAGCAAGCAGGACATCACGCCGACAACGCAGAGGAGGTTCTCCCGATTCGGCGTAGAGGCTAACAACTGGGCTCGTTGGAAAAGCTCCAACGGCCACACGGATGCCCTGGTTATGGACTGTGTCTAACCTTCTGAGCACTGAAGGTCGAGCTGAAGAATACACAATGCTGCCATAGTCCAACTTCGAACGAATCACAGCACGATAAAGACCGAGCAATGTCGTCCGATCCGCACCCCAAGACTTGCCACTTAGTATCCGTAAAAGATTTAGAGAACGGTCACATCGTGCTCTAAGCTGTGCTATTTGTGGTGCCCAACAAAGTTTCCGATCGAAGATCAAACCAAGGAATCTCGCCTCGTCTGCGAAAGGAAGTAAATCTGGCCCGAGTCGAAGAGACGGCGGCATATGCCACTTACGGCGCCAGAAGTTAACGCAGACTGTCTTCTCAGCGGAGAAACGAAAACCGTGTTTCGAGCTCCATGCATAGAGATTGTCCAAACACCGCTGGAGACGGCGTTCCAAAAACGGTGTACGCTGAGAAGTACAGAAGATGGCAAAGTCGTCCACGAATAAACAGGAAGAGACACCTTGAGGCACACATATTGATATGGAATTTATCGCAATAGCAAATAGAGTCACGCTGAGTACCGAGCCCTGCGGCACTCCGTTCTCTTGAATAAAATGGTTAGAAAAAACCGAACCCACCCTCACTCGAAAAACGCGGTCCCGCATAAACTCCTGAATGACCAACGGTAGGCGTCCACGTATGTTCCAGTTGTGCAGAGAACGCAATATTCCCGCCCGCCAACACGTGTCGTAGGCCTTCTCGAGGTCAAAAAATATCCCAACTGTGGGGCTGTTCTTAAGAAACCCGTCCATAATCTGAGTTGACAGAGAGACAAGGTGGTCAGCAGTTGAACGTCGTCGTCGAAAGCCACACTGGATGTTCGTCAGAAGATTGTGGGATTCCAGCCACCACACCAACCGTCCATTGATCATGCGTTCCATCACCTTGCAAACGCAACTGGTGAGGGAAATAGGACGGTAACTGGAAGGAAGATGGCGGTCCTTTCCAGGTTTAAGAATGGGTATGATGGTGGCCTCCCGCCACTTGTCTGGAAAAATGCCATCAACCCAGACACGATTATAGACCTCGAGTAGGAAATCTTTGCCATCAGGAGAGAGATGTTGCAACATTTGGACGTGGATACCATCTGGACCTGGTGCTGAGTGTCGTGAAGAGGAGAGTGCATTGTCTAGCTCTGCCAGGGTGAAAAGGCGATTATAATCCTCAAGGTTGCCAGAAAGAAACGAGAATTCTTGAGATTCCACCTGGTTCTTAACTGTAAGAAACTCAGGGGAATAGTTGCCTGAGCTAGACACCTCAGCGAAAGCACTGCCTAAAGTATTCGCCACGTCAAATGTATCAACAACAGCTCCGGTAGGTGTTTTGAGACCGGCGATGGGCATATGGTTCGGTTTCCCAGCCACACGTCTTAACTTATCCCATACGACAGAGGAAGGTGTATGTCGATTAAAGGAACCCACGAATTTATTCCATGACATCTTTTTGCTATCCTTAATAACCCGCCTAGAATGTGCACGCATCCGTTTATAGTGTATCAGGTTATCCAGTGTAGGAAAACGCTGGAAAACCCGTAGAGCTCGTCTGCGAGCGCGAATAGCATCCCGACAGTCAGCGGTCCACCAAGGTACCGGAAATCGACGGCTGTAGCCAGTCGAACGCGGAATGGATTGCTCAGCAGCAGAAAGAATGGTCCCTGTAAGATGTTCGACCAAGTGGTTCACAGAGTCGTGCTCTTCGTAGCTAAATTCAGCCAAGTGGGAGTACAGTTCCCAGCTGGCGTGGTCTAGGCGCCAACTAGGTAAACGGGTGGAACATACAACGGGTGTCAAGACACTAATACGACAAGGAAAGTGGTCACTAGAATGCAAATCCGAGATGATATTCCAGCATAAGGTGACTGCCAGCTGAGGGGAACAAATTGCAATGTCAATGTGTGAAAAACTATGAAATGCGTCAGATAGAAAGGTGGGCTCTCCGGTGTTCAAGAGAGCAAGATTCTGACTATCCAAGAAGTCTTTAAGTAGCGTACCTCTCGCACAAGCCCGAGGAGAGCCCCAAAGAGGGTGATGGGCATTCACGTCGCCTACCAATAAAAAGGGTGGTGGCAACTGCGAAATGAGGTGTTCTAAGTCGCTGTGCGAGAGGTCCGCAGATGGAGGCAAATAGATACTGCAAATGGTGAATGAAGCGGAGGGTAGCTTAATGCTGACAGCAACCGACTGGATTGCAGATTGTATGGGTACGGAGTTGGCAAAAATATCATCTCGAATAAGCATCATAGTGCCCCCATGTGCCGGGACACCGTCCTCCGGGGATAAATCACATCGTACGGAGGAGTACTGCCTGATGGTAACGGTGTCCTGTGGACGGAGCTTCGTCTCTTGTAAACATACAGCCAAGGGTTCATGCTGGCGCAGCAACAAGTCAAGCTCTGGTCGATGTGGTCGAATTCCGCGTATGTTCCAATGGAGGATAGCCATTGAGTATATTATGGGATAAGTTTCAAATCGAAAGACGCTTCTGCAGATTGGGATTAGCTGGTCGGTTCAATTTGTTCTTCTTAGGCGTTGGGCTAGTACTATTTTCAGGAGCACGATCCTGCCGTTTCCGCACTGTCCCTCTGGCAGTGGCGGCAGAATCCTCCTGGTCCATCTCCTCCACAAGGGAGGTCCCTTTTTCAAGAGCAGTTTTCGGTCCAAGTAGTTCGAACCGATTGGATGTGCTGATCGGCGAAGACGGCCGTCGCCGATTCACGCCCTCCTCCCCAGATGACCCTTCAGAGGAGGATACACGTGTGGAGTTGCGTTTACTTTTCTTACCTTTAGATGACTTGGTAATAGATTGCACATTCTCTTTCAAAAAGTCTTGTCGGACATACTTGGTCTTAAACTGTTTTTCCGGGGCAGAAGACGTCGTGAATTTAATAGCTTTAGTTCCGGAGGTCGAGGCTTTCGGTGACAAGTGTGCAGGACTATTCTGTAAGCTGGCGGATTTGGCAGATGTTGATACCAACTTGGGTGTAGGTGCCGAAGGCTTTGGCAGCGCTTGGGCTAAAATAACCTTTTCCGCAATTGTAGCCCCGTTCATATCGCCGGTCTGTGTTGCGATTTCCCGACGCGGTACCGGTTTAGCTGCAACTGAGCTATAGGTACCGGACCTCGGGGCAGAGGGTTGGCGGAGTCGCAGGAGCTTCCGGGCTTCCAAGAAGGACACCTTCTCTTTCACCCGTATCTCCTGGATCGCTCGTTCCTCTGCAAAACGGGGGCAGTCTCGGGAACTAGATGGGTGTTCCCCGTTACAGTTCACACACGATGGAGCTGAAGCACAAGCCCCATCGTGGGAGGTGTCACCGCAGTGGACGCAGGTGGACTTGCCGGTACACAAATCACTAGTGTGACCAAAACGTTGGCATTTAAAGCACCTCAGCGGATTGGGTATATAAGGCCTAACTTCGATGGCTTCGTACCCTGCTCTAATCTTTTGAGGCAGATCAACCCGATCAAAAGTAAGAAACAGGGTACGAGTAGGCAGGAATTCACCGTTGATCTTACGTTGTACCCGATAAACAGCTGAGACACCCTGAGTCGCAAGATTTTCTTGGATCTCCTCAATGGACAAACCGTCCAACGCGCGGGTTGTTACTACACCGCGGGAGGAGTTCAGCGACTTGTGCACCTCGACCTTCACTGGATAGCTAGCTAACGTGGTGGCTTTAAGTATCCTTGCAGCTTGCGAGGCGGAGTTGGCTTCTACAAGAAGTGTACCGTTGCGAGCTCGAACGCAAGATTTGACCGGACCAGCAATGGCATCGAGACCCTTTTGGATAGTAAAAGGGCTCACCGTAAGGAACTTCTTACCTTCCTCTGTCCTATGAATAACCAAGTAGCGAGGACCACATGACTCGACTACTTCCTTTCCAACGTTTGCATTTAAAATAAAGGGTTTTGGTTTTGGTGCCATAAAAAAAATGGTGTAAATTCATCCCCCAGTGCTCCCCACCCACCACGGAGCCCAACGAGGGGTCACCCCACTGGGGTGACAGGGCTACACAGGGGATATAGCGGGCTCGCCGTCCCACTCACCCTGGAGTTCGGTGTAATACCTAGTCCTGGCCGATTGACTAGGGGTGGGTTAGTCCCTAGCCTCCCGTTTAGGCAAATCAGAAACCAAAGCGGTGTATTAGGCTGCGCACCCTCCCCAGTTACTGAAAGACAGAAGCCCAGGCTCAGGTACGCAACCCTCAACCAACCAGGATATTCCTTTTCACCGACACGGGTCTCCACGCACGGCCTACACGTGGGTGGGCATTTTGACCTACTGACTCCCTCACCACTCTGAGGTTGCCCACAGAGGGAGTCAAGGTGGCTCGGGACCCCGGGTGCGCCTAACCCGTACCTACCGTAGTAGGCCCCTGGGGGGGCTTGTACGAGAGGTAAGCTAAATGCTCATTTCTTGAATAATTCTAACCTAATTCTCCTGAACACCCGAGAATCTACATTTCTTTCTGGTGCTTTCAACAGTTTTTCACACTTGGATTTGACAGTTTGTTCACCATCATTAGCACCTTCCTTAGAGTGGAATATTATCTCTGATCTACATTCTAGTGACCACTTTCCATGTCTTATCAGTCTCTTGCCACAAGATAGATGTTCCACACGTTTACCTAGATGGCGCATCGATCAAGCCAACTGGAACTTTTACTCCCGGCTGGCTGTCTTTTATTACAACGAGCACGGCACTGTGAATGTCCTAGTGAAGCACCTCACGAAAAATATTCTTGATGCTGCCGAGCAGTCCATTCCACGATCGGCGACCCAAACCAGTCGTCGATTTCCAGTACCTTGGTGGACTGATGACTGCCGGAATGCCATTCGTGCTCGCAGGCGTGCTCTCAGGATTTTCCAACGTCGCCCAACACTGGATAACCTGATTGAGTATAAAAAGATGCGTGCCAAATCTAGGCAGGTAGTTAAGGATAGCAAAAAGGCATCATGGAGCAAGTTTGTAGCGTCATTCAATCGACATATACCTTCCTCTATCGTATGGGATAAGTTAAGGCACGTGGACGGAAAAACGACTCATACGCCAATCGCCGGTGTTAAAACAGCTGTAAGAGATGTTGTTAATAAGCTTGACGTGGCCAACACTTTTGGTAGTGTTTTCGCTGAAGTGTCTAGCTCAGAGAATTATTCGCCTGATTTTCTTCCCGTTAAGGCTCAGGTGGAATCGCAAAGTTTCAACTTTCGTTCTAAAAATCTTGAAGATTACAGTCGACTCTTCACCATGAGGGAGTTAGACTATGCACTATCATCTTCGCGAAACTCTGCACCAGGTCCTGATGGAATCACGTCCAAATGTTGCAACATCTCTCTCCTGAAGGTAAGGCCTTCCTACTCGAGGTCTATAATCGTGTTTGGGTTGACGCCACTTTTCCAGAAAAGTCGCGAGAGGCCACCATTGTACCTATTTTGAAAGCTGGAAAGGACCGTTTTCTTCCATCCAGCTACCGTCCAATTTCCCTCACCAGTTGCGTTTGCAAGGTGATGGAACGCATGATCAATGGACGGTTGATATGGTGGCTGGAAACTCACAACCTACTAACCAACACCCAGTGCGGTTTTCGTCGTTCAGCAGCTGACCCCTTGTCTCGATTTCGACACAGATAATGAATGGATTCATGAACAACTGTCAAACCGTTGGCATGTTCTTTGAACTCGAAAAGGCTTATGATACGTGTTGGCGGCAGGAATAATACGTTCCCTATACAACTGGAACATACGTGGGCGCCTTCCGTTATTTATTCAGGAGTTTATGAGGGACCGCGTTTTCCGAGTAAGGGTCAGCTCGGTTTTATCAAATATCTTTGTTCAAGAGAACGGAGTGCCACAGGGATGGGTACTAAGCGTCACGCGGTTTGATATAGCAATTAATTCTGTCTCGAAATGTATTCTCCCAGGAGTATCGTCCTGCTTATTCGTAGACGACTTTTCCCCCCAGGGCCTACTACGGTAGGTACGGGTTAGGCCGTGCGTGTAGGCCGTGCGTGGAGACCCGTGACGGTGAAAAGGAATATCCTGGTTGGTTGAGGGTTGCGTACCTGAGCCTGGGCTTCTGTCTTTCAGTAACTGGGGAGGGTGCGCAGCCTAATACACCGCTTTGGTTTCTGATTTGCCTAAACGGGAGGCTAGGGACTAACCCACCCCTAGTCAATCGGCCAGGACTAGGTATTACAGCGAACTCCAGGGTGAGTGGGACGGCGAGCCCGCTGTATCCCCTGTGTAGCCCTGTCACCCCAGTGGGGTGACCCCTCGTTTGGCTCCGTGGTGGGTGGGGAGCACTGGGGGATGAATTTATACCATTTTTTCTATGGCAACAAAACTAAAACCACTTAATGCAAATAAAGACGTTGGAAAGGAAGTAGTCGAGTCATGTGGTCCTCGCTACTTGGTTATTCATAGGACAGAGGAAGGTAAGAAGTTCCTATGATTTATCCCCGGAGGACGGTGTCCCGGCACATGGGGGCACTATGATGCTTATTCGAGATGATATTTTTGCCAACTCCGTACCCATACAATCTGCAATCCAGTCCGTTGCTGTCAGCATTAAGCTACCCTCCGCTTTAATCACCATTTGCAGTATCTATTTGCCTCCATCTGCGGACCTCTCGCACAGCGACTTAGAACACCTCATTTCGCAGTTGCCACCACCCTTTTTATTGGTAGGCGACGTGAATGCCCATCACCCTCTTTGGGGCTCTCCTCGGGCTTGTGCGAGAGGTACGCTACTTAAAGACTTCTTGGATAGTCAGAATCTTGCTCTCTTGAACACCAGAGAGCCCACCTTTCTTTCTGACGCATTTCATAGTTTTTCACACATTGACATTGCAATTTGTTCCCCTCAGCTAGCACCTTATGCTGGAATATCATCTCGGATTTGCATTCTAGTGACCACTTTCCTTGTCGTATTAGTGTCTTGACACCCGTTGTATGTTCCACCCGTTTACCTAGTTGGCGCCTAGACCACGCCAGCTGGGAACTGTACTCCCACTTGGCTGAATTTAGCTACGAAGAGCACGACTCTGTGAACCACTTGGTCGAACATCTCACAGGGACCATTCTTTCTGCTGCTGAGCAATCCATTCCGCGTTCGACTGGCTACAGCCGTCGATTTCCGGTACCTTGGTGGACCGATGACTGTCGGGATGCTATTCGCGCTCGCAGACGAGCTCTACGGGTTTTCCAGCGTTTTCCTACACTGGATAACCTGATACACTATAAACGGATGCGTGCACATTCTAGGCGGGTTATTAAGGATAGCAAAAAGTTGTCATGGAATAAATTCGTGGGTTCCTTTAATCGACATACACCTTCCTCAGTCGTATGGGATAAGTTAAGACGCGTGGCTGGGAAACCGAACCATATGCCCATCGCCGGTCTCAAAACACCTACCGGAGCTGTTGTTGATACATTTGACGTGGCGAATACTTTAGGCAGTGCTTTCGCTCAGGTGTCTAGCTCAAGCAATTATTCCCCTGATTTTCTTACAGTTAAGAATCAGGTGGAATCTCAAGAATTCTCGTTTCTTTCTCGCAACCTTGAGGATTATAATCGCCTTTTCACCCTGGCAGAGCTAGACAATGCACTCTCCTCTTCACGACACTCAGCACCAGGTCCAGATGGTATCCACGTACAAATGTTGCAACATCTCTCTCCTGATGGCAAAGATTTCCTACTCGAGGTCTATAATCGTGTCTGGGTTGATGGCATTTTTCCAGACAAGTGGCGGGAGGCCACCATCATACCCATTCTTAAACCTGGAAAGGACCGCCATCTTCCTTCCAGTTACCGTCCTATTTCCCTCACCAGTTGCGTGTGCAAGGTGATGGAACGCATGATCAATGGACGGTTGGTGTGGTGGCTGGAATCCCACAATCTTCTGACGAACATCCAGTGTGGCTTTCTACGACGACGTTCAACGGCTGACCACCTTGTCTCTCTGTCAATTCAGATTATGGACGGGTTTCTTAAGAACAGCCCCACAGTTGGGATATTTTCTGACCTCGAGAAGGCCTACGACACGTGTTGGCGGGCGGGAATATTGCGTTCTCTGTACAACTGGAACATACGTGGACGCCTACCGTTGATCATTCAGGAGTTTATGCGGGACCGCGTTTTTAGAGTGAGGGTGGGCTCGGTTTTTTCTAAACATTTTATTCAAGAGAACGGAGTGCCGCAGGGCTCGGTACTCAGCGTGACTCTATTTGCTATTGCGATAAATTCCATATCACTAAGTGTGCCTCACGGTGTCTCTTCCTGTTTATTCCTGGACGACTTTGCCATCTTCTGTACTTCTCAGCGTACACCGTTTTTGGAACGCCGTCTCCAGCGGTGTTTAGACAACCTTTCAGATTGGATAAATATCTCTATTAGTCCATGGCCCCCATGTGTTCACTCCCGAATGCTTCTTCATAAGCACGATATCGTAATGCCTAGAATGTTTCCCAATGGGGAAAGGGTCCACCTTAGTTACTTACAACATCCCATGTAAACCTCGGAATCACGGCATACCGAAAGGCTACAATGCCGTTTGGACAATCTCTATGCTTGGAGCTCGAAACACGGTTTTCGTTTCTCCGCTGAGAAGACAGTCTGCGTTAACTTCTGGCGCCGTAAGTGGCAAATGCCGCCGTCTCTTCGACTCGGGCCAGATTTACTTCCTTTCGCAGACGAGGCGAGATTCCTTGGTTTGATCTTCGATCGGAAACTTTGTTGGGCACCACAAATGGCAGAGCTTAGAGCACGATGTGACCGTTCTCTAAATCTTTTACGGATACTAAGTGGCAAATCTTGGGGTGCGGATCGGACAGCATTGCTCCGTCTTTATCGTGCTGTGATTCGTTCGAAGTTGGACTTTGGCAGCATTTTGTATTCTTCAGCTAGACCTTCAGTGCTCAGAAGGTTAGACACAGTCCATAACCAGGGCATCCGTGTGGCCGTTGGAGCTTTTCCAACGAGCCCAGTTGTTAGCCTCTACGCCGAATCGGGAGAACCTCCTCTGCGTTGTCGGCGTGATGTCCTGCTTGCTAATTATGGCTGTGGGCTGAAGTGTATGCCTGGGCATCCAACTTATCACGCGTTTTTCTCCCCTGAGCTGCACGAGCGATACTGCCTCCGCTCTCTGAGCCCCAGGCCAGCAGGTTTTCGTTTCCGTGAGCTTCTACGCCAGCACCATGTTGACATTCCTCAGCTGTTATCCAAGGGAGAGAGTATACACCCCCCTTGGTTACGCGCTACCTCCCATGTCGATCTCGGGATGACGCTCTACGGGAAATCTGGTACGCCTCTTGATAGTATTCGTCGTTGCTTTTTAGAATTTTTATCCAAATACAGTGGCCGTATTTGTATTTACACCGATGGTAGTAAGAGCCCCGACGGTGTTGGATGTACCTTTGTCACTGGCACCGCAACTTCTACTTACGGTTTGCCTAGTTGCACATCTATATATTCTGCCGAGCTATATGCTATTTATCTTCTGTATATTCGACGTCTAAAATTAGGTGACTGCCTTATTCTTAGCGATTCCCTTAGTGCCCTTCAGAGCATTCGTGAGCTGTACAATTACCATCCTTTGGTGCAGCGCATCCAGGACGTTCTCCACATTTTGCACGCTTCTGGTTTTAATGTGGAGTGCGCATGGATTCCTGGACACGTTGGCTTGCCGGGGAATGACACGGCGGATTTGGCAGCGAAATCGGCAGTCACAGCGCCCAGTGTTACGATTACCCATTCAACAGCAGAAGATTTTAGAGTGGCTGTACGGAGAGCCGTTTTTTCGACTTGGCATGCGGAGCGGTCGGCTCTCCGTGGTAATAAGCTGCGAGAGGTGAAGGACCTCCCTGTCAACTGGGTAACCTCCTCTCGTTTATTCCGCCGGGAGGAGGTAGTATAGCTCGGCTAAGAATTGGCCAGTGTAATTTTTACTCACAGTTCCCTTTTTAAACGTGAACCTGCTCCTGTCTGTGCGCTCTGTGGGGAGGCACAGACAGTTCGTCATGTGTTGCTGGAGTGTGGTCACCTGGCACACATTCGGTCATCTATGGGCATGCCGGCCTCTCTTGCTGAGGTCCTGGCAGATGACCCAAGAGCAGTGGACAGGATTTTTAAAATTTTAGCAAAAGTTTCTTTTACCTTGACGTTTTAGTGTGATAGCGGTTTTTTAAACTCTTTTGGTTTTAATGTGTTGATTTTAGATGGAGTTTTATATCCAGCTCTGGTTAGAGGGCTGGACGTTTCTGTTACTTCCGTTTCAACTGTGTTAGCTCTTTTACTTGTGTTTACTTTTTTGTTTGGTATTTTCTTACTGCCTATTGCCAAGTTTTAATCATAAGGGCGCTTATGACCTCGGCAGTTGAGCGCCCTTAAACACCATTATCATCATCATCATCATCATCGTAGACGACTTTGCCATCTATTGCACTTCTCAGCGCACACCTTTTTTGGAACGCCGTCTGCAGCGGTGTTTAGACAACCTTTCAGGTTGGAGAAATATCTCAATTAGTCCACGACCCCCATGTGTTCGCTTCCGAATGCTTCTTCATAAGCACGATATCGTAATGCCTAGAATGTTTCCCAGGGGGGAAAGGGTCCACCTTGGTTACTTACAACATCCCATGTAAACCTGGGAATGACGGCATACCGAAAGGCTACAATGCCGTTTTATAGTATCCGTAGGTGTTTTTTAAAATTTTTGTCAAACTACAATGACCGAACTTGTATATATATACTGAAGGAAGTAAGTGCACCATTGGTATTGGGTGTGCCTTTGTTTATGATACCAAACAATATACATTCGGTTTTCATAGTGGCACATCTATTTATAGTGCGGAGCTATATCCAATATATCGAGCCATCCTGCCCGTTGGCCGTCGAAATTTTAGTGACTGCCTTATATTGAGTGATTCCCTGAGTGCACTTCAGAGCCTTGGTGATCTCTACAACTATCATCCTATCGTGCAGCGTATCCAGGATGCCCTCCACGTTTTATCTACTTCCGGCATTAATTTGGAATGTGCATGGATTCCTAGTCATATTGGCTTGCCGGGGAATGAACTGGCAGATTTTGCAGCAAAGACGGCAAACACCGAGCCCAGTAGAAAAATGTCTTGCATGACATCGGAAGACTTTAGGCTTGTTGTGCGCAGGGCGATACTTTCGCGCTGGCACGAAGAGTGGTCAGCTCTCTGCGGAAGCAAGCTTAGAGTAGTGAAGGACCTTCCAAAAACTGGGTAACTTCCTCCCGTCATTCCCGACGGGAGGAAGTAATTTTGGCTCGTTTGCGTATTGGCCACTGCAATTTTACACATAGTTTCCTTTTTAAGAGTGAATCTGCTCTATTGTGTCTGCTCTGTGGAGAAGATTTGTCTGTCCGTTATGTGTTGCTAGATTGTGTTAATCTAGCACATATTCGAAAATCACTGCAATTGCCGGTCAGTCTTGCAGAAGGCCTGACGGACAATAGTCGAGCGGTAGCTAAGATTTTTTTAATTTTTATCGAAGATAACCTTCAAATTTCGGATTTAGTTGTTTTATGCTTGTTTCTGTATTAGTTTTGGTATTTTTCTTTCTTTTCTCTGATCACCAATCTGTGACTTTTTCTATGATAACCTTTTTACATTAATTTTTAGACTAATCTTTCGTTCTTATTGATAATATTTCTTATTGAGCTTTATCTCTGGCTTTTGCCATGATTTGTTTCATAACGGCGCTGACGATCTTGTAGTTGAGCGCCCATAAACACTAACCATCATCACCATCAGCACAGCTTGCTCACCGCTTTCAATGGAACGTAGTATCTGACACTCATTCCAGCGATCATTGTCCTTGTGGCCTCACCTTGGTTTCACACCACATTTCCTCAACTCGTGCGAGCATTTAGCAGCTAAGTCGGACTGGGTCTACCTTTAATCGCACAACACCCTCATCCGCTGTGTGAGAGAAGCTCCGCCGTGTTGCCGGTAAGCAGACTGGTACCTCCATATCGGGGCCACTCGTGGGCACCGACATCGTAGTTGATCCGGTTACTGTGACAGACGTCTTTGGTAGCACATTCGCAAATGTGTCCAGTTCCGCAAACTAACACCCGGCGTTCCGTGCCATTAAGAAGGAGGTGGAGTCTCAGAGTCTCTCTTTCCGGTCCTCTGACACTGAGTGCTATAACACATCTTTTAGCATGATGATGATGATGATGATGGTGTTTAAGGGCGCTCAACTGCCGAGGTCATAAGCGCCCTTACGATTAAAACTTGGCAATAGCCAGTAAGAAAATACCAAACAAAAAAGTAAACACAAATAAAAGAGCTAACATAGTTGAAACGGAAGTAACAGAAACGTCCAGCCCTCTAACCAGAGCTGGATATAAAACTCCATCTAAAATCAACACATTAAAACCAAAAGAGTTTTAAAAAACCGCTATCACACTAAAACCTCAAGGTAAAAGAAAGTTTGGCTAAAAATTTAAAAACCCTGTCCACTGCTCTTGGGTCATCTGCCAGGACCTCGGCAAGAGAGGCCGGCATGCCCATAGATGACCGAATGTGTGCCAGGTGACCACACTCCAGCAACACATGACGAACTGTCTGTGCCTCCCCACAGAGCGCACAGACAGGAGCAGGTTCACGTTTAAAAAGGTAACTGTGAGTAAAAATACAGTGGCCAATTCTTAGCCGAGCTAGTACTACCTCCTCCCGGCGGAATAAACGAGAGGAGGTTACCCAGTTGACAGGGAGGTCCTTCACCTCTCGCAGCTTATTACCACGGAGAGCCGACCACTCCGCATGCCAAGTCGAAAAAACGGCTCTCCGTACAGCCACTCTAAAATCTTCTGCTGTTGAATGGGTAATCGTAACACTGGGCGCTGTGACTGCCGATTTCGCTGCCAAATCCGCCGTGTCATTCCCTGGCAAGCCAACGTGTCCAGGAATCCATGCGCACTCCACATTAAAGCCAGAAGCGTGCAAAATGTGGAGAACGTCCTGGATGCGCTGCACCAAAGGATGGTAATTGTACAGCTCACGAATGCTCTGAAGGGCACTAAGGGAATCACTAAGAATAAGGCAGTCACCTAATTTTCGACGTCGAATATACAGAAGGGCTTGATAAATAGCATATAGCTCGGCAGAATATATAGATGTGCAACTAGGCAAACCGTAAGTAGAAGTTGCGGTGCCAGTTACAAAGGCACATCCAACACCGTCGGGGCTCTTACTACCATCGGTGTAAATACAAATACGGCCACTGTATTTGGATAAAAATTCTAAAAAGCAACGACGAATACTATCAAGAGGCGTAACAGATTTCCCGTAGAGCGTCATCCCGAGATCGACATGGGAGGTAGCGCGTAACCAAGGGGGGTGTATACTCTCTCCCTTGGATAACAGCCGAGGAATGTCAACATGGTGCTGGCGTAGAAGCTCACGGAAACGAAAACCTGCTGGCCTGGGGCTCAGAGAGCGGAGGCAGTATCGCTCGTGCAGCTCAGGGGAGAAAAACGCGTGATAAGTTGGATGCCCAGGCATACACTTCAGCCCACAGCCATAATTAGCAAGCAGGACATCACGCCGACAACGCAGAGGAGGTTCTCCCGATTCGGCGTAGAGGCTAACAACTGGGCTCGTTGGAAAAGCTCCAACGGCCACACGGATGCCCTGGTTATGGACTGTGTCTAACCTTCTGAGCACTGAAGGTCGAGCTGAAGAATACACAATGCTGCCATAGTCCAACTTCGAACGAATAACAGCACGATAAAGACGGAGCAATGTCGTCCGATCCGCACCCCAAGACTTGCCACTTAGTATCCGTAAAAGATTTAGAGAACGGTCACATCGTGCTCTAAGCTGTGCTATTTGTGGTGCCCAACAAAGTTTCCGATCGAAGATCAAACCAAGGAATCTCGCCTCGTCTGCGAAAGGAAGTAAATCTGGCCCGAGTCGAAGAGACGGCGGCATATGCCACTTACGGCGCCAGAAGTTAACGCAGACTGTCTTCTCAGCGGAGAAACGAAAACCGTGTTTCGAGCTCCATGCATAGAGATTGTCCAAACACCGCTGGAGACGGCGTTCCAAAAACGGTCTACGCTGAGAAGTACAGAAGATGGCAAAGTCGTCCACGAATAAACAGGAAGAGACACCTTGAGGCACACATAGTGATATGGAATTTATCGCAATAGCAAATAGAGTCACGCTGAGTACCGAGCCCTGCGGCACACCGTTCTCTTGAATAAAATGGTTAGAAAAAACCGAACCCACCCTCACTCGAAAAACGCGGTCCCGCATAAACTCCTGAATGACCAACGGTAGGCGTCCACGTATGTTCCAGTTGTGCAGAGAACGCAATATTCCCGCCCGCCAACACGTGTCGTAGGCCTTCTCGAGGTCAAAAAATATCCCAACTGTGGGGCTGTTCTTAAGAAACCCGTCCATAATCTGAGTTGACAGAGAGACAAGGTGGTCAGCAGTTGAACGTCGTCGTCGAAAGCCACACTGGATGTTCGTCAGAAGATTGTGGGATTCCAGCCACCACACCAACCGTCCATTGATCATGCGTTCCATCACCTTGCAAACGCAACTGGTGAGGGAAATAGGACGGTAACTGGAAGGAAGATGGCGGTCCTTTCCAGGTTTAAGAATGGGTATGATGGTGGCCTCCCGCCACTTGTCTGGAAAAATGCCATCAACCCAGACACGATTATAGACCTCGAGTAGGAAATCTTTGCCATCAGGAGAGAGATGTTGCAACATTTGGACGTGGATACCATCTGGACCTGGTGCTGAGTGTCGTGAAGAGGAGAGTGCATTGTCTAGCTCTGCCAGGGTGAAAAGGCGATTATAATCCTCAAGGTTGCCAGAAAGAAACGAGAATTCTTGAGATTCCACCTGGTTCTTAACTGTAAGAAACTCAGGGGAATAGTTGCCTGAGCTAGACACCTGAGCGAAAGCACTGCCTAAAGTATTCGCCACGTCAAATGTATCAACAACAGCTCCGGTAGGTGTTTTGAGACCGGCGATGGGCATATGGTTCGGTTTCCCAGCCACACGTCTTAACTTATCCCATACGACAGAGGAAGGTGTATGTCGATTAAAGGAACCCACGAATTTATTCCATGACATCTTTTTGCTATCCTTAATAACCCGCCTAGAATGTGCACGCATCCGTTTATAGTGTATCAGGTTATCCAGTGTAGGAAAACGCTGGAAAACCCGTAGAGCTCGTCTGCGAGCGCGAATAGCATCCCGACAGTCAGCGGTCCACCAAGGTACCGGAAATCGACGGCTGTAGCCAGTCGAACGCGGAATGGATTGCTCAGCAGCAGAAAGAATGGTCCCTGTAAGATGTTCGACCAAGTGGTTCACAGAGTCGTGCTCTTCGTAGCTAAATTCAGCCAAGTGGGAGTACAGTTCCCAGCTGGCGTGGTCTAGGCGCCAACTAGGTAAACGGGTGGAACATACAACGGGTGTCAAGACACTAATACGACAAGGAAAGTGGTCACTAGAATGCAAATCCGAGATGATATTCCAGCATAAGGTGACTGCCAGCTGAGGGGAACAAATTGCAATGTCAATGTGTGAAAAACTATGAAATGCGTCAGATAGAAAGGTGGGCTCTCCGGTGTTCAAGAGAGCAAGATTCTGACTATCCAAGAAGTCTTTAAGTAGCGTACCTCTCGCACAAGCCCGAGGAGAGCCCCAAAGAGGGTGATGGGCATTGACGTCGCCTACCAATAAAAACGGTGGTGGCAACTGCGAAATGAGGTGTTCTAAGTCGCTGTGCGAGAGGTCCGCAGATGGAGGCAAATAGATACTGCAAATGGTGAATGAAGCGGAGGGTAGCTTAATGCTGACAGCAACGGACTGGATTGCAGATTGTATGGGTACGGAGTTGGCAAAAATATCATCTCGAATAAGCATCATAGTGCCCCCATGTGCCGGGACACCGTCCTCCGGGGATAAATCACATCGTACGGAGGAGTACTGCCTGATGGTAACGGTGTCCTGTGGACGGAGCTTCGTCTCTTGTAAACATACAGCCAAGGGTTCATGCTGGCGCAGCAACAAGTCAAGCTCTGGTCGATGTGGTCGAATTCCGCGTATGTTCCAATGGAGGATAGCCATTGAGTATATTATGGGATAAGTTTCAAATCGAAAGACGCTTCTGCAGATTGGGATTAGCTGGTCGGTTCAATTTGTTCTTCTTAGGCGTTGGGCTAGTACTATTTTCAGGAGCACGATCCTGCCGTTTCCGCACTGTCCCTCTGGCAGTGGCGGCAGAATCCTCCTGGTCCATCTCCTCCACAAGGGAGGTCCCTTTTTCAAGAGCAGTTTTAGGTCCAAGTAGTTCGAACCGATTGGATGTGCTGATCGGCGAAGACGGCCGTCGCCGATTCACGCCCTCCTCCCCAGATGACCCTTCAGAGGAGGATACACGTGTGGAGTTGCGTGAACTTTTCTTACCTTTAGATGACTTGGTAATAGATTGCACATTCTCTTTCAAGAAGTCTTGTCGTACATACTTGGTCTTAAACTGTTTTTCCGGGGCAGAAGACGTCGTGAATTTACCAACTTTAGTTCCAGAGGTCGAGGCTTTCGGTGACAACTGTGCAGGACTATTCTGTAAGCTAGCGGATTTGGCAGATGTTGATACCAACTTGGGTGTAGGTGCCGAAGGCTTTGGCAGCGCTTGGGCTAAAATAACCTTTTCCGCAATTGTAGCCCCGTTCATATCGCCGGTCTGTGTTGCGATTTCCCGACGCGGTACCGGTTTAGCTGCAACTGAGCTATAGGTACCGGACCTCGGGGCAGAGGGTTGGCGGAGTCGCAGGAGCTTCCGGGCTTCCAAGAAGGACACCTTCTCTTTCACCCGTATCTCCTGGATCGCTCGTTCCTCTGCAAAACGGGGGCAGTCTCGGGAACTAGATGGGTGTTCCCCGTTACAGTTCACACACGATGGAGCTGAAGCACAAGCCCCATCGTGGGAGATGTCACCGCAGTGGACGCAGGTGGACTTGCCGGTACACAACTCACTAGTGTGACCAAAACGTTGGCATTTAAAGCACCTCAGCGGATTGGGTATATAAGGCCTAACTTCGATGGCTTCATACCCTGCCCTAATCTTTTGAGGCAGATCAACCCGATCAAAAGTAAGAAACAGGGTACGAGTAGGCAGGAATTCACCGTTGATCTTACGTTGTACCCGATAAACAGCTGAGACACCCTGAGTCGCAAGATTTTCTTGGATCTCCTCAATTGACAAACCGTCCAACGCGCGGGTTGTTATTACACCGCGGGAGGAGTTCAGCGACTTGTGCACCTCGACCTTCACTGGATAGCTGGCTAACATGGTGGCTTTAAGTATTCTTGCAGCTTGCGAGGCGGAGTTGGCTTCTACAAGAAGTGTACCGTTGCGAGCTCGAACGCAAGATTTGACCGGACCAGCAATGGCATCGAGACCCTTTTGGATAGTAAAAGGGCTCACCGTAAGGAACTTCTTACCTTCCTCTGTCCTATGAATAACCAAGTAGCGAGGACCACATGACTCGACTACTTCCTTTCCAACGTTTGCATTTAAAATAAGGGGTTTTGGTTTTGGTGCCATAAAAAAAATGGTGTAAATTCATCCCCCAGTGCTCCCCACCCACCACGGAGCCCAACGAGGGATCACCCCACTGGGGTGACAGGGCTACACAGGGGATATAGCGGGCTCGCCGTCCCACTCACCCTGGAGTTCGGTGTAATACCTAGTCCTGGCCGATTGACTAGGGGTGGGTTAGTCCCTAGCCTCCCGTTTAGGCAAATCAGAAACCAAAGCGGTGTATTAGGCTGCGCACCCTCCCCAGTTACTGAAAGACAGAAGCCCAGGCTCAGGTACGCAACCCTCAACCAACCAGGATATTCCTTTTCACCGACACGGGTCTCCACGCACGGCCTACACGTGGGTGGGCATTTTGACCTACTGACTCCCTCACCACTCTGAGGTTGCCCACAGAGGGAGTCAAGGTGGCTCGGGACCCCGGGTGCGCCTAACCCGTACCTACCGTAGTAGGCCCCTGGGGGGTTTTAGCATGCGAGAGCTGGATGCCTTATTAGCATCTTCTCGGCATTCCGCTCCAGGACGTGATGGTATCCACGTCGCAATACTCCAGCACTTCTCTTCTGATGGTAAACTCTATCTCCTGAGCCTATATAACCACGTTTGGCAAGAGGGCGTGTTTCCTACCGTTGTTCATATTTTAAAACCGGTAAAGGATCATGGACTTCCTTCCAGTGACCGTCCTATCTCCCTCACCAGTGCTGTTTGAAAGGTGATGGAGCGCATGATCAATGGGCGGTTACGATGGTGGCTCGATTCTGAGAAACTGCTCTATAATATCCAATGCGGCTTTCACCGATATCGCTCCTCGACTGACCACCTATTCTCCCTCTCGACTCACATCCTGAATGGATTTTTGCGCAAGTGCCAAACTGTGGCCATATTTTTCGATCTCGAGAAACCTTATGACACTTGCTGGACGACTGGTTAATTGCGAACCTTGCACAAGTGGGGCTGTCGTGGCCGCCTTCCTGCGGGAGTTCATGATGATGATGATGATAATGGTGTTTAAGGGCGCTCAACTGCCGAGGTCATAAGCGCCCTTACGATTAAAACTTGGCAATAGGCAGTAAGAAAATACCAAAAAAGGAAAAACACACAAGTAAAAAGGGCTAACACAGTTGAAAAGTAAGTAACAGAACGGTCCAGCCCTCTAACAGAGCTGGATATAAAACTCCATCTAAAATCAACACATTAAAATTAAAAGTGTTTAAAAAGAACTGCTATCACACTAAAACGTCAAGGTAAAAGAAAGTTTTGCTAAAAATTTAAAAACCCTGTCCACTGCTCTTGGGTCATCTGCCAGGACCTCAGCAAGAGAGGCCGGCATGCCCATACATGACCGAATGTGTGCCAGGTGACCACACTCCAGCAACACATGACGAACTGTCTGTGCCTCCCCACAGAGCGCACAGACAGGAGCAGGTTCACGTTTAAAAAGGTAACTGTGAGTAAAAATACAGTGGCCAATTCTTAGCCGAGCTAGTACTACCTCCTCCCGGCGGAATAAACGAGAGGAGGTTACCCAGTTGACAGGGAGGTCCTTCACCTCTCGCAGCTTATTACCACGGAGAGCCGACCACTCCGCATGCCAAGTCGAAAAAACGGCTCTCCGTACAGCCACTCTAAAATCTTCTGCTGTTGAATGGGTAATCGTAACACTGGGCGCTGTGACTGCCGATTTCGCTGCCAAATCCGCCGTGTCATTCCCTGGCAAGCCAACGTGTCCAGGAATCCATGCGCACTCCACATTAAAACCAGAAGCGTGCAAAATGCGGAGAACGTCCTGGATGCGCTGCACCAAAGGATGGTAATTGTACAGCTCACGAATGCTCTGAAGGGCACTAAGGGAATCACTAAGTATAAGGCAGTCACCTAATTTTCGACGTCGAATATACAGAAGGGCTTGATAAATAGCATATAGCTCGGCAGAATATATAGATGTGCAACTAGGCAAACCGTAAGTAGAAGTTGTGGTGCCAGTTACAAAGGCACATCCAACACCGTCGGGGCTCTTACTACCATCGGTGTAAATACAAATATGGCCACTGTATTTGGATAAAAATTCTAAAAAGCATCGACGAATACTATCAAGAGGCGTAACAGATTTCCCGTAGAGCGTCATCCCGAGATCGACATGGGAGGTAGCGCGTAACCAAGGGGGGTGTATACTCTCTCCCTTGGGTAACAGCCGAGGAATGTCAACATGGTGCTGGCGTAGAAGCTCACGGAAACGAAAACCTGCTGGCCTGGGGCTCAGAGAGCGGAGGCAGTATCGCTCGTGCAGCTCAGGGGAGAAAAAAGCGTGATAAGTTGGATGCCCTGGCATACACTTCAGCCCACAGCCATAATTAGCAAGCAGGACATCACGCCGACAACGCAGAGGAGGTTCTCCCGATTCGGCGTAGAGGCTAACAACTGGGCTCGTTGGAAAAGCTCCAACGGCCACACGGATGCCCTGGTTATGGACTGTGTCTAACATTCTGAGCACTGAAGGTCGAGCTGAAGAATACACAATGCTGCCATAGTCCAACTTCGAACGAATCACAGCACGATAAAGACGGAGCAATGCCGTCCGATCCGCACCCCAAGACTTGCCACTTAGTATCCGTAAAAGATTTAGAGAACGGTCACATCGTGCTCTAAGCTGTGCTATTTGTGGTGCCCAACAAAGTTTCCGATCGAAGATCAAACCAAGGAATCTCGCCTCGTCTGCGAAAGGAAGTAAATCTGGCCCGAGTCGAAGAGACGGCGGCATTTGCCACTTACGGCGCCAGAAGTTAACGCAGACTGTCTTCTCAGCGGAGAAACGAAAACCGTGTTTCGAGCTCCATGCATAGAGATTGTCCAAACACCGCTGGAGACGGCGTTCCAAAAACGGTGTACGCTGAGAAGTACAGAAGATGGCAAAGTCGTCCACGAATAAACAGGAAGAGACACCTTGAGGCACACATAGTGATATGGAATTTATCGCAATAGCAAATAGAGTCACGCTGAGTACCGAGCCCTGCGGCACTCCGTTCTCTTGAATAAAATGGTTAGATAAAACTGAACCCACCCTCACTCGAAAAACGCGGTCCCGCATAAACTCCTGAATGACCAACGGTAGGCGTCCACGTATGTTCCAGTTGTGCAGAGAACGCAATATTCCCGCCCGCCAACACGTGTCGTAGGCCTTCTCGAGGTCAAAAAATATCCCAACTGTGGGGCTGTTCTTAAGAAACCCGTCCATAATCTGAGTTGACAGAGAGACAAGGTGGTCAGCAGTTGAACGTCGTCGTCGAAAGCCACACTGGATGTTCGTCAGAAGATTGTGGGATTCCAGCCACCACACCAACCGTCCATTGATCATGCGTTCCATCACCTTGCACACGCAACTGGTGAGGGAAATAGGACGGTAACTGGAAGGAAGATGGCGGTCCTTTCCAGGTTTAAGAATGGGTATGATGGTGGCCTCCCGCCACTTGTCTGGAAAAATGCCATCAACCCAGACACGATTATAGACCTCGAGTAGGAAATCTTTGCCATCAGGAGAGAGATGTTGCAACATTTGGACGTGGATACCATCTGGACCTGGTGCTGAGTGTCGTGAAGAGGAGAGTGCATTGTCTAGCTCTGCCAGGGTGAAAAGGCGATTATAATCCTCAAGGTTGCCAGAAAGAAACGAGAATTCTTGAGATTCCACCTGGTTCTTAACTGTAAGAAACTCAGGGGAATAGTTGCCTGAGCTAGACACCTGAGCGAAAGCACTGCCTAAAGTATTCGCCACGTCAAATGTATCAACAACAGCTCCGGTAGGTGTTTTGAGACCGGCGATGGGCATATGGTTCGGTTTCCCAGCCACACGTCTTAACTTATCCCATACGACAGAGGAAGGTGTATGTCGATTAAAGGAACCCACGAATTTATTCCATGACATCTTTTTGCTATCCTTAATAACCCGCCTAGAATGTGCACGCATCCGTTTATAGTATATCAGGTTATCCAGTGTGGGATAACGCTGGAAAACCCGTAGAGCTCGTCTGCGAGCGCGAATAGCATCCCGACAGTCAGCGGTCCACCAAGGTACCGGAAATCGACGGCTGTAGCCAGTCGAACGCGGAATGGATTGCTCAGAAGCAGAAAGAATGGTCTCTGTAAGATGTTCGACCAAGTGGTTCACAGAGTCGTGCTCTTCGTAGCTAAATTCAGCCAAGTGGGAGTACAGTTCCCAGCTGGCGTGGTCTAGGCGCCAACTAGGTAAACGGGTGGAACATACAACGGGTGTCAAGACACTAATACGACAGGGAAAGTGGTCACTAGAATGCAAATCCGAGATGATATTCCAGCATAAGGTGACTGCCAGCTGAGGGGAACAAATTGCAATGTCAATGTGTGAAAAACTATGAAATGCGTCAGATAGAAAGGTGGGCTCTCCGGTGTTCAAGAGAGCAAGATTCTGACTATCCAAGAAGTCTTTAAGTAGCGTACCTCTCGCACAAGCCCGAGGAGAGCCCCAAAGAGGGTGATGGGCATTCACGTCGCCTACCAATAAAAAGGGTGGTGGCAACTGCGAAATGAGGTGTTCTAAGTCGCTGTGCGAGAGGTCCGCAGATGGAGGCAAATAGATACTGCAAATGGTGAATGAAGCGGAGGGTAGCTTAATGCTGACAGCAACGGACTGGATTGCAGATTGTATGGGTACGGAGTTGGCAAAAATATCATCCCGAATAAGCATCATAGTGCCCCCATGTGCCGGGACACCGTCCTCCGGGGATAAATCACATCGTACGGAGGAGTACTGCCTGATGGTAACGGTGTCCTGTGGACGGAGCTTCGTCTCTTGTAAACATACAGCCAAGGGTTCATGCTGGCGCAGCAACAAGTCAAGCTCTGGTCGATGTGGTCGAATTCCGCGTATGTTCCAATGGAGGATAGCCATTGAGTATATTATGGGATAAGTTTCAAATCGAAAGACGCTTCTGCAGATTGGGATTGGCTGGTCGGTTCAATTTGTTCTTCTTAGGCGTTGGGCTAGTACTATTTTCAGGAGCACGATCCTGCCGTTTCCGCACTGTCCCTCTGGCAGTGGCGGCAGAATCCTCCTGGTCCATCTCCTCCACATGGGAGGTCCCTTTTTCAAGAGCAGTTTTCGGTCCAAGTAGTTCGAACCGATTGGATGTGCTGATCGGCGAAGACGGCCGTCGCCGATTCACGCCCTCCTCCCCAGATGACCCTTCAGAGGAGGATACACGTGTGGAGTTGCGTGAACTTTTCTTACCTTTAGATGACTTGGTAATAGATTGCACATTCTCTTTCAAAAAGTCTTGTCGTACATACTTGGTCTTAAACTGTTTTTCTGGGGCAGAAGACGTCGTGAATTTAATAGCTTTAGTTCCGGAGGTCGAGGCTTTCGGTGACAAATGTGCAGGACTATTCTGTAAGCTGGCGGATTTGGCAGATGTTGATACCAACTTGGGTGTAGGTGCCGAAGGCTTTGGCAGCGCTTGGGCTAAAATTACCTTTTCCGCAATTGTAGCCCCGTTCATATCGCCGGTCTGGGTTGCGATTTCCCGACGCGGTACCGGTTTAGCTGCAACTGAGCTATAGGTACCGGACCTCGGGGCAGAGGGTTGGCGGAGTCGCAGGAGCTTCCGAGCTTCCAAGAAGGACACCTTCTCTTTCACCCGTATCTCCTGGATCGCTCGTTCCTCTGCAAAACGGGGGCAGTCTCGGGAACTAGATGGGTGTTCCCCGTTACAGTTCACACACGATGGAGCTGAAGCACAAGCCCCATCGTGGGAGGTGTCACCGCAGTGGACGCAGGTGGACTTGCCGGTACACAACTCACTAGTGTGACCAAAACGTTGGCATTTAAAGCACCTCAGCGGATTGGGTATATAAGGCCTAACTTCGATGGCTTCATACCCTGCTCTAATCTTTTGAGGCAGATCAACCCGATCAAAAGTAAGAAACAGGGTACGAGTAGGCAGGAATTCACCGTTGATCTTACGTTGTACCCGATAAACAGCTGAGACACCCTGAGTCGCAAGATTTTCTTTGATCTCCTCAATGGACAAACCGTCCAACGCGCGGGTTGTTATTACACCGCGGGAGGAGTTCAGCGACTTGTGCACCTCGACCTTCACTGGATAGCTGGCTAACATGGTAGCTTTAAGTATTCTTGCAGCTTGCGAGGCGGAGTTGGCTTCGACAAGAAGTGTACCATTGCGAGCTCGAACGCAGGATTTAACAGGACCAGCAATGGCATCGAGACCCTTTTGGATAGTAAAAGGGCTCACCGTAAGGAACTTCTTACCTTCCTCTGTCCTATGAATGACCAAGTAGCGAGGACCACATGACTCGACTACTTCCTTTCCAACTTCTTTATTAAGGGGTTTTTGTTTTGGTGCCATAGAAAAAATGGTATAAATTCATCCCCCAGTGCTCCCCACCCACCACGGAGCCCAACGAGGGGTCACCCCACTGGGGTGACAGGGCTACACAGGGGATATAGCGGGCTCGCCGTCCCACTCACCCTGGAGTTCGGTGTAATACCTAGTCCTGGCCGATTGACTAGGGGTGGGTTAGTCCCTAGCCTCCCGTTTAGGCAAATCAGAAACCAAAGCGGTGTATTAGGCTGCGCACCCTCCCCAGTTACTGAAAGACAGAAGCCCAGGCTCAGGTACGCAACCCTCAACCAACCAGGATGTTCCTCTTCACCGACACGGGTCTCCACGCACGGCCTACACGTGGGTGGGCATTTTCACCTACTGACTCCCTCACCACTCTGAGGTTGCCCACAGAGGGAGTTCAGGTGGCTCGGGACCCCGGGTGCGCCTAACCCGTACCTACCGTAGTAGGCCCCTGGGGGGGGAGTTCATGATGAACAGGGGGTTTCGTGTGCGTGTGGGTTTTGTTTGCTCTCGTGTTTTTAGTCAGGAGAACGGAGTACCTCAAGGATCGATACTCAGCGTCACTCTCTTTGCTGTCGCCATCAATCCCAGTGTCGAGTGTGTTCCTGCAGGTATTTCCTCCTCCTTATACGTGGACGATTTTGCAATTTGTTGCAGCTCTCGGCGCACTTGCCTTTTGGAGCGTCGGCTGCAGGCATGTCTTGATCTTCTACACGCTTGGAGTGTTGAAAATGGTTTCCGTTTTTCTTCCGAGAAGACAGTTTGTGTAAACTTCTGGCGTCGGAAACGTTACGATCCGCCTTCTCTACACCTTGGGCCGAAACCGCTACCCTTTGCCGAAACGGTGAAGTTTCTCGGCTTGGTGTTCGACAGAAAGCTTAGCTGGTCATCCCATATCTCTTCGCTGAAGGCTAGATGTCATCGTTAGCTAAACATTTTACGTGTTTTATGTGGCACATCCTGGGGAGCAGATCGTACAGTGTTGTTACAGCTCCAACGTTCCGTTATCCGCCCTAAACTTGATTACGGGTGTATTGTATACTCTTCGATATGTCCGTGTTTACGTCGTTTAAGCCCAGTTCACCATTGCGGGATTCGCCTGGACGTAGGTGCGTTTCCAACTAGCCCGGTAATTAGTTTGTATGCGGAAGCTGCTGAACCTCCGCTGTGCTATAGGCGTGAGGTGCTTCTTTGCAGCTATGCTCTCCGCCTCTTTGCCTTGCCAGATCACCCGTCTTTAAGTTATTCTTTGACGAGTCTCTTGACCGTCAATATGCTGTCGGCGCACAGGCCTTGCTTCCGTCATGGGTTCGTTTTCGTCTCCTTCTTCGTCTCTTGGTTGTTCGCCTACCGCCTGTCGATCCACTGGAGGAATGTTCCTTCCCTCATTGGTTACGTTGCGACACTCTGTTCCACCTTGGATTGGCCTCCATGCCGAAGTCACTGACTCCGTTTTCAGTCTTCCGCTCCACATTTTTAGCTTTGCAGGCCGAGTTTCCTAACCAATGTTTTATTTACACGGATGGTTTCAAGTAAGACCGTGGTGTGGGGTGTTCTTTAGTTTTTAATTCGCGGAGTTATACATTTCATCTTTCGGGGCAGTGTTCGGTTTTTACCGCAGAACTTTTTAGTATCTATCAAGCTCTTCTTTTTATCCGGGGACAGGATCATAGGCAGTTTGTTATATGTAGCGATTCCCTCAGTGCACTGCAGGGCCTTAGTGAGCTGTATTCCTACCATCCTTTGATGCAGCGTATTCAGGACCGTCTGCACTCGCTCGCTGACACTGGCGTCAACGTGTCGTTGTTTGGGTTCCTGGCCACGTGGGTGTGTGTGGTAACGAACAGGCGAACAAAGCTGCCAAGTCTGCGATTTTATTGACTAATGTTTTTAGCTCCACTGTTCCTCCGGGTGATGTTGGTGTTCACCTGCGTCGGGCCGTTCTTTCGCGCTGGTTCGCGGAATGGTCCGGCGTGCGTGGTAACAAGCTGAGAGAAGTTAAATCCCTTCCTGTCCCCTGGCCTACTTCTTCGTGAGCCTGTCACCGTGATGAAGTGATTTTAGCGCGTCTGCGTATAGGGCACTGCTGTTTTAGCCATCGGTAGTTTTTATGTGGGGAACCCACACCTCAATGTGCTTCGTGTAACGAGCCTTTGACGGTGCGTCATCTTTTATTGGAGTGCCGCCTTTTTCTTGTGCTGCGTGCGTCCGTGTGTATGCCAGCTGACCTTCCCACCCTGCTAGGCGACAACCCTGGTACTTGTGAGGGACTTTTTACCTTTCTTCGTCGCTGCGGGATGTACAGTCGGGTTTAATTTATCGCGTTTTTCTTTTTTTTTTTTTTTTTTTTTATCTTTTTACCGACTTGTCTTTTGCGTTACTTTTCCTTTCCTTCAGTGGCACTGTCATTTGTGTCAGTTTCCTCCTTTTGTTTTAGCCTAGCCTTGGTAGCTCTTTTATGCCTTCTCGATGGTTTTAACCCTTGTGCAGTACTCCTGTTTTAGTGTTTTTCCGCGTTTTAGTTCTTAGCTCTTTTATTTACCCTAGGGCGCTAATAACTCTAGCAGTTTTGCGCTCTAAAACCCCACTACTACTACGACTACTATTAATATTACTACTACTACTACTACTACTACTACTACTACTACTACTACTACTACTACTACTACTACTGTTGGATGACTTTTTGGGCTACATGGTAGTTTGGGAGCACTGAGGACTGATGATGATGATGATGATGATGGTGATTGGGGTTTGAGGGCGCTCAACTGCTCGGTTATCAGCGCCCTTAACATAACACCATGATGTTAAAATACCAGTTCTAAAATCTTGTTCAAAGGAATTAAAACAGCTAACACAAGAGATGAAAACCAGTATAAAAACGAAAACGAAGGTAAAATAGCTGTCCAGCTCTCTAACCAGAGCGGGCGATAAAACTGTGACATTAATATAGCTAAATAGAGATAAAAACCAGTGTAAAACATGAACACCAAGGTAAAATAGCTGTCCCGCCTGAAACCAGAGCCGGCGATAAAACTATGTCATTAAAAGAGCTAAAACGTAACACAAAAGTGTCGATAAGAGACACTTGTAACAACTAAAGCTTAGATATTAAATGAGGTGTTTAAAGGTTAAATTTCCGCTACAGTATCACGCTATGCAGCTACCACAGACTAAAACCGCAAGGTAAAGGAAACTTGTCCTAAAAATTTAAAAACTCGGTTCACTTCTTTTGGATAATTAGCCAGGACCTCGGCAAGAGAGGCCGGCATGTACAAAGATCATCGACTGTGTGTCAGGTGACCACACTCTAACAACACATGGCGAACTGACTGTGTCTCCCTCAGATCGCACAGAGAGGAACAGATTCCCTGTTATAAAGTTAGATGTGGATAAAAATACAGTGACCTAGTCGTAGTCAAGCCAATATTACCTGCTCCCGGCGGGATAATCAAGAGGAGGTTACCCAGTTGATAGGGAGCTCCTTCACATCGCTAAGATTGTTTCCGCGTAGAGCTGACCACTCGTATGCCAGCATGAAACCACTGCTCAGCCGTTACAGAATTAACGGAAACATTTGGCTCTGTAGTCCCCATCTTATCCGCCGAATCCGACACGTGTCCAGGAATCCAGGCGCAGTCCACATTAACGCCAGAAGCGAACAAAATATGCAGCGTATCCTGGACGCACTGTACGATGGGACAGCTACTGTAAAGCTCACGGAGGCTGTGAAGGGCACTGAGGTAATCACTCATAATAAGGTGGCTGTAAAGCTCACGGAGGCTGTGAAGGACACTGAGGTAATCACTCATAATAAGGTGCCTTAAAGCTAACGGAGGCTGTGAAGGGCACTGAGGTAATCACTCATAATAAGGTGGCTGTAAAGCACACGGAGGCTGTGAAGGGCACTGAGTAATCACTCATAATAAGGTGCCTGTAAAGCACACGGAGGCTGTGAAGGGCACTGAGGGAATCACTCATAATAAGGTGGCTGTAAAGCTCACGGAGGCTGTGAAGCGCACTAAGGGAATCACTCCTAATAACGTGGTTGTAAAGCTCATGGAGGCTGTGAAGGACAGTGAAATAATCTCTCATAATAAGGTGGCTGTAAAACACACGGAGGCTGTGAACGGCACTGATGGAATCACTCACAATAAGGTGGCTGTAAAGCTCACGGAGGCTGTGAAGGGCACTGGAATAATATCTCATAATAAGGTGGCTGTAAATCTCACGGAGGCTGTGAAGGGCATTGAAATAATCTCTCATAATAAGGTGGCTTAAAGCTCACGGAGGCTGTGAAGGGCACTGAGGGAATCACTCCTAATAAGGTGGCTGTAAAGCTCACGGAGGCTGTGAAGGGCGCTGAGGCAATCACTCATAATAAGGTGGCTGTAAAGCTCACGGAGGCTGTGAAGGGCGCTGAGGGAATCTTTGATAATAAGGTGGCTGTAAAGCTCACGGACGCGGTGAAGGGCACTGAGGGAATCACTCATAATAAGGGGGCTGTAAAGCTCACGGAGGCTGTGAAGGGCAGTGAAATAATCTCTCATAATAACGTGGATGTAAAACTCACGGAGGCTGTGAACGGCACTGATGGAATCACTCATAATAAGGTGGCTGTAAAGCTCACGGAGGCTGTGAATGATGATGATAATGGTGTTTAAGGGCGCTCAACTGCCGAGGTCATAAGCGCCCTTACGATTAAAACTTGGCAATAGGCAGTAAGAAAATACCAAAAAAGGAAAAAAAAAAAAAAAAAAAAAAAAAAAAAAACACAAGTAAAAGAGCTAACACAGTTGAAAAGGAAGTAACAGAACGGTCCAGCCCTCTAAACAGAGCTGGATATAAAACTCCATCTAAAATCAACACATTAAAATTAAAAGTGTTTAAAAAAAACTGCTATCACACTAAAACGTCAAGGTAAAAGCAAGTTTTGCTAAAAATTTAAAAACCCTGTCCACTGCTCTTGAGTCATCTGCCAGGACCTCAGCAAGAGAGGCCGGCATGCCCATAGATGACCGAATGTGTGCCAGGTGACCACACTCCAGCAACACATGACGAACTGTCTGTGCCTCCCCACAGAGCGCACAGACAGGAGCAGGTTCACGTTTAAAAAGGCAACTGTGAGTAAAAATACAGTGGCCAATTCTTAGCCGAGCTAGTACTACCTCCTCCCGGCGGAATAAACGAGAGGAGGTTACCCAGTTGACAGGGAGGTCCTTCACCTCTCGCAGCTTATTACCACGGAGAGCCGACCACTCCGCATGCCAAGTCGAAAAAACGGCTCTCCGTACAGCCACTCTAAAATCTTCTGCTGTTGAATGGGTAATCGTAACACTGGGCGCTGTGACTGCCGATTTCGCTGCCAAATCCGCCGTGTCATTCCTGGCAAGCCAACGTGTCCAGGAATCCATGCGCACTCCACATTAAAACCAGAAGCGTGCAAAATATGGAGGACGTCCTGGATGCGCTGCACCAAAGGATGGTAATTGTACAGCTCACGAATGCTCTGAAGGGCACTAAGGGAATCACTAAGAATAAGGCAGTCACCTAATTTTCGACATCGAATATACAGAAGGGCTTGGTAAATAGCATATAGCTCGGCAGAATATATAGATGTGCAACTAGGCAAACCGTAAGTAGAAGTTGCGGTGCCAGTGACAAAGGCACATCCAACACCGTCGGGGCTCTTACTACCATCGGTGTAAATACAAATACGGCCACTGTATTTGGATAAAAATTCTAAAAAACAACGACGAATACTATCAAGAGGCGTAGCAGATTTCCCGTAGAGCGTCATCCCGAGATCGACATGGCAGGTAGCGCGTAACCAAGGGGGGTGTATACTCTCTCCCTTGGATAACAGCCGAGGAATGTCAACATGGTGCTGGCGTAGAAGCTCACGGAAACGAAAACCTGCTGGCCTGGGGCTCAGAGAGCGGAGGCAGTATCGCTCGTGCAGCTCAGGGGAGAAAAACGCGTGATAAGTTGGATGCCCAGGCATACACTTCAGCCCACAGCCATAATTAGCAAGCAGGACATCACGCCGACAACGCAGAGGAGGTTCTCCCGATTCGGCGTAGAGGCTAACAACTGGGCTCGCTGGAAAAGCTCCAACGGCCACACGGATGCCCTGGTTATGGACTGTGTCTAACCTTCTGAGCACTGAAGGTCGAGCTGAAGAATACACAATGCTGCCATAGTCCAACTTCGAACGAATCACAGCACGATAAAGACGGAGCAATGCCGTCCGATCCGCACCCCAAGATTTGCCACTTAGTATCCGTAAAAGATTTAGAGAACGGTCACACCGTGCTCTAAGCTGTGCTATTTGTGGTGCCCAACAAAGTTTCCGATCGAAGATCAAACCAAGGAATCTCGCCTCGTCTGCGAAAGGAAGTAAATCTGGCCCGAGTCGAAGAGACGGCGGCATTTGCCACTTACGGCGCCAGAAGTTAACGCAGACTGTATTCTCAGCGGAGAAACGAAAACCGTGTTTCGAGCTCCAAGCATAGAGATTGTCCAAACACCGCTGGAGGCGGCGTTCCAAAAACGGTGTACGCTGAGAAGTACAGAAGATGGCAAAGTCGTCCACGAATAAACAGGAAGAGACACCTTGAGGCACACATAGTGATATGGAATTTATCGCAATAGCAAATAGAGTCACGCTGAGTACCGAGCCCTGCGGCACTCCGTTCTCTTGAATAAAATGGTTAGAAAAGACCGAGCCCACCCTCACTCGAAAAACGCGGTCCCGCATAAACTCCTGAATGACCAACGGTAGGCGTCCACGAATGTTCCAGTTGTGCAGAGAACGCAATATTCCCGCCCGCCAACACGTGTCGTAGGCCTTCTCGAGGTCAAAAAATATCCCAACTGTGGGGCTGTTCTTAAGAAACCCGTCCATAATCTGAGTTGACAGAGAGACAAGGTGGTCAGCAGTTGAACGTCGTCGTCGAAAGCCACACTGGATGTTCGTCAGCAGATTGTGGGATTCCAGCCACCACACCAACCGTCCATTGATCATGCGTCCCATCACCTTGTACACGCAACTGGTGAGGGAAATAGGACGGTAACTGGAAGGAAGATGGCGGTCCTTTCCAGGTTTAAGAATGGGTATGATGGTGGCCTCCCGCCACTTGTCTGGAAAAAAGCCATCAACCCAGACACGATTATAGACCTCGAGTAGGAAATCTTTGCCATCAGGAGAGAGATGTTGCAACATTTGGACGTGGATACCATCTGGACCTGGTGCTGAGTGTCGTGAAGAGGAGAGTGCATTGTCTAGCTCTGCCAGGGTGAAAAGGCGATTATAATCCTCAAGGTTGCGAGAAAGAAACGAGAATTCTTGAGATTCCACCTGATTCTTAACTGTAAGAAACTCAGGGGAATAATTGCCTGAGCTAGACACCTGAGCGAAAGCACTGCCTAAAGTATTCGCCACGTCAAATGTATCAACAACAGCTCCGGTAGGTGTTTTGAGACCGGCGATGGGCATATGGTTCGGTTTCCCAGCCACACGTCTTAACTTATCCCATACGACAGAGGAAGGTGTATGTCGATTAAAGGAACCCACGAATTTATTCCATGACATCTTTTTGCTATCCTTAATAACCCTCCTGGAATGTACACGCATCCGTTTATAGTGTATCAGGTTATCCAGTGTAGGAAAACGCTGGAAAACCCGTAGAGCTCGTCTGCGAGCGCGAATAGCATCCCGACAGTCATCGGTCCACCAAGGTACCGGAAATCGACGGCTGTAGCCAGTCGAACGCGGAATGGATTGCTCAGCAGCAGAAAGAATGGTCCCTGTGAGATGTTCGACCAAGTGGTTCACAGAGTCGTGCTCTTCGTAGCTAAATTCAGCCAAGTAGGAGTACAGTTCCCAGCTGGCGTGGTCTAGGCGCCAACTAGGTAAACGGGTGGAACATACTACGGGTGTCAAGACACTAATACGACAAGGAAAGTGGTCACTAGAATGCAAATCCGAGATGATATTCCAGCATAAGGTGACTGCTAGCTGAGGGGAACAAATTGCAATGTCAATGTGTGAAAAACTATGAAATGCGTCAGAAAGAAAGGTGGGCTCTCCGGTGTTCAAGAGAGCAAGATTCTGACTATCCAAGAAGTCTTTAAGTAGCGTACCTCTCGCACAAGCCCGAGGAGAGCCCCAAAGAGGGTGATGGGCATTCACGTCGCCTACCAATAAAAAGGGTGGTGGCAACTGCGAAATGAGGTGTTCTAAGTCGCTGTGCGAGAGGTCCGCAGATGGAGGCAAATAGATACTGCAAATGGTGAATGAAGCGGAGGGTAGCTTAATGCTGACAGCAACGGACTGGATTGCAGATTGTATGGGTACGGAGTTGGCAAAAACATCATCTCGAATAAGCATCATAGTGCCCCCATGTGCCGGGACACCGTCCTCCGGGGATAAATCACATCGTACGGAGGAGTACTGCCTGATGGTAACGGTGTCCTGTGGACGGAGCTTCGTCTCTTGTAAACATACAGCCAAGGGTTCATGTTGGTGCAGCAACAAGTCAAGCTCTGGTCGATGTGGTCGAATTCCGCGTATGTTCCAATGGAGGATAGCCATTGAGTATATTATGGGATAAGTTTCAAATCGAAAGACGCTTCTGCAGATTGGGATTAGCTGGTCGGTTCAATTTGTTCTTCTTAGGCGTTGGGCTAGTACTATTTTCAGGAGCACGATCCTGCCGTTTCCGCACTGTCCCTCTGGCAGTGGCGGCAGAATCCTCCTGGTCCATCTCCTCCACAAGGGAGGTCCCTTTTTCAAGAGCAGTTTTCGGTCCAAGTAGTTCGAACCGATTGGATGTGCTGATCGGCGAAGACGGCCGTCGCCGATTCACGCCCTCCTCCCCAGATGACCCTTTAGAGGAGGATACACGTGTGGAGTTGCGTGAACTTTTCTTACCTTTAGATGACTTGGTAATAGATTGCACATTCTCTTTCAAAAAGTCTTGTCGTACATAGTGGGTCTTAAATTGTTTTTCTGGGGCAGAAGACGTCGTGAATTTAATAGCTTTAGTTCCGGAGGTCGAGGCTTTAGGTGACAAGTGTGCAGGACTATTCTGTAAGCTGGCGGATTTGGCAGATGTTGATACCAACTTGGGTGTAGGTGCCGAAGGCTTTGGCAGCGCTTGGGCTAAAATAACCTTTTCAGCAATTGTAGCCCCGTTCATATCGCCGGTCTGTGTTGCGATTTCCCGACGCGGTACCGGTTTAGCTGCAACTGAGCTATAGGTACCGGACCTCGGGGCAGAGGGTTGGCGGAGTCGCAGGAGCTTCCGGGCTTCCAAGAAGGACACCTTCTCTTTCACCCGTATCTCCTGGATCGCTCGTTCCTCTGCAAAACGGGGGCAGTCTCGGGAACTAGATGGGTGTTCCCCGTTACAGTTCACACACGATGGAGCTGAAGCACAAGCCCCATCGTGGGAGGTTTCACCGCAGTGGACGCAGGTGGACTTGCCGGTACACAACTCACTAGTGTGACCAAAACGTTGGCATTTAAAGCACCTCAGCGGATTGGGTATATAAGGCCTAACTTCGATGGCTTCATACCCTGCTCTAATCTTTTGAGGCAGATCAACCCGATCAAAAGTAAGAAACAGGGTACGAGTAGGCAGGAATTCACCGTTGATCTTACGTTGTACCCGATAAACAGCTGAGACACCCTGAGTCGCAAGATTTTCTTGGATCTCCTCAATGGACAAACCGTCCAACGCGCGGGTTGTTACTACACCGCGGGAGGAGTTCAGCGACTTGTGCACCTCGACCTTCACTGGATAGCTGGCTAACGTGTTGGCTTTAAGTATCCTTGCAGCTTGCGAGGTGGAGTTGGCTTCGACAAGAAGTGTACCGTTGCGAGCTCGAACGCAATATTTGACCGGACCAGCAATGGCATCGAGACCCTTTTGGATAGTAAAAGGGCTCACCGTAATGATGATGATGGTGTTTAAGGGCGCTCAACTGCCGAGGTCATAAGCGCCCTTACGATTAAAACTTGGCAATAGCCAGTAAGAAAATACCAAACAAAAAAGTAAACACAAATAAAAGAGCTAACACAGTTGAAACGGAAGTAACAGAAACGTCCAGCCCTCTAACCAGAGCTGGATATAATACTCCATCTAAAATCAACACATTAAAACCAAAAGAGTTTAAAAAAACCGCTATCACACTAAAACCTCAAGGTAAAAGAAAGTTTGGCTAAAAATTTAAAAACCCTGTCCACTGCTCTTGGGTCATCTGCCAGGACCTCGGCAAGAGAGGCCGGCATGCCCATAGATGACCGAATGTGTGCCAGGTGACCACACTCCAGCAACACATGACGAACTGTCTGTGCCTCCCCACAGAGCGCACAGACAGGAGCAGGTTCACGTTTAAAAAGGTAACTGTGAGTAAAAATACAGTGGCCAATTCTTAGCCGAGCTAGTACTACCTCCTCCCGGCGGAATAAACGAGAGGAGGTTACCCAGTTGACAGGGAGGTCCTTCACCTCTCGCAGCTTATTACCACGGAGAGCCGACCACTCCGCATGCCAAGTCGAAAAAACGGCTCTCCGTACAGCCACTCTAAAATCTTCTGCTGTTGAATGGGTAATCGTAACACTGGGCGCTGTGACTGCCGATTTCGCTGCCAAATCCGCCGTGTCATTCCCTGGCAAGCCAACGTGTCCAGGAATCCATGCGCACTCCACATTAAAGCCAGAAGCGTGCAAAATGTGGAGAACGTCCTGGATGCGCTGCACCAAAGGATGGTAATTGTACAGCTCACGAATGCTCTGAAGGGCACTAAGGGAATCACTAAGAATAAGGCAGTCACCTAATTTTCGACGTCGAATATACAGAAGGGCTTGATAAATAGCATATAGCTCGGCAGAATATATAGATGTGCAACTAGGCAAACCGTAAGTAGAAGTTGCGGTGCCAGTTACAAAGGCACATCCAACACCGTCGGGGCTCTTACTACCATCGGTGTAAATACAAATACGGCCACTGTATTTGGATAAAAATTCTAAAAAGCAACGACGAATACTATCAAGAGGCGTAACAGATTTCCCGTAGAGCGTCATCCCGAGATCGACATGGGAGGTAGCGCGTAACCAAGGGGGGTGTATACTCTCTCCCTTGGATAACAGCCGAGGAATGTCAACATGGTGCTGGCGTAGAAGCTCACGGAAACGAAAACCTGCTGGCCTGGGGCTCAGAGAGCGGAGGCAGTATCGCTCGTGCAGCTCAGGGGAGAAAAACGCGTGATAAGTTGGATGCCCAGGCATACACTTCAGCCCACAGCCATAATTAGCAAGCAGGACATCACGCCGACAACGCAGAGGAGGTTCTCCCGATTCGGCGTAGAGGCTAACAACTGGGCTCGTTGGAAAAGCTCCAACGGCCACACGGATGCCCTGGTTATGGACTGTGTCTAACCTTCTGAGCACTGAAGGTCGAGCTGAAGAATACACGATGCTGCCATAGTCCAACTTCGAACGAATCACAGCACGATAAAGACTGAGCAATGTCGTCCGATCCGCACCCCAAGACTTGCCACTTAGTATCCGTAAAAGATTTAGAGAACGGTCACATCGTGCTCTAAGCTGTGCTATTTGTGGTGCCCAACAAAGTTTCCGATCGAAGATCAAACCAAGGAATCTCGCCTCGTCTGCGAAAGGAAGTAAATCTGGCCCGAGTCGAAGAGACGGCGGCATATGCCACTTACGGCGCCAGAAGTTAACGCAGACTGTCTTCTCAGCGGAGAAACGAAAACCGTGTTTCGAGCTCCATGCATAGAGATTGTCCAAACACCGCTGGAGACGGCGTTCCAAAAACGGTGTACGCTGAGACGTACAGAAGATGGCAAAGTCGTCCACGAATAAACAGGAAGAGACACCTTGAGGCACACATAGTGATATGGAATTTATCGCAATAGCAAATAGAGTCACGCTGAGTACCGAGCCCTGCGGCACTCCGTTCTCTTGAATAAAATGGTTAGAAAAAACCGAACCCACCCTCACTCGAAAAACGCGGTCCCGCATAAACTCCTGAATGACCAACGGTAGGCGTCCACGTATGTTCCAGTTGTGCAGAGAACGCAATATTCCCGCCCGCCAACACGTGTCGTAGGCCTTCTCGAGGTCAAAAAATATCCCAACTGTGGGGCTGTTCTTAAGAAACCCGTCCATAATCTGAGTTGACAGAGCGACAAGGTGGTCAGCAGTTGAACGTCGTCGTCGAAAGCCACACTGGATGTTCGTCAGAAGATTGTGGGATTCCAGCCACCACACCAACCGTCCATTGATCATGCGTTCCATCACCTTGCAAACGCAACTGGTGAGGGAAATAGGACGGTAACTGGAAGGAAGATGGCGGTCCTTTCCAGGTTTAAGAATGGGTATGATGGTGGCCTCCCGCCACTTGTCTGGAAAAATGCCATCAACCCAGACACGATTATAGACCTCGAGTAGGAAATCTTTGCCATCAGGAGAGAGATGTTGCAACATTTGAACGTGGATACCATCTGGACCTGGTGCTGAGTGTCGTGAAGAGGAGAGTGCATTGTCTAGCTCTGCCAGGGTGAAAAGGCGATTATAATCCTCAAGGTTGCCAGAAAGAAACGAGAATTCTTGAGATTCCACCTGGTTCTTAACTGTAAGAAACTCAGGGGAATAGTTGCCTGAGCTAGACACCTCAGCGAAAGCACTGCCTAAAGTATTCGCCACGTCAAATGTATCAACAACAGCTCCGGTAGGTGTTTTGAGACCGGCGATGGGCATATGGTTCGGTTTCCCAGCCACACGTCTTAACTTATCCCATACGACAGAGGAAGGTGTATGTCGATTAAAGGAACCCACGAATTTATTCCATGACATCTTTTTGCTATCCTTAATAACCCGCCTAGAATGTGCACGCATCCGTTTATAGTGTATCAGGTTATCCAGTGTAGGAAAACGCTGGAAAACCCGTAGAGCTCGTCTGCGAGCGCGAATAGCATCCCGACAGTCAGCGGTCCACCAAGGTACCGGAAATCGACGGCTGTAGCCAGTCGAACGCGGAATGGATTGCTCAGCAGCAGAAAGAATGGTCCCTGTAAGATGTTCGACCAAGTGGTTCACAGAGTCGTGCTCTTCGTAGCTAAATTTAGCCAAGTGGGAGTACAGTTCCCAGCTGGCGTGGTCTAGGCGCCAACTAGGTAAACGGGTGGAACATACAACGGGTGTCAAGACACTAATACGACAAGGAAAGTGGTCACTAGAATGCAAATCCGAGATGATATTCCAGCATAAGGTGACTGCCAGCTGAGGGGAACAAATTGCAATGTCAATGTGTGAAAAACTATGAAATGCGTCAGATAGAAAGGTGGGCTCTCCGGTGTTCAAGAGAGCAAGATTTTGACTATCCAAGAAGTCTTTAAGTAGCGTACCTCTCGCACAAGCCCGAGAGGAGCCCCAAAGAGGGTGATGGGCATTCACGTCGCCTACCAATAAAAAGGGTGGTGGCAACTGTGAAATGAGTTGTTCTAAGTCGCTGTGCGAGAGGTCCGCAGATGGAGGCAAATAGATACTGCAAATGGTGAATGAAGCGGAGGGTAGCTTAATGCTGACAGCAACGGACTGGATTGCAGATTGTATGGGTACGGAGTTGGCAAAAATATCATCTCGAATAAGCATCATAGTGCCCCCATGTGCCGGGACACCGTCCTCCGGGGATAAATCACATCGTACGGAGGAGTACTGCCTGATGGTAACGGTGTCCTGTGGACGGAGCTTCGTCTCTTGTAAACATACAGCCAAGGGTTCATGCTGGCGCAGCAACAAGTCAAGCTCTGGTCGATGTGGTCGAATTCCGCGTATGTTCCAATGGAGGATAGCCATTGAGTATATTATGGGATAAGTTTCAAATCGAAAGACGCTTCTGCAGATTGGGATTAGCTGGTCGGTTCAATTTGTTCTTCTTAGGCGTTGGGCTAGTACTATTTTCAGGAGCACGATCCTGCCGTTTCCGCACTGTCCCTCTGGCAGTGGCGGCAGAATCCTCCTGGTCCATCTCCTCCACAAGGGAGGTCCCTTTTTCAAGAGCAGTTTTCGGTCCAAGTAGTTCGAACCGATTTGATGTGCTGATCGGCGAAGACGGCCGTCGCCGATTCACGCCCTCCTCCCCAGATGACCCTTCAGAGGAGGATACACGTGTGGAGTTGCGTGAACTTTTCTTACCTTTAGATGACTTGGTAATAGATTGCACATTCTCTTTCAAAAAGTCTTGTCGTACATACTTGGTCTTAAACTGTTTTTCTGGGGCAGAAGACGTCGTGAATTTAATAGCTTTAGTTCCGGAGGTCGAGGCTTTAGGTGACAAGTGTGCAGGACTATTCTGTAAGCTGGCGGATTTGGCAGATGTTGATACCAACTTCGGTGTAGGTGCCGAAGGCTTTGGCAGCGCTTGGGCTAAAATAACCTTTTCCGCAATTGTAGCCCCGTTCATATCGCCGGTCTGTGTTGCGATTTCCCGACGCGGTACCGGTTTAGCTGCAACTGAGCTATAGGTACCGGACCTCGGGGCAGAGGGTTGGCGGAGTCGCAGGAGCTTCCGGGCTTCCAAGAAGGACACCTTCTCTTTCACCCGTATCTCCTGGATCGCTCGTTCCTCTGCAAAACGGGGGCAGTCTCGGGAACTAGATGGGTGTTCCCCGTTACAGTTCACACACGATGGAGCTGAAGCACAAGCCCCATCGTGGGAGATGTCACCGCAGTGGACGCAGGTGGACTTGCCGGTACACAACTCACTAGTGTGACCAAAACGTTGGCATTTAAAGCACCTCAGCGGATTGGGTATATAAGGCCTAACTTCGATGGCTTCATACCCTGCCCTAATCTTTTGAGGCAGATCAACCCGATCAAAAGTAAGAAACAGGGTACGAGTAGGCAGGAATTCACCGTTGATCTTACGTTGTACCCGATAAACAGCTGAGACACCCTGAGTCGCAAGATTTTCTTGGATCTCCTCAATTGACAAACCGTCCAACGCGCGGGTTGTTATTACACCGCGGGAGGAGTTCAGCGACTTGTGCACCTCGACCTTCACTGGATAGCTGGCTAACATGGTGGCTTTAAGTATTCTTGCAGCTTGCGAGGCGGAGTTGGCTTCGACAAGAAGTGTACCATTGCGAGCTCGAACGCAGGATTTAACAGGACCAGCAATGGCATCGAGACCCTTTTGGATAGTAAAAGGGCTCACCGTAAGGAACTTCTTACCTTCCTCTGTCCTATGAATGACCAAGTAGCGAGGACCACATGACTCGACTACTTCCTTTCCAACTTCTTTATTAAGGGGTTTTTGTTTTGGTGCCATAGAAAAAATGGTATAAATTCATCCCCCAGTGCTCCCCACCCACCACGGAGCCCAACGAGGGGTCACCCCACTGGGGTGACAGGGCTACACAGGGGATATAGCGGGCTCGCCGTCCCACTCACCCTGGAGTTCGGTGTAATACCTAGTCCTGGCCGATTGACTAGGGGTGGGTTAGTCCCTAGCCTCCCGTTTAGGCAAATCAGAAACCAAAGCGGTGTATTAGGCTGCGCACCCTCCCCAGTTACTGAAAGACAGAAGCCCAGGCTCAGGTACGCAACCCTCAACCAACCAGGATATTCCTCTTCACCGACACGGGTCTCCACGCACGGCCTACACGTGGGTGGGCATTTTGACCTTCTGGCTCCCTCACCACTCTGAGGTTGCCCACAGAGGGAGTCAAGGTGGCTCGGGACCCCGGGTGCGCCTAACCCGTACCTACCGTAGTAGGCCCCTGGGGGGGGCTCACCGTAAGGAACTTCTTACCTTCCTCTGTCCTATGAATAACCAAGTAGCGAGGACCACATGACTCGACTACTTCCTTTCCAACGCCTTTATTTGCATTAAGGGGTTTTAGTTTTGGTGCCATAGAAAAAATGGTATAAATCCATCCCCCAGTGCTCTTCACCCACCACGGAGCCCAACGAGGGGTCACCCCACTGTGGTGACAGGGCTACACAGGGGATATAGCGGGCTCGCCGTCCCACTCACCCTGGAGTTCGGTGTAATACCTAGTCCTGGCCGATTGACTAGGGGTGGGTTAGAATAATCAAGTAGCGAGGACCACATGACTCGACTACTTCCTTTCCAACGCCTTTATTTGCATTAAGGGGTTTTAGTTTTGGTGCCATAGAAAAAATGGTATAAATCCATCCCCCAGTGCTCTTCACCCACCACGGAGCCCAACGAGGGGTCACCCCACTGTGGTGACAGGGCTACACAGGGGATATAGCGGGCTCGCCGTCCCACTCACCCTGGAGTTCGGTGTAATACCTAGTCCTGGCCGATTGATTAGGGGTGGGTTAGTCCCTAGCCTCCCGTTTAGGCAAATCAGAAACCAAAGCGGTGTATTAGTCTGCGCACCCTCCCCAGTTACTGAAAGACAGAAGCCCAGGCTCAGGTACGCAACCCTCAACCAACCAGGATATTCCTTTTCACCGACACGGGTCTCCACGTACGGCCTACACGTGGGTGGGCATTTTGACCTTCTGACTCCCTCACCACTCTGAGGTTGCCCACAGAGGGAGTCAAGGTGGCTCGGGACCCCGGGTGCGCCTAACCCGTACCTACCGTAGTAGGCCCCTGGGGGGTCATAATAAGGTGGCCGTAAAGCTCACGGAGGCTATGAAGGGCACTGAAATAATCACTCATACTAAGGTAGCTGTAAAGCTCACGGAGGCTGTGAAGGGCACTGAGGGAATCACTCCTAATAAGGTGGATGTAAAGCACACGGAGGCTGTGAACAACACTGAAATAATCACTCATAATAAGATAGCTGTAAAGCTCACGGATGCTGTGAAGGGCACTGAAATAATCTCTCATAATAAGGTAGCTGTAAAGCTCACGGATGCTGTGAAGGGCACTGAAATAATCTCTCATAATAAGGTGGCTGTAAAGCTAACGGAGGCTGTGAAGGGCACTGAGAGAATCACTCCTAATTAGTTGGTGGCTGTAAAGCTAACGGAGGCTGTGAATGGCACTGAGGGAATCACTCATAATAAGGTGGCTGTAAAGCTAACGGAGGCTGTGAAGGGCACTGAGGGAATCACTCATAATATGGTGGCTGAAAAGCTAACGGAGGCTGTGAAGGACACTGAAATATTCTCTCATAATAACGTAGCTGTAAAGCTCACGGAGGCTGTGAAGGGCACTGAGGGATTCACTCATAATATGGTGGCTGTAAAGCTAATGGAGGCTGTGAAGGACACTGAAATAATCTCTCATAATAAGGTAGCTGTAAAGCTCACGGAGGCTGTGAAGGGCACTGAGGGAATCACTCATAATTAGGTAATCACACAAGTTTCGATGGTGTGCATGCAAAAGGGCTCCGTATATGGCATACAGCTCAGCAGTATAAACGGATATGCTATTGGGTAAACGAAAGCGTAGGTGACGGTTCCAATAACAAAGGCAGATCCTACATCATCAGTGCCCTTACTTCCACCGGCGTAGATACAAATTAGGTCACTGTAATGAGAAAAAAATTCTAAAAAAACTAGTATGGATTCAAGAACGGGCAGCGTAGATTTGCCATAGGCCCTCATTTCAAGACCGACGTGGGATTAAGCACGTAACCAGGATGGCTTAACACACCCTCCCCTCTGGAAAATAGGCTAGGATTTCGATATTCATCTTCTGAATGAGCTCACGAAAACGAAAACCTGCAGGCCTTTGACTAAGTGACAGGTTGCAATAACGTTCGTCCAGCTCATTAGATGTAAAAGGCGTAAACATAGGGTGAGAAGGCATGCAATTAAGGACACAGCCATAGTTACCTAGCAGGACCTCATGCCGAGATCACAGACGTAGTTCTGCCGATTCGGCGTAGAGGCTAATAACTGTGCTGGTTGAAAAAAGAACAGCCACACGGATGCGCTGATAATGGACTGTGACTAATCTTCGAAGCCCAGATGGTCGTGCTAAAGATGATTTGTGTTTAAGGGCGCTCAACGATAAAGATTATTAGTGCGCTTGGAAAATAAAATCTCGCCTAAAACCCGAAATAAGATGTACCTTTAAAACAAGTATATAAAAGCTCCCCAAGGAGCCAGGAATGAAAAGCACTATTAGAATAACTCGGAGAATAAAAAGACAACTAAAGTGTCATGTATAACCGCTATAAATAAAACAATGGAGAGAAAACTGTGTCAATGATTAAAACGAAGGCAGAAAAGCGCAGGATAAAAGAGTTAAGAACCTTTATATGACTCCAATGTCTTTCGTCAAAATCTATAAAGTAAAAATAAAACTAGATTTTTAAGTGATATGTCACTTTGGATAAACATTTAAAAACCTTCTTCACCCTTTTGGAATCAGCGGCCAGGACCTCCAAAATCCTGACCGGCAGTTACAGAGTGCCTCGTTGTGGTGCTAGATGAGCACATTCTAACAAGATATGGCGGACAGAAAGTCCCTCGCCACAGAGCGGCCAGATAGGCAGAGGTACCTTTTTAAATAAGTGCCTATGACTAAAAATAGAGTGGCCAATGCGTAATCTAGCTAAAATAACTTCCTCACGGTTAGATAGACGTGAGGAAGTCACTCAGTGTATAGGGAGCTCCTTTACCTCCCTAAGTTTGTTGCCGCGAAGAGCGGACCACTCTCCATGCCAGCTGGAATTAACCGACTTTGTATAACAACTCTAAAATCTTCCCGTAACACCGCTTCCAGTGGTTCGGTTTCCCATCCCATCCCATCCCATCCATCCCATCCCAATCCATCCATCCCAGTCATCCCATCCATCCATCCATCCACCCATCCCTCCCTCCCTCCCTTCGTCCCTCCCTCCATCCCTCTATCCATCCATCCATCTATCTATCTAAATGCGACCACTGTATTTTGATAAAAATTCTAAAAAAAAAAAATAATAATAATAACGGATACTAAACATAGGCGTAAAAGATTTAGCCTAAGCCGTCATCTCGAGATATATAAGAGAGGAAGCACGTAACCAAGGTGGATGAATCCCCTGCCCCTTTGGAAACATGTGAGGCATTTCAATATCGTGCGTTCGAAGCAGTTACCGGAAGTGAAATCCTGCAGGCGTTGGACTACCTAAGAAGTTTCTATAGCGGTAGTCCAATGCAGAAGCAAAAAAGGAGTAAACAATGGATGCGCATTTGAGCCTACGACCATAGTTAGATGGAAGGAGATCCTGCCGACATCGCAGACAGGGTTCGGCAGATTCGGCGTAGAGGCTCACTGCTAGGCTACTTGGAAACGTTCCAATAGCCACACGGATGCTCCGATTGTGAATAGTATCTATATTTCTCAGCACAGATGCGCATGTTGAAGCATAACAATACATCCATGGTCTAACTTTAATCGGATCAGTGCAAGATAAACATGCAGCAGTACTGTCCGATCTGCAGCCCAAAAATTGCCACTTAGTATCCATAACATATTCAGAGAACGGTCACACCGCGCTTTAAGCTGTGCTACATGAGGTGACCAACATATTTTATGATCGAATATCTACCCCAGGAATCTCGTTTGAACTGCGAAGGGAAGTAATTCTGGCCAGAGATGAAGACTCGGTGACATTCGCCACCTTCGGCCCTAGAAATTAACGCAGGCAGTCTTCTCAGGTGGAAAAAGAAAGTCAATTTTCGAGCTCCAAATAGAGAGACTGTACAAACGCCGCTGGAGATGGCGTTCCAAAAACGGCGTACGTTGAGAAGTACAGAAGATGGCAAAGTCGTCCACGAATAAACAGGACGAGCCACTTGGGGAAACACATTGGGAAATGCAATTAATCGCTATAGCAAATAGCGCCATGCTTAGTTCCGAGCACTGCGGCACTCCGTTCTCTTGAATAAAATGGTTAGGTTAGGTTACCGAGCTGACCCTTACTCCGTAAACAGGGTCCCTCATAAAGTTCTGAATGAGCAACGGTAGGTGTTGAGGTACATTTCAGTTTGGAGGAAACGCAAAATTTCTACCCGCCAAAACGTATCATAAGCCTTCTCGCGATCAAAGAAAGTCTGACAATACTGAAGAAAACCGTTCATGATCTGCGTCTATAATGACACAAGTGGTCAACCGATTAGCGACGCCTTCGAAAACCAAATTGTATGTTGGTCAGAAGTTTGTGGGATTCCAGCCACCACGTCCATTTTTCATGCGTTCCATTACCTTGCAGATACAACTGGTGAGAGAAATAGGACGTTAACTGGAAGGAAGGTGACGGTCCTTTCCAGGTTTTAAAGTAGGCGTGATGGTAGCCTTCCGCCGATGAGCTGGGAAAGAGCCATTCACCCAAATACGGCTATAGACCTCGAGCAAGATGATGATGATGATGATGATGATGATAATGGTGTTTAAGGGCGCTCAACTGCCGAGGTCATAAGCGCCCTTACGATTAAAACTTGGCAATAGGCAGTAAGAAAAATACCAAAATAAAAAAAGCAAAAAATCACAAGTAAAAGAGCTAACACAGTTCAAACGGAAGTAACAGAAAGGTCCAGCCCTCTAAACAGAGCTGGATATAAAACACCATCTAAAATCAACACATTAAAATTAAAAGAGTTTAAAAAAAAACTGCTAAAACACTAAAACGTCAAGGTAAAAGAAAGTTTTGCTAAAAATTTAAAAACCCTGTCCACTGCTCTTGGGTCATCTGCCAGGACCTCAGTAAGAGAGGCCGGCATGCCCATAGATGACCGAATGTGTGCCAGGTGACCACACTCCAGCAACACATGACGAACTGTCTGTGCCTCCCCACAGAGCGCACAAACAGGAGCAGGTTCACGTTTAAAAAGGTAACTGTGCGTAAAAATACAGTGGCCAATTCTTAGCCGAGCTAGTACCACCTCCTCCCGGCGGAATAAACGAGAGGAGGTTACCCAGTTGACAGGGAGGTCCTTCACCTCTCGCAGCTTATTACCACGGAGAGCCGACCACTCCGCATGCCAAGTCGAAAAAACGGCTCTCCGTACAGCCACTCTAAAATCTTCTGCTGTTGAATGGGTAATCGTGACACTGGGCGCTGTGACTGCCGATTTCGCTGCCAAATCCGCCGTGTCATTCCCTGGCAAGCCAACGTGTCCAGGAATCCATGCGCACTCCACATTAAAACCAGAAGCGTGCAAAATGTGGAGAACGTCCTGGATGCGCTGCACCAAAGGATGGTAATTGTACAGCTCACGAATGCTCTGAAGGGCACTAAGGGAATCACTAAGAATAAGGCAGTTACCTAATTTTCGACGTCGAATATACAGAAGGGCTTGATAAATAGCATATAGCTCGGCAGAATATATAGATGTGCAACTAGGCAAACCGTAAGTAGAAGTTGCGGTGCCAGTTACAAAGGCACATCCAACACCGTCGGGGCTCTTACTACCATCGGTGTAAATACAAATACGGCCACTGTATTTGGATAAAAATTCTAAAAAGCAACAACGAATACTATCAAGAGGCGTAACAGATTTCCCGTAGAGCGTCATCCCGAGATCGACATGGGAGGTAGCGCGTAACCAAGGGGGGTGTATACACTCTCCCTTGGATAACAGCCGAGGAATGTCAACATGGTGCTGGCGTAGAAGCTCACGGAAACGAAAACCTGCTGGCCTGGGGCTCAGAGAGCGGAGGCAGTATCGCTCGTGCAGCTCAGGGGAGAAAAACGCGTGATAAGTTGGATGCCCAGGCATACACTTCAGCCCACAGCCATAATTAGCAAGCAGGACATCACGCCGACAACGCAGAGGAGGTTCTCCCGATTCGGCGTAGAGGCTAACGACTGGGCTCGTTGGAAAAGCTCCAACGGCCACACGGATGCCCTGGTTATGGACTGTGTCTAACCTTCTGAGCACTGAAGGTCGAGCTGAAGAATACACAATGCTGCCATAGTCCAACTTCGAACGAATCACAGCACGATAAAGACGGAGCAATGCCGTCCGATCCGCACCCCAAGATTTGCCACTTAGTATCCGTAAAAGATTTAGAGAACGGTCACATCGTGCTCTAAGCTGTGCTATTTATGGTGCCCAACAAAGTTTCCGATCGAAGATAAAACCAAGGAATCTCGCCTCGTCTGCGAAAGGAAGTAAATCTGGCCCGAGTCGAAGAGACGGCGGCATTTGCCACTTACGGCGCCAGAAGTTAACGCAGACTGTCTTCTCAGCGGAGAAACGAAAACCGTGTTTCGAGCTCCAAGCATAGAGATTGTCCAAACACCGCTGGAGACGGCGTTCCAAAAACGGTGTACGCTGAGAAGTACAGAAGATGGCAAAGTCGTCCACGAATAAACAGGAAGAGACACCTTGAGGCACACATAGTGATATGGAATTTATCGCAATAGCAAATAGAGTCACGCTGAGTACCGAGCCTTGCGGCACTCCGTTCTCTTGAATAAAATGGTTAGAAAAAACCGAGCCCACCCTCACTCGAAAAACGCGGTCCCGCATAAACTCCTGAATGATCAACTGTAGGCGTCCACGTATGTTCCAGTTGTGTAGAGTACGCAATATTCCCGCCCGCCAACACGTGTCGTAGGCCTTCTCGAGGTCAAAAAATATCCCAACTGTGGGGCTGTTCTTAAGAAACCCGTCCATAATCTGAGTTGACAGAGAGACAAGGTGGTCAGCAGTTGAACGTCGTCGTCGAAAGCCACACTGGATGTTCGTCAGAAGATTGTGGGATTCCAGCCACCACACCAACCGTCCATTGATCATGCGTTCCATCACCTTGCACACGCAACTGGTGAGGGAAATAGGACGGTAACTGGAAGGCAGATGGCGGTCCTTTCCAGGTTTAAGAATGGGTATGATGGTGGCCTCCCGCCACTTGTCTGGAAAAATGCCATCAACCCAGACACGATTATAGACCTCGAGTAGGAAATCTTTGCCATCAGGAGAGAGATGTTGCAACATTTGGACGTGGATACCATCTGGACCTGGTGCTGAGTGTCGTGAAGAGGAGAGTGCATTGTCTAGCTCTGCCAGGGTGAAAAGGCGATTATAATCCTCAAGGTTGCCAGAAAGAAACGACAATTCTTGAGATTCCACCTGATTCTTAATTGTAAGAAACTCAGGGGAATAATTGCCTGAGCTAGACACCTGAGCAAAAGCACTGCCTAAAGTATTCGCCACGTCAAATGTATCAACAACAGCTCCGGTAGGTGTTTTGAGACCGGCGATGGGCATATGGTTCGGTTTCCCAGCCACACTCTTAACTTATCCCATACGACAGAGGAAGGTGTATGTCGATTAAAGGAACCCACGAATTTATTCCATGACATCTTTTTGCTATCCTTAATAACCCACCTAGAATGTGCACGCATCCGTTTATAGTGTATCAGGTTATCCAGTGTAGGAAAACGCTGGAAAACCCGTAGAGCCCGTCTGCGAGCGCGAATAGCATCCCGACAGTCATCGGTCCACCAAGGTACCGGAAATCGACGGCTGTAGCCAGTCGAACGCGGAATGGATTGCTCAGCAGCAAAAAGAATGGTCCCTGTGAGATGTTCGACCAAGTGGTTCACAGAGTCGTGCTCTTCGTAGCTAAATTCAGCAAAGTGGGAGTACAGTTCCCAGCTGGCGTGGTCTAGGCGCCAACTAGGTAAACGGGTGGAACATACAACGGGTGTCAAGACACTAATACGACAAGGAAAGTGGTCACTAGAATGCAAATCCGAGATGATATTCCAGCATAAGGTGACTGCCAGCTGAGGGGAACAAATTGCAATGTCAATGTGTGAAAAACTATGAAATGCGTCAGATAGAAAGGTGGGCTCTCCGGTATTCAAGAGAGCAAGATTCTGACTATCCAAGAAGTCTTTAAGTAGCGTACCTCTCGCACAAGCCCGAGGAGAGCCCCAAAGAGGGTGATGGGCATTCACGTCGCCTACCAATAAAAAGGGTGGTGGCAACTGCGAAATGAGGTGTTCTAAGTCGCTGTGCGAGAGGTCCGCAGATGGAGGCAAATAGATACTGCAAATGGTGAATGAAGCGGAAGGTAGCTTAATGCTGACAGCAACGGACTGGATTGCAGATTGTATGGGTACGGAGTTGGCAAAAATATCATCTCGAATAAGCATCATAGTGCCCCCATGTGCCGGGACACCGTCCTCCGGGGATAAATCACATCGTACGGAGGAGTACTGCCTGATGGTAACGGTGTCCTGTGGACGGAGCTTCGTCTCTTGTAAACATACAGCCAAGGGTTCATGCTGGCGCAGCAACAAGTCAAGCTCTGGTCGATGTGGTCGAATTCCGCGTATGTTCCAATGGATGATGATGATGATGGTGTTTAAGGGCGCTCAACTGCCGAGGTCATAAGCGCCCGTATGATTAAAACTTGGCAATCGCCAGTAAGAAAATACCAAACAAAAAAGTAAACACAAATAAAAGAGCTAACACAGTTGAAACTGAAGTAACAGAAACGTCCAGCCCTCTAACCAGAGCTGGATATAAAACTCCATCTAAAATCAACACATTAAAACCAAAAGAGTTTAAAAAACCGCTATCACACTAAAACGTCAAGGTAAAAGAAAGTTTTGCTAAAAATTTAAAAACCCTGTCCACTGCTCTTGGGTCATCTGCCAGGACCTCAGCAAGAGAGGCAGGCATGCCCATAGATGACCGAATGTGTGCCAGGTGACCACACTCCAGCAACACATGACGAACTGTCTGTGCCTCGCCACAGAGCGCACAGATAGGAGCAGGTTCACGTTTAAAAAGATAACTGTGAGTAAAAATACAGTGGCCAATTCTTAGCCGAGCTAGTGCTACCTCCTCCCGGCGGAATAAACGAGAGGAGGTTACCCAGTTGACAGGGAGGTCCTTCACCTCTCGCAGCTTATTACCACGGAGAGCCGACCACTCCGCATGCCAAGTCGAAAAAACGGCTCTCCGTACAGCCACTCTAAAATCTTCTGCTGTTGAATGGGTAATCGTAACACTGGGCGCTGTGACTGCCGATTTCGCTGCCAAATCCGCCGTGTCATTCCCTGGCAAGCCAACGTGTCCAGGAATCCATGCGCACTCCACATTAAAACCAGAAGCGTGCAAAATGTGGAGAACGTCCTGGATGCGCTGCACCAAAGGATGGTAATTGTACAGCTCACGAATGCTCTGAAGGGCACTAAGGGAATCACTAAGAATAAGGCAGTCACCTAATTTTCGACGTCGAATATACAGAAGGGCTTGATAAATAGCATATAGCTCGGCAGAATATATAGATGTGCAACTAGGCAAACCGTAAGTAGAAGTTGCGGTGCCAGTTACAAAGGCACATCCAACACCGTCGGGGCTCTTACTACCATCGGTGTAAATACAAATACGGCCACTGTATTTGGATAAAAATTCTAAAAAGCAACGACGAATACTATCAAGAGGCGTAACAGATTTCCCGTAGAGCGTCATCCCGAGATCGACATGGGAGGTAGCGCGTAACCAAGGGGGGTGTATACTCTCTCCCTTGGATAACAGCCGAGGAATGTCAACATGGTGCTGGCGTAGAAGCTCACGGAAACGAAAACCTGCTGGCCTGGGGCTCAGAGAGCGGAGGCAGTATCGCTCGTGCAGCTCAGGGGAGAAAAACGCGTGATAAGTTGGATGCCCAGGCATACACTTCAGCCCACAGCCATAATTAGCAAGCAGGACATCACGCCGACAACGCAGAGGAGGCTCTCCCGATTCGGCGTAGAGGCTAACAACTGGGCTCGTTGGAAAAGCTCCAACGGCCACACGGATGCCCTGGTTATGGACTGTGTCTAACCTTCTGAGCACTGAAGGTCGAGCTGAAGAATACACAATGCTGCCATAGTCCAACTTCGAACGAATCACAGCACGATAAAGACGGAGCAATGTCGTCCGATCCGCACCCCAAGACTTGCCACTTAGTATCCGTAAAAGATTTAGAGAACGGTCACATCGTGCTCTAAGCTGTGCTATTTGTGGTGCCCAACAAAGTTTCCGATCGAAGATCAAACCAAGGAAACTCGCCTCGTCTGCGAAAGGAAGTAAATCTGGCCCGAGTCGAAGAGACGGCGGCATATGCCACTTACGGCGCCAGAAGTTAACGCAGACTGTCTTCTCAGCGGAGAAACGAAAACCGTGTTTCGAGCTCCATGCATAGAGATTGTCCAAACACCGCTGGAGACGGCGTTCCAAAAACGGAGTACGCTGAGAAGTACAGAAGATGGCAAAGTCGTCCACGAATAAACAGGAAGAGACACCTTGAGGCACACATAGTGATATGGAATTTATCGCAATAGCAAATAGAGTCACGCTGAGTACCGAGCCCTGCGGCACTCCGTTCTCTTGAATAAAATGGTTAGAAAAAACCGAACCCACCCTCACTCGAAAAACGCGGTCCCGCATAAACTCCTGAATGACCAACGGTAGGCGTCCACGTATGTTCCAGTTGTGCAGAGAACGCAATATTCCCGCCCGCCAACACGTGTCGTAGGCCTTTTCGAGGTCAAAAAATATCCCAACTGTGGGGCTGTTCTTAAGAAACCCGTCCATAATCTGAGTTGACAGAGAGACAAGGTGGTCAGCAGTTGAACGTCGTCGTCGAAAGCCACACTGGATGTTCGTCAGAAGATTGCGGGATTCCAGCCACCACACCAACCGTCCATTAATCATGCGTTCCATCACCTTGCAAACGCAACTGGTGAGGGAAATAGGACGGTAACTGGAAGGAAGATGGCGGTCCTTTCCAGGTTTAAGAATGGGTATGATGGTGGCCTCCCGCCACTTGTCTGGAAAAATGCCATCAACCCAGACACGATTATAGACCTCGAGTAGGAAATCTTTGCCATCAGGAGAGAGATGTTGCAACATTTGGACGTGGATACCATCTGGACCTGGTGCTGAGTGTCGTGAAGATGATGATGATGATGGTGTTTAAGGGCGCTCAACTGCCGAGGTCATAAGCGCCCTTACGATTAAAACTTGGCAATAGCCAGTAAGAAAATACCAAACAAAAAAGTAAACACAAATAAAAGAGCTAACACAGTTGAAACGGAAGTAACAGAAACGTCCAGCCCTCTAACCAGAGCTGGATATAAAACTCCATCTAAAATCAACACATTAAAACCAAAAGAGTTTAAAAAAACCGCTATCACACTAAAACCTCAAGGTAAAAGAAAGTTTGGCTAAAAATTTAAAAACCCTGTCCACTGCTCTTGGGTCATCTGCCAGGACCTCGGCAAGAGAGGCCGGCATGCCCATAGATGACCGAATGTGTGCCAGGTGACCACACTCCAGCAACACATGACGAACTGTCTGTGCCTCCCCACAGAGCGCACAGACAGGAGCAGGTTCACGTTTAAAAAGGTAACTGTGAGTAAAAATACAGTGGCCAATTCTTAGCCGAGCTAGTACTACCTCCTCCCGGCGGAATAAACGAGAGGAGGTTACCCAGTTGACAGGGAGGTCCTTCACCTCTCGCAGCTTATTACCACGGAGAGCCGACCACTCCGCATGCCAAGTCGAAAAAACGGCTCTCCGTACAGCCACTCTAAAATCTTCTGCTGTTGAATGGGTAATCGTAACACTGGGCGCTGTGACTGCCGATTTCGCTACCAAATCCGCCGTGTCATTCCCTGGCAAGCCAACGTGTCCAGGAATCCATGCGCACTCCACATTAAAGCCAGAAGCGTGCAAAATGTGGAGAACGTCCTGGATGCGCTGCACCAAAGGATGGTAATTGTACAGCTCACGAATGCTCTGAAGGGCACTAAGGGAATCACTAAGAATAAGGCAGTCACCTAATTTTCGACGTCGAATATACAGAAGGGCTTGATAAATAGCATATAGCTCGGCAGAATATATAGATGTGCAACTAGGCAAACCGTAAGTAGAAGTTGCGGTGCCAGTTACAAAGGCACATCCAACACCGTCGGGGCTCTTACTACCATCGGTGTAAATACAAATACGGCCACTGTATTTGGATAAAAATTCTAAAAAGCAACGACGAATACTATCAAGAGGCGTAACAGATTTCCCGTAGAGCGTCATCCCGAGATCGACATGATGATGATGGTGTTTAAGGGCGCTCAACTGCCGAGGTCATAAGCGCCCTTATGATTAAAACTTGGCAATAGCCAGTAAGAAAATACCAAACAAAAAAGTAAACACAAATAAAAGAGCTAACACAGTTGAAACGGAAGTAACAGAAACGTCCAGCCCTCTAACCAGAGCTGGATATAAAACTCCATCTAAAATCAACACATTAAAACCAAAAGAGTTTAAAAAACCGCTATCACACTAAAACGTCAAGGTAAAAGAAAGTTTTGCTAAAAATTTAAAAACCCTGTCCACTGCTCTTGGGTCATCTGCCAGGACCTCAGCAAGAGAGGCCGGCATGCCCATAGATGACCGAATGTGTGCCAGGTGACCACACTCCAGCAACACATGACGAACTGTCTGTGCCTCCCCACAGAACGCACAGACAGGAGCAGGTTCACGTTTAAAAAGGTAACTGTGTGTAAAAATACAGTGGCCAATTCTTAGACGAGCTAGTACTACCTCCTCCCGGCGGAATAAACGAGAGGAGGTTACCCAGTTGACAGGGAGGTCCTTCACCTCTCGCAGCTTATTACCACGGAGAGCCGACCACTCCGCATGCCAAGTCGAAAAAACGGCTCTCCGTACAGCCACTCTAAAATCTTCTGCTGTTGAATGGGTAATCGTAACACTGGGCGCTGTGACTGCCGATTTCGCTGCCAAATCCGCCGTGTCATTCCCTGGCAAGCCAACGTGTCCAGGAATCCATGCGCACTCCACATTAAAACCAGAAGCGTGCAAAATGTGGAGAACGTCCTGGATGCGCTGCACCAAAGGATGGTAATTGTACAGCTCACGAATGCTCTGGAGGGCACTAAGGGAATCACTAAGAATAAGGCAGTCACCTAATTTTCGACGTCGAATATACAGAAGGGCTTGATAAATAGCATATAGCTCGGCAGAATATATAGAAGTGCAACTAGGCAAACCGTAAGTAGAAGTTGCGGTGCCAGTTACAAAGGCACATCCAACACCGTCGGGGCTCTTACTACCATCGGTGTAAATACAAATACGGCCACTGTATTTGGATAAAAATTCTAAAAAGCAACGACGAATACTATCAAGAGGCGTAACAGATTTCCCGTAGAGCGTCATCCCGAGATCGACATGGGAGGTAGCGCGTAACCAAGGGGGGTGTATACTCTCTCCCTTGGATAACAGCCGAGGAATGTCAACATGGTGCTGGCGTAGAAGCTCACGGAAACGAAAACCTGCTGGCCTGGGGCTCAGAGAGCGGAGGCAGTATCGCTCGTGCAGCTCAGGGGAGAAAAACGCGTGATAAGTTGGATGCCCAGGCATACACTTCAGCCCACAGCCATAATTAGCAAGCAGGACATCACGCCGACAACGCAGAGGAGGTTCTCCCGATTCGGCGTAGAGGCTAACAACTGGGCTCGTTGGAAAAGCTCCAACGGCCACACGGATGCCCTGGTTATGGACTGTGTCTAACCTTCTGAGCACTGAAGGTCGAGCTGAAGAATACACATTGCTGCCATAGTCCAACTTCGAACGAATAACAGCACGATAAAGACGGAGCAATGTCGTCCGATCCGCACCCCAAGACTTGCCACTTAGTATCCGTAAAAGATTTAGAGAACGGTCACATCGTGCTCTAAGCTGTGCTATTTGTGGTGCCCAACAAAGTTTCCGATCGAAGATCAAACCAAGGAATCTCGCCTCGTCTGCGAAAGGAAGTAAATCTGGCCCGAGTCGAAGAGACGGCGGCATATGCCACTTACGGCGCCAGAAGTTAACGCAGACTGTCTTCTCAGCGGAGAAACGAAAACCGTGTTTCGAGCTCCATGCATAGAGATTGTCCAAACACCGCTGGAGACGGCGTTCCAAAAACGGTGTACGCTGAGAAGTACAGAAGATGGCAAAGTCGTCCACGAATAAACAGGAAGAGACACCTTGAGGCACACATAGTGATATGGAATTTATCGCAATAGCAAATAGAGTCACGCTGAGTACCGAGCCCTGCGGCACACCGTTCTCTTGAATAAAATGGTTAGAAAAAACCGAACCCACCCTCACTCGAAAAACGCGGTCCCGCATAAACTCCTGAATGACCAACGGTAGGCGTCCACGTATGTTCCAGTTGTGCAGAGAACGCAATATTCCCGCCCGCCAACACGTGTCGTAGGCCTTCTCGAGGTCAAAAAATATCCCAACTGTGGGGCTGTTCTTAAGAAACCCGTCCATAATCTGAGTTGACAGAGAGACAAGGTGGTCAGCAGTTGAACGTCGTCGTCGAAAGCCACACTGGATGTTCGTCAGAAGATTGTGGGATTCCAGCCACCACACCAACCGTCCATTGATCATGCGTTCCATCACCTTGCAAACGCAACTGGTGAGGGAAATAGGACGGTAACTGGAAGGAAGATGGCGGTCCTTTCCAGGTTTAAGAATGGGTATGATGGTGGCCTCCCGCCACTTGTCTGGAAAAATGCCATCAACCCAGACACGATTATAGACCTCGAGTAGGAAATCTTTGCCATCAGGAGAGAGATGTTGCAACATTTGGACGTGGATACCATCTGGACCTGGTGCTGAGTGTCGTGAAGAGGAGAGTGCATTGTCTAGCTCTGCCAGGGTGAAAAGGCGATTATAATCCTCAAGGTTGCCAGAAAGAAACGAGAATTCTTGAGATTCCACCTGGTTCTTAACTGTAAGAAACTCAGGGGAATAGTTGCCTGAGCTAGACACCTCAGCGAAAGCACTGCCTAAAGTATTCGCCACGTCAAATGTATCAACAACAGCTCCGGTAGGTGTTTTGAGACCGGCGATGGGCATATGGTTCGGTTTCCCAGCCACACGTCTTAACTTATCCCATACGACAGAGGAAGGTGTATGTCGATTAAAGGAACCCACGAATTTATTCCATGACATCTTTTTGCTATCCTTAATAACCCGCCTAGAATGTGCACGCATCCGTTTATAGTGTATCAGGTTATCCAGTGTAGGAAAACGCTGGAAAACCCGTAGAGCTCGTCTGCGAGCGCGAATAGCATCCCGACAGTCAGCGGTCCTGTCGTGAAGAGGAGAGTGCATTGTCTAGCTCTGCCAGGGTGAAAAGGCGATTATAATCCTCAAGGTTGCCAGAAAGAAACGAGAATTCTTGAGATTCCACCTGGTTCTTAACTGTAAGAAACTCAGGGGAATAGTTGCCTGAGCTAGACACCTGAGCGAAAGCACTGCCTAAAGTATTCGCCACGTCAAATGTATCAACAACAGCTCCGGTAGGTGTTTTGAGACCGGCGATGGGCATATGGTTCGGTTTCCCAGCCACACGTCTTAACTTATCCCATACGACAGAGGAAGGTGTATGTCGATTAAAGGAACCCACGAATTTATTCCATGACATCTTTTTGCTATCCTTAATAACCCGCCTAGAATGTGCACGCATCCGTTTATAGTGTATCAGGTTATCCAGTGTAGGAAAACGCTGGAAAACCCGTAGAGCTCGTCTGCGAGCGCGAATAGCATCCCGACAGTCAGCGGTCCACCAAGGTACCGTAAATCGACGGCTGTAGCCAGTCGAACGCGGAATGGATTGCTCAGCAGCAGAAAGAATGGTCCCTGTAAGATGTTCGACCAAGTGGTTCACAGAGTCGTGCTCTTCGTAGCTAAATTCAGCCAAGTGGGAGTACAGTTCCCAGCTGGCGTGGTCTAGGCGCCAACTAGGTAAACGGGTGGAACATACAACGGGTGTCAAGACACTAATACGACAAGGAAAGTGGTCACTAGAATGCAAATCCGAGATGATATTCCAGCATAAGGTGACTGCCAGCTGAGGGGAACAAATTGCAATGTCAATGTGTGAAAAACTATGAAATGCGTCAGATAGAAAGGTGGGCTCTCCGGTGTTCAAGAGAGCAAGATTCTGACTATCCAAGAAGTCTTTAAGTAGCGTACCTCTCGCACAAGCCCGAGGAGAGCCCCAAAGAGGGTGATGGGCATTCACGTCGCCTACCAATAAAAAGGGTGGTGGCAACTGCGAAATGAGGTGTTCTAAGTCGCTGTGCGAGAGGTCCGCAGATGGAGGCAAATAGATACTGCAAATGGTGAATGAAGCGGAGTGTAGCTTAATGCTGACAGCAACGGACTGGATTGCAGATTGTATGGGCACGGAGTTGGCAAAAATATCATCTCGAATAAGCATCATAGTGCCCCCATGTGCCGGGACACCGTCCTCCGGGGATAAATCACATCGTACAGAGGAGTACTGCCTGATGGTAACGGTGTCCTGTGGACGGAGCTTCGTCTCTTGTAAACATACAGCCAAGGGTTCATGCTGGCGCAGCAACAAGTCAAGCTCTGGTCGATGTGGTCGAATTCCGCGTATGTTCCAATGGAGGATAGCCATTGAGTATATTATGGGATAAGTTTCAAATCGAAAGACGCTTCTGCAGATTGGGATTAGCTGGTCGGTTCAATTTGTTCTTCTTAGGCGTTGGGCTAGTACTATTTTCAGGAGCACGATCCTGCCGTTTCCGCACTGTCCCTCTGGCAGTGGCGGCAGAATCCTCCTGGTCCATCTCCTCCACAAGGGAGGTCCCTTTTTCAAGAGCAGTTTTAGGTCCAAGTAGTTCGAACCGATTGGATGTGCTGATCGGCGAAGACGGCCGTCGCCGATTCACGCCCTCCTCCCCAGATGACCCTTCAGAGGAGGATACACGTGTGGAGTTGCGTGAACTTTTCTTACCTTTAGATGACTTGGTAATAGATTGCACATTCTCTTTCAAAAAGTCTTGTCGTACATACTTGGTCTTAAACTGTTTTTCCGGGGCAGAAGACGTCGTGAATTTACCAACTTTAGTTCCAGAGGTCGAGGCTTTCGGTGACAACTGTGCAGGACTATTCTGTAAGCTAGCGGATTTGGCAGATGTTGATACCAACTTGGGTGTAGGTGCCGAAGGCTTTGGCAGCGCTTGGGCTAAAATAATCTTTTCCGCAATTGTAGCCCCGTTCATATCGCCGGTCTGTGTTGCGATTTCCCGACGCGGTACCGGTTTAGCTGCAACTGAGCTATAGGTACCGGACCTCGGGGCAGAGGGTTGGCGGAGTCGCAGGAGCTTCCGGGCTTCCAAGAAGGACACCTTCTCTTTCACCCGTATCTCCTGGATCGCTCGTTCCTCTGCAAAACGGGGGCAGTCTCGGGAACTAGATGGGTGTTCCCCGTTACAGTTCACACACGATGGAGCTGAAGCACAAGCCCCATCGTGGGAGATGTCACCGCAGTGGACGCAGGTGGACTTGCCGGTGCACAACTCACTAGTGTGACCAAAACGTTGGCATTTAAAGCACCTCAGCGGATTGGGTATATAAGGCCTAACTTCGATGGCTTCATACCCTGCTCTAATCTTTTGAGGCAGATCAACCCGATCAAAAGTAAGAAACAGGGTACGAGTAGGCAGGAATTCACCGTTGATCTTACGTTGTACCCGATAAACAGCTGAGACACCCTGAGTCGCTAGATTTTCTTGGATCTCTTCAATAGACAAACCGTCCAACGCGCGGGTTGTTATTACACCGCGGGAGGAGTTCAGCGACTTGTGCACCTCGACCTTCACTGGATAGCTGGCTAACATGGTGGCTTTAAGAATCCTTGCAGCTTGCGAGGCGGAGTTGGCTTCGACAAGAAGTGTACCATTGCGAGCTCGAACGCAGGATTTAACAGGACCAGCAATGGCATCGAGACCCTTTTGGATAGTAAAAGGGCTCACCGTAAGGAACTTCTTACCTTCCTCTGTCCTATGAATAACCAAGTAGCGAGGACCACATGACTCGACTACTTCCTTTCCAACGTCTTTATTTGAAATCAGGGGTTTAAGTTTTGGTGCCATAAAAAAAATTGTATAAATTCATCCCCCAGTGCTCCCCACCCACCACGGAGCCCAACGAGGGGTCACCCCACTGGGGTGACAGGGCTACACAGGGGATATAGGCGGGCTCGCCGTCCCACTCACCCTGGAGTTCGGTGTAATACCTAGTCCTGGCCGATTGACTAGGGGTGGGTTAGTCCCTAGCCTCCCGTTTAGGCAAATCAGAAACCAAAGCGGTGTATTAGGCTGCGCACCCTCCCCAGTTACTGAAAGACAGAAGCCCAGGCTCAGGTACGCAACCCTCAACCAACCAGGATATTCCTCTTCACCGACACGGGTCTCCACGCACGGCCTACACGTGGGTGGGCATTTTCACCTACTGACTCCCTCACCACTCTGAGGTTGCCCACAGAGGGAGTCAAGGTGGCTCGGGACCCCGGGTGCGCCTAACCCGTACCTACCGTAGTAGGCCCCTGGGGGGGTTCCAATGGAGGATAGCCATTTAGTATATTATGGGATAAGTTTCAAATCGAAAGACGCTTCTACAGATTGGGATTAGCTGGTCGGTTCAATTTGTTCTTCTTAGGCGTTGGGCTAGTACTATTTTCAGGAGCACGATCCTGCCGTTTCCGCACTGTCCCTCTGGCAGTGGCGGCAGAATCCTCCTGGTCCATCTCCTCCACAAGGGAGGTCCCTTTTTCAAGAGCAGTTTTCGGTCCAAGTAGTTCGAACCGATTGGATGTGCTGATCGGCGAAGACGGCCGTCGCCGATTCACGCCCTCCTCCCCAGATGACCCTTCAGAGGAGGATACACGTGTGGAGTTGCGTGTACTTTTCTTACCTTTAGATGACTTGGTAATAGATTGCACATTCTCTTTCAAAAAGTCTTGTCGGACATACTTGGTCTTAAACTGTTTTTCCGGGGCAGAAGACGTCGTGAATTTAATAGCTTTAGTTCCGGAGGTCGAGGCTTTCGGTGACAAGTGTGCAGGACTATTCTGTAAGCTGGCGGATTTGGCAGATGTTGATGCCAACTTGGGTGTAGGTGCCGAAGGCTTTGGCAGCGCTTGGGCTAAAATAACCTTTTCCGCAATTGTAGCCCCGTTCATATCGCCGGTCTGTGTTGCGATTTCCCGACGCGGTACTGGTTTAGCTGCAACTGAGCTATAGGTACCGGACCTCGGGGCAGAGGGTTGGCGGAGTCGCAGGAGCTTCCGGGCTTCCAAGAAGGACACCTTCTCTTTCACCCGTATCTCCTGGATCGCTCGTTCCTCTGCAAAACGGGGGCAGTCTCGGGAACTAGATGGGTGTTCCCCGTTACAGTTCACACACGATGGAGCTGAAGCACAAGCCCCATCGTGGGAGGTGTCACCGCAGTGGACGCAGGTGGACTTGCCGGTACACAACTCACTAGTGTGACCAAAACGTTGGCATTTAAAGCACCTCAGCAGATTGGGTATATAAGGCCTAACTTCGATGGCTTCGTACCCTGCTCTAATCTTTTGAGGCAGATCAACCCGATCAAAAGTAAGAAACAGGGTACGAGTAGGCAGGAATTCACCGTTGATCTTACGTTGTACCCGATAAACAGCTGAGACACCCTGAGTCGCAAGATTTTCTTGGATCTCCTCAATGGACAAACCGTCCAACGCGCGGGTTGTTACTACACCGCGGGAGGAGTTCAGCGACTTGTGCACCTCGACCTTCACTGGATAGCTGGCTAACGTGGTGGCTTTAAGTATCCTTGCAGCTTGCGAGGCGGAGTTGGCTTCGACAAGAAGTGTACCGTTACGAGCTCGAACGCAAGATTTGACCGGACCAGCATTGGCATCGAGACCCTTTTGGATAGTAAAAGGGCTCACCGTAAGGAACTTCTTACCTTCCTCTGTCCTATGAATAACCAAGTAGCGAGGACCACATGACTCGACTACTTCCTTTCCAACGTTTGCATTTAAAATAAGGGGTTTTGGTTTTGGTGCCATTAAAAATGGTATAAATTCATCCCCCAGTGCTCCCCACCCACCACGGAGCCCAACGAGGGGTCACCCCACTGGGGTGACAGGGCTACACAGGGGATATAGCGGGCTCGCCGTCCCACTCACCCTGGAGTTCGGTGTAATACCTAGTCCTGGCCGATTGACTAGGGGTGGGTTAGTCCCTAGCCTCCCGTTTAGGCAAATCAGAAACCAAAGCGGTGTATTAGGCTGCGCACCCTCCCCAGTTACTGGAAGACAGAAGCCCAGGCTCAGGTACGCAACCCTCAACCAACCAGGATATTCCTCTTCACCGACACGGGTCTCCACGCACGGCCTACACGTGGGTGGGCATTTTCACCTACTGACTCCCTCACCACTCTGAGGTTGCCCACAGAGGGAGTCAAGGTGGCTCGGGACCCCGGGTGCGCCTAACCCGTACCTACCGTAGTAGGCCCCTGGGGGGCTCGAGCAAGCCTTACTTTCAGAGGAGAGGATTTGCAACATTTGGACGTGGATACCATCTGGCCCTGGTGCAGAGTTTCGCAAAGATGAAAGTGCATGGTCTACCTCCACGATGATTGTAGTCTTCAAGCTTTTCTTAGCGGAAGGCAAACCCTCGCGATTCCATCTGAGCCTTAACTGGAAGAAACTCAGGGAAACAGTTCTCTGAGCTAGATACTTGAGCGAAAGCAGCGCCAAAAGTATCAGCCACGTCAAACGTATGAAGCACAGTGCTAGCATGTGTCCTCAGCCGGTTAACGGTATATGGGTCGCTTTTCCGGCCACACGTGTTAACTTATTCCATACAAAAGAGGAAGAGGTATGTCGAGTAAAAGATGGTACAAAGTTGCTCCTTGATGTCTGTTTGCTATCCTTAATAACTTTCCTAGATTGGGCACGAAACTTTTCAATTGTATAAGGTTATCGAGAGTATGGCGATGCTGGAAAACCCCGAGAGCATGTCTGCGAGCAGGAATGGCATTCCGGCATTCATCTGCCCATAAAGGGACAGGAAATCGACATGGAATAGAAAGCTCAGAAGCGCAAATAATTATCTCTGTGAAATGCTGGACCAAACTATCCACCGAGTCATGCTCGTTGTAGTGAAATACGGCCAAGTTGGAATAAAGGTTCCAGTTGGCTCGTTCTAAGCGCTATCTAGGTAAGCGTGTGGAGTATACATCCTATGCTAAGAGACAAATAAGGATAGGAAAATGGTCACTAGAATGTAGGTCAGAGATGATATTCAATTGTAAGGAAACTGCCAGCTGTGGAGATCAAACTCCTATATCCAGGCGAGGAAAACTATTGAAGGTATCAGAAAAAAAAATGTAGGCTCTTCAGTGTTAAGAAAAGATAGATTAATATTTTCGAAGAAATTAGCAATTAGTTGAAATCTCACACAAGCCCGAGGAGAACCTCAAAGTGGGTGATGGGCATTCACATCCCCTACTAACAGAACAGGAGTTGGTAGCTAGAAGACGAGGTCTTCCAGATCAGTGCGAAAGAGGTCATCAGATGGAAGCGCATTGATACTACAAATAGTGAAGCTAACGGATGGTTACATAATCTGTACAGCGATGTATTGTATGTCAGAATTTAAGGGCAAGAATTCAGTGAAGATATCATCTCTGATAAGAATCAGGGTACCCTCATGTGTGAGAATATCATCTGCCGGCAATAAATCACACCGGATGGAAGGGTACTCCTTTAAGATAAGCCAGCCTTGGGGCGGAGCTTGGTCTCTTGCAAACATACTAGCAAATGCTGATATTTGTAGAGCAACAATTCAAGCTCTGTTGGATGTGATCTAATTCCACGTATGTTCCACTATACGATACCCATGGCGAATAGTAGAGGATAGGTTTTTCAAATGGAAAGGCGTTTCTGCATATTCAGCTGAGCTGGTGGGTTCAGTTTATTTTTCTTAGCCATTGGAGTAACACTTTTTTTTTCAGGAGCACAATCATGCCGTATGAGCCTAACGGCAGAATCCTCCTGATCCATCTCCTCCACCTGGGAGGACCGCTGTCCAATTCAGAATTGAGGTACTGATCAGCGACGATGGTCATCGCCGATGGGTACTCCTCTCAGAACATTCCTCAGAAGAGGATCTGCATGGAGAATTACGTGGACTTTTCCTTCCCGTAGATACTTTAGAAAAGGATTTTGTATTATGCTTTAGGTAGTCGGTCACATATAGCTGGTCTTAAAGGTCTTTGCCTGTGCAGAGAATCCTACGGGTGAACCCATGTGTAGCCCTGGTACCAAGGAGGGGAGGGGGTGACCCCTTGTTGAGCTCTAGGGCATGAAATACAGATGATGATGATGGTGTTTAAGGGCGCTCAACTGCCGAGGTCATAAGCGCCCTTACGATTAAAACTTGGCAATAGCCAGTAAGAAAATACCAAACAAAAAAGTAAACACAAATAAAAGAGCTAACACAGTTGAAACGGAAGTAACAGAAACGTCCAGCCCTCTAACCAGAGCTGGATATAAAACTCCATCTAAAATCAACACATTAAAACCAAAAGAGTTTAAAAAAAACCGCTATCACACTAAAACCTCAAGGTAAAAGAAAGTTTTGCTAAAAATTTAAAAACCCTCTCCACTGCTCTTGGGTCATCTGCCAGGACCTCGGCAAGAGAGGCCGGCATGCCCATAGATGACCGAATGTGTGCCAGGTGACCACACTCCAGCAACACATGACGAACTGTCTGTGCCTCCCCACAGAGCGCACAGACAGGAGCAGGTTCACGTTTAAAAAGGTAACTGTGAGTAAAAATACAGTGGCCAATTCTTAGCCGAGCTAGTACTACCTCCTCCCGGCGGAATAAACGAGAGGAGGTTACCCAGTTGACAGGGAGGTCCTTCACCTCTCGCAGCTTATTACCACGGAGAGCCGACCACTCCGCATGCCAAGTCGAAAAAACGGCTCTCCGTACAGCCACTCTAAAATCTTCTGCTGTTGAATGGGTAATCGTAACACTGGGCGCTGTGACTGCCGATTTCGCTGCCAAATCCGCCGTGTCATTCCCTGGCAAGCCAACGTGTCCAGGAATCCATGCGCACTCCGCATTAAAACCACAAGCGTGCAAAATGTGGAGAACGTCCTGGATGCGCTGCACCAAAGGATGGTAATTGTACAGCTCACGAATGCTCTGAAGGGCACTAAGGGAATCACTAAGAATAAGGCAGTCACCTAATTTTCGACGTCGAATATACAGAAGGGCTTGATAAATAGCATATAGCTCGGCAGAATATATAGATGTGCAACTAGGCAAACCGTAAGTAGAAGTTGCGGTGCCAGTTACAAAGGCACATCCAACACCGTCGGGGCTCTTACTACCATCGGTGTAAATACAAATACGGCCACTGTATTTGGATAAAAATTCTAAAAAGCAACGACGAATACTATCAAGAGGCGTAACAGATTTCCCGTAGAGCGTCATCCCGAGATCGACATGGGAGGTAGCGCGTAACCAAGGGGGGTGTATATTCTCTCCCTTGGATAACAGCCGAGGAATGTCAACATGGTGCTGGCGTAGAAGCTCACGGAAACGAAAACCTGCTGGCCTGGGGCTCAGAGAGCGGAGGCAGTATCGCTCGTGCAGCTCAGGGGAGAAAAACGCGTGATAAGTTGGATGCCCAGGCATACACTTCAGCCCACAGCCATAATTAGCAAGCAGGACATCACGCCGACAACGCAGAGGAGGTTCTCCCGATTCGGCGTAGAGGCTAACAACTGGGCTCGTTGGAAAAGCTCCAACGGCCACACGGATGCCCTGGTTATGGACTGTGTCTAATCTTCTGAGCACTGAAGGTCGAGCTGAAGAATACACAATGCTGCCATAGTCCAACTTCGAACGAATCACAGCACGATAAAAACGGAGCAATGTCGTCCGATCCGCACCCCAAGACTTGCCACTTAGTATCCGTAAAAGATTTAGAGAACGGTCACATCGTGCTCTAAGCTGTGCTATTTGTGGTGCCCAACAAAGTTTCCGATCGAAGATCAAACCAAGGAATCTCGCCTCGTCTGCGAAAGGAAGTAAATCTGGCCCGAGTCGAAGAGACGGCGGCATATGCCACTTACGGCGCCAGAAGTTAACGCAGACTGTCTTCTCAGCGGAGAAACGAAAACCGTGTTTCGAGCTCCATGCATAGAGATTGTCCAAACACCGCTGGAGACGGCGTTCCAAAAACGGTGTACGCTGAGAAGTACAGAAGATGGCAAAGTCGTCCACGAATAAACAGGAAGAGACACCTTGAGGCACACATAGTGATATGGAATTTATCGCAATAGCAAATAGAGTCACGCTGAGTACCGAGCCCTGCGGCACTCCGTTCTCTTGAATAAAATGGTTAGAAAAAACCGAACCCACCCTCACTCGAAAAACGCGGTCCCGCATAAACTCCTGAATGACCAACGGTAGGCGTCCACGTATGTTCCAGTTGTGCAGAGAACGCAATATTCCCGCCCGCCAACACGTGTCGTAGGCCTTCTCGAGGTCAAAAAATATCCCAACTGTGGGGCTGTTCTTAAGAAACCCGTCCATAATCTGAGTTGACAGAGAGACAAGGTGGTCAGCAGTTGAACGTCGTCGTCGAAAGCCACACTGGATGTTCGTCAGAAGATTGTGGGATTCCAGCCACCACACCAACCGTCCATTGATCATGCGTTCCATCACCTTGCAAACGCAACTGGTGAGGGAAATAGGACGGTAACTGGAAGGAAGATGGCGGTCCTTTCCAGGTTTAAGAATGGGTATGATGGTGGCCTCCCGCCACTTGTCTGGAAAAATGCCATCAACCCAGACACGATTATAGACCTCGAGTAGGAAATCTTTGCCATCAGGAGAGAGATGTTGCAACATTTGGACGTGGATACCATCTGGGCCTGGTGCTGAGTGTCGTGAAGAGGAGAGTGCATTGTCTAGCTCTGCCAGGGTGAAAAGGCGATTATAATCCTCAAGGTTGCCAGAAAGAAACGAGAATTCTTGAGATTCCACCTGGTTCTTAACTGTAAGAAACTCAGGGGAATAGTTGCCTGAGCTAGACACCTCAGCGAAAGCACTGCCTAAAGTATTCGCCACGTCAAATGTATCAACAACAGCTCCGGTAGGTGTTTTGAGACCGGCGATGGGCATATGGTTCGGTTTCCCAGCCACACGTCTTAACTTATCCCATACGACAGAGGAAGGTGTATGTCGATTAAAGGAACCCACGAATTTATTCCATGACATCTTTTTGCTATCCTTAATAACCCGCCTAGAATGTGCACGCATCCGTTTATAGTGTATCAGGTTATCCAGTGTAGGAAAACGCTGGAAAACCCGTAGAGCTCGTCTGCGAGCGCGAATAGCATCCCGACAGTCAGCGGTCCACCAAGGTACCGGAAATCGACGGCTGTAGCCAGTCGAACGCGGAATGGATTGCTCAGCAGCAGAAAGAATGGTCCCTGTAAGATGTTCGACCAAGTGGTTCACAGAGTCGTGCTCTTCGTAGCTAAATTCAGCCAAGTGGGAGTACAGTTCCCAGCTGGCGTGGTCTAGGCGCCAACTAGGTAAACGGGTGGAACATACAACGGGTGTCAAGACACTAATACGACAAGGAAAGTGGTCACTAGAATGCAAATCCGAGATGATATTCCAGCATAAGGTGACTGCCAGCTGAGGGGAACAAATTGCAATGTCAATGTGTGAAAAACTATGAAATGCGTCAGATAGAAAGGTGGGCTCTCCGGTGTTCAAGAGAGCAAGATTCTGACTATCCAAGAAGTCTTTAAGTAGCGTACCTCTCGCACAAGCCCGAGGAGAGCCCCAAAGAGGGTGATGGGCATTCACGTCGCCTACCAATAAAAAGGGTGGTGGCAACTGCGAAATGAGGTGTTCTAAGTCGCTGTGCGTGAGGTCCGCAGATGGAGGCAAATAGATACTGCAAATGGTGAATGAAGCGGAGGGTAGCTTAATGCTGACAGCAACGGACTGGATTGCAGATTGTATGGGTACGGAGTTGGCAAAAATATCATCTCGAATAAGCATCATAGTGCCCCCATGTGCCGGGACACCGTCCTCCGGGGATAAATCACATCGTACGGAGGAGTACTGCCTGATGGTAACGGTGTCCTGTGGACGGAGCTTCGTCTCTTGTAAACATACAGCCAAGGGTTCATGCTGGCGCAGCAACAAGTCAAGCTCTGGTCGATGTGGTCGAATTCCGCGTATGTTCCAATGGAGGATAGCCATTGAGTATATTATGGGATAAGTTTCAAATCGAAAGACGCTTCTGCAGATTGGGATTAGCTGGTCGGTTCAATTTGTTCTTCTTAGGCGTTGGGCTAGTACTATTTTCAGGAGCACGATCCTGCCGTTTCCGCACTGTCCCTCTGGCAGTGGCGGCAGAATCCTCCTGGTCCATCTCCTCCACAAGGGAGGTCCCTTTTTCAAGAGCAGTTTTAGGTCCAAGTAGTTCGAACCGATTGGATGTGCTGATCGGTGAAGACGGCCGTCGCCGATTCACGCCCTCCTCCCCAGATGACCCTTCAGAGGAGGATACACGTGTGGAGTTGCGTGAACTTTTCTTACCTTTAGATGACTTGGTAATAGATTGCACATTCTCTTTCAAGAAGTCTTGTCGTACATACTTGGTCTTAAACTGTTTTTCCGGGGCAGAAGACGTCGTGAATTTACCAACTTTAGTTCCAGAGGTCGAGGCTTTCGGTGACAACTGTGCAGGACTATTCTGTAAGCTAGCGGATTTGGCAGATGTTGATACCAACTTGGGTGTAGGTGCCGAAGGCTTTGGTAGCGCTTGGGCTAAAATAACCTTTTCCGCAATTGTAGCCCCGTTCATATCGCCGGTCTGTGTTGCGATTTCCCGACGCGGTACCGGTTTAGCTGCAACTGAGCTATAGGTACCGGACCTCGGGGCAGAGGGTTGGCGGAGTCGCAGGAGCTTCCGGGCTTCCAAGAAGGACACCTTCTCTTTCACCCGTATCTCCTGGATCGCTCGTTCCTCTGCAAAACGGGGGCAGTCTCGGGAACTAGATGGGTGTTCCCCGTTACAGTTCACACACGATGGAGCTGAAGCACAAGCCCCATCGTGGGAGATGTCACCGCAGTGGACGCAGGTGGACTTGCCGGTACACAACTCACTAGTGTGACCAAAACGTTGGCATTTAAAGCACCTCAGCGGATTGGGTATATAAGGCCTAACTTCGATGGCTTCATACCCTGCTCTAATCTTTTGAGGCAGATCAACCCGATCAAAAGTAAGAAACAGGGTACGAGTAGGCAGGAATTCACCGTTGATCTTACGTTGTACCCGATAAACAGCTGAGACACCCTGAGTCGCTAGATTTTCTTGGATCTCCTCAATAGACAAACCGTCCAACGCGCGGGTTGTTACTACACCGCGGGAGGAGTTCAGCGACTTGTGCACCTCGACCTTCACTGGATAGCTGGCTAACATGGTGGCTTTGAGTATCCTTGCAGCTTGCGAGGCGGAGTTGGCTTCGACAAGAAGTGTACCATTGCGAGCTCGAACGCAGGATTTAACAGGACCAGCAATGGCATCGAGACCCTTTTGGATAGTAAAAGGGCTCACCGTCAGGAACTTCTTACCTTCCTCTGTCCTATGAATAACCAAGTAGCGAGGACCACATGACTCGACTACTTCCTTTCCAACGTCTTTATTTGAAATCAGGGGTTTAAGTTTTGGTGCCATAAAAAAAATTGTATAAATTCATCCCCCAGTGCTCCCCACCCACCACGGAGCCCAACGAGGGGTCACCCCACTGGGATGACAGGGCTACACAGGGGATATAGCGGGCTCGCCGTCCCACTCACCCTGGAGTTCGGTGTAATACCTAGTCCTGGCCGATTGACTAGGGGTGGGTTAGTCCCTAGCCTCCCGTTTAGGCAAATCAGAAACCAAAGCGGTGTATTAGGCTGCGCACCCTCCCCAGTTACTGAAAGACAGAAGCCCAGGCTCAGGTACGCAACCCTCAACCAACCAGGATATTCCTCTTCACCGACACGGGTCTCCACGCACGGCCTACACGTGGGTGGGCATTTTGACCTTCTGGCTCCCTCACCACTCTGAGGTTGCCCACAGAGGGAGTCAAGGTGGCTCGGGACCCCGGGTGCGCCTAACCCGTACCTACCGTAGTAGGCCCCTGGGGGGATGAAATACAGACATTTTTTGTTGTAACCAAAACAAAAATTGACTATTTGTGGGAAAAGAAGTAGTTGAGTGCAGTGGTCCTCGCCTCTTGGTCAGCATTCCGACAAACGAAGGTCGCATATTTACATCGGTGAGCCCTTTTGTTATACAAAAGGGTCTAGACAAAATTGCTGGTCCGGTTCATTCATGTATCAAAACTCGAAGTGGTACCCTCCTGGTAGAAGCATTTACGGGCTCCCAGGCAGGGAAATTACTGAAGGCTAAAATGCTAGGCAGCTGCCCCGTCAAGGTCGAGCAGCACAAGACCTTGAACTCCTCGTGCGGCGTTATTACCACCCGTGTTTTGGACGGCTTGTCCAACGAGGATCTTCAAGAGGATCTGGCAGACCACGGTGCATAGTCTGTGAATGGGGTTCAACGGAAACTTAATGGCGAACTGGTACCTACCCGTACCCTGTGCCTTACATTTTATCGGGTGGATCTCCCTCAAAGGATTAAGGCAGGTTATGAAACCATAGCGGTTATGCGCTATATTCCGAACCCTCTCCGATGTTACAAGATGATGATGATGGTGTTTAAGGGCGCTCAACTGCCGAGGTCATAAGCGCCCTTACGATTAAAACTTGGCAATAGCCAGTAAGAAAATACCAAACAAAAAAGTAAACACAAATAAAAGAGCTAACACAGTTGAAACGGAAGTAACAGAAACGTCCAGCCCTCTAACCAGAGCTGGATATAAAACTCCATCTAAAATCAACACATTAAAACCAAAAGAGTTTAAAAAAACCGCTATCACACTAAAACCTCAAGGTAAAAGAAAGTTTGGCTAAAAATTTAAAAACCCTGTCCACTGCTCTTGGGTCATCTGCCAGGACCTCGGCAAGAGAGGCCGGCATGCCCATAGATGACCGAATGTGTGCCAGGTGACCACACTCCAGCAACACATGACGAACTGTCTGTGCCTCCCCACAGAGCGCACAGACAGGAGCAGGTTCACGTTTAAAAAGGTAACTGTGAGTAAAAATACAGTGGCCAATTCTTAGCCGAGCTAGTACTACCTCCTCCCGGCGGAATAAACGAGAGGAGGTTACCCAGTTGACAGGGAGGTCCTTCACCTCTCGCAGCTTATTACCACGGAGAGCCGACCACTCCGCATGCCAAGTCGAAAAAACGGCTCTCCGTACAGCCACTCTAAAATCTTCTGCTGTTGAATGGGTAATCGTAACACTGGGCGCTGTGACTGCCGATTTCGCTACCAAATCCGCCGTGTCATTCCCTGGCAAGCCAACGTGTCCAGGAATCCATGCGCACTCCACATTAAAGCCAGAAGCGTGCAAAATGTGGAGAACGTCCTGGATGCGCTGCACCAAAGGATGGTAATTGTACAGCTCACGAATGCTCTGAAGGGCACTAAGGGAATCACTAAGAATAAGGCAGTCACCTAATTTTCGACGTCGAATATACAGAAGGGCTTGATAAATAGCATATAGCTCGGCAGAATATATAGATGTGCAACTAGGCAAACCGTAAGTAGAAGTTGCGGTGCCAGTTACAAAGGCACATCCAACACCGTCGGGGCTCTTACTACCATCGGTGTAAATACAAATACGGCCACTGTATTTGGATAAAAATTCTAAAAAGCAACGACGAATACTATCAAGAGGCGTAACAGATTTCCCGTAGAGCGTCATCCCGAGATCGACATGGGAGGTAGCGCGTAACCAAGGGGGGTGTATACTCTCTCCCTTGGATAACAGCCGAGGAATGTCAACATGGTGCTGGCGTAGAAGCTCACGGAAACGAAAACCTGCTGGCCTGGGGCTCAGAGAGCGGAGGCAGTATCGCTCGTGCAGCTCAGGGGAGAAAAACGCGTGATAAGTTGGATGCCCAGGCATACACTTCAGCCCACAGCCATAATTAGCAAGCAGGACATCACGCCGACAACGCAGAGGAGGTTCTCCCGATTCGGCGTAGAGGCTAACAACTGGGCTCGTTGGAAAAGCTCCAACGGCCACACGGATGCCCTGGTTATGGACTGTGTCTAACCTTCTGAGCACTGAAGGTCGAGCTGAAGAATACACAATGCTGCCATAGTCCAACTTCGAACGAATAACAGCACGATAAAGACGGAGCAATGTCGTCCGATCCGCACCCCAAGACTTGCCACTTAGTATCCGTAAAAGATTTAGAGAACGGTCACATCGTGCTCTAAGCTGTGCTATTTGTGGTGCCCAACAAAGTTTCCGATCGAAGATCAAACCAAGGAATCTCGCCTCGTCTGCGAAAGGAAGTAAATCTGGCCCGAGTCGAAGAGACGGCGGCATATGCCACTTACGGCGCCAGAAGTTAACGCAGACTGTCTTCTCAGCGGAGAAACGAAAACCGTGTTTCGAGCTCCATGCATAGAGATTGTCCAAACACCGCTGGAGACGGCGTTCCAAAAACGGTGTACGCTGAGAAGTACAGAAGATGGCAAAGTCGTCCACGAATAAACAGGAAGAGACACCTTGAGGCACACATAGTGATATGGAATTTATCGCAATAGCAAATAGAGTCACGCTGAGTACCGAGCCCTGCGGCACACCGTTCTCTTGAATAAAATGGTTAGAAAAAACCGAACCCACCCTCACTCGAAAAACGCGGTCCCGCATAAACTCCTGAATGACCAACGGTAGGCGTCCACGTATGTTCCAGTTGTGCAGAGAACGCAATATTCCCGCCCGCCAACACGTGTCGTAGGCCTTCTCGAGGTCAAAAAATATCCCAACTGTGGGGCTGTTCTTAAGAAACCCGTCCATAATCTGAGTTGACAGAGAGACAAGGTGGTCAGCAGTTGAACGTCGTCGTCGAAAGCCACACTGGATGTTCGTCAGAAGATTGTGGGATTCCAGCCACCACACCAACCGTCCATTGATCATGCGTTCCATCACCTTGCAAACGCAACTGGTGAGGGAAATAGGACGGTAACTGGAAGGAAGATGGCGGTCCTTTCCAGGTTTAAGAATGGGTATGATGGTGGCCTCCCGCCACTTGTCTGGAAAAATGCCATCAACCCAGACACGATTATAGACCTCGAGTAGGAAATCTTTGCCATCAGGAGAGAGATGTTGCAACATTTGGACGTGGATACCATCTGGACCTGGTGCTGAGTGTCGTGAAGAGGAGAGTGCATTGTCTAGCTCTGCCAGGGTGAAAAGGCGATTATAATCCTCAAGGTTGCCAGAAAGAAACGAGAATTCTTGAGATTCCACCTGGTTCTTAACTGTAAGAAACTCAGGGGAATAGTTGCCTGAGCTAGACACCTCAGCGAAAGCACTGCCTAAAGTATTCGCCACGTCAAATGTATCAACAACAGCTCCGGTAGGTGTTTTGAGACCGGCGATGGGCATATGGTTCGGTTTCCCAGCCACACGTCTTAACTTATCCCATACGACAGAGGAAGGTGTATGTCGATTAAAGGAACCCACGAATTTATTCCATGACATCTTTTTGCTATCCTTAATAACCCGCCTAGAATGTGCACGCATCCGTTTATAGTGTATCAGGTTATCCAGTGTAGGAAAACGCTGGAAAACCCGTAGAGCTCGTCTGCGAGCGCGAATAGCATCCCGACAGTCAGCGGTCCTGTCGTGAAGAGGAGAGTGCATTGTCTAGCTCTGCCAGGGTGAAAAGGCGATTATAATCCTCAAGGTTGCCAGAAAGAAACGAGAATTCTTGAGATTCCACCTGGTTCTTAACTGTAAGAAACTCAGGGGAATAGTTGCCTGAGCTAGACACCTGAGCGAAAGCACTGCCTAAAGTATTCGCCACGTCAAATGTATCAACAACAGCTCCGGTAGGTGTTTTGAGACCGGCGATGGGCATATGGTTCGGTTTCCCAGCCACACGTCTTAACTTATCCCATACGACAGAGGAAGGTGTATGTCGATTAAAGGAACCCACGAATTTATTCCATGACATCTTTTTGCTATCCTTAATAACCCGCCTAGAATGTGCACGCATCCGTTTATAGTGTATCAGGTTATCCAGTGTAGGAAAACGCTGGAAAACCCGTAGAGCTCGTCTGCGAGCGCGAATAGCATCCCGACAGTCAGCGGTCCACCAAGGTACCGTAAATCGACGGCTGTAGCCAGTCGAACGCGGAATGGATTGCTCAGCAGCAGAAAGAATGGTCCCTGTAAGATGTTCGACCAAGTGGTTCACAGAGTCGTGCTCTTCGTAGCTAAATTCAGCCAAGTGGGAGTACAGTTCCCAGCTGGCGTGGTCTAGGCGCCAACTAGGTAAACGGGTGGAACATACAACGGGTGTCAAGACACTAATACGACAAGGAAAGTGGTCACTAGAATGCAAATCCGAGATGATATTCCAGCATAAGGTGACTGCCAGCTGAGGGGAACAAATTGCAATGTCAATGTGTGAAAAACTATGAAATGCGTCAGATAGAAAGGTGGGCTCTCCGGTGTTCAAGAGAGCAAGATTCTGACTATCCAAGAAGTCTTTAAGTAGCGTACCTCTCGCACAAGCCCGAGGAGAGCCCCAAAGAGGGTGATGGGCATTCACGTCGCCTACCAATAAAAAGGGTGGTGGCAACTGCGAAATGAGGTGTTCTAAGTCGCTGTGCGAGAGGTCCGCAGATGGAGGCAAATAGATACTGCAAATGGTGAATGAAGCGGAGTGTAGCTTAATGCTGACAGCAACGGACTGGATTGCAGATTGTATGGGCACGGAGTTGGCAAAAATATCATCTCGAATAAGCATCATAGTGCCCCCATGTGCCGGGACACCGTCCTCCGGGGATAAATCACATCGTACGGAGGAGTACTGCCTGATGGTAACGGTGTCCTGTGGACGGAGCTTCGTCTCTTGTAAACATACAGCCAAGGGTTCATGCTGGCGCAGCAACAAGTCAAGCTCTGGTCGATGTGGTCGAATTCCGCGTATGTTCCAATGGAGGATAGCCATTGAGTATATTATGGGATAAGTTTCAAATCGAAAGACGCTTCTGCAGATTGGGATTAGCTGGTCGGTTCAATTTGTTCTTCTTAGGCGTTGGGCTAGTACTATTTTCAGGAGCACGATCCTGCCGTTTCCGCACTGTCCCTCTGGCAGTGGCGGCAGAATCCTCCTGGTCCATCTCCTCCACAAGGGAGGTCCCTTTTTCAAGAGCAGTTTTAGGTCCAAGTAGTTCGAACCGATTGGATGTGCTGATCGGCGAAGACGGCCGTCGCCGATTCACGCCCTCCTCCCCAGATGACCCTTCAGAGGAGGATACACGTGTGGAGTTGCGTGAACTTTTCTTACCTTTAGATGACTTGGTAATAGATTGCACATTCTCTTTCAAAAAGTCTTGTCGTACATACTTGGTCTTAAACTGTTTTTCCGGGGCAGAAGACGTCGTGAATTTACCAACTTTAGTTCCAGAGGTCGAGGCTTTCGGTGACAACTGTGCAGGACTATTCTGTAAGCTAGCGGATTTGGCAGATGTTGATACCAACTTGGGTGTAGGTGCCGAAGGCTTTGGCAGCGCTTGGGCTAAAATAATCTTTTCCGCAATTGTAGCCCCGTTCATATCGCCGGTCTGTGTTGCGATTTCCCGACGCGGTACCGGTTTAGCTGCAACTGAGCTATAGGTACCGGACCTCGGGGCAGAGGGTTGGCGGAGTCGCAGGAGCTTCCGGGCTTCCAAGAAGGACACCTTCTCTTTCACCCGTATCTCCTGGATCGCTCGTTCCTCTGCAAAACGGGGGCAGTCTCGGGAACTAGATGGGTGTTCCCCGTTACAGTTCACACACGATGGAGCTGACGCACAAGCCCCATCGTGGGAGATGTCACCGCAGTGGACGCAGGTGGACTTGCCGGTGCACAACTCACTAGTGTGACCAAAACGTTGGCATTTAAAGCACCTCAGCGGATTGGGTATATAAGGCCTAACTTCGATGGCTTCATACCCTGCTCTAATCTTTTGAGGCAGATCAACCCGATCAAAAGTAAGAAACAGGGTACGAGTAGGCAGGAATTCACCGTTGATCTTACGTTGTACCCGATAAACAGCTGAGACACCCTGAGTCGCTAGATTTTCTTGGATCTCTTCAATAGACAAACCGTCCAACGCGCGGGTTGTTATTACACCGCGGGAGGAGTTCAGCGACTTGTGCACCTCGACCTTCACTGGATAGCTGGCTAACATGGTGGCTTTAAGAATCCTTGCAGCTTGCGAGGCGGAGTTGGCTTCGACAAGAAGTGTACCATTGCGAGCTCGAACGCAGGATTTAACAGGACCAGCAATGGCATCGAGACCCTTTTGGATAGTAAAAGGGCTCACCGTAAGGAACTTCTTACCTTCCTCTGTCCTATGAATGACCAAGTAGCGAGGACCACATGACTCGACTACTTCCTTTCCAACTTCTTTATTAAGGGGTTTTTGTTTTGGTGCCATAGAAAAAATGGTATAAATTCATCCCCCAGTGCTCCCCACCCACCACGGAGCCCAACGAGGGGTCACCCCACTGGGGTGACAGGGCTACACAGGGGATATAGCGGGCTCGCCGTCCCACTCACCCTGGAGTTCGGTGTAATACCTAGTCCTGGCCGATTGACTAGGGGTGGGTTAGTCCCTAGCCTCCCGTTTAGGCAAATCAGAAACCAAAGCGGTGTATTAGGCTGCGCACCCTCCCCAGTTACTGAAAGACAGAAGCCCAGGCTCAGGTACGCAACCCTCAACCAACCAGGATATTCCTCTTCACCGACACGGGTCTCCGATGATGATGATGATGATGGTGTTTAAGGGCGCTCAACTGCCGAGGTCATAAGCGCCCTTATGATTAAAACTTGGCAATAGCCAGTAAGAAAATACCAAACAAAAAAGTAAACACAAATAAAAGAGCTAACACAGTTGAAACGGAAGTAACAGAAACGTCCAGCCCTCTAACCAGAGCTGGATATAAAACTCCATCTAAAATCAACACATTAAAACCAAAAGAGTTTAAAAAACCGCTATCACACTAAAACGTCAAGCTAAAAGAAAGTTTTGCTAAAAATTTAAAAACCCTGTCCACTGCTCTTGGGTCATCTGCCAGGACCTCAGCAAGAGAGGCCGGCATGCCCATAGATGACCGAATGTGTGCCAGGTGACCACACTCCAGCAACACATGACGAACTGTCTGTGCCTCCCCACAGAGCGCACAGACAGGAGCAGGTTCACGTTTAAAAAGGTAACTGTGTGTAAAAATACAGTGGCCAATTCTTAGACGAGCTAGTACTACCTCCTCCCGGCGGAATAAACGAGAGGAGGTTACCCAGTTGACAGGGAGGTCCTTCACCTCTCGCAGCTTATTACCACGGAGAGCCGACCACTCCGCATGCCAAGTCGAAAAAACGGCTCTCCGTACAGCCACTCTAAAATCTTCTGCTGTTGAATGGGTAATCGTAACACTGGGCGCTGTGACTGCCGATTTCGCTGCCAAATCCGCCGTGTCATTCCCTGGCAAGCCAACGTGTCCAGGAATCCATGCGCACTCCACATTAAAACCAGAAGCGTGCAAAATGTGGAGAACGTCCTGGACGCGCTGCACCAAAGGATGGTAATTGTACAGCTCACGAATGCTCTGGAGGGCACTAAGGGAATCACTAAGAATAAGGCAGTCACCTAATTTTCGACGTCGAATATACAGAAGGGCTTGATAAATAGCATATAGCTCGGCAGAATATATAGATGTGCAACTAGGCAAACCGTAAGTAGAAGTTGCGGTGCCAGTTACAAAGGCACATCCAACACCGTCGGGGCTCTTACTACCATCGGTGTAAATACAAATACGGCCACTGTATTTGGATAAAAATTCTAAAAAGCAACGACGAATACTATCAAGAGGCGTAACAGATTTCCCGTAGAGCGTCATCCCGAGATGGACATGGGAGGTAGCGCGTAACCAAGGGGGGTGTATACTCTCTCCCTTGGATAACAGCCGAGGAATGTCAACATGGTGCTGGCGTAGAAGCTCACGGAAACGAAAACCTGCTGGCCTGGGGCTCAGAGAGCGGAGGCAGTATCGCTCGTGCAGCTCAGGGGAGAAAAACGCGTGATAAGTTGGATGCCCAGGCATACACTTCAGCCCACAGCCATAATTAGCAAGCAGGACATCACGCCGACAACGCAGAGGAGGTTCTCCCGATTCGGCGTAGAGGCTAACAACTGGGCTCGTTGGAAAAGCTCCAACGGCCACACGGATGCCCTGGTTATGGACTGTGATGATGATGATGATGATGGTGTTTAAGGGCGCTCAACTGCCGAGGTCATAAGCGCCCTTACGATTAAAACTTGGCAATAGCCAGTAAGAAAATACCAAACAAAAAAGTAAACACAAATAAAAGAGCTAACATAGTTGAAACGGAAGTAACAGAAACGTCCAGCCCTCTAACCAGAGCTGGATATAAAACTCCATCTAAAATCAACACATTAAAACCAAAAGAGTTTAAAAAACCCGCTATCACACTAAAACCTCAAGGTAAAAGAAAGTTTGGCTAAAAATTTAAAAACCCTGTCCACTGCTCTTGGGTCATCTGCCAGGACCTCGGCAAGAGAGGCCGGCATGCCCATAGATGACCGAATGTGTGCCAGGTGACCACACTCCAGCAACACATGACGAACTGTCTGTGCCTCCCCACAGAGCGCACAGACAGGAGCAGGTTCACGTTTAAAAAGGTAACTGTGAGTAAAAATACAGTGGCCAATTCTTAGCCGAGCTAGTACTACCTCCTCCCGGCGGAATAAACGAGAGGAGGTTACCCAGTTGACAGGGAGGTCCTTCACCTCTCGCAGCTTATTACCACGGAGAGCCGACCACTCCGCATGCCAAGTCGAAAAAACGGCTCTCCGTACAGCCACTCTAAAATCTTCTGCTGTTGAATGGGTAATCGTAACACTGGGCGCTGTGACTGCCGATTTCGCTGCCAAATCCGCCGTGTCATTCCCTGGCAAGCCAACGTGTCCAGGAATCCATGCGCACTCCACATTAAAGCCAGAAGCGTGCAAAATGTGGAGAACGTCCTGGATGCGCTGCACCAAAGGATGGTAATTGTACAGCTCACGAATGCTCTGAAGGGCACTAAGGGAATCACTAAGAATAAGGCAGTCACCTAATTTTCGACGTCGAATATACAGAAGGGCTTGATAAATAGCATATAGCTCGGCAGAATATATAGATGTGCAACTAGGCAAACCGTAAGTAGAAGTTGCGGTGCCAGTTACAAAGGCACATCCAACACCGTCGGGGCTCTTACTACCATCGGTGTAAATACAAATACGGCCACTGTATTTGGATAAAAATTCTAAAAAGCAACGACGAATACTATCAAGAGGCGTAACAGATTTCCCGTAGAGCGTCATCCCGAGATCGACATGGGAGGTAGCGCGTATCCAAGGGGGGTGTATACTCTCTCCCTTGGATAACAGCCGAGGAATGTCAACATGGTGCTGGCGTAGAAGCTCACGGAAACGAAAACCTGCTGGCCTGGGGCTCAGAGAGCGGAGGCAGTATCGCTCGTGCAGCTCAGGGAAGAAAAACGCGTGATAAGTTGGATGCCCAGGCATACACTTCAGCCCACAGCCATAATTAGCAAGCAGGACATCACGCCGACAACGCAGAGGAGGTTCTCCCGATTCGGCGTAGAGGCTAACAACTGGGCTCGTTGGAAAAGCTCCAACGGCCACACGGATGCCCTGGTTATGGACTGTGTCTAACCTTCTGAGCACTGAAGGTCGAGCTGAAGAATACACAATGCTGCCATAGTCCAACTTCGAACGAATAACAGCACGATAAAGACGGAGCAATGTCGTCCGATCCGCACCCCAAGACTTGCCACTTAGTATCCGTAAAAGATTTAGAGAACGGTCACATCGTGCTCTAAGCTGTGCTATTTGTGGTGCCCAACAAAGTTTCCGATCGAAGATCAAACCAAGGAATCTCGCCTCGTCTGCGAAAGGAAGTAAATCTGGCCCGAGTCGAAGAGACGGCGGCATATGCCACTTACGGCGCCAGAAGTTAACGCAGACTGTCTTCTCAGCGGAGAAACGAAAACCGTGTTTCGAGCTCCATGCATAGAGATTGTCCAAACACCGCTGGAGACGGCGTTCCAAAAACGGTGTACGCTGAGAAGTACAGAAGATGGCAAAGTCGTCCACGAATAAACAGGAAGAGACACCTTGAGGCACACATAGTGATATGGAATTTATCGCAATAGCAAATAGAGTCACGCTGAGTACCGAGCCCTGCGGCACACCGTTCTCTTGAATAAAATGGTTAGAAAAAACCGAACCCACCCTCACTCGAAAAACGCGGTCCCGCATAAACTCCTGAATGACCAACGGTAGGCGTCCACGTATGTTCCAGTTGTGCAGAGAACGCAATATTCCCGCCCGCCAACACGTGTCGTAGGCCTTCTCGAGGTCAAAAAATATCCCAACTGTGGGGCTGTTCTTAAGAAACCCGTCCATAATCTGAGTTGACAGAGAGACAAGGTGGTCAGCAGTTGAACGTCGTCGTCGAAAGCCACACTGGATGTTCGTCAGAAGATTGTGGGATTCCAGCCACCACACCAACCGTCCATTGATCATGCGTTCCATCACCTTGCAAACGCAACTGGTGAGGGAAATAGGACGGTAACTGGAAGGAAGATGGCGGTCCTTTCCAGGTTTAAGAATGGGTATGATGGTGGCCTCCCGCCACTTGTCTGGAAAAATGCCATCAACCCAGACACGATTATAGACCTCGAGTAGGAAATCTTTGCCATCAGGAGAGAGATGTTGCAACATTTGGACGTGGATACCATCTGGACCTGGTGCTGAGTGTCGTGAAGAGGAGAGTGCATTGTCTAGCTCTGCCAGGGTGAAAAGGCGATTATAATCCTCAAGGTTGCCAGAAAGAAACGAGAATTCTTGAGATTCCACCTGGTTCTTAACTGTAAGAAACTCAGGGGAATAGTTGCCTGAGCTAGACACCTGAGCGAAAGCACTGCCTAAAGTATTCGCCACGTCAAATGTATCAACAACAGCTCCGGTAGGTGTTTTGAGACCGGCGATGGGCATATGGTTCGGTTTCCCAGCCACACGTCTTAACTTATCCCATACGACAGAGGAAGGTGTATGTCGATTAAAGGAACCCACGAATTTATTCCATGACATCTTTTTGCTATCCTTAATAACCCGCCTAGAATGTGCACGCATCCGTTTATAGTGTATCAGGTTATCCAGTGTAGGAAAACGCTGGATAACCCGTAGAGCTCGTCTGCGAGCGCGAATAGCATCCCGACAGTCAGCGGTCCACCAAGGTACCGGAAATCGACGGCTGTAGCCAGTCGAACGCGGAATGGATTGCTCAGCAGCAGAAAGAATGGTCCCTGTAAGATGTTCGACCAAGTGGTTCACAGAGTCGTGCTCTTCGTAGCTAAATTTAGCCAAGTGGGAGTACAGTTCCCAGCTGGCGTGGTCTAGGCGCCAACTAGGTAAACGGGTGGAACATACAACGGGTGTCAAGACACTAATACGACAAGGAAAGTGGTCACTAGAATGCAAATCCGAGATGATATTCCAGCATAAGGTGACTGCCAGCTGAGGGGAACAAATTGCAATGTCAATGTGTGAAAAACTATGAAATGCGTCAGATAGAAAGGTGGGCTCTCCGGTGTTCAAGAGAGCAAGATTCTGACTATCCAAGAAGTCTTTAAGTAGCGTACCTCTCGCACAAGCCCGAGGAGAGCCCCAAAGAGGGTGATGGGCATTCACGTCGCCTACCAATAAAAAGGGTGGTGGCAACTGTGAAATGAGGTGTTCTAAGTCGCTGTGCGAGAGGTCCGCAGATGGAGGCAAATAGATACTGCAAATGGTGAATGAAGCGGAGGGTAGCTTAATGCTGACAGCAACGGACTGGATTGCAGATTGTATGGGCACGGAGTTGGCAAAAATATCATCTCGAATAAGCATCATAGTGCCCCCATGTGCCGGGACACCGTCCTCCGGGGATAAATCACATCGTACGGAGGAGTACTGCCTGATGGTAACGGTGTCCTGTGGACGGAGCTTCGTCTCTTGTAAACATATAGCCAAGGGTTCATGCTGGCGCAGCAACAAGTCAAGCTCTGGTCGATGTGGTCGAATTCCGCGTATGTTCCAATGGAGGATAGCCATTGAGTATATTATGGGATAAGTTTCAAATCGAAAGACGCTTCTGCAGATTGGGATTAGCTGGTCGGTTCAATTTGTTCTTCTTAGGCGTTGGGCTAGTACTATTTTCAGGAGCACGATCCTGCCGTTTCCGCACTGTCCCTCTGGCAGTGGCGGCAGAATCCTCCTGGTCCATCTCCTCCACAAGGGAGGTCCCTTTTTCAAGAGCAGTTTTAGGTCCAAGTAGTTCGAACCGATTGGATGTGCTGATCGGCGAAGACGGCCGTCGCCGATTCACGCCCTCCTCCCCAGATGACCCTTCAGAGGAGGATACACGTGTGGAGTTGCGTGAACTTTTCTTACCTTTAGATGACTTGGTAATAGATTGCACATTCTCTTTCAAAAAGTCTTGTCGTACATACTTGGTCTTAAACTGTTTTTCTGGGGCAGAAGACGTCGTGAATTTAATAGCTTTAGTTCCGGAGGTCGAGGCTTTAGGTGACAAGTGTGCAGGACTATTCTGTAAGTTGGCGGATTTGGCAGATGTTGATACCAACTTCGGTGTAGGTGCCGAAGGCTTTGGCAGCGCTTGGGCTAAAATAACCTTTTCCGCAATTGTAGCCCCGTTCATATCGCCGGTCTGTGTTGCGATTTCCCGACGCGGTACCGGTTTAGCTGCAACTGAGCTATAGGTACCGGACCTCGGGGCAGAGGGTTGGCGGAGTCGCAGGAGCTTCCGGGCTTCCAAGAAGGACACCTTCTCTTTCACCCGTATCTCCTGGATCGCTCGTTCCTCTGCAAAACGGGGGCAGTCTCGGGAACTAGATGGGTGTTCCCCGTTACAGTTCACACACGATGGAGCTGAAGCACAGGCCCCATCGTGGGAGATGTCACCGCAGTGGACGCAGGTGGACTTGCCGGTACACAACTCACTTGTGTGACCAAAACGTTGGCATTTAAAGCACCTCAGCGGATTGGGTATATAAGGCCTAACTTCGATGGCTTCATACCCTGCTCTAATCTTTTGAGGCAGATCAACCCGATCAAAAGTAAGAAACAGGGTACGAGTAGGCAGGAATTCACCGTTGATCTTACGTTGTACCCGATAAACAGCTGAGACACCCTGAGTCGCAAGATTTTCTTTGATCTCCTCAATGGACAAACCGTCCAACGCGCGGGTTGTTATTACACCGCGGGAGGAGTTCAGCGACTTGTGCACCTCGACCTTCACTGGATAGCTGGCTAACATGGTGGCTTTAAGTATTCTTGCAGCTTGCGAGGCGGAGTTGGCTTCGACAAGAAGTGTACCATTGCGAGCTCGAACGCAGGATTTAACAGGACCAGCAATGGCATCGAGACCCTTTTGGATAGTAAAAGGGCTCACCGTAAGAAACTTCTTACCTTCCTCTGTCCTATGCATGACCAAGTAGCGAGGACCACATGACTCGACTACTTCCTTTCCAACGTCTTTATTAAGGGGTTTTTGTTTTGGTGCCATAGAAAAAATGGTATAAATTCATCCCCCAGTGCTCCCCACCCACCACGGAGCCCAACGAGGGGTCACCCCACTGGGATGACAGGGCTACACAGGGGATATAGCGGGCTCGCCGTCCCACTCACCCTGGAGTTCGGTGTAATACCTAGTCCTGGCCGATTGACTAGGGGTGGGTTAGTCCCTAGCCTCCCGTTTAGGCAAATCAGAAACCAAAGCGGTGTATTAGGCTGCGCACCCTCCCCAGTTACTGAAAGACAGAAGCCCAGGCTCAGGTACGCAACCCTCAACCAACCAGGATATTCCTCTTCACCGACACGGGTCTCCACGCACGGCCTACACGTGGGTGGGCATTTTGACCTTCTGGCTCCCTCACCACTCTGAGGTTGCCCACAGAGGGAGTCAAGGTGGCTCGGGACCCCGGGTGCGCCTAACCCGTACCTACCGTAGTAGGCCCCTGGGGGGACACGGGTCTCCACGCACGGCCTACACGTGGGTGGGCATTTTGACCTTCTGGCTCCCTCACCACTCTGAGGTTGCCCACAGAGGGAGTCAAGGTGGCTCGGGACCCCGGGTGCGCCTAACCCGTACCTACCGTAGTAGGCCCCTGGGGGGGGTGGTTTGTGGGGTTGGGATGTTTTAGTTGTTCCCGTTCTGCTTCGTTTCCTAATAGAGCTGTGTGCAGGTGTCCCATGTCCGGTGCTTTCACGATTTCTGGTGTCATGTTTTGCGTCTTTTCCTGGTACCATGTGATGCATGGTTTTGCTTGTAGTAGTTTTATTATTTCTGTCAGGATTGTTAATCGTGATAATCGGTTCGATGTGTTGGTTAGGTGTATGAGGTATTGCAGATTGTGCATTTTGTATATTTGTAGGGTCTGAGTCAGTTTTTTAGAGGTTCGCGTGCGTGATATTTTGTTGGGTTGTGTTTGAATACTGTGATGATGTTGTTTTGTATTTTTTGGTGTTATTTGTGTTACGTTGTCTACTAGGACTATGTACCGACGTGCTGGTAGACGGATGGTTCGGTTGGAAGCTATTATTGTTTGAGATAGCTCGGTGTTTAGGGTTTGGTCTGTCCAAGATGACTTCATTGTTACTTAGTTGGCCTGGTTCTGTAGTGTTCCCAGAAGAGCTTGATGCTGACGAGAAGTCGTCTTCACAGTAGTCCCAGTCTTGAAAGTCAGGATTTAGGGCGCCCAGTTCTTGCAATACTGAGTTACATAGTTTTCGGTTCACGTCCTCGCAATCCTCAATGCACTGTGAAGGTTCATCCCAGCAGAAGCCGCAGCAGCAAATGGCAAAGTTGTGTACGCAGTCAGGATGCATAGTGTGACTCTGAAATGCATGTTTTGGCTTTTATAGGCGCTTTCAGGGTTGATGGGTTGCGTGGCTTCCGCTCAAATACTCCAGTCATGTTGAAAGTTGTTGATTTTGACGCAGGCTTTGTGGATATCTACCATCCGAATAAACTTTATATTCCTCTTCCGAGTATGTCATCCATTCCCATCTCCTCCACTGGCAATGGCAGTTGGCGTGCGGTTGTAGTACAACCCTGCGTAACACGCAGGCACTCCATGGGAGGGGAGGTGATGGAAGTGGATGGCATAGTCGGAAGAGGAATATAAAGTTTATTCGGGTGGTAGACATCCACAAAAGCTGCGTCTAGGTCAACAACTTTCTCCACACCTGACATTCTGAATGGGACGTAAAAGGAACATCTACCACTTTGGTTTGACCAGGTGCCAATTCTTCTATTTTGAAATAAAAGTCGGTGTTATTTTGATGTTTGAAGTATGATTTGTGGAATGGAATTTTAAATTCGTCGGGATAGATTAAGGTTAAGGAGTCTTGGGTGTTTTGGTTCCAGTATAGCAAAAGGTTTTGTGATTCTTCAAAGTTGATGATTTCTGTGGTGGTGACGGAGTTGGTAAGGATGCGTTTTCTGGTAGTGACGCAGTTTGTTATTGAGAAGAAAATGATGTGATAGGATATACCCTAGGATAAGGCTGCAAGGGAGTTAAAGTTTGTTGCAGATCTGTTTTGTGGAGTTTCTGTGGTGTAAAATATAGGATTTCATAAGGAATAAAGAAGAATTTTCCTTCATTGTCGGAAAAGTCTAAGGTGTGCCAGGAGCAGCGGGTGAGTGTGCCGTGGGCGAAGTTTGAGGTGTATGAAGTGATTCTTGTGGATGTGGTGGGATGGATGTGTCGGCCATATCCTCTTGTTGATGTGTTTGAAACTGCAAGTGTGGAACTGTCTGGGTGAGGGTCGTTAGTGTCTTCGTTGGTGTCGTGGATATCGTTTTCGGCTCTAGGTCTTTTGTTAGGAGGTTGCGGTTGTGCCATTACTCACTGAAAACGTCAGAAAGGTCCATGTTAATGTTGGAATGCAATGTCAACATGTTGTCTGAGATAGTATCTGTTAATGGAATAGCACTTGTGGATATGGTAAAGGAATGGGATATGAGACGTCCGTGAATGGAAGGATAGTGTGTAATAAATAGAAAGTATGTGTCTTCTATTGTGATGGTACTGTTTGGTTTAGGAATGGCGTAGTTATTGGATGTGTGGGATTGGATTTGTGCGTTAGAAAGTATTTGAAGCACCTTTCTTGTAGAGGTTCTTTTTCGGATTCTGGCAACCAACTCCATATGGAATGGTTTGTGGTGAAGAATATGGGTAACCTGGGAATTGGTTCTTTGTCAGAATGTTTTATGCCAGTAGGCAGTTCTACACCTTCTAATAAGAGCTTCCACGTGCCTATATTTGTGGAGTCTAAAACAGGTTCTTCAAAGCGAACGCAGGTTGCAGTTGGAAGTTCGTCTAAGTGAAAGGATGATTTATCTTTTTCCCGTCCAATATCTGTTGGTTTTGTGTCTTCCAAAAGCAAGCGCATGAGAAGCGACTTGCCAGTGTTTTTGGGGCCCTGTATAATATAGGAGTTAACTTTGTTGAGTGTCATTGTTTGTATCATTAAGAATTTATACAGAAAGTCCACAATGACAATGTTGTTTGTTTTAAAGAGGTTTTCTAAGTATGCGACATTTTCGTGGTTGTGCTCTGTGTAGTTTTGAAGAGTATGTCTAGGTAGTGAAGATGTTTTAGTTCTTGTTTTTGGTGTACGGTAGTATTTTTTAGAAGGTTTTGCAGCAGGTTTGTGGTGGTGGTCGTAGTGCTGGTGGTGGTGGTGGTGGTGGTGGTGGTGGTGGTAGTGCACAACTACAACGGTTATTAGCGCCCGAAAAAAGTGATAGGGTAGTAAAAGAAATGCTATGGACTAGGTCCACACACTAAAATCTAAGAACACAATAAAATTGGCTAAAATATTGTCAGCTACTACGGAAAGTAAAAATAAAATACGGTAAAAGGTTCTATACACTAAAATCTAAAGACACAATAAAATGTGACTAAAACAGCGTCAGCTACTGCTAACGTAAAAATAAAAGCGATAAAAACCACCAAGAGAACCAATAAGTATCATGCAAATACAGGACACAAAGCGTAAAACGTTAAAATCACACACGGTGGCTCATACAGACTAATCGCACTGGTGGAGGGAGCACCATGATGCTCCTCAGAGATTATATCTAACGTTGCATCTATACTCTTTCAATGCAACATCCAGTCAATTGCTGTACGGATTAGGCTCCCGTCTCTTAGCTTCACCTTGTGAAGCATATATCTAACAGCACCATATATCCTCTCTCCCACTGATTTAGACCACTTAATTTCACATCTACCATCACCTCTTTTGTTGGTAGGCAACGTGAATGCCCACCACCCACTTTGGGAATCACCTCGAGCGTGTGCGAGAGGTAAGCTCATTGCACAAAGCTTAAACAGTCACAACCTAGTTCTCCTGAACACCAAGAGCCTACATTTCTTTCTGACGCCATCAATAGCTTTTCACCCCTGGATATAGCATTTTGTTCTCCACAGTTCGCACTTTGTTTTCATTTGATTAGCATCTTTGGTTTATACTCTAGTAACCACTTTCCTGTTCTTGTCCCCCCAGGGGCCTACTACGGTAGGTACGGGTTTGGCGCACCCGGGGGTTCCCGAGCCGCTCACCGCCACTTCACCCTACCCATCGCCATTCACTGTTGCCACGTCTTTTGTTCTGCATTTGTTTGTTTCGTTTGTTCACTTTATTACCCTCTTCCTCTTCTAGGCTTATGGATCTTAGTAGTTTGTAAGGCATTAGGTTTATTAACTCCTGTCTCACCAGCAGGGATCTTTCACTTTCCCGTGGTTCCTGTCCCACGGTTCCAGCGAGGCTCCCAATTTGTGTGCTCTACGGAGGTCCCAGGCTTGAAGGTTGGGTGCACCCTCCCCACTGCCCCTATGTGTAGCCTTAGGTGCGGAGCCCGTCCATACCGTCATGTACATTCACGTAGCTTGTTAGTAAGCCCGGCCTGTGCTGGTGTCCCGACGACCGCGTTACGTCGTTGGGATAGTTTCACGGGCCGGACGTGTTACCGCTGACGTTGCCCCGGCGTAATCAACCACAAGTCCCCTGAATCCGTGCATGTGTTCTGTCGCTGCACGGCCTAGAGCGGGGAGCCACAGGCGGTTATTCCTGTGGTAGGGGCTTAAAACCGGGGCGTGCATAGTGAACGGTATACGCATATGGACCAGCAGTGGTGTTTGGAGGGTAACCCTTGTGACGTAGGCCTTGGGTATCGGTCACGGGATGGTTCCCGTGACGGCACAGACCGTGGAGATTTGGTGTCTTTTCTTCTTTAACCCCCGGATGGCAGGCTGACGCCGACGGTTCCGGAAGGGGGTCCTTTCAATATGTCAAACCGCGCACCACCTTATTTTGACCAGTTTATTGTAATGGCTATGTTGAACGAGACCAAGAAATTTTCAGACATAAGTCCATTCTACGTGCAAAGGAAAGTTGACAGGATCTGCGGCAAGGTTAAAAACGCGACAAGGCTGCGAGACGGTACGCTTTGGTAGAGGTCCACAATAAAGACCAATCGGACAAACTACTTCGTGCTACTCTGTTGGGATCGTACAGCATCAAAGTTTACCCCCACAAGTCCAGGAACACCTGTAGAGGAGTTGTGACCACCTCTAGCTTAGACGACCTCTCCAATGAAGATATTGCCACCCATCTTTCAGAACAGCGAGTTTGTCAGGCGTACCGTCTACATGGGAAACGTGAGGGCAAGGAGTACCCATTGCGTACGATCTTTCTCACGTTCAAGGGTACTAGTGTTCCGGAGTTCATATACTGTGGTTACGAACGTGCTGCCGTCCGCCCTTATGTGCCGAACCCTATGCGGTGCTTCAAGTGTCAACGCTTCGGGCATACCCAAGCCGCCTGTGCCCGACTCGCAACCTGCGATCGTTGTGGTCTAGTGGCACACGTTGACACCGTCTGTACGCGCGCACCGTGCTATGTAAACTGTGAAGGCAGTCATCCGTCTAGCTCTCGAGAGTGTCCCATGTACTTGGCAGAGAAAAGCACACAATAAATACGTGTGAAGGAACATCTTACTTTTTCTGAGGCGAGACGGCGCTTTGAGCAGCTAAAGTCGGCCAACACCATAGGATGCTTCTCAGCCGTTCGCCGTAAGCTTGTCCAATCCGTCGGTTTACAGACTGTGCCTGTCGCGGATGCGTCGACGCAAACTGACTTGTGCGAAGCCGCTTCTTTACGTGCTCAATCATCCGCATCACAGTGTACAACTTCTGATGCACAGCAGCAATCTCAGCCATCGACTAACCCATGTGCTCCTAGTTCATCCTTCTCCGGAAATCGTTCCCGTCAACGTAGTAGACCGATGAGCCGAACTTCGGCAACGTCCCGCTCTCGTTCTGCGAACCGAAAGACTTCTTCTGACTCCCGACCACCAGTGGAGTCTGAGGAAGACACGGATTTTAGGTTAGTTGGAGCTAAATCTGCTAAGGTGAGAAAGAAAGAAATTACACCACCTTAATTTATATCCCACCATGGATATAATCCAGTGGAAAGTCAATGGGATCAGGGCCCCGTCTACCAGACCTTCAACATATAATCAACAAGCGTTCACCCTCAATCCTCTGTCTCCAGGAAACCCACTTACATCCCCACCATACCCTTCCACTTCGTCATTTTCAATCCTTGAGACACGACTTTGTTGGTGGCCAGCGTGCTAGCAACGGTGTTGTTACTCTCGTGGCTCCTACCATCCTTGCCGCCAGTATTACACTCAACACCCCGCTACAAGCGGTAGCTGTGCGCGTAACATATCCTTCCATCTCCTTTTCTGTTTGCAATGTCTATTTGCCGCCGCACGTTGTGATCTCAGACAATGAGCTTCGGGCATTGTTAGCACAAATTCCCCCGCCGCTGAACTTTTTGGGCGATGTCAATGCTTGCAGTGTTCTTTGGGGTTCTTCTGCTGACGATGCTCAAGGTACAATAATAGCAGACGTTTGCGACAGGTCTGGTTTATTAGTTTTAAACTCCGGTGCACCCACATTCTTATCTTCTGCATATGGCACCCTATGCGCCCTAGATGTAACTTTCTGCAGCCCTGCTTTACTACCCTTCTTGGATTGGTCGGTGTTTTCCGATCTTCACGGCAGTGATCATTTCCCCATTGACATTCGTTTTTCGGGACAATATCCCTTACCCACTCAACATCCCCGCTGGATTATCTCCAAAGCTGATTGGGAAAAGTTTTCCTCTCGGCTCAATCTCAATTCTGATGGCTGTACCTCCATAGAAGACATGGTGGAGTATTTTACTTGCTCGGTTTTGCTCGCCGCAGAATTCAGTATTCCTCGGAGCTCTTCTACCCCTCGGCGTATTCCAGTGCCGTGGTGGATCGAAGACTGCAACTTGGCATTAAAGGCACGTAAAAAAGCTCTTAGTCTTTTCCACCTACACCCGACGGCGGAGAACTTTGTTGCTTTCAAACGTGCCCGGGCTAAGGCGCGATATATCTTTCGTAATGCCAAGCGGAATTCGTGGAAAGCATATGTCTCCTCGCTTTCTCGCAGGAGCTCCTCAGAGAGAGCGTGGACTTCGGTGCGCCGCATGACCGGCAAATGTCTCAGGACATACATCCCTGGTCTTACCGTTCAGGGCTCCACCTTCACGAGCGAACGGGATGTTGCCGACGCTTTAGCCACCTCCTTCGCTGCGACAAGTGCAACGGACAATTACGACAATGCACCCTTCACCCTTGCGGAACTAACTCATGCTTTACACGCTGCGAGGGACTCTTCTCCTGGTCCCGATGATATTCACCGACTAATGTTGCTTCACCTCCCACCTGCAGCCGTTACATTCCTTCTGGACCTCTATAACCACATTTGGCGCGGAACAGGTTTTTCCCGCATGTGTGGCGAGAGGGTATTTTCTATCCCTCGTCCTGGCAAAGACCGGACCCTCCCATCCTCTTACCGGCCGATTTGCCTCACGAGCGTCGTTTGCAAGACCTTGGAACGCATGATCAGTATTCGGTTTACTTGGTGGTTGGAGGCGAACGAAGTGCTCTGTTCCGAGCAGTGCGGATTTCGTCGCGGTCGTTGAAGCGTTGATAACCTGGCGCGTATGGAAGCTTATTTACGGAATGCTTTCTTTCTGAAGCAGCAGGTCGTGAGTGTCTTTTTTGACCTCGAGAGCGCTTACGACACTACTTGGCGATATGGTATTCTGCGTAATTTGCACAGTTCAGGGTTACGCTGCCATCTGGCCCTATTTCTGTTCAACTTTCTCCAGCTGCGCCGCTTTCGTGTAAGTATTGGCAAATATTCTCTCGCGGGAGAAGATTCAGGAGAACGGTGTACCCCAAGGTTCCGTTCTTAGTGTTATGCTTTTTGCCGTGGCCATCAACGGCATTACTAGCGTGATTCGTAGTGGGATATCATCGTCCCTGTATGTGGATAAGATATCATGGAACAGATTTTAAGCTTCGTTTAATATACATACCCCTTCCTCTGTCGTATGGGATGTTAAGGCGTGTGGCCCGAAAATCGACCCTATGGCCAATTGCCGGTCTCAAAAACCCTTCCGGAGCTGTTGTTGATGCGTTTGACGTCACCAACAGTTAAAATAGTGCCCTCGCTCACGTTTCTGGCGCGCAAAACTATCATATGAGTTCCTTACACTCAAGACTCAGGTGGAATCTCAGAGGCTCTCCTTTTGTTTCGGGAACTTTGAAGTTTAAAATCGGCTTTTCACCTTGGCGGAGTTACACCACACTTTCGTATTCGGAAACTCTTCACCAGGACCAGATAGAATTCACGTCCAAATGTTGCAGCATCTCTCTCTCCTGAAGGTGAGGCTATCCTGCTCGAGGTCTATAATCGAGTCTGGGTTGACGCCACTTTTCCAGACAAGGGCAGGCTAGAAAGGACCGTCATCAACCTTCCAGCTAGCGTCCTACTTCCTTCATCAGCTGCGCTTGCAAGGAAATGGAACCCATGATTAATGGACTGTTCGTGTGGTGGCTGGAATTCCAATCTACTGACACATCCACATCAAGTTTTTGGCCTCGTCGATCAGCAACTGGCCACCTTGAATCGCAGTGGATGCAGATCATGAAAGGCTTTCTTAAGCACTGTCAAACAGTTGGAATTTGTTTTTGACCTGGAGATGGTGTTGGCGAACACGGATCTTAAGCTCCCACTAAAACTGGAATCTAAGTGGACGCCTACCTTTGTTCCTTCAGGAATTTATGAGGGACCGCGTTTTCCAAGTAAGGGTCGGCTCGGTTTTTTCAAACTTTTTATTCAAGAGAACGGAGTGCCACAGGGATCGGTTCTAAGCGTGACGCTGTTTGCTATAGCGAGTAATTCCATAGTATATGTTCTCCCAGGGGTCCCGTTTTGCTTATTTGTGGACGACGTTGCCATCTATTGCACTTTTCAGCGTACGCCTTCTTTGCAACGCCGTTTCCACAGTGTTTAGACAATAGTTGTGTTTGAGTTCTAAAATCGGTTTTCTTTTCTCAGCTCAGAGGACTGAATGTGTTAACTTCTGCCACCGAAGTCGGCTGCCGCCTTTTCTTCTACTCGGGCCAGATCCGTTAAGGCGAGATTCCTTGGGTTCTTATTCGATTGAAAGCTTTTCTGATCATTACATGTAGCTTAGCTGAAAGCGCGTTGTGACCGTTCTGTTAACATTTTACGGATACTCAGTGGGAAATCTTGGGTAGCGGATCAGAAACAGTTACTACGTCTTTATCGTGCACTAATCCGGTCCAAGTTTTACTATGGATGCATAGTATTTTTTAACACGACCATCTGTTCTGAGAAAATTTCACAGTATGCATAACTAGGGATCCGTGTAACTGCTGGAGTCTTTCCAACCAGCCCAGTTGTTAGGCTGTATGCTGAATCGGCTGAACCTTATTTGTGATCTCCCGAGGGGCTTACTGCAGTAGGTACGGGTTTGGCACTTCCGGGGTCACGAATTCACCGGGACTCCCTCGTGTGGGCAAACTCAGTGGCGAGGGAGTCAGAAGGTTAAAATACCCACCCACTTGTAGGCGTGCGTGGAGACCCGTGTCGTTGGAAAGAGATTGCCTTGTTGGTTGACGGTTACGTATGTGTGCCTGGGCTTCTGATTTTCAATAACTGGGGAGAGCACGCATCCTAATATTCCACTTTTGTTTCTGCTTCACCTAATCGGTAAGCTAGGGCCTAACAGCCCCAATTCAATTGGCCAGGACTAGGTATAATGCCGAACTCCAGGGTGAGTGGGACGGCCTGCCCGCTATATCCCCTGTGTAGCCCTGTCACCCCAGTGGGGTGAACACTTGCTGGGCTCCGTGGTGGGTTGGGAGCACTGGCGGATGATTCTGAACCTTTATTTATGGGAAAAAACAACCAAACTCCAACTGTAGAAGGAACAGAAGTAATTGAATACAACGGTCCTCGCTACTTAGTTGTAATTCGAATAAAGGAAGAATTAGCCCTTTCGCCATCCAAAAGAGTCTAGATAAAATTGCTGGTCCGGTTCAATTTTGTGTTAAAGTGCGCAACGGTACACTGCTGGTTGAGGCAATTTCTGCATCCCAAACAGCCAAGCTACTGAGAGCCACCCTGTTAGGCAGTTAACCTATTAAGGTCGTTACGCATAAAGCCGTGAACTCCTCTCGCGGTTTTGTCACCACCCGTGTATTGGACGGATTGTCAGCTGAGGATATTAACAAAATCTGGCAGCAGAATGTGTCACATCTGTTTACAAAGTCCAAAGGAAAGTGAATGTAAATTTGTGTCTACCCGTACCCTGTTTCTTATCTTTGATCAGGTAGATCTCTAGCAAAGCATTAAGGCAGGGTATGAAGTCAATGGGGTTAGGCCCCACATTCCGAACCCACTTAGATGCTGCAAGTTCAGCGCTTTGGCAAACAAAGGTCAGTCTCGTTGTGCCATCTGTAGAGCCGCCATGCACGATGGAGCTTGCACGTCAAGTCCATCGTGCGTTAACTGCGGTTGCGAAAACCCATCTGGTTCCCGCGCTTGTCCCCGTTATGCAGAGGATAGAAAGAAAGAGAGAGAGGAAGCCATCCAGGAGATACGAGTGAAAGAGATGTCCTTCTAGGAAGCCCCGAAGCTGCAGCGTATCCGCCATACCTCTGTCCCGCGCTCTGGAACCTATACCTCTGTTGTAGCTAAACCGGTACCGAGCCGCGACATCGCCACTCAGGCCGGCGATATTAACGGGGCAGATATGCGAAAAGAATCTAAAACTAGATCGCATCCAAAGTCATCAACTTCTACTTCTATATTAGCATCCACATCTGCGAAACCCACCATTGTAAAGACTGTTACAGAAAATGCATCACCCAAACCAACCGTTGACCTCGGGTGGCGAGACTAGCTTACCAGTCGCAAGTTCTGCACCAGGTATGTCAGGACTAACGTCATCAAAGACAAAGTAAAGTCTCCTCTCAAACCATCCAAGGGAAGGGAAAGTCAATGCCAATCTCCATATAGATCCTCTTCATAGCAATCTTTTAGGGGCAGTATAAATTGTCGACGCCGATCAGTACCTTTAAACGGTTCGAGATTCTCGAACCCAAATTTTCTATTGGAAAGGGGTCCTCCCCCACACTATACTGGAGAATCTAATCAACTATAAAAAAAATGCGTTTCATCTCTAGGCAAGTCATTAAGAATAGAAAAAGGACGTCAACGAACAGATTTTTAGCCTTATTTAATCGAAATACTCCTTCTTCTATCGTATGGGATAAGTTGAGGCGTGTGGCCGGAAAATCGACTCATATGCCAATGGCCGGTCTCAAACAACCCTCCGGATCTGTTGTTGAGGCGTTTGACGTGGCCAACACTTCAGGTAGTGCTTTCGCTCAGGTGTCTAGCTCCGAGAATTATTCGCCTGAGTTTCTAACATCAAGACTCAGGTGGTATCTCAGGGGTTCTTTCGTTCGGGGAACCTTGAAGTATATAATCGGCTCTTCACCATGGCGGAGTTAGACCGCGCACTTTAGTCTTCGCGGAACTCTGCACCAGGACCGGATGGCATCTACGTCCAAATGTTGCTCTCTCCTGAAGGTAAGGCTTTCCTACTCGAGGTCTATAATCGAGTCTGGGTTGACACCAATTTTCCCGACAGGTTACGGGAAGCCACAATCATCCTCTTCTAAAACAGGGAAAATACCGTCATCTCCCTTTCAGCTACCACCCTATTTCCCTCACCATGTGAGCTTGCAAGGTGATGGAAATGGGCGGTTGGTGTGGTGGCTGGAATCCCACAATCTGCTAACTAATGTCCAGTGCAGTTTTCGACGACGTCGATCAGCAGCTGATCATCTTGTATCGCTATCGACACAGATCATACACGGTTTTTTTTAAGCATTGTGAAACAGTTGGAATATTTTTTGACTCGAGAGGGTTTTGAGCAGGGATCTTAAGCTCCCTGCATAACTGGAATCTAAGTGGACGCATACCTTTATTCATTCGGGAGTTTATGAGGGACAGCGTAAGGGTCGGCTCGGATTTTTCCAACCTTATTATTCAAGGAAAAGGCGTGCCACACAGATCGGTTCTGAGGGTGACGCTGTTTGCTACCGCATTTAATTCAATATCGCAGTGTGTTGCCCCAGGGGTCTCGTCTTGCTTATTTGTAGACGATTTTGCCATCTTTTGTTCTTCTCAGCGTACGCCAATTTTGGAATACCGTCTCTAGCAGTGTTTAGACAATCTTTCAGCTTGGAGTTACAAAAACGGTTTTCGTTTCTCAGCTGAGAAAACCGTGTGTGTTAACTTCTGGCGCCGTAGGAGTCGACCACCTCTTTGACTCGGGCCAGTTAGACTATGGCTGCTTTATTTATGCGTCAGCAAGACCATCTGTGCTGAGAAGATTGGATAGTAACCACAATCAGGACATCCGTGTGGCGGTTGGAGACTTTCCAACCAGCCCAATTGTTAGTCTCTATGGAGAATCGGGTGAACCTCCTTTGCTGTCCTATTAGCGCATTATGGGTGTGAGCTTAAGTGCATGCCTACGCATCCAACGTTTACTCCTTTCTTCTCTGCCGGCCTGGACAAACGTTACCGCAAATTTTCACTTAGTCCGCGACCCCCAGGCTTTCGCTTCCGAGAGCTCCTTCGAAAGCAGATATTGAAATGCCTAGATGGTTTACGAAGGGAGAGAGAGTGCACCCACCTTGGTTACGTGCTATTTCCCACGTGGATCTGGGAATGACAGCCTCCGCGAAGTCTGCGATTCCTGCGGCTAGTATTCGTTCCTGTTTTACAGAATGTTGATCGCCTTACAGTGACCGCATTTGTATATACACCGATGGAAGCAAGTTCACCAGCGGCGTTGGATGTGCCTTTGTGATTGGGTCCGCACCGTCTATTTTCGGTTTGCCTAGCAGTACATCCATCTATTCCGCAGAGCTTTACGCCATATATCAAGCAATTCTCTATGTTCGTCGTCGAAAACTGGGTGACTGCCTTATAATTAGCGATTCCCTTAGTGCCCTCCAGAGTATTCGTGCTTTGTCCAACTACTATGCTCTTGTGCAACGTATTCAGGATGCCCTCCACATTCTATACGTTTCTGGGGTTACTGTGGAATGCGATTGGATCCCCGATCACGTTGGACTTCCGGGGAACGAACTTGCAAATTCGGCGGCAAAGATGGCATCCACTCACTGTGTCTCAGCAGCGGATTCCCGGCTTGTTTTGCGGAGAGTGGTTGTTTCCGACCGGCACGAATGGTCAACTCTTCGTCGAATCAAACTTAGGGATGTGAAAGACCTCCTTGTGGCGTGGGTAACCTCCTCCCGTTTATCCCGTCGGGAGGTCTGTTGGCTCGCCTGCGGATCGGTTACTGTACTTTTACGTATAGTTATATTTTTAAGAGGGACCCTGTTCCTATCTGCCGCACTGTGGGTACGGAAAGTGCTGCTAGAGTGCCCTGCTCTAACAGCTCTTCGTTCCACCTTTCAAATGCCGGCCTCCCTCGTAGAGGTTCTTGCCGACAACCACAGAGCGGTCGATAGTTTTTAACTTTTTATAGAATTTGATCAGCCCATTTAGAATTTAGTTTTAACTTTTTAGCACTGGGTTGTAACGGAATAAAAGTCACGGATTTTTCAAGACTAACTGTTTTAGCCCTGCTCATTTTACCCAGTTGAAGAGTTTTCAGTGTAGTTATGACCTTTTCGCTCGTTTTAGGTATATTTTACATTCTCTACAGTTTTAAGTACCCATTCGTTTTGTTTCATGGTTTTACTTGTCCATCTTTTATTTGTTTTATATCGTGTTTGATCCCTAGCTATTTTATAAGGGCGCTAATGACCATAGTAATTGAGCGCCCTTAAACCCAACCAATCAATAAAAAAAAAATAACGACAGGCGCTGTGGTTAACACGTATGACGTGGCTAACACCGTGGGCAGTGCTTTCACTCAAGTGTCTAGCTCGGATAATTATTATCCGCACGAGAATCTTTCAGTTAAGGTTCAGGTGGAATCTCAAAGATTTGCCTTTCTTCTTTGAGCACTAAAACAGCCTTTTCACCATGGCGGAGCTAGACAATGCCCTCTCATCTTCCGGAAACTCTCCGCCAGGTCCAGAGGACATCCACGTACAAATTTACATTTCTCTTCTGATGGCAAGGGTTTCCTCCTGGAGGTCTATTTTTGAGTCTGGGTAAACGCCTTTTTTTTTTTTTTTCCCAACTCAGTTGCGGGAAGCCAACATCATACCTATTTTGAAACCTGGAAAGGATCGCCAATTTTCTTCCAGCTACCGCCCAATTTCCGTCACCAGCTGTGCTTCCAAGGCGATGGAACGCATCATAAATGGGTGGTTGTTGAAATCCCACAATCTTCTGACTAACATCCAATGCGCTTTTCGAAGACTTCGATTAGCGGTTGGCCACCTTATGTCGCCATCGAAGCAGATTATTAACGGCTTTCTTCGAAAAAGCCAGATGGTTGGGATATTTTTTGGCCTCGAGAAGGCTTGTTGGCGGGCAGGGATTTTACGCTCCCTCTACAGATGGAATATTCGTGGCCGTCTACTATTGTTCATACAGGAGTTTTCGCACGACTGCGTTTTCAGAGTAAGAGTCGGCTCGGTTTTTTCTCAGTATTTTATTTAAGAGAACGCAGCGTCGCAGGGCTGGGTACTAAGCGTGACGATGTTAACTAAAACGATAAATACCATATTGTATTGTGTTCCCCCAGGTGTCTCTTCCTGTTTATTCCTGGACGACTTTGCCATCTTCTGTACTTCTCAGCGTACATCGTTTTTGGAACGCCGCCTTCAGCGTTACATGGTCAGTCTTTATCACTGGAGCTTGAAAAACTGCTTTCGTTTCTCGCCTGAGAAGACCATCTGCGTTAACATCTGGTGTCGCAGGTCATCATAGGAACTCATAAACTTACACTTGGGCCAGACCTACTTCCTTTCGTAGATGAGGTGAGATTCCTGGGTTTGGCATTCGATCGCAAACTCTGGTCACCAAATATAGCACAGCTTAAAGCGCGGTGTGACTGTTCTCCTAATATTTTACGGATAATAAGTGGCAAATCTTGGGGTGCAGATCGGACAGTACTGCTGCGTCTTTATCGTGCACTGATCCAATCCAAGTTAAGACTATGGATGCATTGTTTATTCTTCAGCACGACCATATGTGCTGAGATGATTTGAGACTGTTCATAATCAGGGTATCCGTGTGGCTGTCGGGGCTTTTCCAACCAGTCCAGTCGTTAGCCTCTACACCAAATCGGCAGAACCCCCTTTGCGGTGTTGGCGTGATGTCCTGTTAGGAAATTATGGCTGTTTCCTTACATGCATGGTCTTGTATCCCACGCTTACCTCTTTGTTCTGTATCGAGCTGGACGAACGATATCGCAACCACTTACATTGTCCACGGCCTGCAGGTTTCCGTTTCCATGAGCTTCTTCGGAAACACAATATTATGGTGCCTCGCATGTTTTCGAAGCGGGAGAGGGATTACCCACCTTGGTTACGTGCTGCCTCTCACGTAGAACTCGGGATGACAGCTTACGGGAAATCTTCGTTGCCTCTGTCTAGTATCAGCACTTGTTTTTTAGGCTTTTTAGCCACTTAGAGTGACCGACTTTCTATGTACACCGACGGTAGTAAATGCATCGACGGTGTTTGATGTGCCTTCGTTATTGGAACCAAAACACATACTTTCGGTTTGCCTAGTTACACATCCACTTATACTGCAGAGCTGTACGCTATTTACCGAACCATTCTGTATGTTCGCCGTCGCAATTTGAGTGACTGCCTCATTCTTAGTGACTCCCTTAGCGCACTTCAGAAAGTTCGTGGACTGTACAGCTACCATCCTTTAATGCAGCACATTCAGGATGTCCTCCACATTTTACCTCTGGCATTAATGTAGATTGCGCTGGCTTTCTGGACATGTTGGGTTGTCGGGTAATTAACTGGCGGATACGGCGGTAAAGTCGGCAACAATGGCGCCCAGTGTTATAGCTGAAGATTTTAGGCTTGTTTTGCGGAGAGGTGCTTTTGTGTTGGCATGCAGAGAGTATTTGGCTCTTCGCGGCAACAAGCTCAGATTAGTGAAGGACCTTCCAGTACACTGGTCAACTTCCTCTCATACATGTCCTGAGGAAGTGGTAACTATCTGATATGAGAAGAGACGAACTTAATGTTAAGGCTTAATGCTAACTGGATTCAAAACTGCATTATGGTTTAAGGTTATTTCATCACAGTTCACTTCATGATGATCAGCATGTTTCAAGTGATAAAAATTCATCAGGAAGTGGTATGTTCAGCTGATTGCTAATGAGTGCATTTTAATATCAATGAGTCAATTTATTTCATTTTAAAGATGAACCTAGTACCCAAAAGTACCTCAGTTTTGTAGCACTTGTCAATATGAGTAAATTTATGTCTTTTAAAATTTGACATATTAGTAAAACAATATATCACACTTTTAAAGATTTCTACCTTTATGAGTCAATTTATGGCTTTCCAAATGAGTCAATTTAGTGAATCACTTCCCAAGGGTATCACACTTGTGAGGCTTATGCCTTCATGATTAAATTTATGGCTTTCAAATAAGCCAACTGAGTGAAACACCTTCTACAAGTACCGTACTGGTGGGGGTTAATGGCTTCATAAATTAATTTTTGTGTATTCAAATCTGTTATCCAAGGAAAACTCCTATCACAAGCACCACACCTATGGGCCATGTTATGTGCATTCAAAACTTTTATCCCAGTAAAATACTTCCCAAATGTATCACACTTTTGGGGCTTTATGCCTTTATGAGTCAATGTTATGTGTATTAAATTCTTTTATCTAATTAAAACACTTACCGCAAACATCAAACTTGTGTGGCTATGAATCAGTTTATGTCATTTCAAATCTTTTAAATTACTGAAACATTTCCCACAAGTATCACATTTGTGGGTTTTATGCCTTTATGAGTTAAATTGTTTTTTTCAAACAAGTCAATCAAGTGAGATACCTTCAAAAGTATTACACTTGTGGGACTAAATGCCTTCATGAATCAATTTATGTCTATTCAAATCTGTTCTTCGAGTAAAACACTTCTCACAAATATCACACTTGTGCGGTTTTATGCCTGCATGAATCAATTTATGTGTATTTAAATCTGTTATCCGAGTGAAACACTTCCCACAAGTATCACACTTGTGGGGCTTTAGGCCTTCATGGGTCAATTTATGGCTCTTCAAATTAACCAACTGAGTAAAACACTTGCCACAAGTATCACAGTTGTATGGCTTTCTGCCTTCATGAGTCAATTTATGGCTCTTCAAATTAACCAATTGAGTAAAGCATTTCCCACAAATATCACACATGTATGGCTTTATACCTTCATGAATCAATTTATGTTGTTTCAAATCTTTTACATTACTAAAACATTTCCCACAGGTATCACACTTGTGGGGCTTTATGCCTTCATGAGTTAATTTATGTACATTTAAATGTAACTGGCGAGTATAACACTTCCCACAAGTATCACACTTGTGGGGCCTTATGCTTTCACGAGTCAATTTATGGCTTTTCAAATATGCCAATCGAGTGAAACACTTCCCACAAGAATCACACTTGTATGGCTTAATGCCCTCATGAATCAATTTATGTGCATTCAAATCTGTTATCCGAGTAAAACACTTCCCACAAGTATCACACTTGTGTGGCTTTATGACAGCATGAATCAATTTATGCGAATTCAAATCTGTTACCCGAATAAAGCACTTCCCACAAGTGTCACACTTTTGTGGCTTTATGCCTTTATGAATCAACTTATGTCTATTCAAATCTGTTATCCGAGTAAAAAACTTTCGATAAGTATCACACTTGTGTGGTCTTATGCCATCATGAATCAATTTATGTTGTTTCATATCTTTTAAATTATTAAAACCTTTCCCACATGCATCACACATGTGGGGCTTTGTGCCTTCATGAGTCAATGTATGGCTTTTCAAATGATGATGATGATGATAATGGTGTTTAAGGGCGCTCAACTGCCGAGGTCATAAGCGCCCTTACGATTAAAACTTGGCAATAGGCAGTAAGAAAATACCAAAAAAAGGAAAAAAAAAAAAAAACACAAGTAAAAGAGCTAACACAGTTGAAATGGAAGTAACAGAACGGTCCAATGATGATGATGGTGGTGTTTAAGGGCGCTCAACTGCCGAGGTCATAAGCGCCCTTATGATTAAAACTTGGCAATAGCCAGTAAGAAAATACCAAACAAAAAAGTAAACACAAATAAAAGAACTAACACAGTTGAAACGGAAGTAACAGAAACGTCCAGCCCTCTAACCAGAGCTGGATATAAAACTCCATCTAAAATCAACACATTAAAACCAAAGGAGTTTAAAAAACCGCCATCACACTAAAACGTCAAGGTAAAAGAAAGTTTTGCTAAAAATTTAAAAACCCTGTCCACTGCTCTTGGGTCATCTGCCAGGACCTCAGCAAGAGAGGCCGGCATGCCCATAGATGACCGAATGTGTGCCAGGTGACCACACTCCAGCAACACATGACGAACTGCCTGTGCCTCCCCACAGAGCGCACAGACAGGAGCAGGTTCACGTTTAAAAAGGTAACTGTGAGTAAAAATACAGTGGCCAATTCTTAGCCGAGCTAGTACTACCTCCTCCCGGCGGAATAAACGAGAGGAGGTTACCCAGTTAACAGAGAGGTCCTTCACCTCTCGCAGCTTATTACCACGGAGATGATGATGATGATGGTGTTTAAGGGCGCTCAACTGCCGTGGTCATAAGCGCCCTTAATATTAAAACTTGGCAATAGCCAGTAAGAAAATACCAAACAAAAAGTAAACACAAATAAAAGAGCTAACACAGTTGAAACGGAAGTAACAGAAACGTCCAGCCCTCTAACCAGAGCTGGATATAAAACTCCATCTAAAATCAACACATTAAAACCAAAAGAGTTTAAAAAACCGTTATCACACTAAAACGTCAAGGTAAAAGAAAGTTTTGCTAAAAATTTAAAAACCCTGTCCACTGCTCTTGGGTCATCTGCCAGGACCTCAGCAAGAGAGGCCGGCATGCCCATAGATGACCGAATGTGTGCCAGGTGACCACACTCCAGCAACACATGGCGAACTGTCTGTGCCTCCCCACAGAGCGCACAGACAGGAGCAGGTTCACGTTTAAAAAGGTAACTGTGAGTAAAAATACAGTGGCCAATTCTTAGCCGAGCTAGTACTACCTCCTCCCGGCGGAATAAACGAGAGGAGGTTACCCAGTTGACAGGGAGGTCCTTCACCTCTCGCAGCTTATTACCACGGAGAGCCGACCACTCCGCATGCCAAGTCGAAAAAACGGCTCTCCGTACAGCCACTCTAAAATCTTCTGCTGTTGAATGGGTAATCGTAACACTGGCCGCTGTGACTGCCGATTTCGCTGCCAAATCCGCCGTGTCATTCCCTGGCAAGCCAACGTGTCCAGGAATCCATGCGCACTCCACATTAAAACCAGAAGCGTGCAAAATGTGGAGAACGTCCTGGATGCGCTGCACCAAAGGATGGTAATTGTACAGCTCACGAATGCTCTGAAGGGCACTAAGGGAATCACTAAGAATAAGGCAGTCACCTAATTTTCGACGTCGAATATACAGAAGGGCTTGATAAATAGCATATAGCTCGGCAGAATATATAGATGTGCAACTAGGCAAACCGTAAGTAGAAGTTGCGGTGCCAGTTACAAAGGCACATCCAACACCGTCGGGGCTCTTACTACCATCGGTGTAAATACAAATACGGCCACTGTATTTGGATAAAAATTCTAAAAAGCAACGACGAATACTATCAAGAGGCGTAACAGATTTCCCGTAGAGCGTCATCCCGAGATCGACATGGGAGGTAGCGCGTAACCAAGGGGGGTGTATACTCTCTCCCTTGGATAACAGCCGAGGAATGTCAACATGGTGCTGGCGTAGAAGCTCACGGAAACGAAAACCTGCTGGCCTGGGGCTCAGAGAGCGGAGGTAGTATCGCTCGTGCAGCTCAGGGGAGAAAAACGCGTGATAAGTTGGATGCCCAGGCATACACTTCAGCCCACAGCAATAATTAGCGAGCAGGATATCACGCCGACAACGCAGAGGAGGTTCTCCCGATTCGGCGTAGAGGCTAACAACTGGGCTCGTTGGAAAAGCTCCAACGGCCACACGGATGCCCTGGTTATGGACTGTGTCTAACCTTCTGAGCACTGAAGGTCGAGCTGAAGAATACACAATGCTGCCATAGTCCAACTTCGAACGAATCACAGCTCGATAAAGACGGAGCAATGCCGTCCGATCCGCACCCCAAGACTTGCCACTTAGTATCCGTAAAAGATTTAGAGAACGGTCACATCGTGCTCTAAGCTGTGCTATTTGTGGTGCCCAACAAAGTTTCCGATCGAAGATCAAACCAAGGAATCTCGCCTCGTCTGCGAAAGGAAGTAAATCTGGCCCGAGTCGAAGAGACGGCGGCATATGCCACTTACGGCGCCAGAAGTTAACGCAGACTGTCTTCTCAGCGGAGAAACGAAAACCGTGTTTCGAGCTCCATGCATAGAGATTGTCCAAACACCGCTGGAGACGGCGTTCCAAAAACGGTGTACGCTGAGAAGTACAGAAGATGGCAAAGTCGTCCACGAATAAACAGGAAGAGACACCTTGAGGCACACATAGTGATATGGAATTTATCGCAATAGCAAATAGAGTCACGCTGAGTACCGAGCCCTGCGGCACACCGTTCTCTTGAATAAAATGGTTAGAAAAAACCGAACCCACCCTCACTCGAAAAACGCGGTCCCGCATAAACTCCTGAATGACCAACGGTAGGCGTCCACGTATGTTCCAGTTGTGCAGAGAACGCAATATTCCCGCCCGCCAACACGTGTCGTAGGCCTTCTCGAGGTCAAAAAATATCCCAACTGTGGGGCTGTTCTTAAGAAACCCGTCCATAATCTGAGTTGACAGAGAGACAAGGTGGTCAGCAGTTGAACGTCGTCGTCGAAAGCCACACTGGATGTTCGTCAGAAGATTGTGGGATTCCAGCCACCACACCAACCGTCCATTGATCATGCGTTCCATCACCTTGCAAACGCAACTGGTGAGGGAAATAGGACGGTAACTGGAAGGAAGATGGCGGTCCTTTCCAGGTTTAAGAATGGGTATGATGGTGGCCTCCCGCCACTTGTCTGGAAAAATGCCATCAACCCAGACACGATTATAGACCTCGAGTAGGAAATCTTTGCCATCAGGAGAGAGATGTTGCAACATTTGGACGTGGATACCATCTGGACCTGGTGCTGAGTGTCGTGAAGAGGAGAGTGCATTGTCTAGCTCTGCCAGGGTGAAAAGGCGATTATAATCCTCAAGGTTGCCAGAAAGAAACGAGAATTCTTGAGATTCCACCTGGTTCTTAACTGTAAGAAACTCAGGGGAATAGTTGCCTGAGCTAGACACCTCAGCGAAAGCACTGCCTAAAGTATTCGCCACGTCAAATGTATCAACAACAGCTCCGGTAGGTGTTTTGAGACCGGCGATGGGCATATGGTTCGGTTTCCCAGCCACACGTCTTAACTTATCCCATACGACAGAGGAAGGTGTATGTCGATTAAAGGAACCCACGAATTTATTCCATGACATCTTTTTGCTATCCTTAATAACCCGCCTAGAATGTGCACGCATCCGTTTATAGTGTATCAGGTTATCCAGTGTAGGAAAACGCTGGAAAACCCGTAGAGCTCGTCTGCGAGCGCGAATAGCATCCCGACAGTCAGCGGTCCTGTCGTGAAGAGGAGAGTGCATTGTCTAGCTCTGCCAGGGTGAAAAGGCGATTATAATCCTCAAGGTTGCCAGAAAGAAACGAGAATTCTTGAGATTCCACCTGGTTCTTAACTGTAAGAAACTCAGGGGAATAGTTGCCTGAGCTAGACACCTGAGCGAAAGCACTGCCTAAAGTATTCGCCACGTCAAATGTATCAACAACAGCTCCGGTAGGTGTTTTGAGACCGGCGATGGGCATATGGTTCGGTTTCCCAGCCACACGTCTTAACTTATCCCATACGACAGAGGAAGGTGTATGTCGATTAAAGGAACCCACGAATTTATTCCATGACATCTTTTTGCTATCCTTAATAACCCGCCTACAGAGGGAGTCAAGGTGACTCGGGACCCCGGGTGCGCCTAACCCGTACCTACCGTAGTAGGCCCCTGGGGGGACCATCGCAGATGATTATTTTAGTCAGACCACTATCTTCAACATCTCAGTCTACGTCGGCGTTACTATCTGCTAAATCCGCTACCGGAAAGTGCAAGGCACAAAGTTGACCTGCCTAGGCTGTTTTCCAAAGGGGAGAGTATGTACCTTCCTTGGTTACCCGCTACCTCCCATGTCGATCTCGGGATGACGGTTTACGAGAAATCTGCCACGCCGTTTTTAGTATTCGTCGTCGTTTTTTAGAGTTGTTATCCAAATACAATGGCCGATTTGTGCTTACACCGATGGCAGTAAGTTCCCCGACAGACATTGGATGTTATCTTTGGCACTGGCTTGCAACTTCTACTGAGGCTTTGCCTAGTAGCACATCTGTTTTTCTCCGTAGCTATATGCTATTTATCAAGCCCTTCTGTATGTTCGCCGTCGAAAACTAACTTCCTTATTCTTAGTGATCACCTTAGTGACCTTCAGAGCATTCGTGAGCTGTGCAATTACCATTCTTTGGTGCAGTGCATTCAGGACCTTCTCCACATTTTTTACGCTTCTAGTTTTAAAGTGGAGTGCTGGATTCCTGGATACGCTGGCTTACCAGGGAATGAATTGGCGGATTTGTCAGCGAAATCGGCAGTCAAAGAACCCAGAGTCACTGTTACCAGTTCAACAGCAAAGGTTTTTTTGGTGGTCGTACGGAGAGCCGTAATTTCGGATTGGCTTGCGGTAATAAGCTGAGAGAGGTGAAGGACCTCGCTCTCAACTGGGTAACATGCTCTCGTTTATCCCGCCAGAAGGAGGTAGTATTAGCTGCCTTGGATACTGTAGTTTTACTCACAGTTACCTTTTTAAACGGAACCTGCTGCTGTCTGTACGCTCTGTGGAGAGGCACAGACTGTTCGTCATGTGTTGCTGGGGTGTAGTCACCTGGCACACTTTCGGTCATCTCTGGGCAGGCCGGTCTCTCTTGCCAAGGTGCTAGGAGATGATCCAAAAGCAGTGGACAGCGTTGTTAAATGTTTAGCAAAATTTTCTTTTACCTTTTTACCTTAATTTTTAGTGTGGTAGCAAATTTTTTTAACTTTTAAATAGCTCGTTTTTATCTTTTAGTTTTAAAGTATTCGTTTTAGACAGAGTGCTATCTCAAGCTTTGGTTACAGGTCTGCAAAGTTCTTTACTTCGGTTTTGTACCCTTTCAACTCTACTTTTACCTGTGTTTTACTTTGAAATGGTGTTTTATTATACTAATAATTGCCAAGCTTTAATCATAATTGCGCTAATGACCTCGGCAGTTGAGCACCCTTAAACGCCATTATCATCATCCTACGGGTGATGCGGTGTTGCTGCCCTAGGTTGACGGTTTGGGTGACGCTGCTGCCGGAAGGCCCTTTACGCTGGCTGTGGGTTTTGTTATTGGACTGGCAACGATAATCTTCTCTGCAATAGCGACCCCGTTATATCGCAGGTCTGAGTCGCGATTTCCCGGCTCGGTACCAGTTTAGCTGCAACCGAGCTATAGGTACCAGAGCGCGGGACAGAGGGTAGGCGGAGCCGCAGGACCCTACGGACTTCGGAGGACACCTTCTCCCTCACCCATATCTCCTGGATCGCTCTCTCCTCTGTGGAACGGGGGCAATTGCGGGAACTTGATGGGTGCTCCCTACTGCAATTTAGACAAGATACTTCCATCGTGCGATGCGGCTCCGCAGATAGCACAAGTAGCATTGCCAGTACAAAAGACATCGGCATGCCAAAACCATCGGAATGTAACATCGAGGGGGTTGGGTATATAGAGCCCATCCTCGTACCATGCCTTAATCGTTTGGGGAAGATCTACCCGATCAGAGGCAAGGAACAGGGTACGGGTAGGCATAAACACACCATTCACTTTCCGCTGCACCCTATAAACAAATGTTGAAATTTGTTCTGCTAGATCTACTTGAAACGCCTCGTTGGACAAACCGTCCAAAGCGCGGGTGGTGATAAAGCCACGCGAGGATTCAAGGTGTTATGCATTACGACGTTAATATGGTAGCTTTCTAAAAGTTTTGCTTTAAGTACTTTCTCTGCGTAGGATGTTGAAAGTACTTCAACCAGGAGAGTCCCATTTCGGGTTCTAATACAAGATTTCACCGGACTAGCAATTTTGTCTAAACTCTTTTGGATAGGAAAAGGATTAACCGAGATAAATTTCCTCCCTTCCTTTGTTCTGTTCAAAACCAAATAGCGAGGACCACTACAAGGACCTACTTCTTTTCCAGACACGTCACTATTGAAAGTTTTGTTGTTCTTTTTTGCCACGAAAAAGCAAAATATATTCAACCCCCAGTGCTGCCCACTTACCACGGAGCCCAGCGTGGGATCACCCCACATGGGATATAGCGGACGAGCCGTTCCACTCACCCTGAAGTTTCGTATAATATCTAGTCCCAGCCGACTAACTTGGGCTAGGTAAGTCCCTAGCCTACCGTTTAAGTGAAGCAGAAACCAAAGCGGTGCATTAGATTGCGTTCCCGCCCTAGATACTGAAGGACAGAGACTTAGGCTCAATTACGCAGCCCTCAGCCATCTCTTTCCACCGACACGGGTCTCTGCGCACGGCCTACACGTGGGTGGGCATTTTGAACTATTGACTCCCTCAACACTCAGAGGTTGCTCACTGAAGAGTCAACGTTGGCTCGGGATCCGGGTGCGCCAAACCCGTACCTACCGTAGTAGGCCCCTGGTGGGGGCGTGCTGAAGAATACACAATGCAAGCATAGTATCACTTGGATCAAATCAGCGCACGTTAAAGATGGAGCAGCACTGTGCGATCTGCTCCCAATATTTGCCACTTAGTATCCATAAAATATTCAGAGAACGGTCATACCGCGCCTTAAGCTGTGCCATATGTGGAGACCAGCTTAGTGTCCGGTCGAATATGAAGCCCAGGAATTTGGGCCTGATCGGCGAAGGGAAGTAAATCTGACCCGCGGCGAAGAGTAGTTGCCATTCGGCACCTACAGCGCCGGAAGTTAACGCAGAAAGTTTTTCGGTTTAAAACGAAAGCCGCATTTTAAGTTCGAATCATAACGAATATCTAAACAACGCTGGAGACAGCGTTCTCGGCATTCGCTGAGAACAACAAAAGATGGCAAAGTGTTCTATGAATCAGCAGGATTAGACACCTGGAGGAACACATTGAGATATAGACTTAATCGCAATAGCAAATACCGTCACGCTCAGAACCGACCGCTTCCACAGCGTTCCTACGGAAAAAAAAGTTTAGAAAAAACCGAGTCAACATTTAATCGGAAAACGCGGTCCCTCATAAACTCCTGAATAAACAGCGGTAGGCGTCCACATTGATTCCACTGAGGAGGGAACGTAAGATCCCTGCTCGCCAACAGGTATCACAAAACTTCTCCAGGTCAAAGAATATCCCAAAATTTGACAGTTTTTAAGAAGTCCGTCTATGATCTACGTCGATAGCGATACAAGAAGGTCAGCTGCTGAACGATGTTGGCAAAAACCGCACTGTGTGTTGTGATTTCAGGCCGCCATACCAACCGCCCATTTATCATGCGTTCCAACACGCGTCAGACGCAACTGGTGTGGGAAACAGGACGGTGTCTGGAAGGAAGATGACGTTCCTTTCCAGGTTTCAAAACTGGAATGATGGTGACCTCCCACCACTTTTCTGAGAAACTGGCTTCAACCCAGATACGATCATAGACCTGGAGTAGGAAAGACTTACCTTCAGGAGAGAGATGTTGCTACATTTGGACGTGGATGCTATCGCAACCGGGTGCAGAGTTTGGCGAAGATGCAAGTGCGTGGTACAGCTCCGCCATAGTGAAAAGGTGATTGTAGTCTTGAAACTTACCAGAACGAAAGGGGAGCGCTACAGACTCCACCTGAGCCTTGACAGGCAGAAACTCAGGCGAATAGTTATCTAAGCTAGACATTTGAGCGAAAGCACTACCAAGAGTGTTAACCACGTCAAAAAGATCAACTACTGTGCTTGTGTGTTTTTAGACCGGCGATAGGCACTTGGGTCGAATTTCCGGCCACACGCCGTAACTTATCCCATACGACAGAGGAAGGTGCATGTCGGTTAAAAGATGCTACAAGTTTACTCCAGGTTGTCTATTTGCTATCGTTTATAATTTGTGTGGATTTGGTAGGTAGCTTTTTATATTGTATCAGGTTATCCAGTGTATTGCGACGTTGGAAGACCCTGACAGCACGTCTGCAAGCACGAATAACATTGCGCCAGTCATATGTCCACCAGGGACAGGAAAGTGACGGGGTTATCCAGTTAACTGCGGAATAGAAAGCTCGGTAGCAGAAATAATTATGTTTGTGAGGTGTTCGACCAAAAAGATCACAAAGTCGCGCTCGTTGCAGTTAAAAACAGCCAGGCTGGAATAATTGTTCCAGTTGGCTCTGTCGAAGCGCCATCTGAGCAAGCGCGCAGAACATACTTCTTGGACTAAGAGAGTAACAAAAATTGTAAGGTGGTCGCTAGAATGTAATATTCCATTGTAAGTATAGTGCCAACTGTGAAGAACAAACCGCTATATCCAGGCGTGAAAAAAATATTGCCGTCCGAAAGAAATGTAGGCTCTCCAGTATTTAAGAGAGAGAGGTTATTAGCTTCAAAGAAATCGTCAAGTACGTTACCTCTCGCACAAGCGCGAGTTGAGCTCCAAAGTGGGTGGTGGGCATTCACGTCTCGCACGAACAAAAATGGTGTTGGTAACTGGGAAACAAGGACTTCTAACTTGGTGCGCGAGAGGTCATTAAAGGAAGGCAGATAGATATTACAAATAGTAAATCTGATGGCAGCTTAATCCTTACAGCGACTGAAAGGAGATCAGATTATAATGAAACGGAATCAGCATAAATGTCATAGTGCCCCCGTGTGCTGGAATACCTTTTGCCGGCGTTAGATCAAACCGTACAGAAGAGTAGTACTTGAATATAACAGCTCTCTTGTAGGCAGACGACTAGAGGTACATGTGCGTTGAGTAACAGTTCAAACTCTGCTCGGAGTGGTCGAATGTCCTGTAGGATAGACCTGGTCTATATTATGGAAGAAGTTCTAATAGAAAGACGTTTCTGTATATTGGGCAGTGCTGGTCGGTTTAGTTTATTCTTTTTAGCCGTCGGACTAACACATTATTCAGGAGCACGATCCTGCGGCTACCACACTGTCCATCGGGCAGTCGAGGCAAAACCGTTCATTTCCATCTGCTTCACAGAACTTCGGTTGGAGGATCATAAACCGATTTGAGGTACCGATCGGCGAATATGGGCTCCTTCCAAAAGACTCCTCAGAGGAGGTTCTGCGCGGAGTATGACATGGTCTTTTACCACTCCTGGGTGTTTTTGGTTCAGGCGCAACACGCTCTCTAAGGAACTCAATCATAATATCACTGGTGTTGAAAGGTTTCTGTGGTGTAGAATATTCTACGGTTTTGCAGTCTTATTGCCTGAGGTCGACGATTGGGCTGCAGTTTTGCTGGAGCATGCTTTACATTGGCGGATTTGACAGATGGTGATACTGACGTAGAAGTAATTGTTTAGGCCTTCGTAATTCTTTTCTGCAATAGTACCAACGTTGATATCGCAGGTCTGTTTTATGATTTCCCACCTCCACACCGGTTCATCTGTAATAAGGGCAATAACAACCGGACCGCGCGACAGAGGGTTGCCGGATACGCAGGAGCTTTCGGGCTTCGTACAAGGACATTTGCTCTTTCACCCGAATTTGCTGCATTACTCTCCTTTCAGCAAAACGTGATCAATCTCGGGAACTAGATGGGTGCTCCCCTTTGCAGTTTACACAAGATGGAGGGGTTCTGCAATCCCCATCGTGCTCCCCCCAGGGGCCTACTACGGTAGGTACGGGTTTGGCGCACCCGGGGGTTCCCGAGCCGCTCACCGCCACTTCACCATATCCATCGCCATTCACTGTTGCCACGTCTTTTGTTCTGCATTTGTTTGTTTCGTTTGTTCACTTTATTACCCTCTTCCTCTTCTAGGCTTATGGAACTTAGTAGTTTGTAAGGCATTAGGTTTATTAACTCCTGTCTCACCAGCAGGGATCTTTCACTTTCCCGTGGTTCCTGTCCCACGGTTCCAGCGCGGCTCCCAATTTGTGTGCTCTACGGAGGTCCCAGGCTTGAAGGTTGGGTGCACCCTCCCCACTGCCCCTATGTGTAGCCTTAGGTGCGGAGCCCGTCCATACCGTCATGTACATTCACGTAGCTTGTTAGTAAGCCCGGCCTGTGCTGGTGTCCCGACGACCGCGTTACGTCGTTGGGATAGTTTCACGGGCCGGACGTGTTACCGCTGACGTTGCCCCGGCGTAATCAACCACAAGTCCCCTGAATCCGTGCATGTGTTCTGTCGCTGCACGGCCTAGAGCGGGGAGCCACAGGCGGTTATTCCTGTGGTAGGGGCTTAAAACCGGGGCGTGCATAGTGAACGGTATACGCATATGGACCAGCAGTGGTGTTTGGAGGGTAACCCTTGTGACGTAGGCCTTGGGTATCGGTCACGGGATGGTTCCCGTGACGGCACAGACCGTGGAGATTTGGTGTCTTTTCTTCTTTAACCCCCGGATGGCAGGCTGACGCCGACGGTTCCGGAAGGGGGTCCTTTCAATATGTCAAACCGCGCACCACCTTATTTTGACCAGTTTATTGTAATGGCTATGTTGAACGAGACCAAGAAATTTTCAGACATAAGTCCATTCTACGTGCAAAGGGAAGTTGACAGGATCTGCGGCAAGGTTAAAAACGCGACAAGGCTGCGAGACGGTACGCTTTGGTAGAGGTCCACAATAAAGACCAATCGGACAAACTACTTCGTGCTACTCTGTTGGGATCGTACAGCATCAAAGTTTACCCCCACAAGTCCAGGAACACCTGTAGAGGAGTTGTGACCACCTCTAGCTTAGACGACCTCTCCAATGAAGATATTGCCACCCATCTTTCAGAACAGCGAGTTTGTCAGGCGTACCGTCTACATGGTAAACGTGAGGGCAAGGAGTACCCATTGCGTACGATCTTTCTCACGTTCAAGGGTACTAGTGTTCCGGAGTTCATATACTGTGGTTAAGATCGTGCTGCCGTCCGCCCGTATGTGCCGAACCCTATGCGGTGCTTCAAGTGCCAGCGCTTCGGGCATACCCAAGCCGCCTGTGCCCGACCCGCAACCTGCGATCGTTGTGGTCTAGTGGCACATGTTGACACCGTTTGTACGCGCGCACCGTGCTGTGTAAACTGTGAAGGCAGTCATCCGTCTAGCTCTCGACAGTGTCCCATGTACTTGGCAGAGAAAAGCATACAAGAAATACGTGTGAAGGAACATCTTGCTTTTCCTGAGGCGAAACGGCGGTTTGAGCAGCTAAAGCCGGCCAACTCCACAGGATACTCCTCAGCCGTTCGCTGTAAGCTTGTCCAATCCGTCGGTTTACAGACTGTGCCTGTCGCGGATGCGTCGACGCAAACTGACTTGTGCGAAGCCGCTCCTTTACGTGCTCAATCTGCATCTCAGTGTACAACTTCTGATGCACAGCAGCCATCTCAGCCGTCGACTAACCCATGTGCTCCTAGTTCCTCCTTCGCCGGAGATCGTTCCCGTCAACGTAGTAGACCGATGAGCCGAACTTCGGCAACGTCCCGCTCTCGTTCTGCAAACCGAAAGACTTCTTCTGACTCCCGACCACCAGTGGAGTCTGAGGAAGATACGGATTTTAGGTTAGTTGGAGCTAAATCTGCTAAGGTGAGAAAGAAAGAAATTACACCACCTTAATTTCTATCTCACCATGGATATAATCCAGTGGAATGTCAATGGGATCAGGGCCCGTCTACCAGACCTTCAACATGTAATCAACAAGCGTTCAACCTCAATCCTCTTGTCTCCAGGAAACCCACTTACATCCCCACCATACCCTTCCACTTCGTCATTTTCAATCCTTCAGACACGACTTTGTTGGTGGCCAGCGTGCTTGTAATGGTGTTGGTACTCTCGTGGCTCCTACCATCCTTGCCGCCAGTATTGCACTCAGCACCCCGCTACAAGCGGTAGATGTGCGCGTAACATTGCCTTCCATCTGCTTTTCTGTTTGCAATGTCTATTTGCCGCCGCACGATGTGATCTCAGACACTGAGCTTCGGGCATTGTTAGCACAAATTCCCCCGCCGCTGATCATTTTGGGCGATGTCAATGCTTGCAATGTTCTTTGTGGTTCTTCTGCTGACGATGCTCGAGGTACAATAATAGCAGACGTTTGCGACAGGTCTGGTTTATTACTCTTAAACTCCGGTGCACCCACATTCTTATCTTCTGCATATGGCAACCTATCCGCCCTAGATGTAACTTTCTGCAGCCCTGCTTTACTACCCTTCCTGGATTGGTCGGTATTTTCCGATCTTCATGGCAGTGATCATTTCCCCATTGACATTCGTTTTTCGGGACAATATCCCTTACCCACTCAACATCCCCGCTGGATTATCTCCAAAGCTGATTGGGAAAAGTTTTCCTCTCTGCTCAATCTCAATTCCGATGGCTGTACCTCCATAGAAGACATGGTGGAGTATTTTACTTGCTCGGTTTTGCTCGCCGCAGAATCCAGTATTCCTCGGAGCTCTTCTACCGCTAGGCGTATTCCAGTGCCGTGGTGGACCGAAGACTGCAACTTGGCATTAAAGGCACGTAAAAAAGCTCTTAGTCTTTTCCACCTACACCCGACGGCGGAGAACTTTGTTGCTTTCAAACGCACTCGGGCTAAGGCGCGCTATATCGTTCGTAATGCCAAGCAGAATTCTTGGAAAGCATATGTCTCCTCGCTTTCTCGCAGGAGCTCCTCACAGAGAGTGTGGACTTCGGTGCGCCGCATGACCGGCAAATGTCTCAGGACATACATCCCTGGCCTTACTGTTCACGGCTCCACCTTCACCAGCGAACGGGATGTTGCCGACGCTCTAGCCACCTCCTTCGCTGCGACAAGTGCAACGGGCAATTACGACAATGCATTTCTTCCCATTAAGGAAGCTGCTGAGAGATTTCGCCTTGATTTTACTAGTGACTGTAGTGAGCCGTACAATGCACCCTTCACCCTTGCGGAACTAACTCATGCTTTACACGCTGCGAGGGATTCTTCTCCTGGTCTAGATGATATTCTCCGACAAATGTTGCTTCACCTCCCACCTGCAGCCGTTACATTCCTTCTGGACCTCTATAACCGCATTTGGCGCGAACAGGTTTTCCCGCCTGTGTGGCGAGAGGGTATTGTCATTCCTATCCCTCGTCCTGGCAAAGACCGGACCCTCCCATCCTCTTACCGGCCGATTTGCCTCACGAGCGTCGTTTGCAAGACTTTGGAACGCATGATCAGTATTCGGTTTACTTGGTGGTTGGAGGCGAACTAAGTGCTCTGTTCGGAGCAGTGCGGATTTCGTCGCGGTCGTTCAAGCGTTGATAACCTGGCGCGTATGGAAGCTTATGTACGGAATGCTTTCCTTCTGAAGCAGCAAGTCGTGAGTGTCTTTTTTGACCTCGAGAGGGCTTACGACACTACTTGGCGATACGGTATTCTGCGTAATTTGCACAGTTCAGGGTTACGCGGCTATCTGGCGCTATTTCTGTGCAACTTTCTCCAGCGGCGCCGCTTTCGTGTCCGTATTGGCAATACTCTCTCGCGGGAGAAGATTCAGGAGAACGGTGTACCCCAAGGTTCCGTTCTTAGTGTTATGCTTTTTGCCGTGGCCATCAACGGCATTACCAGCGTGATTCGTAGTGGGATATCATCGTCACTGTATGTGGATGACTTTGCGCTGTACTATCGCTCCTACAGCACTGAACATCTCGAACGACAACTCCAGCTCTCCATAAACTCCATCGCTGGTTGGGCGCTTCGCAATGGTTTTCGTTTTTCGCCTACGAAAACTCAGTGCATACACTTCCACCGTCTTCGCGGAGTACACCCTCCTCCTGACCTCCAATTGAACGGTGTACCACTGCCTTTCGTTCCGTCCTTGAAGTTCTTAGGTCTCCACCTAGACCGTGAACTTTCTTGGGTACCCCACATCCGATACCTTCGTGCCTCCTGTGACCAATCGCTGCGGATCCTCAAACTGCTTTCTGGTGCGTCGTGGGGCGGCGATCGTTCAGTGATGCTGCGTTTGTACCGTTCACTCGTTCGCTCAAAACTAGACTACGGTTGTTTTATTTACGTTGCAGCGACCGCCTCTAAACTTCGCCTTTTAGACACCGTTCATCATATCGGTTTACGTCTTGCTACAGGAGCCTTCCGCACTAGTCGTGTGGAATGCTTGGATGCCGATGCTGGTGAACCCCCACTGGCAGTGCGTCGCTCATTTTTAATTTGTTCGTATGCTGCTAAGTTGTCTGCGAACCCCCGCCATCCTTGTTTTAACCCTGTGTTACGCCCGGATTATTCACACCGCTATCTGAGGAACGCCACTGCTTCGCGCCCCTGTGGTATTCGGTTTCGTGAACTGCTCTCCGATAGGGGTCTCAGATTGCCTCCTGTGGAGCGTGTTTTTGTTTATCCGGAACCTGCTTGGCAACTGAGGCGTCCCAGTTTCGACCTGACCCTCTCCAACCTTGTGAAATGTTCGACCGCTCCGGAGGTATTTCAGCGACTGTTTTACGAACTTTTAAGCAATTACCGGGCATATGCACCGGTATTCACTGACGGCTCCCAGCTGGCAGGAGCTACAGGTTGTGCCTTTTATTTCAATGGAGTAACACAGAATTATCGCCTTGCGGACGCCAGTTCGGTATTCACCGCCGAACTGTACGCTATGTTTTACTTTCTAGATTTTATCTGGCTTTTAGCACCTGGTAGTTTTCTTGTTTGCAGCGATTCCTTGAGTGCCCTACAGGCTCTGCAGCAGTATACTGGCTCCTCATCACTCGTTATGCGCATTCAATCTCGCCTTTCTGAATTGATTGCTTGCAGCTACCAGTTCATCTTCACGTGGGTTCCAGGTCATGTCGGTATTGCAGGTAATGAGGTAGCGGATAGGTCTGCCAAGGCTGCCTGCTCCTTGCAGGATTATTCAGAAGTGGCTGTGCCCTCAGGGGATGCTTCACGTTACTTTCGCAGGTCTCTTCTTTTAGCTTGGCAGCAATCTTGGCAAAACTTAGCAGGTACACAGCTTCGCATACTCAAAGACACGGTACAGCCATGGCTCACATCTTGCCAGCCAAACCGGCGCCGCGAGGTTATCCTTACGCGTCTGCGTATCGTTCACACGCGGCTAACACATGGCTACCTTCTACGCGCTGAGCCAGCTCCTATATGTCAGACCTGCGATGTTCGTCTGTCTGTGGCACATGTGTTGCTTGATTGTCCGAAATTTCATCGTGAACGGCAATCCATCGGCCTGGGTACCTCCTTACCTGCCATTTTATGCGACGACGCCAAATTTGTCGATATGGTGCTACGCTTTGTTGCCTCTATTGGCCTCGGCATAGACATCTGACCTGTTTCATGCGTGTGTGCAATTTTAGCCTTTTTAACTTTTTAGACTCTTGTACCATATAGGACCACTTTTTGTGTGTTTTTTAGTTTTTTAATCTTTTAGCCTTGTTTTTTTATCACCCGTGCCTTTTCTCGTGTGTGCCTTTATAAGGGTTTTTTTAGCACATTGTAACTTTTCTTCTTTAGATTTGTTTTTAATGTGTGTTTCTTTTCTTAACTTCGGGCCCAAATGACCTAGTTGTCGACGGGCCCTTAAACACTACTCACTCACTCACTCACTCACTCACTCACTCACTCACTCACTCACTCACCCATCGTGCTTAGCGTTGCCACAGATAGAACATGTAGACAGACCAGTACAGATTGGCTGGTATGCCCAAACCGCTGGCACTTGTAACGGCTTATGTGGTTCGGAATGTAGGGCATAATCTCTGTGGCTTCGTACTCCGCCTTAACCTCTGAGGGATAACTATCCGATCAGAGGTAAGGAACACGCTACGGGTAGGCACGAATTCACCATTTACTTTCCGTTAAACCCTATAGACGGTTATTGGGCCTTGTTCTGCCAGATCTTCTTAAAGCTCGTCATTGGACATAGCGTTCAGTGCGCGGGTGCTAATAATGCCTCACGAGGAATTCAAGGTCTTGTGGTTTTCGACCTTAACCGCGTAGCTGCCTAACATTTTCGAATGAAGGATCTTTGCTGCCTGGGAAGCTGAAATTACCCCAACCAGGAGGGCACCATCTCGGGCTCTAACTTCCGTACTTCCTCTCTCCTAGAGATAACTAAGCAGTGAGAGCAAGTAGACTCGACTGCTTCCTTTTCACGTATATTAAGCACTCGGGAATGAATTTATTCCATTTGCCATGGCAACAAATAAAACTAAAAATAACACGCTAGGAACAGAAGTAGTCAAGTCTAGAATCCTCAGTCTTTATCATAGCCAGAACGGAGGATGGAGGGAAAATATATCGCTCAACCCACTCATCTGGTCCAGTAAATGTCATGTATTAGATTTTTAATGACTTTAGCAGCTGTACTTCAGCGTCCCAGGCTATGAGGATAGTAAGGGCAGAAATGTTAAGCAGCTACCCAGTTAAGGTCGAGATGCACAAAACCTTGAACTCCTTGCATAGTGTGCTAACCATTCATGTATTGGACAGTTTTTCCAGTGACGAGATTCAAGATAATCTGACAAACGCGGATTTTTAACTGGGTAGTGTTCAACGGAAAGTAAACAGTGAATTTGTCCCTACATATACCCTATTCCTTAACTTTGATCGGTTTGATTTCCCTCGACGGATTAAGGCAGGTTACATTACCATTGAGGTTAGGTCATATATTCCAAATGTACTCAGATGCTACAAGTATAATTGTTTTGGCGCACCAAGGTTTGCAGTGGTTTATCAATACGTACCAACTGTGGTGTCATGGTGCTTGTTTGTCATTTGCAGCAGTGAACATCCATCTAGTTCCGGAATATGCTCCCATTTTACAGAGGAGAGTGCCATCAAGGAGATATGGGCGAGAGAGGTTTCCTCTGAAGCCTAAATCCTTTTGTGAATGCACCAACCTTGTATCCTTGTATCCAAAGCGCAGTTTCAGCTAAACCGGCACCGAGGTGGGAAACCGCAACTCAGAGTAGCAATATGAACGGCACTATAATTGGAAAAAAAAAAAAAAAAAAAAAAAAAAAAAAATATGTACGTGTACTCAGACCACTTTGACATCAATCCTGCCAGGGGCCTCCCCCCAGGGGCTTACGACGGTAGGTACGGATTTGGCGCACCCGGGGATTCCCGAGCCACTCACCGCCACTTCACCCTACTCATTGCCATCCGGTGTTGGCACGTCTTTTTTCTGCTTTTGGTTTTTCGGTTTTTACAATAACACCCTCTTCCTCTTCTAGGCTTACGGATATCATTAGTTCTTAGGATTACTACTCCCAGGGGCTGACTTGGTTAGTACGGGTTTCGCGTGCCCGGGGTGCCCAAGCCCTTCATACCCATTGTCATTCGCTCATTCCCATCTGTCACAGCCAGGTTGAAGTCTTCATATTACACTTTATATTCCTCATTATGATAGCCTCTTCCTCTTCTAGGTTTATACAATTCTTAGGTTTTAGGTCTTTAGATTTATGAACTCCTGTCTCACCAATCGGGATCTTTCCTATCTCCGTGGCTCCTGTCCCACGGTTTCGGCGCAGCTTTCAACCTGTGTGCTCTTCGGAGTTCTCAAATGTGCCGGTTGAGTGGACCCTTCTCACTACCCCTTTCGTGCCACACTGGAGCCATTCCGATGTCATGTACACCCACGTAGCTCCATGGGGCGGGTCCCCTCGAGAAGCTCGGCGACCGCGAGTAGCTGGGTTGCTTGGGTGGACCCGACGTGTTAGCGCTGTCTGGGCCCGATAAAATCAACCACAAGTCCCCTGAAACCAATAGTGGGGAACCACTGGCGGTTATTCCAGGGGTAGGGGCCTAAAGTCGGGCCTTCCATCGGTGAAACTGTCGCATACCGGTCAGTAGTGATAGTCGGAGGGTAACTCCTCTGACGTCCTCCTTGAGATCAGGCCTGTAGCGGGAGCTCCTGGCAGGCACTGACCGGAAGATTTAGTGTCTTTTGTGTTTTCCCCGGATGGCGGGCTAACGCCGACGTTTCCGGAAGGGGGACTATACCATCATGGCTCCTCTGCGCCCAACCCTTTCAATACCACGCTTTTTTTTGTTATGCGTTTGATGTGTGAAAGCAAGACAATCAAAGACATCAGTCCATTTTATATACAAAGGAACTGGACAGGTCTTGCGGTAAAGTCACAAATGCAACAATATGTAGGGATGGCACACTCTTAATTGAGATAGCCACTTCAGAACTACCGGCCAAGCTCCTGAGTTCTTCTCTTTTGGGTTCTTACCTCCATTAAGGCGGAGAAGCACAAAACTTTAAATAGTAGCCGAGGTGTGGTGACGACTTCCAGTTTGGATGCTGTAACCAACGAGGAAATAGTGAACTGTCTTTCCGATCAAGCTGTAGTTGCTGCCTATAGAATAATTGGCAAACGGGATGACAAGCCGTTTCCATTGCGTACCGTCTCCTTGACTTACCGGCTTATATCATGTGCGGTTAGGAAACAACGCCCGTGCGGCCTTATATCCCGAACCCAATGCGATGTTACCGTCAGAAATTTGGACATACGCAACAACGTTGTAACAAGTCGCCGATTTGTGCGCAATGTGGACAAAACGCACACGATGGCTCTGTATGCGCTCAAGAAGGCCCCACTTGTGTCAACTGTGGAGAGGCGCATACCTCCAACTCCAAGGAATGTTCCCGTTTTATCGAGGAGAAGACCATACAGGAGATAAGAATCAGTCACCATTTAACTTTTCAGGCAGCACGGAAACGTTATCTCGACCTTCACCCCAATACTCCTTTGGAATATTCCGTTGCTGCCCGCCAGCAGGTGCGAAAACAGGATGCTATAGTACAGTGCCCGTGTGTCTATAGGTATCCAGACCGCATCATCTGAATACGTTTCTCCTCCAATGGTAGCCACCATCTCCTTCTTCTGTACCATCTACATCTTCCGCCACTATTTCTGCCCGCCCGATTCGTAAATAGCCCGTTCGTCTTACAAGTCGTTCTCGCTCTCGTAGTCGCACCCGCACGACTTGTTCGGACACTGATACCAGCGATGGCAATCTGGAATTGTGTCCGGTTGGTGACCACATTAGACGGAGCCGAAGCCCAACGAAAAAGAGAAAGCTTAACCTGAACCCACCGGTCCGGCCAACCATTAATTCGCTCCCTTACCGGCGCACGCATAATAAACAGCAGCCTTCTTACCGTCCTCCTTATGTCCATCCTCCAGTGGAATATACGTGGTCTACGCGCCCATCGGCCCGAACTGGATATTTTAATGCAGTCTTATTCACCCCTTATCGTTTGCTTGCAGGAGACCAAACTTCACCCTCGAGATACCTTTGTTTTACGTCGGTATACCCCAGTTCGCTTCGATCTGGAACCGGATGAGGGCTCTCCTGCACATTTCTCTGGTTCTGGTACGTGACGACATGTGTTTCCGAACTGTTCCACTCAACACTCAACTGCAGGCTGTTGCTGTCCACCTTTCTCTTCCCGGTTTTAATATTTCAGTCTGTAGTATCTGTGTTCCCCCTTCGTCTCATCTCGCCGCTGCCGAACTTGTAAAATCAGTTTTGCAGTTACCTTCACCGTATCTTCTGGTGGGAGATTTCAACGCCCATGTCCCCCGAGGGAGTGTGCGAGGGGAACCTTACTAAGCAAGGTTCTGGACCAGCTGAATCTCTCCCTTTGAATACTGGTGAACTTGTCTCTCAGACTCTACTGGCATCCTTTCTCACCTCGATTTAAGTATCTGTTCAGCATAGCTTGCACACCGTTTGGAGTGGAATGCTCTCTCTGACGCTCACGGCAGTGATCATTTTCCAGTTGTTATTACACTACTTCATTGTACTTCTCCAACCACTGGCACCCAAAAATGTCACTTTAACAACGCAGATTGGTCACTTTATACTCGCCTAGGCCATTTTGCCGTTGCTAAATGTCTTACTGTCAGTAGCAGGGTTGAGCACCTGACTTCCGTTATCACAACCGCTGCCGAACGCTCCATTCCCCGTACGTCCTTCCCAACCTAGGTGTACCCGCGTTCCTTGGTGGAACGCGGAATGCAGCGAAGCTATCCGTGCGCGGCGAAGTGCTCTTCGGGTTTTCAAACGTCACCCAATATAAGATAACTTATTATTCTATAAACGACTACGGGCTAGTGCGCGGCGCGTTATCCGTGAAAGTAAGAATTCCTCTTGGAAGCGCTATGTGGAGAGCTTTCATAGCTTCACGCCCACATCCGTTGTGTGGGATCGACTTAGGCGTTCAGCCGGTAAGGTAAAACCGTGCGCTATACCAGGAGGTAACACCCTGGTGGAGCCGGCTCTTATCGCAGACACCTTGGGCAAAGCTTTTGAGACAGTTTCCAGTTCCACCAATTATAACCCAGCTTTTATTCCCCATAAGACTACGTTGGAAGCCCAGGAGTTATCATTCTGCTCCGACAACCATGAGAACTACAACAGCCCTTTTAGCCTTCGCGAACTAGAACATGCCCTCTCTTTTTCTATGCATGCCGCTCCTGGGCCCGATGCCATACATGTGTCGCTGCTTCAGCATTTGTCTACGGATCGTAAGCTCCTTCTGCTCCAGCTCTTTAATCGCATGTGGCTCGAAGGTGCGTTTCCTGCTGCATGGCGCGAGGCCACCGTTGTTCCCGTTTTGAAACCTGGCAAGGATCGCCAACTTCCTTCCAGCTACCGCCCAATTTCCCTATCTAGTTGCGTTTGCAAGGTTATGGAACGTATGCTCAATGGGCGGTTTATGTGGTGGCTCGAATATCGGGGCCTGTTGTCGCACGTTCAGTGTGGGTTTCATCGTAACCGTTCTTCTATCGATCATCTGGTTTCTCTTTGAACCCATATTATGAACGGGTAGCCGAGTAAAGGCCAGACTGTAGCTGTATTTTTTTATTTAGAGAAAGCTTACGACACATGATGGAGAACTGGCATTCTCCGATCAATTCATCAGTGGGGTTTCCGTGGTCACCTTCCCATATTCATTCGGGTGTTCATGAAAGACCGGGTATTTCGTGTGCGTGTGGATTTGGTTTTATCTATTTTACTCAGGAGAACGGAGTACCTCAGGGTGCAGTACTTAGTGTCACTCTGTTCCTTATAGCTATCAACCCTCTTGTTGACTGCCTTCCCCCATGGATTTGCTCGTCACTGTTTGTTGACGATTTTGTTGTGTACCTCACAGCTCGGCATACCTGTCTGCTCGAGCGTCTTCTTCAGATGTGTCTAGAGTCTATTTCCTCCTGCAGTGTGGCAAATGGCTTTCACTTCTCCGCCGAGAAGACGGTTTGTGTAAATTTCTGGCGCCGGAAGCAGTTTCCTACTCCTTCTCTCCGCCTAGGTACAGATATGCTACCGTTTGTTGAAAAAGCGAAATTCCTGGTCTTACTATTTGATAGAAAGTTATGTTGGTCTGCCCATATAATTAGATCAACGAATAAGTAGTCTACTGATGTGTTTCTAAATGTAATATTAACCTTAAATATGTCTTTTTTGTCTTCTATGTAGTGTTCGTAAAGTTCGAATACGCCATCTGTTTGATCTGCGTTTGTAAGAGAGTAAATTATGTCATTGAGGTGTTTGGGAACTAGAACCATATTTGCGGATTTTGGAAAGACTTTTACGCAAGCAATAGGTAATGAACCTTTGGAACCAGCGGATTTGTTGTAGGCTTGTATAAGCTTCTGCAACTGCTCCACGTTTGACGCCAAAGAAGTCAAGAATTCGGTGGTAGGTGCTTGCGTTTGTGGGGGGATAGATAAAGTGGTAGTGGTCGCCGTGGTCACACGTGAGGAACGAAGGACAGACTCCTTTTGCTGATGGAAGGATGTGAGAGTGGTTGGATTTATGGAGGATGAAGGTGAAGCAGTTTTTTGTCTCTTGGTTGGGGGTGTGCTCGTTATGATCTACGGTTCGGGAGAGGATGGTGGACTAGGGGATAGTTCGTGTTGTCTTTGTGCTGGGGCGTCGTTATCGTTAGTAAACATTTTGCGTTTGATTCCCTCCAGGGGTGGTTTGTGGGGTTGGGATGTTTTAGTTGTTCCCGTTCTGCTTCGTTTCCTAATAGAGCTGTGTGCAGGTGTCCCATGTCCGGTGCTTTCACGATTTCTGGTGTCATGTTTTGCGTCTTTTCCTGGTACCATGTGATGCATGGTTTTGCTTGTAGTAGTTTTATTATTTCTGTCAGGATTGTTAATCGTGATAATCGGTTCGATGTGTTGGTTAGGTGTATGAGGTATTGCAGATTGTGCATTTTGTATATTTGTAGGATCTGAGTCAGTTTTTTAGAGGTTCGCGTGCGTGATATTTTGTTGGGTTGTGTTTGAATACTGTGATGATGTTGTTTTGTATTTTTTGGTGTTATTTGTGTTACGTTGTCTACTAGGACTATGTACCGACGTGCTGGTAGACGGATGGTTCGGTTGGAAGCTATTATTGTTTGAGATAGCTCGGTGTTTAGGGTTTGGTCTGTCCAAGATGACTTCATTGTTACTTAGTTGGCCTGGTTCTGTAGTGTTCCCAGAAGAGCTTGATGCTGACGAGAAGTCGTCTTCACAGTAGTCCCAGTCTTGAAAGTCAGGATTTAGGGCGCCCAGTTCTTGCAATACTGAGTTACATAGTTTTCGGTTCACGTCCTCGCAATCCTCAATGCACTGTGAAGGTTCATCCCAGCAGAAGCCGCAGCAGCAAATGGCAAAGTTGTGTACGCAGTCAGGATGCATAGTGTGACTCTGAAATGCATGTTTTGGCTTTTATAGGCGCTTTCAGGGTTGATGGGTTGCGTGGCTTCCGCTCAAATACTCCAGTCATGTTGAAAGTTGTTGATTTTGACGCAGGCTTTGTGGATATCTACCATCCGAATAAACTTTATATTCCTCTTCCGAGTATGTCATCCATTCCCATCTCCTCCACTGGCAATGGCAGTTGGCGTGCGGTTGTAGTACAACCCTGCGTAACACGCAGGCACTCCATGGGAGGGGAGGTGATGGAAGTGGATGGCATAGTCGGAAGAGGAATATAAAGTTTATTCGGGTGGTAGACATCCACAAAAGCTGCGTCTAGGTCAACAACTTTCTCCACACCTGACATTCTGAAAGGGACGTAAAAGGAACATCTACCACTTTGGTTTGACCAGGTGCCAATTCTTCTATTTTGAAATAAAAGTCGGTGTTATTTTGATGTTTGAAGTATGATTTGTGGAATGGAATTTTAAATTCGTCGGGATAGATTAAGGTTAAGGAGTCTTGAGTGTTTTGGTTCCAGTATAGCAAAAGGTTTTGTGATTCTTCAAAGTTGATGATTTCTGTGGTGGTGACGGAGTTGGTAAGGATGCGTTTTCTGGTAGTGACGCAGTTTGTTATTGAGAAGAAAATGATGTGATAGGATATACCCTAGGATAAGGCTGCAAGGGAGTTAAAGTTTGTTGGAGATCTGTTTTGTGGAGTTTCTGTGGTGTAAAATATAGGATTTCATAAGGAATAAAGAAGAATTTTCCTTCATTGTCGGAAAAGTCTAAGGTGTGCCAGGAGCAGCGGGTGAGTGTGCCGTGGGCGAAGTTTGAGGTGTATGAAGTGATTCTTGTGGATGTGATGATGATGATGATGGTGTTTAAGGGCGCTCAACTGCCGAGGTCATAAGCGCCCTTACGATTAAAACTTGGCAATAGCCAGTAAGAAAATACCAAACAAAAAAGTAAACACAAATAAAAGAGCTAACACAGTTGAAACGGAAGTAACAGAAACGTCCAGCCCTCTAACCAGAGCTGGATATAAAACTCCATCTAAAATCAACACATTAAAACCAAAAGAGTTTAAAAAACCGTTATCACACTAAAACGTCAAGGTAAAAGAAAGTTTTGCTAAAAATTTAAAAACCCTGTCCACTGCTCTTGGGTCATCTGCCAGGACCTCAGCAAGAGAGGCCGGCATGCCCATAGATGACCGAATGTGTGCCAGGTGACCACACTCCAGCAACACATGACGAACTGTCTGTGCCTCCCCACAGAGCGCACAGACAGGAGCAGGTTCATGTTTAAAAAGGTAACTGTGAGTAAAAATACAGTGGCCAATTCTTAGCCGAGCTAGTACTACCTCCTCCCGGCGGAATAAACGAGAGGAGGTTACCCAGTTGACAGGGAGGTCCTTCACCTCTCGCAGCTTATTACCACGGAGAGCCGACCACTCCGCATGCCAAGTCGAAAAAACGGCTCTCCGTACAGCCACTCTAAAATCTTCTGCTGTTGAATGGGTAATCGTAACACTGGGCGCTGTGACTGCCGATTTCGCTGCCAAATCCGCCGTGTCATTCCCTGGCAAGCCAACGTGTCCAGGAATCCATGCGCACTCCACATTAAAACCACAAGCGTGCAAAATGTGGAGAACGTCCTGGATGCGCTGCACCAAAGGATGGTAATTGTACAGCTCACGAATGCTCTGAAGGGCACTAAGGGAATCACTAAGAATAAGGCAGTCACCTAATTTTCGACGTCGAATATACAGAAGGGCTTGATAAATAGCATATAGCTCGGCAGAATATATAGATGTGCAACTAGGCAAACCGTAAGTAGAAGTTGCGGTGCCAGTTACAAAGGCACATCCAACACCGTCGGGGCTCTTACTACCATCGGTGTAAATACAAATACGGCCACTGTATTTGGATAAAAATTCTAAAAAGCAACGACGAATACTATCAAGAGGCGTAACAGATTTCCCGTAGAGCGTCATCCCGAGATCGACATGGGAGGTAGCGCGTAACCAAGGGGGGTGTATACTCTCTCCCTTGGATAACAGCCGAGGAATGTCAACATGGTGCTGGCGTAGAAGCTCACGGAAACGAAAACCTGCTGGCCTGGGGCTCAGAGAGCGGAGGCAGTATCGCTCGTGCAGCTCAGGGGAGAAAAACGCGTGATAAGTTGGATGCCCAGGCATACACTTCAGCCCACAGCCATAATTAGCAAGCAGGACATCACGCCGACAACGCAGAGGAGGTTCTCCCGATTCGGCGTAGAGGCTAACAACTGGGCTCGTTGGAAAAGCTCCAACGGCCACACGGATGCCCTGGTTATGGACTGTGTCTAATCTTCTGAGCACTGAAGGTCGAGCTGAAGAATACACAATGCTGCCATAGTCCAACTTCGAACGAATCACAGCACGATAAAGACGGAGCAATGTCGTCCGATCCGCACCCCAAGACTTGCCACTTAGTATCCGTAAAAGATTTAGAGAACGGTCACATCGTGCTCTAAGCTGTGCTATTTGTGGTGCCCAACAAAGTTTCCGATCGAAGATCAAACCAAGGAATCTCGCCTCGTCTGCGAAAGGAAGTAAATCTGGCCCGAGTCGAAGAGACGGCGGCATATGCCACTTACGGCGCCAGAAGTTAACGCAGACTGTCTTCTCAGCGGAGAAACGAAAACCGTGTTTCGAGCTCCATGCATAGAGATTGTCCAAACACCGCTGGAGACGGCGTTCCAAAAACGGTGTACGCTGAGAAGTACAGAAGATGGCAAAGTCGTCCACGAATAAACAGGAAGAGACACCTTGAGGCACACATAGTGATATGGAATTTATCGCAATAGCAAATAGAGTCACGCTGAGTACCGAGCCCTGCGGCACTCCGTTCTCTTGAATAAAATGGTTAGAAAAAACCGAACCCACCCTCACTCGAAAAACGCGGTCCCGCATAAACTCCTGAATGACCAACGGTAGGCGTCCACGTATGTTCCAGTTGTGCAGAGAACGCAATATTCCCGCCCGCCAACACGTGTCGTAGGCCTTCTCGAGGTCAAAAAATATCCCAACTGTGGGGCTGTTCTTAAGAAACCCGTCCATAATCTGAGTTGACAGAGAGACAAGGTGGTCAGCAGTTGAACGTCGTCGTCGAAAGCCACACTGGATGTTCGTCAGAAGATTGTGGGATTCCAGCCACCACACCAACCGTCCATTGATCATGCGTTCCATCACCTTGCAAACGCAACTGGTGAGGGAAATAGGACGGTAACTGGAAGGAAGATGGCGGTCCTTTCCAGGTTTAAGAATGGGTATGATGGTGGCCTCCCGCCACTTGTCTGGAAAAATGCCATCAACCCAGACACGATTATAGACCTCGAGTAGGAAATCTTTGCCATCAGGAGAGAGATGTTGCAACATTTGGACGTGGATACCATCTGGGCCTGGTGCTGAGTGTCGTGAAGAGGAGAGTGCATTGTCTAGCTCTGCCAGGGTGAAAAGGCGATTATAATCCTCAAGGTTGCCAGAAAGAAACGAGAATTCTTGAGATTCCACCTGGTTCTTAACTGTAAGAAACTCAGGGGAATAGTTGCCTGAGCTAGACACCTCAGCGAAAGCACTGCCTAAAGTATTCGCCACGTCAAATGTATCAACAACAGCTCCGGTAGGTGTTTTGAGACCGGCGATGGGCATATGGTTCGGTTTCCCAGCCACACGTCTTAACTTATCCCATACGACAGAGGAAGGTGTATGTCGATTAAAGGAACCCACGAATTTATTCCATGACATCTTTTTGCTATCCTTAATAACCCGCCTAGAATGTGCACGCATCCGTTTATAGTGTATCAGGTTATCCAGTGTAGGAAAACGCTGGAAAACCCGTAGAGCTCGTCTGCGAGCGCGAATAGCATCCCGACAGTCAGCGGTCCACCAAGGTACCGGAAATCGACGGCTGTAGCCAGTCGAACGCGGAATGGATTGCTCAGCAGCAGAAAGAATGGTCCCTGTAAGATGTTCGACCAAGTGGTTCACAGAGTCGTGCTCTTCGTAGCTAAATTCAGCCAAGTGGGAGTACAGTTCCCAGCTGGCGTGGTCTAGGCGCCAACTAGGTAAACGGGTGGAACATACAACGGGTGTCAAGACACTAATACGACAAGGAAAGTGGTCACTAGAATGCAAATCCGAGATGATATTCCAGCATAAGGTGACTGCCAGCTGAGGGGAACAAATTGCAATGTCAATGTGTGAAAAACTATGAAATGCGTCAGATAGAAAGGTGGGCTCTCCGGTGTTCAAGAGAGCAAGATTCTGACTATCCAAGAAGTCTTTAAGTAGCGTACCTCTCGCACAAGCCCGAGGAGAGCCCCAAAGAGGGTGATGGGCATTCACGTCGCCTACCAATAAAAAGGGTGGTGGCAACTGCGAAATGAGGTGTTCTAAGTCGCTGTGCGTGAGGTCCGCAGATGGAGGCAAATAGATACTGCAAATGGTGAATGAAGCGGAGGGTAGCTTAATGCTGACAGCAACGGACTGGATTGCAGATTGTATGGGTACGGAGTTGGCAAAAATATCATCTCGAATAAGCATCATAGTGCCCCCATGTGCCGGGACACCGTCCTCCGGGGATAAATCACATCGTACGGAGGAGTACTGCCTGATGGTAACGGTGTCCTGTGGACGGAGCTTCGTCTCTTGTAAACATACAGCCAAGGGTTCATGCTGGCGCAGCAACAAGTCAAGCTCTGGTCGATGTGGTCGAATTCCGCGTATGTTCCAATGGAGGATAGCCATTGAGTATATTATGGGATAAGTTTCAAATCGAAAGACGCTTCTGCAGATTGGGATTAGCTGGTCGGTTCAATTTGTTCTTCTTAGGCGTTGGGCTAGTACTATTTTCAGGAGCACGATCCTGCCGTTTCCGCACTGTCCCTCTGGCAGTGGCGGCAGAATCCTCCTGGTCCATCTCCTCCACAAGGGAGGTCCCTTTTTCAAGAGCAGTTTTAGGTCCAAATAGTTCGAACCGATTGGATGTGCTGATCGGCGAAGACGGCCGTCGCCGATTCACGCCCTCCTCCCCAGATGACCCTTCAGAGGAGGATACACGTGTGGAGTTGCGTGAACTTTTCTTACCTTTAGATGACTTGGTAATAGATTGCACATTCTCTTTCAAGAAGTCTTGTCGTACATACTTGGTCTTAAACTGTTTTTCCGGGGCAGAAGACGTCGTGAATTTACCAACTTTAGTTCCAGAGGTCGAGGCTTTCGGTGACAACTGTGCAGGACTATTCTGTAAGCTAGCGGATTTGGCAGATGTTGATACCAACTTGGGTGTAGGTGCCGAAGGCTTTGGCAGCGCTTGGGCTAAAATAACCTTTTCCGCAATTGTAGCCCCGTTCATATCGCCGGTCTGTGTTGCGATTTCCCGACGCGGTACCGGTTTAGCTGCAACTGAGCTATAGGTACCGGACCTCGGGGCAGAGGGTTGGCGGAGTCGCAGGAGCTTCCGGGCTTCCAAGAAGGACACCTTCTCTTTCACCCGTATCTCCTGGATCGCTCGTTCCTCTGCAAAACGGGGGCAGTCTCGGGAACTAGATGGGTGTTCCCCGTTACAGTTCACACACGATGGAGCTGAAGCACAAGCCCCATCGTGGGAGATGTCACCGCAGTGGACGCAGGTGGACTTGCCGGTACACAACTCACTAGTGTGACCAAAACGTTGGCATTTAAAGCACCTCAGCGGATTGGGTATATAAGGCCTAACTTCGATGGCTTCATACCCTGCCCTAATCTTTTGAGGCAGATCAACCCGATCAAAAGTAAGAAACAGGGTACGAGTAGGCAGGAATTCACCGTTGATCTTACGTTGTACCCGATAAACAGCTGAGACACCCTGAGTCGCAAGATTTTCTTGGATCTCCTCAATTGACAAACCGTCCAACGCGCGGGTTGTTATTACACCGCGGGAGGAGTTCAGCGACTTGTGCACCTCGACCTTCACTGGATAGCTGGCTAACATGGTGGCTTTAAGTATTCTTGCAGCTTGCGAGGCGGAGTTGGCTTCGACAAGAAGTGTACCATTGCGAGCTCGAACGCAGGATTTAACAGGACCAGCAATGGCATCGAGACCCTTTTGGATAGTAAAAGGGCTCACCGTAAGGAACTTCTTACCTTCCTCTGTCCTATGAATGACCAAGTAGCGAGGACCACATGACTCGACTACTTCCTTTCCAACTTCTTTATTAAGGGGTTTTTGTTTTGGTGCCATAGAAAAAATGGTATAAATTCATCCCCCAGTGCTCCCCACCCACCACGGAGCCCAACGAGGGGTCACCCCACTGGGGTGACAGGGCTACACAGGGGATATAGCGGGCTCGCCGTCCCACTCACCCTGGAGTTCGGTGTAATACCTAGTCCTGGCCGATTGACTAGGGGTGGGTTAGTCCCTAGCCTCCCGTTTAGGCAAATCAGAAACCAAAGCGGTGTATTAGGCTGCGCACCCTCCCCAGTTACTGAAAGACAGAAGCCCAGGCTCAGGTACGCAACCCTCAACCAACCAGGATATTCCTCTTCACCGACACGGGTCTCCACGCACGGCCTACACTTGGGTGGGCATTTTGACCTTCTGGCTCCCTCACCACTCTGAGGTTGCCCACAGAGGGAGTCAAGGTGGCTCGGGACCCCGGGTGCGCCTAACCCGTACCTACCGTAGTAGGCCCCTGGGGGGGGTGGTGGTGGTGGTGGTAGTGCACAACTACAACGGTTATTAGCGCCCGAAAAAAGTGATAGGGTAGTAAAAGAAATGCTATGGACTAGGTCCACACACTAAAATCTAAGAACACAATAAAATTGGCTAAAATATTGTCAGCTACTACGGAAAGTAAAAATAAAATACGGTAAAAGGTTCTATACACTAAAATCTAAAGACACAATAAAATGTGACTAAAACAGCGTCAGCTACTGCTAACGTAAAAATAAAAGCGATAAAAACCACCAAGAGAACCAATAAGTATCATGCAAATACAGGACACAAAGCGTAAAACGTTAAAATCACACACGGTGGCTCATACAGACTAATCGCACTGGTGGAGGGAGCACCATGATGCTCCTCAGAGATTATATCTAACGTTGCATCTATACTCTTTCAATGCAACATCCAGTCAATTGCTGTACGGATTAGGCTCCCGTCTCTTAGCTTCACCTTGTGAAGCATATATCTAACAGCACCATATATCCTCTCTCCCACTGATTTAGACCACTTAATTTCACATCTACCATCACCTCTTTTGTTGGTAGGCAACGTGAATGCCCACCACCCACTTTGGGAATCACCTCGAGCGTGTGCGAGAGGTAAGCTCATTGCACAAAGCTTAAACAGTCACAACCTAGTTCTCCTGAACACCAAGAGCCTACATTTCTTTCTGACGCCATCAATAGCTTTTCACCCCTGGATATAGCATTTTGTTCTCCACAGTTCGCACTTTGTTTTCATTTGATTAGCATCTTTGGTTTATACTCTAGTAACCACTTTCCTGTTCTTGTCCCCCCAGGGGCCTACTACGGTAGGTACGGGTTTGGCGCACCCGGGGGTTCCCGAGCCGCTCACCGCCACTTCACCCTACCCATCGCCATTCACTGTTGCCACGTCTTTTGTTCTGCATTTGTTTGTTTCGTTTGTTTACTTTATCACCCTCTTCTTCTTCTTCTTCTTCTTCTAGGCTTATGGAACTTAGTAGTTTGTAACGCATTAGGTTTATTAACTCCTGTCTCACCAGCAGGGATCTTTCACTATCCCCGTGGTTCCTGTCCCACGGTTCCAGCGCGGCTCCCAATTTGTGTGCTCTACGGAGGTCCCAGGCTTGAAGGTTGGGTGCACCCTCCCCACTGCCCCTATGTGTAGCCTTAGGTGCGGAGCCCGTCCATACCGTCAAGTACATTCACGTAGCTTGTTAGTAAGCCCGGCCTGTGCTGGTGTCCCGACGACCGCGTTACGTCGTTGGGATAGTTTCACGGGCCGGACGTGTTACCGCTGACGTTGCCCCGGCGTAATCAACCACAAGTCCCCTGAATCCGTGCATGTGTTCTGTCGCTGCACGGCCTAGAGCGGGGAGCCACAGGCGGTTATTCCTGTGGTAAGGGCTTAAAACCGGGGCGTGCATGGTGAACGGTATAAGCATATGGACCAGCAGTGGTGTTTGGAGGGTAACCCTTGTGACGTAGTAGGCCTTGGGTATCGGTCACGGGATGGTTCCCGTGACGGCACATACCGTGGAGATTTGGTGTCTTTTCTTCTTTAATTCCCGGATGGCAGGCTGACGCCGACAGTTCTGGAAGGGGGTCTTTTCAATATGTCAAACCGCGCACCACCCTCTTATTTTGACCAGTTTATTGTTATGGCTATGTTGAACGAAACGAAGAAATTTTCAGACATAAATTCATTCTACGTGCAAAGGGAAGTTGACAGAATCTGCGGCAAGGTTAAAAACGCGACAAGGCTACGAGACGGTACGCTACTGGTAGAGGTCCACAATAAAGACCAATCGGACAAGCTACTTCGTGCTACTCTGTTGGGATCGTACAGCATCAAAGTTTACCCCCACAAGTCCAGGAACACCTGTAGAGGAGTTGTGACCACCTCTAGCTTAGACGACCTCTCCAATGAAGATATTGCCACCCATCTTTCAGAACAGCGAGTTTGTCAGGCGTACCGTCTACATGGGAAACGTGAGGGCAAGGAGTACCCATTGCGTACGATCTTTCTCACGTTCAAGGGTACTAGTGTTCCGGAGTTCATATACTGTGGTTACGAACGTGCTGCCGTCCGCCCTTATGTGCCGAACCCTATGCGGTGCTTCAAGTGTCAACGCTTCGGGCATACCCAAGCCGCCTGTGCCCGACTCGCAACCTGCGATCGTTGTGGTCTAGTGGCACACGTTGACACCGTCTGTACGCGCGCACCGTGCTGTGTAAACTGTGAAGGCAGTCATCCGTCTAGCTCTCGAGAGTGTCCCATGTACTTGGCAGAGAAAAGCACACAATAAATACGTGTGAAGGAACATCTTACTTTTTCTGAGGCGAGACGGCGCTTTGAGCAGCTAAAGTCGGCCAACACCATAGGATGCTCCTCAGCCGTTCGCCGTAAGCTTGTCCAATCCGTCGGTTTACAGACTGTGCCTGTCGCGGATGCGTCGACGCAAACTGACTTGTGCGAAGCCGCTTCTTTACGTGCTCAATCATCTGCATCACAGTGTACAACTTCTGATGCACAGCAGCAATCTCAGCCATCGACTAACCCATGTGCTCCTAGTTCATCCTTCTCCGGAAATCGTTCCCGTCAACGTAGTAGACCGATGAGCCGAACTTCGGCAACGTCCCGCTCTCGTTCTGCGAACCGAAAGACTTCTTCTGACTCCCGACCACCAGTGGAGTCTGAGGAAGACACGGATTTTAGGTTAGTTGGAGCTAAATCTGCTAAGGTGAGAAAGAAAGAAATTACACCACCTTAATTTATATCCCACCATGGATATAATCCAGTGGAAAGTCAATGGGATCAGGGCCCCGTCTACCAGACCTTCAACATATAATCAACAAGCGTTCACCCTCAATCCTCTGTCTCCAGGAAACCCACTTACATCCCCACCATACCCTTCCACTTCGTCATTTTCAATCCTTGAGACACGACTTTGTTGGTGGCCAGCGTGCTAGCAACGGTGTTGTTACTCTCGTGGCTCCTACCATCCTTGCCGCCAGTATTACACTCAACACCCCGCTACAAGCGGTAGCTGTGCGCGTAGCATATCCTTCCATCTCCTTTTCTGTTTGCAATGTCTATTTGCCGCCGCACGATGTGATCTCAGACAATGAGCTTCGGGCATTGTTAGCACAAATTCCCCCGCCGCTGAACTTTTTGGGCGATGTCAATGCTTGCAGTGTTCTTTGGGGTTCTTCTGCTGACGATGCTCAAGGTACAATAATAGCAGACGTTTGCGACAGGTCTGGTTTATTAGTTTTAAACTCCGGTGCACCCACATTCTTATCTTCTGCATATGGCACCCTATGCGCCCTAGATGTAACTTTCTGCAGCCCTGCTTTACTACCCTTCTTGGATTGGTCGGTGTTTTCCGATCTTCACGGCAGTGATCATTTCCCCATTGACATTCGTTTTTCGGGACAATATCCCTTACCCACTCAACATCCCCGCTGGATTATCTTCAAAGCTGATTGGGAAAAGTTTTCCTCTCGGCTCAATCTCAATTCTGATGGCTGTACCTCCATAGAAGACATGGTGGAGTATTTTACTTGCTCGGTTTTGCTCGCCGCAGAATTCAGTATTCCTCGGAGCTCTTCTACCCCTCGGCGTATTCCAGTGCCGTGGTGGATCGAAGACTGCAACTTGGCATTAAAGGCACGTAAAAAAGCTCTTAGTCTTTTCCACCTACACCCGACGGCGGAGAACTTTGTTGCTTTCAAACGTGCCCGGGCTAAGGCGCGATATATCTTTCGTAATGCCAAGCGGAATTCGTGGAAAGCATATGTCTCCTCGCTTTCTCGCAGGAGCTCCTCAGAGAGAGCGTGGACTTCGGTGCGCCGCATGACCGGCAAATGTCTCAGGACATACATCCCTGGTCTTACCGTTCAGGGCTCCACCTTCACGAGCGAACGGGATGTTGCCGACGCTCTAGCCACCTCCTTCGCTGCGACAAGTGCAACGGACAATTACGACAATGCACCCTTCACCCTTGCGGAACTAACTCATGCTTTACACGCTGCGAGGGACTCTTCTCCTGGTCCCGATGATATTCACCGACTAATGTTGCTTCACCTCCCACCTGCAGCCGTTACATTCCTTCTGGACCTCTATAACCACATTTGGCGCGGAACAGGTTTTCCCGCCTGTGTGGCGAGAGGGTATTGTCATTTCTATCCCTCGTCCTGGCAAAGACCGGACCCTCCCATCCTCTTACCGGCCGATTTGCCTCACGAGCGTCGTTTGCAAGACCTTGGAACGCATGATCAGTATTCGGTTTACTTGGTGGTTGGAGGCGAACGAAGTGCTCTGTTCCGAGCAGTGCGGATTTCGTCGCGGTCGTTGAAGCGTTGATAACCTGGCGCATATGGAAGCTTATTTACGGAATGCTTTCTTTCTGAAGCAGCAGGTCGTGAGTGTCTTTTTTGACCTCGAGAGCGCTTACGACACTACTTGGCGATATGGTATTCTGCGTAATTTGCACAGTTCAGGGTTACGCGGCCATCTGGCCCTATTTCTGTTCAACTTTCTCCAGCTGCGCCGCTTTCGTGTAAGTATTGGCAAATATTCTCTCGCGGGAGAAGATTCAGGAGAACGGTGTACCCCAAGGTTCCGTTCTTAGTGTTATGCTTTTTGCCGTGGCCATCAACGGCATTACTAGCGTGATTCGTAGTGGGATATCATCGTCCCTGTATGTGGATAAGATATCATGGAACAGATTTTAAGCTTCGTTTAATATACATACCCCTTCCTCTGTCGTATGGGATGTTAAGGCGTGTGGCCCGAAAATCGACCCTATGGCCAATTGCCGGTCTCAAAAACCCTTCCGGAGCTGTTGTTGATGCGTTTGACGTCACCAACAGTTAAAATAGTGGTCTCGCTCACGTTTCTGGCGCGCAAAACTATCATATGAGTTCCTTACACTCAAGACTCAGGTGGAATCTCAGAGGCTCTCCTTTTGTTTCGGGAACTTTGAAGTTTAAAATCGGCTTTTCACCATGGCGGAGTTACACCACACTTTCGTATTCGGAAACTCTTCACCAGGACCAGATAGAATTCACGTCCAAATGTTGCAGCATCTCTCTCCTGAAGGTGAGGCTATCCTGCTCGAGGTCTATAATCGAGTCTGGGTTGACGCCACTTTTCCAGACAAGGGCAGGCTAGAAAGGACCGTCATCAACCTTCCAGCTAGCGTCCTACTTCCTTCATCAGCTGCGCTTGCAAGGAAATGGAACCCATGATTAATGGACTGTTCGTGTGGTGGCTGGAATTCCAATCTACTGACACATCCACATCAAGTTTTTGGCCTCGTCGATCAGCAACTGGCCACCTTGAATCGCAGTGGATGCAGATCATGAAAGGCTTTCTTAAGCACTGTCAAACAGTTGGAATTTGTTTTTGACCTGGAGATGTGTTGGCGAACACGGATCTTAAGCTCCCACTAAAACTGGAATCTAAGTGGACGCCTACCTTTGTTCCTTCAGGAATTTATGAGGGACCGCGTTTTCCAAGTAAGGGTCGGCTCGGTTTTTTTAAACTTTTTATTCAAGAGAACGGAGTGCCACAGGGATCGGTTCTAAGCGTGACGCTGTTTGCTATAGCGAGTAATTCCATAGTATATGTTCTCCCAGGGGTCCCGTTTTGCTTATTTGTGGACGACGTTGCCATCTATTGCACTTTTCAGCGTACGCCTTCTTGCAACGCCGTTTCCACAGTGTTTAGACAATAGTTGTGTTTGAGTTCTAAAATCGGTTTTCTTTTCTCAGCTCAGAGGACTGAATGTGTTAACTTCTGCCACCGAAGTCGGCTGCCGCCTTTTCTTATACTCGGGCCAGATCCGTTAAGGCGAGATTCCTTGGGTTCTTATTCGATTGAAAGCTTTTCTGATCATTACATGTAGCTTAGCTGAAAGCGCGTTGTGACCGTTCTGTTAACATTTTACGGATACTCAGTGGGAAATCTTGGGTAGCGGATCAGAAACAGTTACTACGTCTTTATCGTGCACTAATCCGGTCCAAGTTTTACTATGGATGCATAGTGATGATGATGATGGTGTTTAAGGGCGCTCAACTGCCGAGGTCATAAGCGCCCTTATGATTAAAACTTGGCAATAGCCAGTAAGAAAATACCAAACAAAAAAGTAAACACAAATAAAAGAGCTAACACAGTTGAAACGGAAGTAACAGAAACGTCCAGCCCTCTAACCAGAGCTGGATATAAAACTCCATCTAAAATCAACACATTAAAACCAAAAGAGTTTAAAAAACCGCTATCACACTAAAACGTCAAGGTAAAAGAAAGTTTTGCTAAAAATTTAAAAACCCTGTCCACTGCTCTTGGGTCATCTGCCAGGACCTCAGCAAGAGAGGCCGGCATGCCCATAGATGACCGAATGTGTGCCAGGTGACCACACTCCAGCAACACATGACGAACTGTCTGTGCCTCCCCACAGAGCGCACAGACAGGAGCAGGTTCACGTTTAAAAAGGTAACTGTGAGTAAAAATACAGTGGCCAATTCTTAGCCGAGCTAGTACTACCTCCTCCCGGCGGAATAAACGAGAGGAGGTTACCCAGTTGACAGGGAGGTCCTTCACCTCTCGCAGCTTATTACCACGGAGAGCCGACCACTCCGCATGCCAAGTCGAAAAAACGGCTCTCCGTACAGCCACTCTAAAATCTTCTGCTGTTGAATGGGTAATCGTAACACTGGGCGCTGTGATGATGATGATGGTGTTTAAGGGCGCTCAACTGCCGAGGTCATAAGCGCCCTTATGATTAAAACTTGGCAATAGCCAGTAAGAAAATACCAAACAAAAAAGTAAACACAAATAAAAGAGCTAACACAGTTGAAACGGAAGTAACAGAAACGTCCAGCCCTCTAACCAGAGCTGGATATAAAACTCCATCTAAAATCAACACATTAAAACCAAAAGAGTTTAAAAAACCGCTATCACACTAAAACGTCAAGGTAAAAGAAAGTTTTGCTAAAAATTTAAAAACCCTGTCCACTGCTCTTGGGTCATCTGCCAGGACCTCAGCAAGAGAGGCCGGCATGCCCATAGATGACCGAATGTGTGCCAGGTGACCACACTCCAGCAACACATGACGAACTGTCTGTGCCTCCCCACAGAGCGCACAGACAGGAGCAGGTTCACGTTTAAAAAGGTAACTGTGTGTAAAAATACAGTGGCCAATTCTTAGACGAGCTAGTACTACCTCCTCCCGGCGGAATAAACGAGAGGAGGTTACCCAGTTGACAGGGAGGTCCTTCACCTCTCGCAGCTTATTACCACGGAGAGCCGACCACTCCGCATGCCAAGTCGAAAAAACGGCTCTCCGTACAGCCACTCTAAAATCTTCTGCTGTTGAATGGGTAATCGTAACACTGGGCGCTGTGACTGCCGATTTCGCTGCCAAATCCGCCGTGTCATTCCCTGGCAAGCCAACGTGTCCAGGAATCCATGCGCACTCCACATTAAAACCAGAAGCGTGCAAAATGTGGAGAACGTCCTGGATGCGCTGCACCAAAGGATGGTAATTGTACAGCTCACGAATGCTCTGAAGGGCACTAAGGGAATCACTAAGAATAAGGCAGTCACCTAATTTTCGACGTCGAATATACAGAAGGGCTTGATAAATAGCATATAGCTCGGCAGAATATATAGATGTGCAACTAGGCAAACCGTAAGTAGAAGTTGCGGTGCCAGTTACAAAGGCACATCCAACACCGTCGGGGCTCTTACTACCATCGGTGTAAATACAAATACGGCCACTGTATTTGGATAAAAATTCTAAAAAGCAACGACGAATACTATCAAGAGGCGTAACAGATTTCCCGTAGAGCGTCATCCCGAGATCGACATGGGAGGTAGCGCGTAACCAAGGGGGGTGTATACTCTCTCCCTTGGATAACAGCCGAGGAATGTCAACATGGTGCTGCCGTAGAAGCTCACGGAAACGAAAACCTGCTGGCCTGGGGCTCAGAGAGCGGAGGCAGTATCGCTCGTGCAGCTCAGGGGAGAAAAACGCGTGATAAGTTGGATGCCCAGGCATACACTTCAGCCCACAGCCATAGTTAGCAAGCAGGACATCACGCCGACAACGCAGAGGAGGTTCTCCCGATTCGGCGTAGAGGCTAACAACTGGGCTCGTTGGAAAAGCTCCAACGGCCACACGGATGCCCTGGTTATGGACTGTGTCTAACCTTCTGAGCACTGAAGGTCGAGCTGAAGAATACACAATGCTGCCATAGTCCAACTTCGAACGAATCACAGCACGATAAAGACGGAGCAATGTCGTCCGATCCGCACCCCAAGACTTGCCACTTAGTATCCGTAAAAGATTTAGAGAACGGTCACATCGTGCTCTAAGCTGTGCTATTTGTGGTGCCCAACAAAGTTTCCGATCGAAGATCAAACCAAGGAATCTCGCCTCGTCTGCGAAAGGAAGTAAATCTGGCCCGAGTCGAAGAGACGGCGGCATATGCCACTTACGGCGCCAGAAGTTAACGCAGACTGTCTTCTCAGCGGAGAAACGAAAACCGTGTTTCGAGCTCCATGCATAGAGATTGTCCAAACACCGCTGGAGACGGCGTTCCAAAAACGGTGTACGCTGAGAAGTACAGAAGATGGCAAAGTCGTCCACGAATAAACAGGAAGAGACACCTTGAGGCACACATAGTGATATGGAATTTATCGCAATAGCAAATAGAGTCACGCTGAGTACCGAGCCCTGCGGCACTCCGTTCTCTTGAATAAAATGGTTAGAAAAAACCGAACCCACCCTCACTCGAAAAACGCCGTCCCGCATAAACTCCTGAATGACCAACGGTAGGCGTCCACGTATGTTCCAGTTGTGCAGAGAACGCAATATTCCCGCCCGCCAACACGTGTCGTAGGCCTTTTCGAGGTCAAAAAATATCCCAACTGTGGGGCTGTTCTTAAGAAACCCGTCCATAATCTGAGTTGACAGAGAGACAAGGTGGTCAGCAGTTGAAGATGATGATGATGATGGTGTTTAAGGGCGCTCAACTGCCGAGGTCATAAGCGCCCTTACGATTAAAACTTGGCAATAGCCAGTAAGAAAATACCAAACAAAAAAGTAAACACAAATAAAAGAGCTAACACAGTTGAAACGGAAGTAACAGAAACGTCCAGCCCTCTAACCAGAGCTGGATATAAAACTCCATCTAAAATCAACACATTAAAACCAAAAGAGTTTAAAAAAAACCGCTATCACACTAAAACCTCAAGGTAAAAGAAAGTTTTGCTAAAAATTTAAAAACCCTCTCCACTGCTCTTGGGTCATCTGCCAGGACCTCGGCAAGAGAGGCCGGCATGCCCATAGATGACCGAATGTGTGCCAGGTGACCACACTCCAGCAACACATGACGAACTGTCTGTGCCTCCCCACAGAGCGCACAGACAGGAGCAGGTTCACGTTTAAAAAGGTAACTGTGAGTAAAAATACAGTGGCCAATTCTTAGCCGAGCTAGTACTACCTCCTCCCGGCGGAATAAACGAGAGGAGGTTACCCAGTTGACAGGGAGGTCCTTCACCTCTCGCAGCTTATTACCACGGAGAGCCGACCACTCCGCATGCCAAGTCGAAAAAACGGCTCTCCGTACAGCCACTCTAAAATCTTCTGCTGTTGAATGGGTAATCGTAACACTGGGCGCTGTGACTGCCGATTTCGCTGCCAAATCCGCCGTGTCATTCCCTGGCAAGCCAACGTGTCCAGGAATCCATGCGCACTCCACATTAAAGCCAGAAGCGTGCAAAATGTGGAGAACGTCCTGGATGCGCTGCACCAAAGGATGGTAATTGTACAGCTCACGAATGCTCTGAAGGGCACTAAGGGAATCACTAAGAATAAGGCAGTCACCTAATTTTCGACGTCGAATATACAGAAGGGCTTGATAAATAGCATATAGCTCGGCAGAATATATAGATGTGCAACTAGGCAAACCGTAAGTAGAAGTTGCGGTGCCAGTTACAAAGGCACATCCAACACCGTCGGGGCTCTTACTACCATCGGTGTAAATACAAATACGGCCACTGTATTTGGATAAAAATTCTAAAAAGCAACGACGAATACTATCAAGAGGCGTAACAGATTTCCCGTAGAGCGTCATCCCGAGATCGACATGGGAGGTAGCGCGTAACCAAGGGGGGTGTATACTCTCTCCCTTGGATAACAGCCGAGGAATGTCAACATGGTGCTGGCGTAGAAGCTCACGGAAACGAAAACCTGCTGGCCTGGGGCTCAGAGAGCGGAGGCAGTATCGCTCGTGCAGCTCAGGGGAGAAAAACGCGTGATAAGTTGGATGCCCAGGCATACACTTCAGCCCACAGCCATAGTTAGCAAGCAGGACATCACGCCGACAACGCAGAGGAGGTTCTCCCGATTCGGCGTAGAGGCTATCAACTGGGCTCGTTGGAAAAGCTCCAACGGCCACACGGATGCCCTGGTTATGGACTGTGTCTAACCTTCTGAGCACTGAAGGTCGAGCTGAAGAATACACAATGCTGCCATAGTCCAACTTCGAACGAATCACAGCACGATAAAGACGGAGCAATGTCGTCCGATCCGCACCCCAAGACTTGCCACTTAGTATCCGTAAAAGATTTAGAGAACGGTCACATCGTGCTCTAAGCTGTGCTATTTGTGGTGCCCAACAAAGTTTCCGATCGAAGATCAAACCAAGGAATCTCGCCTCGTCTGCGAAAGGAAGTAAATCTGGCCCGAGTCGAAGAGACGGCGGCATATGCCACTTACGGCGCCAGAAGTTAACGCAGACTGTCTTCTCAGCGGAGAAACGAAAACCGTGTTTCGAGCTCCATGCATAGAGATTGTCCAAACACCGCTGGAGACGGCGTTCCAAAAACGGTGTACGCTGAGAAGTACAGAAGATGGCAAAGTCGTCCACGAATAAACAGGAAGAGACACCTTGAGGCACACATAGTGATATGGAATTTATCGCAATAGCAAATAGAGTCACGCTGAGTACCGAGCCCTGCGGCACTCCGTTCTCTTGAATAAAATGGTTAGAAAAAACCGAACCCACCCTCACTCGAAAAACGCGGTCCCGCATAAACTCCTGAATGACCGACGGTAGGCGTCCACGTATGTTCCAGTTGTGCAGAGAACGCAATATTCCCGCCCGCCAACACGTGTCGTAGGCCTTCTCGAGGTCAAAAAATATCCCAACTGTGGGGCTGTTCTTAAGAAACCCGTCCATAATCTGAGTTGACAGAGAGACAAGGTGGTCAGCAGTTGAACGTCGTCGTCGAAAGCCACACTGGATGTTCGTCAGAAGATTGTGGGATTCCAGCCACCACACCAACCGTCCATTTATCATGCGTTCCATCACCTTGCAAACGCAACTGGTGAGGGAAATAGGACGGTAACTGGAAGGAAGATGGCGGTCCTTTCCAGGTTTAAGAATGGGTATGATGGTGGCCTCCCGCCACTTGTCTGGAAAAATGCCATCAACCCAGACACGATTATAGACCTCGAGTAGGAAATCTTTGCCATCAGGAGAGAGATGTTGCAACATTTGGACGTGGATACCATCTGGACCTGGTGCTGAGTGTCGTGAAGAGGAGAGTGCATTGTCTAGCTCTGCCAGGGTGAAAAGGCGATTATAATCCTCAAGGTTGCCAGAAAGAAACGAGAATTCTTGAGATTCCACCTGGTTCTTAACTGTAAGAAACTCAGGGGAATAGTTGCCTGAGCTAGACACCTCAGCGAAAGCACTGCCTAAAGTATTCGCCACGTCAAATGTATCAACAACAGCTCCGGTAGGTGTTTTGAGACCGGCGATGGGCATATGGTTCGGTTTCCCAGCCACACGTCTTAACTTATCCCATACGACAGAGGAAGGTGTATGTCGATTAAAGGAACCCACGAATTTATTCCATGACATCTTTTTGCTATCCTTAATAACCCGCCTAGAATGTGCACGCATCCGTTTATAGTGTATCAGGTTATCCAGTGTAGGAAAACGCTGGAAAACCCGTAGAGCTCGTCTGCGAGCGCGAATAGCATCCCGACAGTCATCGGTCCACCAAGGTACCGGAAATCGACGGCTGTAGCCAGTCGAACGCGGAATGGATTGCTCAGCAGCAGAAAGAATGGTGCCTGTAAGATGTTCGACCAAGTGGTTCACAGAGTCGTGCTCTTCGTAGCTAAATTCAGCCAAGTGGGAGTACAGTTCCCAGCTGGCGTGGTCTAGGCGCCAACTAGGTAAACGGGTGGAACATACAACGGGTGTCAAGACACTAATACGACAAGGAAAGTGGTCACTAGAATGCAAATCCGAGATGATATTCCAGCATAAGGTGACTGCCAGCTGAGGGGAACAAATTGCAATGTCAATGTGTGAAAAACTATGAAATGCGTCAGATAGAAAGGTGGGCTCTCCGGTGTTCAAGAGAGCAAGATTCTGATTATCCAAGAAATCTTTAAGTAGCGTACCTCTCGCACAAGCCCGAGGAGAGCCCCAAAGAGGGTGATGGGCATTCACGTCGCCTACCAATAAAAAGGGTGGTGGCAACTGCGAAATGAGGTGTTCTAAGTCGCTGTGCGAGAGGTCCGCAGATGGAGGCAAATAGATACTGCAAATGGTGAATGAAGCGGAGGGTAGCTTAATGCTGACTGCAACGGACTGGATTGCAGATTGTATGGGTACGGAGTTGGCAAAAATATCATCTCGAATAAGCATCATAGTGCCCCCATGTGCCGGGACACCGTCCTCCGGGGATAAATCACATCGTACGGAGGAGTACTGCCTGATGGTAACGGTGTCCTGTGGACGGAGCTTCGTCTCTTGTAAACATACAGCCAAGGGTTCATGCTGGCGCAGCAACAAGTCAAGCTCTGGTCGATGTGGTCGAATTCCGCGTATGTTCCAATGGAGGATAGCCATTGAGTATATTATGGGATAAGTTTCAAATCGAAAGACGCTTCTGCAGATTGGGATTAGCTGGTCGGTTCAATTTGTTCTTCTTAGGCGTTGGGCTGGTACTATTTTCAGGAGCACGATCCTGCCGTTTCCGCACTGTCCCTCTGGCAGTGGCGGCAGAATCCTCCTGGTCCATCTCCTCCACAAGGGAGGTCCCTTTTTCAAGAGCAGTTTTCGGTCCAAGTAGTTCGAACCGATTGGATGTGCTGATCGGCGAAGACGGCCGTCGCCGATTCACGCCCTCCTCCCCAGATGACCCTTCAGAGGAGGATACACGTGTGGAGTTGCGTGAACTTTTCTTACCTTTAGATGACTTGGTAATAGATTGCACATTTTCTTTCAAAAAGTCTTGTCGTACATACTTGGTCTTAAACTGTCTTTCTGGGGCAGAAGACGTCGTGAATTTAATAGCTTTAGTTCCGGAGGTCGAGGCTTTCGGTGACAACTGTGCAGGACTATTCTGTAAGCTGGCGGATTTGGCAGATGTTGATACCAACTTGGGTGTAGGTGCCGAAGGCTTTGGCAGCGCTTGGGCTAAAATAACCTTTTCCGCAATTGTAGCCCCGTTCATATCGCCGGTCTGTGTTGCGATTTCCCGACGCGGTACCGGTTTAGCTGCAACTGAGCTATAGGTACCGGACCTCGGGGCAGAGGGTTGGCGGAGTCGCAGGAGCTTCCGGGCTTCCAAGAAGGACACCTTCTCTTTCACCCGTATCTCCTGGATCGCTCGTTCCTCTGCAAAACGGGGGCAGTCTCGGGAACTAGATGGGTGTTCACCGTTACAGTTCACACACGATGGAGCTGAAGCACAAGCCCCATCGTGGGAGGTGTCACCGCAGTGGACGCAGGTGGACTTGCCGGTACACAACTCACTAGTGTGACCAAAACGTTGGCATTTAAAGCACCTCAGCGGATTGGGTATATAAGGCCTAACTTCGATGGCTTCATACCCTGCTCTAATCTTTTGAGGCAGATCAACCCGATCAAAAGTAAGAAACAGGGTACGAGTAGGCAGGAATTCACCGTTGATCTTACGTTGTACCCGATAAACAGCTGAGACACCCTGAGTCGCAAGATTTTCTTGGATCTCCTCAATGGACAAACCGTCCAACGCGCGTGTTGTTACTACACCGCGGGAGGAGTTCAGCGACTTGTGCACCTCGACCTTCACTGGATAGCTGGCTAACGTGGTGGCTTTAAGTATCCTTGCAGCTTGCGAGGCGGAGTTGGCTTCGACAAGAAGTGTACCGTTACGAGCTCGAACGCAAGATTTGACCGGACCAGCAATGGCATCGAGACCCTTTTGGATAGTAAAAGGGCTCACCGTAAGGAACTTCTTACCTTCCTCTGTCCTATGAATAACCAAGTAGCGAGGACCACATGACTCGACTACTTCCTTTCCAACGTTTGCATTTAAAATAAGGGGTTTTGGTTTTGGTGCCATAAAAAAAATGGTATAAATTCATCCCCCAGTGCTCCCCACCCACCACGGAGCCCAACGAGGGGTCACCCCACTGGGGTGACAGGGCTACACAGGGGATATAGCGGGCTCGCCGTCCCACTCACCCTGGAGTTCGGTGTAATACCTAGTCCTGGCCGATTGACTAGGGGTGGGTTAGTCCCTAGCCTCCCGTTTAGGCAAATCAGAAACCAAAGCGGTGTATTAGGTTGCGCACCCTCCCCAGTTACTGAAAGACAGAAGCCCAGGCTCAGGTACGCAACCCTCAACCAACCAGGATATTCCTCTTCACCGACACGGGTCTCCACGCACGGCCTACACGTGGGTGGGCATTTTCACCTACTGACTCCCTCACCACTCTGAGGTTGCCCACAGAGGGAGTCAAGGTGGCTCGGGACCCCGGGTGCGCCTAACCCGTACCTACCGTAGTAGGCCCCTGGGGGGGTCAGCAGTTGAACGTCGTCGTCGAAAGCCACACTGGATGTTCGTCAGAAGATTGTGGGATTCCAGCCACCACACCAACCGTCCATTGATCATGCGTTCCATCACCTTGCAAACGCAACTGGTGAGGGAAATAGGACGGTAACTGGAAGGAAGATGGCGGTCCTTTCCAGGTTTAAGAATGGGTATGATGGTGGCCTCCCGCCACTTGTCTGGAAAAATGCCATCAACCCAGACACGATTATAGACCTCATGTAGGAAATCTTTGCCATCAGGAGAGAGATGTTGCAACATTTGGACGTGGATACCATCTGGACCTGGTGCTGAGTGTCGTGAAGAGGAGAGTGCATTGTCTAGCTCTGCCAGGGTGAAAAGGCGATTATAATCCTCAAGGTTGCCAGAAAGAAACGAGAATTCTTGAGATTCCACCTGGTTCTTAACTGTAAGAAACTCAGGGGAATAGTTGCCTGAGCTAGACACCTCAGCGAAAGCACTGCCTAAAGTATTCGCCACGTCAAATGTATCAACAACAGCTCCGGTAGGTGTTTTGAGACCGGCGATGGGCATATGGTTCGGTTTCCCAGCCACACGTCTTAACTTATCCCATACGACAGAGGAAGGTGTATGTCGATTAAAGGAACCCACGAATTTATTCCATGACACCTTTTTGCTATCCTTAATAACCCGCCTAGAATGTGCACGCATCCGTTTATAGTGTATCAGGTTATCCAGTGTAGGAAAACGCTGGAAAACCCGTAGAGCTCGTCTGCGAGCGCGAATAGCATCCCGACAGTCAGCGGTCCACCAAGGTACCGGAAATCGACGGCTGTAGCCAGTCGAACGCGGAATGGATTGCTCAGCAGCAGAAAGAATGGTCCCTGTAAGATGTTCGACCAAGTGGTTCACAGAGTCGTGCTCTTCGTAGCTAAATTCAGCCAAGTGGGAGTACAGTTCCTAGCTGGCGTGGTCTAGGCGCCAACTAGGTAAACGGGTGGAACATACAACGGGTGTCAAGACACTAATACGACAAGGAAAGTGGTCACTAGAATGCAAATCCGAGATGATATTCCAGCATAAGGTGACTGCCAGCTGAGGGGAACAAATTGCAATGTCAATGTGTGAAAAACTATGAAATGCGTCAGATAGAAAGGTGGGCTCTCCGGTGTTCAAGAGAGCAAGATTCTGACTATCCAAGAAGTCTTTAAGTAGCGTACCTCTCGCACAAGCCCGAGGAGAGCCCCAAAGAGGGTGATGGGCATTCACGTCGCCTACCAATAAAAAGGGTGGTGGCAACTGCGAAATGAGGTGTTCTAAGTCGCTGTGCGAGAGGTCCGCAGATGGATGATGATGATGATGATGATGGTGTTTAAGGGCGCTCAACTGCCGAGGTCATAAGCGCCCTTATGATTAAAACTTGGCAATAGCCAGTAAGAAAATACCAAACAAAAAAGTAAACACAAATAAAAGAGCTAACACAGTTGAAACGGAAGTAACAGAAACGTCCAGCCCTCTAACCAGAGCTGGATATAAAACTCCATCTAAAATCAACACATTAAAACCAAAAGAGTTTAAAAAACCGCTATCACACTAAAACGTCAAGGAAAAAGAAAGTTTTGCTAAAAATTTAAAAACCCTGTCCACTGCTCTTGGGTCATCTGCCAGGACCTCAGCAAGAGAGGCCGGCATGCCCATAGATGACCGAATGTGTGCCAGGTGACCACACTCCAGCAACACATGACGAACTGTCTGTGCCTCCCCACAGGGCGCACAGACAGGAGCAGGTTCACGTTTAAAAAGGTAACTGTGAGTAAAAATACAGTGGCCAATTCTTAGCCGAGCTAGTACTACCTCCTCCCGGCGGAATAAACGAGAGGAGGTTACCCAGTTGACAGGGAGGTCCTTCACCTCTCGCAGCTTATTACCACGGAGAGCCGACCACTCCGCATGCCAAGTCGAAAAAACGGCTCTCCGTACAGCCACTCTAAAATCTTCTGCTGTTGAATGGGTAATCGTAACACTGTGCGCTGTGACTGCCGATTTCGCTGCCAAATCCGCCGTGTCATTCCCTGGCAAGCCAACGTGTCCAGGAATCCATGCGCACTCCACATTAAAACCAGAAGCGTGCAAAATGTGGAGAACGTCCTGGATGCGCTGCACCAAAGGATGGTAATTGTACAGCTCACAAATGCTCTGAAGTGCACTAAGGGAATCAATAAGAATAAGGCAGTCACCTAATTTTCGACGTCGAATATACAGAAGGGCTTGATAAATAGCATATAGCTCGGCAGAATATATAGATGTGCAACTAGGCAAACCGTAAGTAGAAGTTGCGGTGCCAGTTACAAAGGCACATCCAACACCGTCGGGGCTCTTACTACCATCGGTGTAAATACAAATACGGCCACTGTATTTGGATAAAAATTCTAAAAAGCAACGACGAATACTATCAAGAGGCGTAACAGATTTCCCGTAGAGCGTCATCCCGAGATCGACATGGGAGGTAGCGCGTAACCAAGGGGGGTGTATACTCTCTCCCTTGGATAACAGCCGAGGAATGTCAACATGGTGCTGGCGTAGAAGCTCACGGAAACGAAAACCTGCTGGCCTGGGGCTCAGCGAGCGGAGGCAGTATCGCTCGTGCAGCTCAGGGGAGAAAAACGCGTGATAAGTTGGATGCCCAGGCATACACTTCAGCCCACAGCCATAATTAGCAAGCAGGACATCACGCCGACAACGCAGAGGAGGTTCTCGCGATTCGGCGTAGAGGCTAACAACTGGGCTCGTTGGAAAAGCTCCAACGGCCACACGGATGCCCTGGTTATGGACTGTGTCTAATCTTCTGAGCACTGAAGGTCGAGCTGAAGAATACACAATGCTGCCATAGTCCAACTTCGAACGAATCACAGCACGATAAAGACGGAGCAATGTCGTCCGATCCGCACCCCAAGACTTGCCACTTAGTATCCGTAAAAGATTTAGAGAACGGTCACATCGTGCTCTAAGCTGTGCTATTTGTGGTGCCCAACAAAGTTTCCGATCGAAGATCAAACCAAGGAATCTCGCCTCGTCTGCGAAAGGAAGTAAATCTGGCCCGAGTCGAAGAGACGGCGCCATATGCCACTTACGGCGCCAGAAGTTAACGCAGACTGTCTTCTCAGCGGAGAAACGAAAACCGTGTTTCGAGCTCCATGCATAGAGATTGTCCAAACACCGCTGGAGACGGCGTTCCAAAAACGGTGTACGCTGAGAAGTACAGAAGATGGCAAAGTCGTCCACGAATAAACAGGAAGAGACATGATGATGATGATGGTGTTTAAGGGCGCTCAACTGCCGAGGTCATAAGCGCCCTTACGATTAAAACTTGGCAATAGCCAGTAAGAAAATACCAAACAAAAAAGTAAACACAAATAAAAGAGCTAACATAGTTGAAACGGAAGTAACAGAAACGTCCAGCCCTCTAACCAGAGCTGGATATAAAACTCCATCTAAAATCAACACATTAAAACCAAAAGAGTTTAAAAAAAACCGCTATCACACTAAAACCTCAAGGTAAAAGAAAGTTTGGCTAAAAATTTAAAAACCCTGTCCACTGCTCTTGGGTCATCTGCCAGGACCTCGGCAAGAGAGGCCGGCATGCCCATAGATGACCGAATGTGTGCCAGGTGACCACACTCCAGCAACACATGACGAACTGTCTGTGCCTCCCCACAGAGCGCACAGACAGGAGCAGGTTCACGTTTAAAAAGGTAACTGTGAGTAAAAATACAGTGGCCAATTCTTAGCCGAGCTAGTACTACCTCCTCCCGGCGGAATAAACGAGAGGAGGTTACCCAGTTGACAGGGAGGTCCTTCACCTCTCGCAGCTTATTACCACGGAGAGCCGACCACTCCGCATGCCAAGTCGAAAAAACGGCTCTCCGTACAGCCACTCTAAAATCTTCTGCTGTTGAATGGGTAATCGTAACACTGGGCGCTGTGACTGCCGATTTCGCTGCCAAATCCGCCGTGTCATTCCCTGGCAAGCCAACGTGTCCAGGAATCCATGCGCACTCCACATTAAAGCCAGAAGCGTGCAAAATGTGGAGAACGTCCTGGATGCGCTGCACCAAAGGATGGTAATTGTACAGCTCACGAATGCTCTGAAGGGCACTAAGGGAATCACTAAGAATAAGGCAGTCACCTAATTTTCGACGTCGAATATACAGAAGGGCTTGATAAATAGCATATAGCTCGGCAGAATATATAGATGTGCAACTAGGCAAACCGTAAGTAGAAGTTGCGGTGCCAGTTACAAAGGCACATCCAACACCGTCGGGGCTCTTACTACCATCGGTGTAAATACAAATACGGCCACTGTATTTGGATAAAAATTCTAAAAAGCAACGACGAATACTATCAAGAGGCGTAACAGATTTCCCGTAGAGCGTCATCCCGAGATCGACATGGGAGGTAGCGCGTAACCAAGGGGGGTGTATACTCTCTCCCTTGGATAACAGCCGAGGAATGTCAACATGGTGCTGGCGTAGAAGCTCACGGAAACGAAAACCTGCTGGCCTGGGGCTCAGAGAGCGGAGGCAGTATCGCTCGTGCAGCTCAGGGGAGAAAAACGCGTGATAAGTTGGATGCCCAGGCATACACTTCAGCCCACAGCCATAATTAGCAAGCAGGACATCACGCCGACAACGCAGAGGAGGTTCTCCCGATTCGGCGTAGAGGCTAACAACTGGGCTCGTTGGAAAAGCTCCAACGGCCACACGGATGCCCTGGTTATGGACTGTGTCTAACCTTCTGAGCACTGAAGGTCGAGCTGAAGAATACACAATGCTGCCATAGTCCAACTTCGAACGAATAACAGCACGATAAAGACGGAGCAATGTCGTCCGATCCGCACCCCAAGACTTGCCACTTAGTATCCGTAAAAGATTTAGAGAACGGTCACATCGTGCTCTAAGCTGTGCTATTTGTGGTGCCCAACAAAGTTTCCGATCGAAGATCAAACCAAGGAATCTCGCCTCGTCTGCGAAAGGAAGTAAATCTGGCCCGAGTCGAAGAGACGGCGGCATATGCCACTTACGGCGCCAGAAGTTAACGCAGACTGTCTTCTCAGCGGAGAAACGAAAACCGTGTTTCGAGCTCCATGCATAGAGATTGTCCAAACACCGCTGGAGACGGCGTTCCAAAAACGGTGTACGCTGAGAAGTACAGAAGATGGCAAAGTCGTCCACGAATAAACAGGAAGAGACACCTTGAGGCACACATAGTGATATGGAATTTATCGCAATAGCAAATAGAGTCACGCTGAGTACCGAGCCCTGCGGCACACCGTTCTCTTGAATAAAATGGTTAGAAAAAACCGAACCCACCCTCACTCGAAAAACGCGGTCCCGCATAAACTCCTGAATGACCAACGGTAGGCGTCCACGTATGTTCCAGTTGTGCAGAGAACACAATATTCCCGCCCGCCAACACGTGTCGTAGGCCTTCTCGAGGTCAAAAAATATCCCAACTGTGGGGCTGTTCTTAAGAAACCCGTCCATAATCTGAGTTGACAGAGAGACAAGGTGGTCAGCAGTTGAACGTCGTCGTCGAAAGCCACACTGGATGTTCGTCAGAAGATTGTGGGATTCCAGCCACCACACCAACCGTCCATTGATCATGCGTTCCATCACCTTGCAAACGCAACTGGTGAGGGAAATAGGACGGTAACTGGAAGGAAGATGGCGGTCCTTTCCAGGTTTAAGAATGGGTATGATGGTGGCCTCCCGCCACTTGTCTGGAAAAATGCCATCAACCCAGACACGATTATAGACCTCGAGTAGGAAATCTTTGCCATCAGGAGAGAGATGTTGCAACATTTGGACGTGGATACCATCTGGACCTGGTGCTGAGTGTCGTGAAGAGGAGAGTGCATTGTCTAGCTCTGCCAGGGTGAAAAGGCGATTATAATCCTCAAGGTTGCCAGAAAGAAACGAGAATTCTTGAGATTCCACCTGGTTCTTAACTGTAAGAAACTCAGGGGAATAGTTGCCTGAGCTAGACACCTGAGCGAAAGCACTGCCTAAAGTATTCGCCACGTCAAATGTATCAACAACAGCTCCGGTAGGTGTTTTGAGACCGGCGATGGGCATATGGTTCGGTTTCCCAGCCACACGTCTTAACTTATCCCATACGACAGAGGAAGGTGTATGTCGATTAAAGGAACCCACGAATTTATTCCATGACATCTTTTTGCTATCCTTAATAACCCGCCTAGAATGTGCACGCATCCGTTTATAGTGTATCAGGTTATCCAGTGTAGGAAAACGCTGGAAAACCCGTAGAGCTCGTCTGCGAGCGCGAATAGCATCCCGACAGTCAGCGGTCCACCAAGGTACCGGAAATCGACGGCTGTAGCCAGTCGAACGCGGAATGGATTGCTCAGCAGCAGAAAGAATGGTCCCTGTAAGATGTTCGACCAAGTGGTTCACAGAGTCGTGCTCTTCGTAGCTAAATTCAGCCAAGTGGGAGTACAGTTCCCAGCTGGCGTGGTCTAGGCGCCAACTAGGTAAACGGGTGGAACATACAACGGGTGTCAAGACACTAATACGACAAGGAAAGTGGTCACTAGAATGCAAATCCGAGATGATATTCCAGCATAAGGTGACTGCCAGCTGAGGGGAACAAATTGCAATGTCAATGTGTGAAAAACTATGAAATGCGTCAGATAGAAAGGTGGGCTCTCCGGTGTTCAAGAGAGCAAGATTCTGACTATCCAAGAAGTCTTTAAGTAGCGTACCTCTCGCACAAGCCCGAGGAGAGCCCCAAAGAGGGTGATGGGCATTGACGTCGCCTACCAATAAAAAGGGTGGTGGCAACTGCGAAATGAGGTGTTCTAAGTCGCTGTGCGAGAGGTCCGCAGATGGAGGCAAATAGATACTGCAAATGGTGAATGAAGCGGAGGGTAGCTTAATGCTGACAGCAACGGACTGGATTGCAGATTGTATGGGTACGGAGTTGGCAAAAATATCATCTCGAACAAGCATCATAGTGCCCCCATGTGCCGGGACACCGTCCTCCGGGGATAAATCACATCGTACGGAGGAGTACTGCCTGATGGTAACGGTGTCCTGTGGACGGAGCTTCGTCTCTTGTAAACATACAGCCAAGGGTTCATGCTGGCGCAGCAACAAGTCAAGCTCTGGTCGATGTGGTCGAATTCCGCGTATGTTCCAATGGAGGATAGCCATTGAGTATATTATGGGATAAGTTTCAAATCGAAAGACGCTTCTGCAGATTGGGATTAGCTGGTCGGTTCAATTTGTTCTTCTTAGGCGTTGGGCTAGTACTATTTTCAGGAGCACGATCCTGCCGTTTCCGCACTGTCCCTCTGGCAGTGGCGGCAGAATCCTCCTGGTCCATCTCCTCCACAAGGGAGGTCCCTTTTTCAAGAGCAGTTTTAGGTCCAAGTAGTTCGAACCGATTGGATGTGCTGATCGGCGAAGACGGCCGTCGCCTATTCACGCCCTCCTCCCCAGATGACCCTTCAGAGGAGGATACACGTGTGGAGTTGCGTGAACTTTTCTTACCTTTAGATGACTTGGTAATAGATTGCACATTCTCTTTCAAGAAGTCTTGTCGTACATACTTGGTCTTAAACTGTTTTTCCGGGGCAGAAGACGTCGTGAATTTACCAACTTTAGTTCCAGAGGTCGAGGCTTTCGGTGACAACTGTGCAGGACTATTCTGTAAGCTAGCGGATTTGGCAGATGTTGATACCAACTTGGGTGTAGGTGCCGAAGGCTTTGGCAGCGCTTGGGCTAAAATAACCTTTTCCGCAATTGTAGCCCCGTTCATATCGCCGGTCTGTGTTGCGATTTCCCGACGCGGTACCGGTTTAGCTGCAACTGAGCTATAGGTACCGGACCTCGGGGCAGAGGGTTGGCGGAGTCGCAGGAGCTTCCGGGCTTCCAAGAAGGACACCTTCTCTTTCACCCGTATCTCCTGGATCGCTCGTTCCTCTGCAAAACGGGGGCAGTCTCGGGAACTAGATGGGTGTTCCCCGTTACAGTTCACACACGATGGAGCTGAAGCACAAGCCCCATCGTGGGAGATGTCACCGCAGTGGACGCAGGTGGACTTGCCGGTACACAACTCACTAGTGTGACCAAAACGTTGGCATTTAAAGCACCTCAGCGGATTGGGTATATAAGGCCTAACTTCGATGGCTTCATACCCTGCCCTAATCTTTTGAGGCAGATCAACCCGGTCAAAAGTAAGAAACAGGGTACGAGTAGGCAGGAATTCACCGTTGATCTTACGTTGTACCCGATAAACAGCTGAGACACCCTGAGTCGCAAGATTTTCTTGGATCTCCTCAATGGACAAACCGTCCAACGCGCGGGTTGTTATTACACCGCGGGAGGAGTTCAGCGACTTGTGCACCTCGACCTTCACTGGATAGCTGGCTAACATGGTGGCTTTGAGTATCCTTGCAGCTTGCGAGGCGGAGTTGGCTTCGACAAGAAGTGTACCATTGCGAGCTCGCACGCAGGATTTAACAGGACCAGCAATGGCATCGAGACCCTTTTGGATAGTAAAAGGGCTCACCGTCAGGAACTTCTTACCTTCCTCTGTCCTATGAATAACCAAGTAGCGAGGACCACATGACTCGACTACTTCCTTTCCAACGTCTTTATTTGAAATCAGGGGTTTAAGTTTTGGTGCCATAAAAAAAAATGGTATAAATTCATCCCCCAGTGCTCCCCACCCACCACGGAGCCCAACGAGGGGTCACCCCACTGGGGTGACAGGGCTACACAGGGGATATAGCGGGCTCGCCGTCCCACTCACCCTGGAGTTCGGTGTAATACCTAGTCCTGGCCGATTGACTAGGGGTGGGTTAGTCCCTAGCCTCCCGTTTAGGCAAATCAGAAACCAAAGCGGTGTATTAGGCTGCGCACCCTCCCCAGTTACTGAAAGACAGAAGCCCAGGCTCAGGTACGCAACCCTCAACCAACCAGGATATTCCTCTTCACCGACACGGGTCTCCACGCACGGCCTACACGTGGGTGGGCATTTTGACCTTCTGGCTCCCTCACCACTCTGAGGTTGCCCACAGAGGGAGTCAAGGTGGCTCGGGACCCCGGGTGCGCCTAACGCGTACCTACCGTAGTAGGCCCCTGGGGGGATATGGATGCATAGTATTCTTTAACACGACCATCTGTTCTGAGAAAATTTCACAGTATGCATAACTAGGGATCCGTGTAACTGCTGGAGTCTTTCCAACCAGCCCAGTTGTTAGGCTGTATGCTGAATCGGCTGAACCTTATTTGTGATCTCCCGAGGGGCTTACTGCAGTAGGTACGGGTTTGGCACTTCCGGGGTCACGAATTCACCGGGACTCCCTCGTGTGGGCAAACTCAGTGGCGAGGGAGTCAGAAGGTTAAAATACCCACCCACATGTAGGCGTGCGTGGAGACCCGTGTCGTTGGAAAGAGATTGCCTTGTTGGTTGACGGTTACGTATGTGTGCCTGGGCTTCTGATTTTCAATAACTGGGGAGAGCACGCATCCTAATATTCCACTTTTGTTTCTGCTTCACCTAATCGGTAAGCTAGGGCCTAACAGCCCCAACTCAATTGGCCAGGACTAGGTATAATGCCGAACTCCAGGGTGAGTGGGACGGCCTGCCCGCTATATCCCCTGTGTAGCCCTGTCACCCCAGTGGGGTGAACACTTGCTGGGCTCCGTGGTGGGTTGGGAGCACTGGCGGATGATTCTGAACCTTTATTTATGGGAAAAAACAACCAAACTCCAACTGTAGAAGGAACAGAAGTAATTGAATACAACGGTCCTCGCTACTTAGTTGTAATTCGAATAAAGGAAGAATTAGCCCTTTCGCCATCCAAAAGAGTCTAGATAAAATTGCTGGTCCGGTTCAATTTTGTGTTAAAGTGCGCAACGGTACACTGCTGGTTGAGGCAATTTCTGCATCCCAAACAACCAAGCTACTGAGAGCCACCCTGTTAGGCAGTTAACCTATTAAGGTCGTTACGCATAAAGCCGTGAACTCCTCTCGCGGTTTTGTCACCACCCGTGTATTGGACGGATTGTCAGCTGAGGATATTAACAAAATCTGGCAGCAGAATGTGTCACATCTGTTTACAAAGTCCAAAGGAAAGTGAATGTAAATTTGTGTCTACACGTACCCTGTTTCTTATCTTTGATCAGGTAGATCTCTAGCAAAGCATTAAGGCAGGGTATGAAGTCAATGGGGTTAGGCCCCACATTCCGAACCCACTTAGATGCTGCAAGTTCAGCGCTTTGGCAAACAAAGGTCAGTCTCGTTGTGCCATCTGTGGAGCCGCCATGCACGATGGAGCTTGCACGTCAAGTCCATCGTGCGTTAACTGCGGTTGCGAAAACCCATCTGGTTCCCGCGCTTGTCCCCGTTATGCAGAGGATAGAAAGAAAGAGAGAGAGGAAGCCATCCAGGAGATACGAGTGAAAGAGATGTCCTTCTAGGAAGCCCCGAAGCTGCAGCGTATCCGCCATACCTCTGTCCCGTGCTCTGGAACCTATACCTCTGTTGTAGCTAAACCGGTACCGAGCCGCGACATCGCCACTCAGGCCGGCGATATTAACGGGGCAGATATGCGAAAAGAATCTAAAACTAGATCGCATCCAAAGTCATCAACTTCTACTTCTATATTAGCATCCACATCTGCGAAACCCACCATTGTAAAGACTGTTACAGAAAATGCATCACCCAAACCAACCGTTGACCTCGGGTGGCGAGACTAGCTTACCAGTCGCAAGTTCTGCACCAGGTATGTCAGGACTAACGTCATCAAAGACAAAGTAAAGTCTCCTCTCAAACCATCCAAGGGAAGGGAAAGTCAATGCCAATCTCCATATAGATCCTCTTCATAGCAATCTTTTAGGGGCAGTATAAATTGTCGACGCCGATCAGTACCTTTAAACGGTTCGAGATTCTCGAACCCAAATTTTCTATTGGAAAGGGGTCCTCCCCCACACTATACTGGAGAATCTAATCAACTATAAAAAAATGCGTTTCATCTCTAGGCAAGTCATTAAGAATAGAAAAAGGACGTCAACGAACAGATTTTTAGCCTTATTTAATCGAAATACTCCTTCTTCTATCGTATGGGATAAGTTGAGGCGTGTGGCCGGAAAATCGACTCATATGCCAATCGCCGGTCTCAAACAACCCTCCGGATCTGTTGTTGAGGCGTTTGACGTGGCCAACACTTCAGGTAGTGCTTTCGCTCAGGTGTCTAGCTCCGAGAATTATTCGCCTGAGTTTCTAACATCAAGACTCAGGTGGTATCTCAGGGGTTCTTTCGTTCGGGGAACCTTGAAGTATACAATCGGCTCTTCACCATGGCGGAGTTAGACCGCGCACTTTAGTCTTCGCGGAACTCTGCACCAGGACCGGATGGCATCTACGTCCAAATGTTGCTCTCTCCTGAAGGTAAGGCTTTCCTACTCGAGGTCTATAATCGAGTCTGGGTTGACACCAATTTTCCCGACAGGTTACGGGAAGCCACAATCATCCTCTTCTAAAACCGGGAAAATACAGTCATCTCCCTTTCAGCTACCACCCTATTTCCCTCACCATGTGAGCTTGCAAGGTGATGGAAATGGGCGGTTGGTGTGGTGGCTGGAATCCCACAATCTGCTAACTAATGTCCAGTGCAGTTTTCGACGACGTCGATCAGCAGCTGATCATCTTGTATCGCTATCGACACAGATCATACACGGTTTTTTTTAAGCATTGTGAAACAGTTGGAATATTTTTTGACTCGAGAGGGTTTTGAGCAGGGATCTTAAGCTCCCTGCATAACTGGAATCTAAGTGGACGCATACCTTTATTCATTCGGGAGTTTATGAGGGACAGCGTAAGGGTCGGCTCGGATTTTTCCAACCTTATTATTCAAGGAAAAGGCGTGCCACACAGATCGGTTCTGAGGGTGACGCTGTTTGCTACCGCATTTAATTCAATATCGCAGTGTTTTGCCCCAGGGGTCTCGTCTTGCTTATTTGTAGACGATTTTGCCATCTTTTGTTCTTCTCAGCGTACGCCAATTTTGGAATACCGTCTCTAGCAGTGTTTAGACAATCTTTCAGCTTGGAGTTACAAAAACGGTTTTCGTTTCTCAGCTGAGAAAACCGTGTGTGTTAACTTCTGGCGCCGTAGGAGTCGACCACCTCTTTGACTCGGGCCAGTTAGACTATGGCTGCTTTGTTTATGCGTCAGCAAGACCATCTGTGCTGAGAAGATTGGATAGTAACCACAATCAGGACATCCGTGTGGCGGTTGGAGACTTTCCAACCAGCCCAATTGTTAGTCTCTATGGAGAATCGGGTGAACCTCCTTTGCTGTCCTATTAGCGCATTATGGGTGTGAGCTTAAGTGCATGCCTACGCATCCAACGTTTACTCCTTTCTTCTCTGCCGGCCTGGACAAACGTTACCGCAAATTTTCACTTAGTCCGCGACCCCCAGGCTTTCGCTTCCGAGAGCTCCTTCGAAAGCAGATATTGAAATGCCTAGATGGTTTACGAAGGGAGAGAGAGTGCACCCACCTTGGTTACGTGCTATTTCCCACGTGGATCTGGGAATGACAGCCTCCGCGAAGTCTGCGATTCCTGCGGCTAGTATTCGTTCCTGTTTTACAGAATGTTGATCGCCTTACAGTGACCGCATTTGTATATACACCGATGGAAGCAAGTTCACCAGCGGCGTTGGATGTGCCTTTGTGATTGGGTCCGCACCGTCTATTTTCGGTTTGCCTAGCAGTACATCCATCTATTCCGCAGAGCTTTACGCCATATATCAAGCAATTCTCTATGTTCGTCGTCGAAAACTGGGTGACTGCCTTATAATTAGCGATTCCCTTAGTGCCCTCCAGAGTATTCGTGCTTTGTCCAACTACTATGCTCTTGTGCAACGTATTCAGGATGCCCTCCACATTCTATACGTTTCTGGGGTTACTGTGGAATGCGATTGGATCCCCGATCACGTTGGACTTCCGGGGAACGAACTTGCAAATTCGGCGGCAAAGATGGCATCCACTCACTGTGTCTCAGCAGCGGATTCCCGGCTTGTTTTGCGGAGAGTGGTTGTTTCCGACCGGCACGAATGGTCAACTCTTCGTCGAATCAAACTTAGGGATGTGAAAGACCTCCTTGTGGCGTGGGTAACCTCCTCCCGTTTATCCCGTCGGGAGGTCTGTTGGCTCGCCTGCGGATCGGTTACTGTACTTTTACGTATAGTTATATTTTTAAGAGGGACCCTGTTCCTATCTGCCGCACTGTGGGTACGGAAAGTGCTGCTAGAGTGCCCTGCTCTAACAGCTCTTCGTTCCACCTTTCAAATGCCGGCCTCCCTCGTAGAGGTTCTTGCCGACAACCACAGAGCGGTCGATAGTTTTTAACTTTTTATAGAATTTGATCAGCCCATTTAGAATTTAGTTTTAACTTTTTAACACTGGGTTGTAACGGAATAAAAGTCACGGATTTTTCAAGACTAACTGTTTTAGCCCTGCTCATTTTACCCAGTTGAAGAGTTTTCAGTGTAGTTATGACCTTTTCGCTCTTTTTAGGTATATTTTACATTCTCTACAGTTTTAAGTACCCATTCGTTTTGTTTCATGGTTTTACTTGTCCATCTTTTATTTGTTTTATATCGTGTTTGATCCCTAGCTATTTTATAAGGGCGCTAATGACCATAGTAATTGAGCGCCCTTAAACCCAACCAATCAATAAAAAAAAATAACGACAGGCGCTGTGGTTAACACGTATGACGTGGCTAACACCGTGGGCAGTGCTTTCACTCAAGTGTCTAGCTCGGATAATTATTATCCGCACGAGAATCTTTCAGTTAAGGTTCAGGTGGAATCTCAAAGATTTGCCTTTCTTCTTTGAGCACTAAAACAGCCTTTTCACCATGGCGGAGCTAGATAATGCCCTCTCATCTTCCGGAAACTCTCCGCCAGGTCCAGAGGACATCCACGTACAAATTTACATTTCTCTTCTGATGGCAAGGGTTTCCTCCTGGAGGTCTATTTTTGAGTCTGGGTAAACGCCTTTTTTTTTTTTTTTTCCCCAACTCAGTTGCGGGAAGCCAACATCATACCTATTTTGAAACCTGGAAAGGATCGCCAATTTTCTTCCAGCTACCGCCCAATTTCCGTCACCAGCTGTGCTTCCAAGGCGATGGAACGCATCATAAATGGGTGGTTGTTGAAATCCCACAATCTTCTGACTAACATCCAATGCGCTTTTCGAAGACTTCGATTAGCGGTTGGCCACCTTATGTCGCCATCGAAGCAGATTATTAACGGCTTTCTTCGAAAAAGCCAGATGGTTGGGATATTTTTTGGCCTCGAGAAGGCTTGTTGGCGGGCAGGGATTTTACGCTCCCTCTACAGATGGAATATTCGTGGCCGTCTACTATTGTTCATACAGGAGTTTTCGCACGACTGCGTTTTCAGAGTAAGAGTCGGCTCGGTTTTTTCTCAGTATTTTATTTAAGAGAACGCAGCGTCGCAGGGCTGGGTACTAAGCGTGACGATGTTAACTAAAACGATAAATACCATATTGTATTGTGTTCCCCCAGGTGTCTCCTCCTGTTTATTCCTGGACGACTTTGCCATCTTCTGTACTTCTCAGCGTACATCGTTTTTGGAACGCCGCCTTCAGCGTTACATGGTCAGTCTTTATCACTGGAGCTTGAAAAACTGCTTTCGTTTCTCGCCTGAGAAGACCATCTGCGTTAACATCTGGTGTCGCAGGTCATCATAGGAACTCATAAACTTACACTTGGGCCAGACCTACTTCCTTTCGTAGATGAGGTGAGATTCCTGGGTTTGGCATTCGATCGCAAACTCTGGTCACCAAATATAGCACAGCTTAAAGCGCGGTGTGACTGTTCTCCTAATATTTTACGGATAATAAGTGGCAAATCTTGGGGTGCAGATCGGACAGTACTGCTGCGTCTTTATCGTGCACTGATCCAATCCAAGTTAAGACTATGGATGCATTGTTTATTCTTCAGCACGACCATATGTGCTGAGATGATTTGAGACTGTTCATAATCAGGGTATCCGTGTGGCTGTCGGGGCTTTTCCAACCAGTCCAGTCGTTAGCCTCTACACCAAATCGGCAGAACCCCCTTTGCGGTGTTGGCGTGATGTCCTGTTAGGAAATTATGGCTGTTTCCTTACATGCATGGTCTTGTATCCCACGCTTACCTCTTTGTTCTGTATCGAGCTGGACGAACGATATCGCAACCACTTACATTGTCCACGGCCTGCAGGTTTCCGTTTCCATGAGCTTCTTCGGAAACACAATATTATGGTGCCTCGCATGTTTTCGAAGCGGGAGAGGGATTACCCACCTTGGTTACGTGCTGCCTCTCACGTAGAACTCGGGATGACAGCTTACGGGAAATCTTCGTTGCCTCTGTCTAGTATCAGCACTTGTTTTTTAGGCTTTTTAGCCACTTAGAGTGACCGACTTTCTATGTACACCGACGGTAGTAAATGCATCGACGGTGTTGGATGTGCCTTCGTTATTGGAACCAAAACACATACTTTCGGTTTGCCTAGTTACACATCCACTTATACTGCAGAGCTGTACGCTATTTACCGAACCATTCTGTATGTTCGCCGTCGCAATTTGAGTGACTGCCTCATTCTTAGTGACTCCCTTAGCGCACTTCAGAAAGTTCGTGGACTGTACAGCTACCATCCTTTAATGCAGCACATTCAGGATGTCCTCCACATTTTACCTCTGGCATTAATGTAGATTGCGCTGGCTTTCTGGACATGTTGGGTTGTCGGGTAATTAACTGGCGGATACGGCGGTAAAGTCGGCAAAAATGGCGCCCAGTGTTATAGCTGAAGATTTTAGGCTTGTTTTGCGGAGAGGTGCTTTTGTGTTGGCATGCAGAGAGTATTTGGCTCTTCGCGGCAACAAGCTCAGATTAGTGAAGGACCTTCCAGTACACTGGTCAACTTCCTCTCATACATGTCCTGAGGAAGTGGTAACTATCTGATATGAGAAGAGACGAACTTAATGTTAAGGCTTAATGCTAACTGGATTCAAAACTGCATTATGGTTTAAGGTTATTTCATCACAGTTCACTTCATGATGATCAGCATGTTTCAAGTGATAAAAATTCATCAGGAAGTGGTATGTTCAGCTGATTGCTAATGAGTGCATTTTAATATCAATGAGTCAATTTATTTCATTTTAAAGATGAACCTAGTACCCAAAAGTACCTCAGTTTTGTAGCACTTGTCAATATGAGTAAATTTATGTCTTTTAAAATTTGACATATTAGTAAAACAATATATCACACTTTTAAAGATTTCTACCTTTATGAGTCAATTTATGGCTTTCCAAATGAGTCAATTTAGTGAATCACTTCCCAAGGGTATCACACTTGTGAGGCTTATGCCTTCATGATTAAATTTATGGCTTTCAAATAAGCCAACTGAGTGAAACACCTTCTACAAGTACCGTACTGGTGGGGGTTAATGGCTTCATAAATTAATTTTTGTGTATTCAAATCTGTTATCCAAGGAAAACTCCTATCACAAGCACCACACCTATGGGCCATGTTATGTGCATTCAAAACTTTTATCCCAGTAAAATACTTCCCAAATGTATCACACTTTTGGGGCTTTATGCCTTTATGAGTCAATGTTATGTGTATTAAATTCTTTTATCTAATTAAAACACTTACCGCAAACATCAAACTTGTGTGGCTATGAATCAGTTTATGTCATTTCAAATCTTTTAAATTACTGAAACATTTCCCACAAGTATCACATTTGTGGGTTTTATGCCTTTATGAGTTAAATTGTTTTTTTCAAACAAGTCAATCAAGTGAGATACCTTCAAAAGTATTACACTTGTGGGACTAAATGCCTTCATGAATCAATTTATGTCTATTCAAATCTGTTCTTCGAGTAAAACACTTCCCACAAATATCACACTTGTGCGGTTTTATGCCTGCATGAATCAATTTATGTGTATTTAAATCTGTTATCCGAGTGAAACACTTCCCACAAGTATCACACTTGTGGGGCTTTAGGCCTTCATGGGTCAATTTATGGCTCTTCAAATTAACCAACTGAGTAAAACACTTGCCACAAGTATCACAGTTGTATGGCTTTATGCCTTCATGAGTCAATTTATGGCTCTTCAAATTAACCAATTGAGTAAAGCATTTCCCACAAATATCACACATGTATGGCTTTATACCTTCATGAATCAATTTATGTTGTTTCAAATCTTTTACATTACTAAAACATTTCCCACAGGTATCACACTTGTGGGGCTTTATGCCTTCATGAGTTAATTTATGTACATTTAAATGTAACTGGCGAGTATAACACTTCCCACAAGTATCACACTTGTGGGGCCTTATGCTTTCACGAGTCAATTTATGGCTTTTCAAATATGCCAATCGAGTGAAACACTTCCCACAAGAATCACACTTGTATGGCTTAATGCCCTCATGAATCAATTTATGTGCATTCAAATCTGTTATCCGAGTAAAACACTTCCCACAAGTATCACACTTGTGTGGCTTTATGACAGCATGAATCAATTTATGCGAATTCAAATCTGTTACCCGAATAAAGCACTTCCCACAAGTGTCACACTTTTGTGGCTTTATGCCTTTATGAATCAACTTATGTCTATTCAAATCTGTTATCCGAGTAAAAAACTTTCGACAAGTATCACACTTGTGTGGTCTTATGCCATCATGAATCAATTTATGTTGTTTCATATCTTTTAAATTATTAAAACCTTTCCCACATGCATCACACATGTGGGGCTTTGTGCCTTCATGAGTCAATGTATGGCTTTTCAAATGAGCCAATCGAGTGAAACTCTTCCCACAAGCATTGCACTTGTGTGGCCTTATGCCATCATGAATCAATTTATGTTGTTTCATATCTTTTAAATTATTAAAACATTTCCCACATGTATCACACATGTGGGGCTTTATACCTTCATGAGTTAATGTATGGCTTTTCAAATGAGCCAATCGAGTGAAACTCTTCCCACAAGCATTGCACTTGTGGGGCTTACTGCCTTCATGAATCAATTTATGTCTATTCAAATCTGTTATGCGAGTAAAACACTTCCCACAAGTATCACACTTATGGGGCTTTATGCCTTCATGAATCAATTTATGTATATTCAACTCTGCTATCCGAGTAAAACACTTCCCACATGTTTCACACTTGTGGGGCTTTATGCCTTCATGAGTCAATTTATGACTCTTCAAATTTACCAATTGAGTAAAACATTTCCCACAAGTATCACACATGTAGGGCTTTATGCCTTCATGAGTAAATTTATGCATATTTAAATGTGACAAGCGAATATAACACTTCCCACAAGTATGACACTTGTGGGGCCTTATGCGTTCATGACTCAATGCATGTGTTTCCAAATCTGTGACCACAGTAAAACACCTCTGACAAATATCACACTGGTGAAGCATGTTATTGTCATGAATGAATTTATGTCTGTTTAAATCTAATGGTGAGTTAAATATCTTATCACAATTTTTACAACTGTAATTCATAGGCATGTTGTCTGTAACTGAGCACTTTAAATAATTCTTCTCATTTAAGTTGGAAAACTGTTCAGTATTGTGCTGACAGAAATTATCACATTTCAAACAGGAGAATTTGCTGACCATTTGTCCACCATCATGTTGTTCAGAGTAAATACTTTTCTGTACTGAAGAAGTTTCTGGTACATTTACTTCTTTACTCACGCATAACCTGAAATGGTAGTATAGTTTATAATTACTGAAGTATAACAAAAAATGTTTTATATATGCCTATATTATACTAAATAATACTGCAGTAAAATAAAAAGATTGTCACACATGTATGCAGGTCATACAGCTCATAATTTTAATCTTGAGGATAATATTTAACAATCCAGACATTGAATATCTATAAATATGCCTGGAAAGGTCTGAAATCCTCCTTCTGTTCAGAGGGATACAGGTAAGATATTTTAGATGAAATTACAAGGAATATTTATGTATTTTCTGAGTAACACAAATGAGCCAAAATGCTTTATATGAATGAGATGAGAAGCTAATCTTCTCTTTATGTCATAATGGGATGGTGCCAGGTGATGAGAAAAGTAGCACAATAATCAGACATTTTAACTTTGATAGCCAAAGTACCACAATGAGAAGAGATATTTTTGCTGCTAATTCACCTTTATATCTGCCTTCTCTATATTTTTCACCCTCCGTATGGCTCTGTTCAAACTATACCATGACTGATTTCCTCTGATAGGAAAATATCAAACTTCTAATGTATTTCAGAGCTTCCCAAAGCAACACTCTCTAATATTGTATTTATCAGTATAACTGCAAAGTATTATATTTCTCTAATTGAAATTGTATTGTGAGAAATGATTTAATTAAATGACAATGAAATACTATAAATATGTCAATATTACAGGAATTATTTTGAACAAAAGTCGGAAAATTAGCATGTACACTATTCTTAATACTGCAATTGATGTTTAAAGTTTCAAATTAATCCAAGCAGAATTGTAGACTTTAGGTTTTCCAGATAGGTATCCTTAAACATGACAATGGCATGCACAAGTGAGTGCAAATTGTGTGCAGGAACAAAGAAACGAATGTCTTAAATCAAAACATAGATCAAATACAAATATATTTAAGACAAACTTCTGTTGCTCCACTAGAACATTACAAGATTCTTGATAAGAGCTAATTTAGGGTTCTTGTACTTGTATATTTTTGGAGTCAGTCTTTTCATATTCTTTTAATACTATGTTACTTACACTAATTCATATGAGAAGCATTGGGCGGCATTGCATTCATTTTCAATCTCGACTGAAATGGCGATAACTGCAATGTAGATTCCTCTAAGATGTCTTGCCTTTGACAATCTACTTATTATGATCACCTTATATTATTATAATTATTGAAGCAGTCTTACATATTACATTATTATTACATAAGACTGCTTCAATATGAAATGTTTACTAAATGTGAAAAAAAAACGGCATTTTCTTTGCTTTGCCATGAGTAAAGCACCAAGTGTTACTTACTAGAATAAACACTTTTGACTTTAAAAAACCACAGGAAAACCATCTAGGTAGAAAGTCAGTCAGTTTCCAAGCTTTTAATTTCCAAGATTTTTGGCAAGCAAAATAGTGAAAATATAGAATGTCTCTAAACCATTCTCATGTATGGAATAACTTTAAACTCTAAGCAATAGATTCAATTAAGTAAATAGTGTGCAATGATGGTGCAAGTAATTATTGGTCCAATTTAACTAAAACCAGCTGGTACACAAAACTTAGTTGGAAATCTATCATTCAAACTTTTTGGAATTCATATCGTCATATACATAATGCTTTATATTTTAGTAACAATGTGTTTTGTATGAAAAATTTCTGTTTTGACAGTTTTTAGTATCTCAAAATCTACAATATTGCAGAGTTGTCAAAATTGTCTTATACCATGCTAAATTGCTCTGTGTAGCAAAATTTTTCCCACTTTTGGTTGACTTTTTCCTGTCATTTTAGGTATATTTTGCTGGAGAGCCTACGGAAACAATGTTGTTGAAAACACTGGGAATTTATATGCATTTCATCTGGAAGCATTATCAAATTCCTTGGCTACGTAGAATTGTTACGCTTACAATTAGTGAAGGCGAATGTGATTACTAGTAATTGTGAAACTTACACAGCATAAACCATAGTCTATGTCTAGCTTTAATGGTATTCAGTTGTTTATTAACAACTTCAGTTTGCTTTAAACTGTGGAACCAGCCCTAAACGAAAAATTTATAAATGAAATAAAATTTGTGATATCTACAATGTTTCTGCTGGGACTTCAACAAAAAAAAACATAAATATGAAACAGATAAAGTTTTACTGTATATACATATGAAGGGGACTACAAAGTATGTTAGCTGTGAACACAAAATGTTCCAGTCCTGTACTTGATATCTATAACACATAATAAAGGCCATGTTTGATAAAATGAAAGACAATGTAACGTGTTTGTTTTGCAATGCATAAGAATCCTGACAAACACAACCCAACTTTCTTTAAAGATCAGAACTGCTCATTTACTTCACTGTGTGTAAGCACCAATGACTTTATGGTTTACATATAATGTAAGGGTTGTTAAATAATGGCACACTCTTATTTCACTTTAAAGCCTTTTACCTAGAAACGTTTTTGCCAGCCATTGTGGGTGTACTCAGCTAAACGACTGCCAAATTTAGTGAGCTGTGCATCAGCCTTGGATCCTCTATTGGCAGCAAAATGAACTTACAATTTAAATTGTCTTCTGTGTTGACATCCACATCCATAGAGCTGATTTTGAACTTTTCAATCTTCTCCCCGATGTTTAATTCATTGTAGTTGCAAACAATGTTTAGTAGTGAGCCACTACAGATTTGACTGCTTCCTTGTTGTTTAAATGCGTAAAGTGTTCTTCCAATCAAGTTTCAATGTTCCCTCTAGTTATGCCAACATATATTTTATCAGACTCTTTAACTAGATTTTATAAACCACTATTTCTTTTCATCTAGAATTTTGTCTATTTTATTTGATGTAATGAAGCTCCAATACTGTATTTGTTTCTTGGTGGTGGTAGCTACCTTACATCCCTTTAAAATGTTGTGAAAATGCTTGGTGGGAATGGGATACTGTGCAATATCTTGATATATGGTGTCATTTTGTACTTTTGAAAGTGTAGCGATTTTTTATTTGGTTTTGTGTTTTAAATTCTTAATTTTTCTATCCATTACACAATGCAGTTTGTATTACTTCTTCATACTCATTTCGTGCTTCCTTTTTATTAAGGAGTATTTTAATCAGCCTGTGAATTGAACTATTTATATTATCTTGGATTGAAGCCATCTACCTTTATATAATTGTTAAGTATGAGTAGGTTTCCTGAAAATTCCTTACTCTATCTAGCTTGTCTGCATTTTTAATAAGTTTTATATCTATAAAGGGAAGTAGACCATTTTCCTTTATTCGAACTGTGAATTAAATGGAAAACTTTTGTAAATTTAACAACTTCATGGCATCCTTGATTACTTTTTCCATTACTATTGCCACAATGTCAGTAACATATCAAAACTGTTATTTTATGTGTGGGATGCTGATGGGATATCTTACCAGCATTTGTGTAGGTCAAGGCTTTTTCAGTATAATGGAAAATATTACTATAAGACATCAGGATATCTATGGGCACCTATTATTTCCTTTTCTGGCTCATGCTTACACAAGCCATTTTGAGCATAACTTACACAAAAACAGTTTACTGAGTAAGATAAGATTTTCAGCACAAACTTTGGCTTTCAGGGCTGGAGTCTAGATTAACAAATGCATTTCTATTTGCAAGGCCAATACGCTATGGTCCAGAAGTCATTGAAGACACTAATAATTTGCCAATGACTGGAGTTTGCATCCTCAGGGTGAGGTGAGCTGTGGTCAACATTGGTTAGAGCTCCAATTTGGGAGCCATGACAGGTGCACTCTTATATAGTGTAGGTGGGGGAACTTACTATATGGTCTTATGTGGCTGAGTGGTTAGATCACTTGCCTGTGACCTACACAGCCCAGGTTCGATCCCAAGTGACCACATGCAAGATTTGTGAGGGACAAAGAGGCGCAGGGGCAGGTTTTCTTTGGGTTCTCCAGTTTCCCCCCGCCATCAAATTCCACCAGTGCTCCATCTTAATCCCATTTACTGTCAGTGTCATTGCCTGCAGAGCCAAAGAAGTAAAAGTGGCTATTAAACACTATAAAAAAAATGGTCTACTGCACATTCAGTGGCTTGTATCTGTTGGAGGTGTTGGGCTGGGTAAGTGTTGTTTAAAGCTAAGGTCTTTTCCGAGATGGGTATCTGATGAGTTTTCTACCATGAGACCACAGCTGCATGACTTGTTAAGCACTATTCTACCACATTGGGATACCATTGGAGCTACACAGCAATTGGGACACCAACTTTGCATAGAACCTGATGAGGGAAACACTGGAGCAACTTGGAGTGCACAACTACTCTCCAACCACAATAGACAATATTCTTGAGCACTATATCAAGACTCTAGAAGATTTGAGGAAGGCTGTGGCAAATCACCAGGGAGACTGGGGCATTTGCTGATCTACAGCTTTTCAACAATGGGATGATGCCATCTTGGCTTTGTCAGCTTGGTCTTCAGTTACTATTGGAGCTAATATTTGAGAGTCCATTTGGAACAGCAAGTAATTGACTACATGGAACATCTTTAGACTGTTTTCATGACAACATTCATGTTAACACATCCAGGTAGCAGGTGATCAGAAGAAGACCCATTACAACACAGTAAAAGCTCTAAGGACGGTACAGTGTGACTATATTCTATACCTTGTGGTGAAGAGGATTAAGGACATTATCTACTGTATCCAGACACTGTTACATGGAAAGAGACTGTGGTACATGTAGATCCTAGCCCACTAACAGTCCTGAGGGGGGAAAAGTGAAACTGCAACCCCCAAATGCAACCTTTTCTTGTCATGCTGAGTTCTGTCAGATACATAGCTTTACATAGTTGCACCACTAATGGAGAAGTGAACATCTACACAGGCAGTTGCTTCATATAGGTACCCAATTTTCTTATAGGTCTGTAGACCTCTGTAAAATGAATGTGTTACATATGGCCCGGTTCTAGAAATTTTTCGCTTCATAATCAGAGCTATAAAAGCAGCACAATCAGGCATGCAGGAAGTGAACTGCAACACAAAGCTTGGTGAGATTACTGATTGGATTAGAGAGAGACAAAGCAGTTAAATTATCAAAGTCATAAGAGTTAAAATTTTCATCAGCTACTAAACTAAAGACTTTTGTTATAATATTAACTTTTGTTAATGTGTTGACAGTTACTGATGTAACTTGACGATGGAACTGCACTAATCTGGCTATGTCTGGAGGACAGTTCCATGACTTAATTAAAATGAGATAATGATAAAACAAGTGGCTGGAAAGAACGTATAAGGTATCAGTACATCAAGGATGCTTTATGCTTGGAGATCTGGGGGGACTACAGACATAAGTAAGAAGGTGGATCAAATGTATAAAATATTTTGCAATGAATTATTGGGGTTACCGAGATCAGCTCCAAGAGAGAGGTTGTCTTGAAAGAACTTGTGAAAACAAAAAAGAATGGAAAAATAATGGAAAGAACATAAAATATTGGTATAAGATGGAGAAATTCTAAGGTTATGTATGAAGCAACAAAAAAAATCTAGAGAGCATAAAAGGTTGGTTGACAGGGGTTAAAAACATTATGGAGAAAATAGGAGTGGCAACTATATTGAGGCTTGACAAAAGAAATGAAAGTAATGTAAGTAAATTGATAGAATGCAGGGTAAAGGACATATAAAGACAGGAGATATGGGGAAGTTAAGAAAACAAGAAATCAGTAGAATTTTATAAATAAATAAAAAGAGAATGTGGCCGAGAACGCTGTAGATTAATGTAACTGGCAAGAAAAAGGACTAACTTGGATGAGAACAGGAACAATAGTTTTAAGAGGGATAAGAGGCAGTGTAATAGGAATATGTCAAATGTATGGTGAGAAAAAAAGTATAGAACATTTACGATAGAATGTGGAGAAATAAGGTTTGGGAAAAAAAATGGGGAAAAAATAGATGGGAAAATTGTAGCTATAAAAATGCTAAAAGGGGTGGAAGAAAAGAAGATTGGAAAAATGGGTGGGATCTTGAAGAAAGCAAGAGAACTAAGGAGTGCAAAAGAGGAAGTCAGAGTGGAGGAAAAGGATAATTAAGATAAAGGAGGAAGAGTTGTCAACAGCTACTCAGCAGACTAATGCCTGGGGTTCCATGGAAACCAAGGTAGCAATAGGTCAACTAAAATTTGCATATAGTTTAGGTTAAAGTAACAAAAATGTAAAAGCTATGTAAAGGAAGTTGTACAATTAAATATTCATTCATTAACAAGGAATATAGATGAGAGGATGAAATTATGGAGAAGTGAGAAGTACACTGTTATCTAAAAGTCTTACCTAATTGATTCTATTGAATGGAAGCGCTCATCCGCCCAGTCCTGTAACAGAAATTACACACATTAAAATATTTCAAGACGAAATTACATGATCAAATTGTTATTCATAGAATTGCAACATAAGCATATGTGGCAAGACTGCATGGATTATAAACAGGTTATACAACACTTTTAGTGCAACCAGAGGCAACTATGTAACATGTAAATTACAACAAAGCTGTTTAATTATTTTTCAAACGAGTGGCTGAGTATAATATTTTACTGAACATGTTATATTTTGAAAATTAAGATTTCTTGAATAAACTATTTGTGACTGAAGAAGAACCAATACTCAAAGTGGACATTTCCCATACAATCACATCATTATTGGAACAATCAGAAATAGTCATAGACAGGGTTGTTTGTTGAAACTCCAAAAGTGGAAAATATTCACCACTTCACAATACATTATTCAGAGATGGAAAAACCAGTAGCTGCAATAATGGCTTTACAATAATTGTAATGCAATAATATCATAAGGTGCAAAAAGCATTGTTAAACTGCAAGGAAAATTACATTTCTGCTGAAATCTGTTTTGTACAAAACACAAGTATACAGGAATTTGTTTTTATTTAATGCAAAATAAATTCTTTTTGGGCTCCATTGGCTGATTACTTTTACATTCACAGAACTTTTTAGGAGTTAAGTGAACACCTCCATATCTTAAAATGTTTGCCTCACATTTAAGAGGTCCCAAGTACAAATCTTGGTTTGGGTGAGTTTCCCAGGTAAGGTTTTTTCTGCAGTTTTCCCTTATCCTGACAAGATGTCAGGTAACTATAACCTCATTAATATTTGGACTCATTTCAGCATCATTTCACTCATTGTTAAATATGACCTACCAGGTTAAAGGACATTATACAGAAATAAAGAAGACATACGACTGACAACAATTAAGGTTGATGGTTTTCACACAAAAAGTCCTTTATGTACAATTACTTTATAAATGAACACAACCAGGGGAAAAGAACAATATATTTAAAATACTTTTAACCAAATTTTGACACTGCAAAAAAACCAGTAAAAATGTAACGGCACCATATGTAAGAAAACAGCTTACCAAGCTTCTGACTGGTGCAGAAATATTAAGCCTTTCTTTTATAAACATGCACTAGGATGGCATACATGACAGGCAAACCTAATCTCCTTGTTTCAGCAGCAGACTTCTAATAAAATCTCAAGTCTGCAGAGATGAAGAATGGAATGTATGAAGTGGATTATTAAATAAGTGTAAGGTCCACACAGCTACGTGTTTCCCATTTTTTCTTCTCAAAAAATAAGGAAATATATGGAAAATAACTTAAATATACCCTCAGATTATATAACAGACCAGCTACACCAATGGCAAGCTGTTTCTGAACAAGTACCTTTGAACAATATAAACATGAAAAAATTGGTATCAGTTTGCTTGTTCTGACAGGTAACTTTGTCCTCTATTTTTACACTAGACTCAGAATTAAGTAGATGGTATGCAGTGCATCTGCCACTAGATTTCTATTACTCCTAGAATTATCTATCAGGTATTTCAAGATGAAAGTTGGTTAATTCTGAAACAGAACATCCAGAATATTCTTTACAGCCTAAGCAATAATTCTATGCTCTACATAACTGTAATTCATTTGGCCACAAAAACAAAAATATGTAGTTTAATTTGTTTATCAGCAAAACTAACCTTAGTTCCATTGTCAACACTTGGAGCTTCTGTAGAAGCTGTTTCCAGCCACCAGAGTTCTTCTTTGATTTCTATCTTGGTGTCCAGTTCAGAGTCTTTGTTGAATGGATTAACTGTCATTGCAGGAACCTCAGAAAGCAAGTGCCCCTTGTTCTGTGAGCAAAGGCCTGAGTCAAAACATGCTTCATTCATTTCAAAGTTACCATGGCATTGTTTGACCTTCATTACACGATTCTCAGAAAAATGCTGCCAATCATTTTGTGGTCTAAGGTTTGAATCAACATCCTCTTCCTTGATTTCTGTTTTGCACACTTTGTTCCATACAATAGCATCATTGTTGAACTTCATTGTAACATCTTGTGAGAAACTTTCTCTCTTCATCTGTGAATTAACTTCTGAGAAAGGAGTCTTTTCTTTAGTTTCTGTTTTGAGATCCATGTGTGCTACACAGTAATTTCTGTACCAAGTCTGTAGAGAAAAAAGCATTAATTCAATTAAATATTAATAATGTCAAATAATGAGCAAGGTTGAGGAAACACACAAAATCAAAGTTATTCCTCAATATATGATTGGTAGAGAAATGAGGCAGTGAAAGTTATCACATATTACTGTAGAAGAAATAAAATATTTACACAGCATATTTATTTGCTTGGCTGATAAAAGATGCAGCTGAAATGTCTAGGTGCAGCATCTCTTAACATGGCATTTACTGCTACACAAAATTCTGTCTTGTTGCTTGTGGACATGCCTCAACAGCCTTTTCACCTGAATAAAATTCAGGTTTTATAAAGTGGTTCATGCAGCCTGCAATGTTACTACTAGTAATGTTAAACCATTTCCACTAGACGCATAACTTCATCAGCCTAACTTCAGACATAAAAGCCTGAGATTTATTGCTGAAACTGTAAGATAATTGCAGGTAAGGTAGAGGATTTATCGTTGAATGCTACTTATGTAATTTGATTTTTTGTAAGATTTAAGTTTGAATATGTTACAGTTCTTGGATATTATTCTTGTTGATTTTATCTAGAAATGCTAGTAAAAAGCCACCCTTGAGAGTAGGAAAGGGTCTCCAAGTGTTACATCAGCTCATCTTCAGATGTTATCCTTGTAGGTTTTACCCTGAGAAACCATTACAGAGAGGAAAGACTCTGCAAGTGTTATTTTTGCTCACACTCAGATGTGATTCTTGTAGGTTTTACCCCGAGATACAAAGTGAAAAACCATTACTGAGAGCAGGAAAGGCTCTGCAAGTGTTACATTAGCTCACACTCAGATGTTATTTCGTCAAGATGTTCAGTGAAGAACCATTACTGAGAGCAGGAAAAGCTCTGCAAGTATTACATTAGCTCAGCCTCAGATTTTATTCCCACAAGACACTCAGTGAACAGTTACTACTCAGAGAAGCAAAGGCTCTCTAAGTGTTACATTAGCTCACAGAGAGATGTTATTGTTATAGGCTTCTCCCCAAGATCCTTAGTATAATGCCATTACTGAGAGAAGGAAAGGCTCTTTAAGTGTTGCATTAGCTCACACTCAGGCATTATGCTTGTAGATACATCCAAGATACTGAGTGTAAAACCATTACTGAAAGTAGGAAAGGCTCTGCAAGTGTTACATTAGCTCACACTCAGATGTTATTCTTGTAGGTCTTTCCCCAAGAGATACCCTGTGAAAAACCATTACTGAGAGTAGGAAAAACTTTCCAAGTGTCATTCAGGTGTTATTCTATAGTATGTTTGGTTTCTCCAAAAGATATACACTGGAAGGCCATTACTATAAGTAGAAGAGCTCTGCAAGTGTTACATTAAGCTACACTCAGATCTCACTCTCAAGTTACACTGTTGTCTTTGCTGTAAAGCCACATATGCATAACATGAATAGGATAGATTGAGGAATGACATTAGCTAAACTTGACATCTCCTTTGATACAATTTAAACTCATTGTATGTATAGTTAAAAACTTCCAAACAATGTGGTTATGGTTAAGATGCTTAATGTATTTCTGTCTTTCAATTACAAATTTACGAGTATTTGAATAAAAGACAAAGTTTTTCTTAATGAAAACATTAATATGAACTGAGTTTATTTTACAGTTGTGATATCCATTTTGCAAATAGCATGCAGGAGAAGCCAAGCCTCAAACTTTATGGGTATTGCAGTGGCAAAGTCTAAGGTAAATGGTAAAAGATAACTAAAAGGTTGTGCTGTATGCAGTGATTTTGTACATTTTGTTATATGCTGCCAAGGTATTGTTAACAGACGCAGAAACATTATATGTATTCTCATTGGAAAAAAGCTTTCCCTCTGAGGCTGAATTAAATACAGAATAATTAGTTTCACATTTATGCTTGTGCCTATCTCTGTATAAGGAGCCAAATTTAAAATGGAATGACAAGAGATTTTTCTGCTAATTTCCCTCCTTCCTATGCACACGAACCAGTACAGTTCTGTTTTCTCATCTCCCTCATTCTGCTGTTGTACACATATCAGTACATCTCAGTTCTCTCTCTCCTACCATACATATCTCTGTCCTCTAATCTCCCTCTCTCTCCTGTCATACACATAACAGTACATCTCTGTCCTCTCATCTCCCTCTCTCCTGTCGTACACATACCAGCACATTTTTGTTCCCTACTCTTCCCTCTCTCTGGTTCTGTACATGTAAAGGTATATTTCTGTTCTCTCTCTCTCCCAGTACACACATAACAGTGTATTTTTGTTCTCTCCTCTCGCTCTCTCGTACCCCACTCATACCAGTACATTTCTATTCTCTCCTCTCTCTTACCACTCACATACCAGTACATTTCTGTTCTCTCCTCTCCCTCTCCCCCCAGGGGCCTACTACGGTAGGTACGGGTTAGGCGCACCCGGGGTCCCGAGCCACCTTGACTCCCTCTGTGGGCAACCTCAGAGTGGTGAGGGAGCCAGAAGGTCAAAATGCCCACCCACGTGTAGGCCGTGCGTGGAGACCCGTGTTGGTGAAGAGGAATATCCTGGTTGGTTGAGGGTTGCGTACCTGAGCCTGGGCTTCTGTATTTCAGTAACTGGGGAGGGTGCGCAGCCTAATACACCGCTTTGGTTTCTGATTTGCCTAAACGGGAGGCTAGGGACTAACCCACCCCTAGTCAATCGGCCAGGACTAGGTATTACACCGAACTCCAGGGTGAGTGGGACGGCGAGCCCGCTATATCCCCTGTGTAGCCCTGTCACCCCAGTGGGGTGACCCCTCGTTGGGCTCCGTGGTGGGTGGGGAGCACTGGGGGATGAATTTATACCATTTTTTCTATGGCACCAAAACAAAAACCCCTCAATAAAGAAGTTGGAAAGGAAGTAGTCGAGTCATGTGGTCCTCGCTACTTGGTCATTCATAGGACAGAGGAAGGTAAGAAGTTCCTTACGGTGAGCCCTTTTACTATCCAAAAGGGTCTCGATGCCATTGCTGGTCCTGTTAAATCCTGCGTTCGAGCTCGCAATGGTACACTTCTTGTCGAAGCCAACTCCGCCTCGCAAGCTGCAAGAATACTTAAAGCCACCATGTTAGCCAGCTATCCAGTGAAGGTCGAGGTGCACAAGTCGCTGAACTCCTCCCGCGGTGTAATAACAACCCGCGCGTTGGACGGTTTGTCCATTGAGGAGATCAAAGAAAATCTTGCGACTCAGGGTGTCTCAGCTGTTTATCGGGTACAACGTAAGATCAACGGTGAATTCCTGCCTACTCGTACCCTGTTTCTTACTTTTGATCGGGTTGATCTGCCTCAAAAGATTAGAGCAGGGTATGAAGCCATCGAAGTTAGGCCTTATATACCCAATCCGCTGAGGTGCTTTAAATGCCAACGTTTTGGTCACACTAGTGAGTTGTGTACCGGCAAGTCCACCTGCGTCCACTGCGGTGACACCTCCCACGATGGGGCTTGTGCTTCAGCTCCATCGTGTGTGAACTGTAACGGGGAACACCCATCTAGTTCCCGAGACTGCCCCCGTTTTGCAGAGGAACGAGCGATCCAGGAGATACGGGTGAAAGAGAAGGTGTCCTTCTTGGAAGCCCGGAAGCTCCTGCGACTCCGCCAACCCTCTGCCCCGAGGTCCGGTACCTATAGCTCAGTTGCAGCTAAACCGGTACCGCGTCGGGAAATCGCAACACAGACCGGCGATATGAACGGGGCTACAATTGCGGAAAAGGTAATTTTAGCCCAAGCGCTGCCAAAGCCTTCGGCACCTACACCCAAGTTGGTATCAACATCTGCCAAATCCGCCAGCTTACAGAATAGTCCTGCACATTTGTCACCGAAAGCCTCGACCTCCGGAACTAAAGCTATTAAATTCACGACGTCTTCTGCCCCAGAAAGACAGTTTAAGACCAAGTATGTACGACAAGACTTTTTGAAAGAGAATGTGCAATCTATTACCAAGTCATCTAAAGGTAAGAAAAGTTCACGCAACTCCACACGTGTATCCTCCTCTGAAGGGTCATCTGGAGAGGAGGGCGTGAATCGGCGACGGCCGTCTTCGCCGATCAGCACATCCAATCGGTTCGAACTACTTGGACCGAAAACTGCTCTTGAAAAAGGGACCTCCCTTGTGGAGGAGATGGACCAGGAGGATTCTGCCGCCACTGCCAGAGGGACAGTGCGGAAACGGCAGGATCGTGCTCCTGAAAATAGTACTAGCCCAACGCCTAAGAAGAACAAATTGAACCGACCAGCCAATCCCAATCTGCAGAAGCGTCTTTCGATTTGAAACTTATCCCATAATATACTCAATGGCTATCCTCCATTGGAACATACGCGGAATTCGACCACATCGACCAGAGCTTGACTTGTTGCTGCGCCAGCATGAACCCTTGGCTGTATGTTTACAAGAGACGAAGCTCCGTCCACAGGACACCGTTACCATCAGGCAGTACTCCTCCGTACGATGTGATTTATCCCCGGAGGACGGTGTCCCGGCACATGGGGGCACTATGATGCTTATTCGAGATGATATTTTTGCCAACTCCGTACCCATACAATCTGCAATCCAGTCCGTTGCTGTCAGCATTAAGCTACCCTCCGCTTCATTCACCATTTGCAGTATCTATTTGCCTCCATCTGCGGACCTCTCGCACAGCGACTTAGAACACCTCATTTCGCAGTTGCCACCACCCTTTTTATTGGTAGGCGACGTGAATGCCCATCACCCTCTTTGGGGCTCTCCTCGGGCTTGTGCGAGAGGTACGCTACTTAAAGACTTCTTGGATAGTCAGAATCTTGCTCTCTTGAACACCGGAGAGCCCACCTTTCTATCTGACGCATTTCATAGTTTTTCACACATTGACATTGCAATTTGTTCCCCTCAGCTGGCAGTCACCTTATGCTGGAATATCATCTCGGATTTGCATTCTAGTGACCACTTTCCTTGTCGTATTAGTGTCTTGACACCCGTTGTATGTTCCACCCGTTTACCTAGTTGGCGCCTAGACCACGCCAGCTGGGAACTGTACTCCCACTTGGCTGAATTTAGCTACGAAGAGCACGACTCTGTGAACCACTTGGTCGAACATCTTACAGAGACCATTCTTTCTGCTTCTGAGCAATCCATTCCGCGTTCGACTGGCTACAGCCGTCGATTTCCGGTACCTTGGTGGACCGCTGACTGTCGGGATGCTATTCGCGCTCGCAGACGAGCTCTACGGGTTTTCCAGCGTTATCCCACACTGGATAACCTGATATACTATAAACGGATGCGTGCACATTCTAGGCGGGTTATTAAGGATAGCAAAAAGATGTCATGGAATAAATTCGTGGGTTCCTTTAATCGACATACACCTTCCTCTGTCGTATGGGATAAGTTAAGACGTGTGGCTGGGAAACCGAACCATATGCCCATCGCCGGTCTCAAAACACCTACCGGAGCTGTTGTTGATACATTTGACGTGGCGAATACTTTAGGCAGTGCTTTCGCTCAGGTGTCTAGCTCAGGCAACTATTCCCCTGAGTTTCTTACAGTTAAGAACCAGGTGGAATCTCAAGAATTCTCGTTTCTTTCTGGCAACCTTGAGGATTATAATCGCCTTTTCACCCTGGCAGAGCTAGACAATGCACTCTCCTCTTCACGACACTCAGCACCAGGTCCAGATGGTATCCACGTCCAAATGTTGCAACATCTCTCTCCTGATGGCAAAGATTTCCTACTCGAGGTCTATAATCGTGTCTGGGTTGATGGCATTTTTCCAGACAAGTGGCGGGAGGCCACCATCATACCCATTCTTAAACCTGGAAAGGACCGCCATCTTCCTTCCAGTTACCGTCCTATTTCCCTCACCAGCTGCGTGTGCAAGGTGATGGAACGCATGATCAATGGACGGTTGGTGTGGTGGCTGGAATCCCACAATCTTCTGACGAACATCCAGTGTGGCTTTCGACGACGACGTTCAACTGCTGACCACCTTGTCTCTCTGTCAACTCAGATTATGGACGGGTTTCTTAAGAACAGCCCCACAGTTGGGATATTTTTTGACCTCGAGAAGGCCTACGACACGTGTTGGCGGGCGGGAATATTGCGTTCTCTGCACAACTGGAACATACGTGGACGCCTACCGTTGGTCATTCAGGAGTTTATGCGGGACCGCGTTTTTCGTGTGAGGGTGGGTTCGGTTTTTTCTAACCATTTTATTCAAGAGAACGGAGTGCCGCAGGGCTCGGTACTCAGCGTGACTCTATTTGCTATTGCGATAAATTCCATATCACTATGTGTGCCTCAAGGTGTCTCTTCCTGTCTATTCGTGGACGACTTTGCCATCTTCTGTACTTCTCAGCGTACACCGTTTTTGGAACGCCGTCTCCAGCGGTGTTTGGACAATCTCTATGCATGGAGCTCGAAACACGGTTTTCGTTTCTCCGCTGAGAAGACAGTCTGCGTTAACTTCTGGCGCCGTAAGTGGCATATGCCGCCGTCTCTTCGACTCGGGCCAGATTTACTTCCTTTCGCAGACGAGGCGAGATTCCTTGGTTTGATCTTCGATCGGAAACTTTGTTGGGCACCACAAATAGCACAGCTTAGAGCACGATGTGACCGTTCTCTAAATCTTTTACGGATACTAAGTGGCAAGTCTTGGGGTGCGGATCGGACGACATTGCTCCGTCTTTATCGTGCTGTGATTCGTTCGAAGTTGGACTATGGCAGCATTGTGTATTCTTCAGCTCGACCTTCAGTGCTCAGAAGGTTAGACACAGTCCATAACCAGGGCATCCGTGTGGCCGTTGGAGCTTTTCCAACGAGCCCAGTTGTTAGCCTCTACGCCGAATCGGGAGAACCTCCTCTGCGTTGTCGGCGTGATGTCCTGCTTGCTAATTATGGCTGTGGGCTGAAGTGTATGCCTGGGCATCCAACTTATCACGCGTTTTTCTCCCCTGAGCTGCACGAGCGATACTGCCTCCGCTCTCTGAGCCCCAGGCCAGCAGGTTTTCGTTTCCGTGAGCTTCTACGCCAGCACCATGTTGACACTCCTCGGCTGTTATCCAAGGGAGAGTGTATACACCCCCCTTGGTTACGCGCTACCTCCCATGTCGATCTCGGGATGACGCTCTACGGGAAATCTGTTACGCCTCTTGATAGTATTCGTCGTTGTTTTTTAGAATTTTTATCCAAATACAGTGGCCGTATTTGTATTTACACCGATGGTAGTAAGAGCCCCGAAGGTGTTGGATGTGCCTTTGTAACTGGCACCGCAACTTCTACTTACGGTTTGCCTAGTTGCACATCTATATATTCTGCCGAGCTATATGCTATTTATCAAGCCCTTCTGTATATTCGACGTCGAAAATTAGGTGACTGCCTTATTCTTAGTGATTCCCTTAGTGCCCTTCAGAGCATTCGTGAGCTGTACAATTACCATCCTTTGGTGCAGCGCATCCAGGACATTCTCCACATTTTGCACGCTTCTGGTTTTAATGTGGAGTGCGCATGGATTCCTGGACACGTTGGCTTGCCAGGGAATGACACGGCGGATTTGGCAGCGAAATCGGCAGTCACAGCGCCCAGTGTTAGGATTACCCATTCAACAGCAGAAGATTTTAGAGCGGCTGTACGGAGAGCCGTTTTTTCGACTTGGCATGCGGAGTGGTCGGCTCTCCGTGGTAATAAGCTGCGAGAGGTGAAGGACCTCCCTGTCAACTGGGTAACCTCCTGTCGTTTATTCCGCCGGGAGGAGGTAGTACTAGCTCGGCTAAGAATTGGCCACTGTATTTTTACTCACAGTTACCTTTTTAAACGTGAACCTGCTCCTGTCTGTGCGCTCTGTGGGGAGGCACAGACAGTTCGTCATGTGTTGCTGGAGTGTGGTCACCTGGCACACATTCGGTCATCTATGGGCATGCCGGCCTCTCTTGCTGAGGTCCTGGCAGATGACCCAAGAGCAGTGGACAGGGTTTTTAAATTTTTAGCAAAACTTTCTTTTACCTTGACGTTTTAGTGTGATAGCAGTTCTTTTTAAACACTTTTAATTTTAATGTGTTGATTTTAGACGGAGTTTTATATCCAGCTCTGTTTAGAGGGCTGGACCGTTCTGTTACTTACTTTTCAACTGTGTTAGCTCTTTTACTTGTGTTTTTTTCCTTTTTTGGTATTTTCTTACTGCCTATTGCCAAGTTTTAATCGTAAGGGCGCTTATGACCTCGGCAGTTGAGCGCCCTTAAACACCATTATCATCATCATCATCATCATCCTCTCCCTCTTATCACTCACATACCAGTACATTTCTATTCTCTCCTCTTCCTCTCTCACACTACACACATACCGATATATTTCTGTTCTCTCATCTCCCTTTTTTCCAGCACACAAATATTAGTACATTTCTGTTCCTTCCTGAGCCTCTCTGCCAGCACACACATACCAGTACAGTTTTGTTATCTTGCCTCTCTCTCTCTCTCTCTCTCTCTCTCTCTCACCTCACACAAAACTGTACATTTCTGTACTCTCCTTCCTTCCTTCCTTCCTCCCTGTCTCTCTCCTACCACACACATACCAGTACCTTTATGTTCTCTCTCCTACCACATATATATCAGTACCTTTCTGTTCTCTCTACTCTCTATCTCTCTCTTACCATACAGATACATTTCTGTTCTCACAGCTCCCTTTCTCCAGCCATACACATTTCAACACTTTTCTGTTTCCAGCTCTTCCTCTCTTATCAGCCACAAACATACCAGCACATTTCTGTTCTCTCTTCTCCCTCCCGCCACACATACACACACTAGCACATTTCTGTTCTCTCCTCTCCTTTTCTCTCCAGTCACATACATACCAGTATATTTCTGTTCTCTCCTCTCCTTCTATCTCCAGTCACACACATATCTGCACATTTGTTTTCTCTCCCATCTCTCTCCCTCTCTCCTGCCTATTACATATATTTTGGCACTATGTGAATTACCTAAACATGTTTTTTCCTCAAAATTAAGATTCCTTTGTTGCCCTCATATATGTATGGGGCTTTAAGTTTTGCTTAAACATTTATTTTCTATGTCCTCTTTTTAAATAGATAAAATGCTGACCTCCATAATTAAGCTCTAAAAATGAAGTAATTATGTATTTGAGTTCAATTTGTACACATATAAACATGGTAACACTTTGTATAAAAAAAATAAATTAAAAAAAATAGGAAGAAGTTTAAAACAGATTTTTAACCATACCTGCTGCTTAGTTCTACATTACTGAGCAGGTTCCACATACTCTCTTTCAATTCTATCCACTGTTGCTACCCATTTACATGACATTCTCTCCCTATTTCTCAAATGTTATCCTTATACTCTAATATGCCATCTGAGCAGCGATGAATTAGTCAATGTATTAAGTCACTAAACTTAATATTTACAATATATTACTTTGTTATTTTTACTTTTTATACCTGATGGATAAGTAGAGAAGATACTGTAATCCACTGAAAAAATTGATACAAAGATTTCAATGGAAGTACATGTTTTAGGATCCATTGTACCTAAACAAAGCCTTTGTATAAAACCGTGTTTGGATGTATATATGTCCTTGAACAACATAACTTAAAAACAAAACATCAGTTCAGTACCAAACTTGTTAATTAAGTTTAGCACCTTCCAAGGATGTAACACCAAGTTTTTCAAGAAAATCCTTACACATCAAACTGCCTTGTACATTGAAAAATTTTGAAAATGTTAATTTTATCAAAAATGGCTCTTAACAGTTTTTATTAAAATATCATATATTAACCTCTTAACATATGTATTCATATTGGTTCTTTTTTCACCTTTTCACTTTTTTGTCAAAATGAAATATTCAGTACAGTACAATAATGACAGTAACCTTGAAATTGTTTTTTAAGTGCTCAACAATGGAAATTTTCATTGCTGAATATCCCCTCGTTTAAAATCATGAGTATACTCGTGATATGCTTATACCCTTTTTCTTCTTGAAATTACATTAACAAAAGTGAATTCCAGGCACTGAAGCACTAAAAAATGAACAGCAACACATTTAGTCATTATTTATATGTTTATAGTTGTGTGAAATATCCTGAAGCAAGGATCAATACATAAAGCTACTCCACAATCTTTACCTATGTATCCAGGTTCCCTCCGTGCCTTCTTTCCTTTGGCATCACGCATACTGCACATGCTACATGTTCTTATTGGATTCTGCTTCTTCTCAGTCAGAGGAATTGCTGATGAAAAATGACGTCCAACAAGTTGAATTGGGGTTAACTCTGCTGATGGACAGCCCACTGCTTTTGGTGGCAATTGCTTCCTTTGATGTTTTTCAATGAGCTGCTCAGCACTGTGCTTTGCTCCATGTTTTTTATACAGTACAAAGGCATTCCATTCTGCCAATTCCAAAAGATGAAAAAATGTCTTCTTGTAGTACTTCTTGTCCCTCTAGCGTGGCAATGGATTATTTGCGATGTGCTTGTCTACTATTTCCACACCTCCCATTCTGTCATTATAAGCAAATACAGCCGCTGGTTTGACAATTTCTTTGTTTCTTACTTTCCATGTCTGCATTTCTGCATTGTGGATAGTGGACAGCATACATACGTCTCTCTTATCTTTCCATTTCAGTGCAGTTAGTTTACCTTGCTGAAATACTGCAACCTTCCCTTTCTTTAATTTCTTGGTCCAGAAAGAAGGCAGCATTTCTTTCCTTGTTAGATGCACAGTGCCATACATGTCAATTCTTTTGGTCAGCAGAAGGTCAGCAACGTGGGGAGAACTATAACAATTATCTATAGTCAAGCAGTATCACATGTTTAGCAAGGGTTGCATTAGCGTCATTACAATTTGTGATAACATTGGCAGATCTTTATATTCTTCATCAAATTTAGTGCCCTTGCCTATGTAAATTATTAGGGATGAAACATATCCAGTCACTGACTTACACAACATGAATGTTTTGATGCCAAACCTAGCTCTCTTCAGTGGCACATACTGGATCCATCCCAGATGCCCTTTATACAACATCAGGCTTTCATCAATGGTGACATCTCTTTCTGGAATGTAGCTACTTCTACATTTAGCCAACAGGTAGCTCACAATAGGCCATACCTTATTTAGTTTTGGTTGTGGATGACTTTCTGCATTTCAGGTTGCATTGTTGGAAAAATGTAAATGCTTTTTCAATCTGACAAACCTCTGGAATGGTAGAACCTCTCTAAACATTGGTGTGGCTAATGTAGCTCTTTCAGTCCAGTACATCTGATATGTTAGTTTTTGACAATGCTTTGTAACACTATTACAACAACAAATTTGTACATTTCATCAATTGTTGATTCCTTCCATGCTGGAACGTTTGTTTGTGTTGCATATCTGTTGGTCTCGGTAACCAAAATTTGTATGAATCCGTCATCAATGAATTGTCTAAAGTAATGCAAGACATCATCAGTACAGGGTTGAAAATTAATTTCAGGTTTACCTGTAAAAGGAAATGCTGTGGAGCTAACCATTTCCAACATATACCTTATTATTTATTTCAATTTTAATTTTTTTTTTCTCAAATGGGAATTTTTCATTTCCTTTTATTTTGTTTTAATCCTGACCATTCGCAGAGAAATGAATTTCAAACACATAGCAAGAGCTTTTAAAATATTACACTATCACTTCGATCTAGTATATTGCCTTTTTCCACTTTCTACTTTTAGGGAACTAAGTAATACAACCATTTCTGCTAATGCTTTTCTTGACTAATAATAAGCACATAGAAAAATAAACTTTTGTTAGTACAGTTTGTTCTAAAAAGGTAGAGTAAGTCATCTGAATGGAATACATCAGATTTCTTTACTTTAGTATCTGGTGATAGATTTGTTTTAAACCATACTTAATGTGTCCTACATCATATGCTGATGCAATTTTGGAGTGCCACTTTTGTTACAAAATCTTAAGTTTCAGAAACTACCATGAAAAAAAAAAAAAAAGTTTATTCTGCTCACTTGCTTGCACATCATTACAACTTCATACATATTTCCTCCCATTCACCTAACCCTGACACTTAACCGTTACAATACATTCTGATTGGTCCTCTGGCGATCTCAAATTCCCATATCCAGGCTATTCTTACAATTGGGTTTTTATATTCAGCTTTGTAGTCCAAATCTATCAAGTAATTTGTTGTGGTACGTAATGTTTTTAAGAAACTATAGAAAAGTAAATTCAAAACAAACTACCTGCTTGTTCTATGAGATATGGATAATAATTTGTGAAACCAACTGAAGCTGCACACAATAGAAGAATGAAAACATTGCTGATATCATGATAACCTGCGAAGTCAAATTGAGATATGGTTCATATGAAATATATTTCCCAGACAATATTTCACTTAACATAAGTAGGATTTTATAAACTATTATTTAGCAAAAAACCCTGTAGGTACCAACTATTACTTAGATATTCATTTCATTAGTAATCTTTTATCACTATAGCAAAACTTTAATAAAGAAGAAATGCACGCAGAATGTGGTCGGAACAAATCTGAAAACTGAGTGAAAAAGCAATAGCTTGAATGTGATACAACTTAGTTTATGTATTTTTTTGTTGTTGCTGGTAGTGATTAACACCAACTTCTACCATTATGGCACCACAGGTGATGACACTGATGATGTATGGTATAAAGATGGAGAATTGGTATAATGCGATGGCAGGGGAAACCAAGAACCTGGAGAAAACTCACCCCTGCACCACTTTGTCTACCGGAAGTCCCACATACATAGTTTATCCGTCTTCACACTACCCTTCATAGATTGATTTCCCTGACTTTCCCTTACACTACTGAAAAATTATCCCTGATAATTGAGGCTTTTGATTATGGTACTGAACATTTTTATTAAAATTTCATTAAATGCAATTTCAGAAGCTGATTCTTTTTTTAATTTTAAAGGAATGAAACTACACAATTTTGTTTCATTTATGTTTACTTTACCTACTGCGTTCATAGGTAGAAACAGGGTTGCATTTCACTAAAAAATTAGACACGTGAAAACAATAGATTTTTAAGATCCAGTAACATTTTTGGGATCTTTGTCCAATCCAGGGTTACAATTTTTAGCATGGCTTCCTTCTAAGGGGAGTAAGGCTATTGGTACCATGTTATAGATTTACAGCACTGTGAAAGGACCTCAAGGCTGATAAAGATGTTTCTGAGCAAAATTAAATGGTCTTTCATACTCAACAAAGATTGGAACGCTGAGAACCACACTTAGATAAGCGTGTCCTAAATAAATCTCCATTTTGGGTTAAGCTGTTCCCTTACAATACATACTTTTGCAGTACTGACATTTAGTAAACCGTACCTCAATTACATTGGAGCTCCGCTACAGTTTACTGTTTTATTTACATACCAATGTAATAGTATAGAATGCAAAAAGCATGATGTAAAGATGCTGGCTTTAAAGAGAAATGCCTAAAATAATATGACAGATGAGTTTAATGCTTTGAGCGACAACAAACCCACTAAGAGCAGCTTCAAATTCTTTGGAAATAATATTCTTAATCATCATATGTTTTCAGTGCACAGTGTAGGCTGTTTAAATTGTGTGGGAAACTTGCAAAAATGAACATTTCCTTTTATTTTCTGAACATTAATTAATTTGAGGGCATATTTATAAACCTTGCTCTTAAGCTCAAAGCCACTCTAATGACCTGCTATATGAATATGACCAGCAATAGTACGCTGAAGCTCATAAGATCACCTTTAAATACCTAAAATGTTCAAGTATGAAACACTCAAAGGGCATCTAAATTTGGTTTGAGTAATACCACTTAATTTCTCTCTGAGTTTAGTTGAAAGGGGTAACTCACAATGAAAATGCTGCATTAAATTCACCTGAATTGTTGTCAGTGCACTTTGTATGCTGTTCATCAAAATGAACTGGGGCTAGCTACCTGGTTAAAGGATGTTAAACACTAACCAAAATATCAACATTAAAATTTTGTGTTCTTGAGGTTTTTTTTCATAGATATCCCAGTGATTCCTGGCCTGTGATCTTATATATAATTAGGATTGGTGAATCAACTAATAAATAGCTACAGCAAATATGAGATGGCACAATAAATTATGATCGCTACCTGATTGGCTAGTCTCTTATGTTTGACATAGAGAGTCTTGAAAGCTGATCTTGCAAGCTTCTTATAAGTGTACATTTATTTCAATGTTTATTTTTAGGTTTACATGATTCTTGTAAACAGTCCTATTGTAATACATGTCTAGTTTTATGTTTACATTATACTTTAATTTTCATTGTGAATTGGGGATAGATCTTCTCCTCAAGTTTCAAAATGAATTACAAGATTCTTTTGTAATACGAAAACATTGCTTGAACTCTGTTGTAAGTTCTATATGGATCTCGTATTTACACGTTAAAACAAGATTAATGCATTAATCTGGTTTTTCCCATACTGCACAGACTTTCACATTTCTGAGTTTTCTTTGTCAATATCATCTAAGTAAGCATTGTTTAATCAATTTAATTTAGGTAATCATGGTCAAATCAAAATATCTTCCTACAAATATAATATGGTACTATAGTTCAATCAACACAATTCCATCCAAATAACATGAGTAATTTCTAACTTATACTTGCACTCTGTTTTCCTCCATAATAACAAACTACATGATAGTATTCTCCAACATTTATTTCTGTAGTCATTTTTTTGGAAAGTGTCTGAAAGGAGTAGCATACTTCAGAAGAGGTTTACACTCATATGGAAGCTGCCATGTGTTGAATTTCAGGTAAAGTTTTAAATTGTTACATCAGTCAACATAATGTATTTAAGCACCAAAACTGACCTTACTATCTAAAGCAGGGCAACTAAAAGCCATGATGTTATAATACTAAGTGTGAAGTATTACTATATAAGGAAAGGACAGCTACTAATATAACACATTGTGAGCACCCAGGTTTTACAAATTACTTTTGGAATTGAGAAAAAGGAATGTACACCATAATCCTTAATAAGAAAGTCATTCATTACAAGATATTGCTGGAACAAAGTCAAGTTAACCACATGCCCACCCATTTTGGGACCTCACTTATATAGGGCAAATTAATGCCAATTTGCAGTACAGCATAAACAATGCACAAAAAACTTTCCTTTAAAAACCTCACTAAATACTGTGGTTCATTGGAGTCTCAGATTCACAGTCCCCCTTTGCACACCTTCAGCACTCAAATTTTTGGCTATGCTTTCTTTCAAATATATGCCTCCAAATTTTTCCCCATCAAAGCAATCTTCAGCAAAATGGTTTAATTAAATTGAAGGAACAAAATTCTCTTTTCTTTATCCAAGGTTTCCTTTTGCTTCTTTCTTTAGGGGAACTGCAAAGAACATTTAATTTAAAGGTATAAACCTACTTCATCTAAATACTGCTTATTACTATTTTTAATGCATAAATCTATGCTGCTAATAAATGCCTTCTTAAATTTGTTTCCTACTCACAGTTAAAACACTAAGTGAACACCTCGTGTCGTGTGCTGATTTTATGGGGAAGTGAGGGCATGCGGGAAGAAGAGAGAGCCCAACTACGTGTCTTTCTGCAGAGTTGTCAACCAAAGAAAGGGTTTTCCTTGAGATCCTCAGCCATAATGTGAATAGGTTATCTAATTCACTGTGAACTAGGTGAATTATTAAACAAAACATGCATGTGCGTTAACTATGGGTTTTACAGGTCAAAAGAAACCTTAGAAATGAACCACTATATGTGAGGGTGTATAGTGAACTTCATGTCTCCATGTTAATCTTCTTGAGAAATTATGTGAAATACACAGAATGAATACTAGGGAGCTGATGACCCAAGAAGACATATACACCAGTATTCTATTTCCAAATATGTGCATAACTAATTAGAAACAAACTTTGAAATGTCAAGAGGATATTTATGCAATACTTACAAATGGAAGGTTATCTCTCCTGCTTTCACAAAGTCTGCCCCCCCCCCCCAGGGGACTACTATGGTAGGTACGGGTTAGGTGCACCCGGAGTCCCGAGCCAATCTTGACTCCCTCTGTGGGCAACTTCAGAGTAGTGAGGGAGTCAGTAGGTTAGAATGCCCACGCACATGTAGACTATTCGTGGAGACCAATGTCGGGATGAGTGGGACGACATGCCTGCTATATCCGTTGTATAGCCCTGTCTCCCCAGTGTGGTGACCCCATGTTGGGCTCCGCAGTAGGTGGGAAGCACTGGGAGATGAATTTATTCTGCTTTCTTCATGGCAGAAAACCAAACCTTCAATAGTAACAAATCTGGAAAAGAAGTAGTTGAGTGCAGTGGTCCTCGCTATTTGGTTATCAATAGAACAGAGTAAGGGAGGAAGGTTACCTAACCAGAAGGGTTTAGACAAAATTGCTGGTCCAATGCAATCTTGTATTAGAGCCCGACATTGAACTCTCCTGGTAGAAGTACTGTCAGCATCCCAGACAGAGAAGATACTTAGAGCAAAACTTTTAGGAAGCTACCCCATTAAAGTCGAAAAGCATAATACCTGCACATCGGATGGTTTGTCCAACGAGGGGCTTCAAGAGGATCTAGCAGACCAAGCTGTAACACCTGTTTATAGGATTCAGAGGAAAGTTAATGGTGAGTTCATGCCTACCCTGTTCCTTACCTTTGATTGGATAGATCTTCCCCAAAGGATTAAGGCAGGGTACGAAGCCATAGAAGTTAGGCCCTATATATCCAGTGGCTTATCAGTGACTTTAGTACTGGCAATTCCACCTGTGCTATCTGTGGATCTGCATCGCACGATGGAAGTTTTACTACCACTCCATCTTGTGTAAATTGCAGCAGGGAACATCCATAGTTCCCGCAATTGCCCCCATTTCACAGAGAGAGCGATCCAGGAGATAGGGTGAGGGAAAAGGTGTCCTTCACCATAGTCCCTAAGCTCCTGTGCCTATGCCAACCCTCTGTGCCATGCTCTGGTACCTAAAGCTCGGTACCAAGCCATGAAATTGCGACTCAGACCAACGATATAAACAGGGCCACTATTGCAGAGAGGATTATTGTTGCCAGTCCAAAAACGAAGCCCACAACATCTAGATATGCCACAGCACCTATGAAATCTACCATCGTAGAGATCTCTCCCACAGCAGCGTCACCCAAACGGCCAAGCAAAACAAACTAAACCTACCAGCATAGCCAAATATGCAGAAATGCCCTTCCATTTAAAACTTATCTTATATCAATCACATCGCTTTCCTACAATGGAACATACGTGGAATTAGATCACATCGACCAGAGCTTGAATTGTTGTTCCACCAGAATCAGCCTTTGGTCGTATATTGCAAGAGACCAAGCTCTGTACAAAAGACCATTTTACAATAAAACAGTACTCTTCTATCCAGTGTGATTTATCACCAGCAGATGGAGTTCCTGCACATGGGGGCACTACGATTCTTATCAGAGGTGATGTCTTTGCCGATTCTGTATCCCTTCATTCTGACATACAGTCCATTGCTGTAAGGATTAAGCTACCTTCCATTTATTTCACCAATTGCAGTATATATGTACCTCCATCTAAAGATCTCTAACGCACTGATATAGCAGATCTACCCTTCCAGCTACCAACACCTTTTCTATGGTAGGAGATGTGAATACCCACCACCCACTTTGGGGCTCCCCTCAGGATTGTATGAGAGGTCAACTATTCGCTGATTTCTTGGATTCTGTTAATCTATCTCTCCTGAACACTAGAGAGCCTACTTTTCTTTTTGACGCCTTCAATAGTTTTTCTCACCTGGATATATGAGCTTATTCTCCACAATTAGTGGTTTCCTTACACTGGAATATCATCTCTGACTTACATTCTAGTGACCACTTTCTTATTCTTATTTGTCTCTTGGCACGGGACGTATGTTCCACAAGCTTACTTAGATAGGGCTTAGAACGAGCCAACTAAAATTTTTATTCCTACTTGGCCATTTTTCACCACAATGAGCATGACTGGGTGGATTGTTTAAGCCAGCACCTCACCAAGACAATTATTGTGGCTTCTGAGATTTCTATTCCGTGGTTGACAGGATATCCCTGTTTGTAGCATCTTTTACTCAACATACTCCTTCCTCTGCTGTATGGGATAAATTAAGGCATGTGGCTAGAAAAGCAACCCATATACTGATAGCCGGTCTGAAAGCACTTGCTGGCACTGTGTTTAATACGTTGGACATGGCTAATACCCTTGGCAGTGCTTTAACTCAAGTGTCTAGCTCAGAGAACTATTCCCCCAAGTTTCTTCCAACTAAGGCCCAGGTGGAATCGCAAGGGTTTGCCTTCTGCTCTGGAAACCTTGAAGACTACAATCGCCTTTTCAATATGGCGGAGCTAGACCATGCACTTTCATCTTCACAAAACTCTGCACTAGGGCCAAATGGTATCCATGTCCAAATGTTGCAGCATATCTCTCCTGAAGGTAAGGCAGTCCTGCTGGAGGTCTATAACCATATCTGGGTGAATGTCTCTTTCCCAGCTCAGCGGCTGGAGGCCACCATCATAGTTATTTTGAAACCTGGAATAGACCATCACCTTCCTTCCAGTTACTGTCCTATTTCCCTCACCAGGGAGGGAAGGTGCAAGGTAATGGAATGCGTGATCAACGGACAGTTGGGTTGGTGGCTGGAATCCCATTATCTTCTGACCAACACCCAATGTAGTTCTCGAAGGCATCTTCAGTGCTTGACCACCTAGTGTTGCTATCGATGCAGATCATGTATAGCTTTTTTCGGAATTGTCAGACGGTTGAGATCTTTTTTGACCTCAAGAAGGCTTATGACATGTGTGGGTAGGCAGGGATTTTATGTTCCCTCCACAACTGGAATATACATAGATGCCTACCGTTGTCCATCCAAGAGTTTATGTGGGACTGTGTTTTATGAGTATGGGTTGGCTCGATTTTTTCTAACCATTTTATTCAAGAGTAAGTGAGTGAGTGTGTAGTGTTTAAGGGCCCGTCGACAACTAGGTCATTTGGGCCCGAAGTTAAGAAGAAGAAAAACACATTAAAAACAAATCTAGAGAAGAAAAGTTGAAATGTGCTAAAAACCCTTACAAAGGCACACACGAGAAAAGGCCCGGGTGATAAAACCAAGGCTAAAAGGTTAAAAAACTAAAAACACACACACAAAAAGTGGTCCCATATGGTAAAAGTCAGAGTCTAAAAAGTTAAAAAGGCTAAAATTGCACACACGCATGTAACAGGTCAGATGTCTTTGCTGAGGCCAATTGAGGCAACAAAGCGTAGCACCATATCGACGGAATTGGTGTCGTCGCATATTATGGCAGGTAAGGAGGTACCCAAGCCGATGGATTGCCGTTCACGATGAAATTTCGGACAATCAAGCAACACATGTGCCACAGACAGACGAACATCGCAGGTCTGACATATAGCAGCTGGCTCAGCGCGTAGAAGGTAGCCATGTGTTAGCCGCGTGTGACCGATACGCAAGCGCGTAAGGATAACCTCGCGTCGCCGGTTTGGCTGGCAAGATGTGAGCCATGGCTGAACCGTGTCTTTGAGTTTGCGAAGCTTCGTACCTGCTAAGTTTTGCCAAAATTGCTGCCAAGCTAAAAGAAGAGACCTGCGAAAGTAACGTGAAACATCCCCTGAGGGCACAGCCGCTTCCGAATAATCCTGCAAGGAGCAGGCAGTCTTGGCAGACCTATCCGCTACCTCATTACCTGCAATACCGACATGACCTGGAACCCACGTGAAGATGAACTGGTAGCTGCAAGCAATCAATTCAGAAAGGCGAGATTGAATACGCATAACGAGTGATGAGGAGCCAGTATACTGCTGCAGAGCCTATAGGGCACTCAAGGAATCGCTGCAAACAAGAAAACTACCAGGTGCTAAAAGCGAGATAAAATCTAGAAAGTAAAAGATAGCGTACAGTTCGGCGGTGAATACAGAACTGGCGTCCGCAAGTCGATAATTATGTGTTACTCCATTGAAATAAAAGGCACAACCTGTAGCTCCTGCCAGCTGGGAGCCGTCAGTGAATACCGGTGCATATGCCCGGTAATTGCTTAAAAGTTCGTAAAACAGTCGCTGAAATACCTCCGGAGCTGTCGAACGTTTCACAAGGTTGGAGAGGGTCAGGTCGAAACTGGGACGCCTCAGTTGCCAAGCAGGTTCCGGATAACCAAAAACACGCTCCACAGGAGGCAATCTGAGACCCCTATCGGAGAGCAGTTCACGAAACCGAATACCACAGGGGCGTAAAGCAGTGGCGTTCCTCAGATAGCGGTGTGAATAATCCGGGCGTAACACAGGGTTAAAACAACGATGGCGGGGGTTCGCAGACAACTTAGCAGGATACGAACAAAGTAAAAATCAGCGACGCACTGCCAGTGGGGGTTCACCAGCATCGGCATACAAGCATTCCACGCGACTAGTGCGGAAGGCTCCTGTAGCAAGACGTAAACCGATATGATGAACGGTGTCTAAAAGGCGAAGTTTAGAGGCGGTCGCTGCGCCGTAAATAAAACAACCGTAGTCTAGTTTTGAGCGAACGAGTGAACGGTACAAACGCAGCATCACTGAACGATCGCCGCCCCACGACGCACCAGAAAGCAGTTTGAGGATCCGCAGCGATCGGTCACAGGAGACACGAAGGTATCGGATGTGGGGTACCCAAGAAAGTTCACGGTCTAGGTGGAGACCTAAGAACTTCAAGGACGGAACGAAAGGCAGTGGCACACCGTTCAATTGGAGGTCAGGAGGAGGGTGTACTCCGCGAAGACGGTGGAAGTGTATGCACTGAGTTTTCGTAGGGGAAAAACGAAAACCATTGCGAAGCGCCCAACCAGCGATGGAGTTTATGGAGAGCTGGAGTTGTTCGAGATGTTCAGTGCTGTAGGAGCGATAGTACAGCGCAAAGTCATCCACATACAGTGACGATGATATCCCACTACGAATCACGCTAGCAATGCCGTTGATGGCCACGGCAAAAAGCATAACGCTAAGAACGGAACCTTGGGGTACACCGTTCTTATGAATCTTCAGACGCGAGAGAGTATTGCCAATACGGACACGAAAGCGGCGCAGCTACAGAAAGTTGCACAGAAATAGGGCCAGATGGCCGCGTAACCCTGAATTGTGCAAATTACGCAAAATACCATATCGCCAAGTAGTGTCGTAAGCCCTCTCGAGGTCAAAAAAGACACTCACGACTTATTGCTTCAGAAGGAAAGCATTCCGTACATAAGCTTCCACACGCGCCAGGTTATCAACGCTTGAACGACCGCGACGGAATCCGCACTGCTCGGAACAGAGCACTTCGTTCGCCTCCAACCACCAAGTAAACCGAATACTGATCATGCGTTCCAAGGTCTTGCAAATGACGCTCGTCAGGCAAATCGGCCGGTAAGAGGATGGAAGGGTCCGGTCTTTGCCAGGACGAGGGATAGGAATGACAATACCCTCTCGCCACACAGGCGGGAAAACTTGTTCGCGCCAAATGCGGTTATAGAGGTCCAGAAGGAATGTAACGGCTGCAGGTGGGAGGTGAAGCAACATTTGTCGGTGAATATCATCGGGACCAGGAGAAGAGTCCCTCGCAGCGTGTAAAGCATGAGTTAGTTCCGCAAGGGTGAAGGGTGCATTGTACGGCTCACTAGAGTCACTAGTAAAATCAAGGCGAAATCTCTCAGCAGCTTCCTTAATGGGAAGAAATGCATTGTCGTAATTGCCCGTTGCACTTGTCGCAGCGAAGGAGGTGGCTAGAACGTCGGCAACATCCCGTTCGCTGGTGAAGGTGGAGCCGTGAACAGTAAGGCCAGGGATGTATGTCCTGAGACATTTGCCGGTCATGCGGCGCAACGAAGTCCACACTCTCTGTGAGGAGCTCCTGCGAGAAAGCGAGGAGACATATGCTTTCCACGAACTCCGCTTGGCATTACGAAAGATATAGCGCGCCTTAGCCCGGGCGCGTTTGAAAGCAACAAAGTTCTCCGCCGTCGGGTGTAGGTGGAAAAGACGAATAGCTTTTTTACGTGCCTTTAATGCCAAGTTGCAGTCTTCTATCCACCACGGCACTGGAATACGCCGAGGGGTAGAACAGCTGCTAGGAATACTGGATTCTGCGGCGAGCAAAACCGAGCAAGTAAAATACTCCACCATGTCTTCTATGGAGGTACAGCCATCGGAATTGAGATTGAGCAGAGAGGAAAACTTTTCCCAATCAGCTTTGGAGATAATCCAGCGGGGATGTTGAGTGGGTAAGGGATATTGTCCCGAAAAACGAATGTCAATGGGGAAATGATCACTGCCGTGAAGATCGGAAAATACCGACCAATCCACGAAGGGTAGTAAAGCAGGGCTGCAGAAAGTTACATTTAGGGCGGATAGGGTGCCATATGCAGAAGATAAGAATGTGGGTGCACCGGAGTTTAAGAGTAATAAACCAGACCTGTCGCAAACGTCTGCTATTATTGTACCTCGAGCATCGTCAGCAGAACAACCCCAAAGAACATTGCAAGCATTGACATCGCCCAAAAAGTTCAGCGGCGGGGGAATTTGTGCTAACAATGCCTGAAGCTCAGTGTCTGAGATCACATCGTGCGGCGGCAAATAGACATTGCAAACAGAAAAGGAGATGGAAGGATATGTTACGCGCACAGCTACCGCTTGTAGCGGGGTGTTGAGTGCAATACTGGCGGCAAGGATGGTAGGAGCCACGAGAGTACCAACACCATTACAAGCACGCTGGCCACCAACAAAGTCGTGTCTGAAGGATTGAAAATGACGAAGTGGAAGGGTATGGTGGGGATGTAAGAGGGTTTCCTGGAGACAGAGGATTGAGGGTGAACGCTTGTTGATTATACGTTGAAGGTCTGGTAGACGGGCCCTGATCCCATTGACATTCCACTGGATTATATCCATGGTGAGATAGAAATTAAGGTGGTGTAATTTCTTTCTTTCTCACCTTAGCAGATTTAGCTCCAACTATCCTAAAATCCGTGTCTTCCTCAGACTCCACTGGTGGTCGGGAGTCAGAAGAAGTCTTTCGGTTCGCAGAACGAGAGCGGGACGTTGCCCAAGTTCGGCTCATCGGTCTACTACGTTGACAGGAACGATCTCTGGCGAAGGATGAACAAGAGCACATGGGTTAGTCGACGGCTGAGATTACTGCTGTGATGATGATGATAATGGTGTTTAAGGCCGCTCAACTGCCGAGGTCATAAGCGCCCTTATGATTAAAACTTGGCAATAGGCAGTAAGAAAATACCAAACAAAAAAGTAAACACAGGTAAAAGAGCTAACACAGTTGAAACGGAAAAAACAGAACTGTCCAGCCCTCTAACCAGAGCTGGATATAAAACTCCATCTAAAATCAACACATTAAAACCAAAAGAGTTTAAAAAAAAAACCGCTATCACACTAAAACGTCAAGGTAAAAGAAACTTTTGCTAAAAATTTAAAAACCCTGTCCACTGCTCTTGGGTCATCTGCCAGGACCTCAGCAAGAGAGGCCGGCATGCCCATAGATGACCGAATGTGTGCCAGGTGACCTCACTCCATCAACACATGACTGTGCCTCCCCACAGAGCGCACAGACAGGAGCAGATTCACGTTTAAAAAGGTAACTGTGAGTAAAAATACAGTGGCCAATTCTTAGCCGAACTAGTTCTACCTCCTCCCGGCGCAATAAAATAGAGGAGGTTACCCAGTTGACAGGGAGATCCTTCACCTCTCGCAGCTTATTACCACGGAGAGCCGACCACTCCGCATGCCAAGTCGTAAAAACGGCTCTCCGTACAGCCACTCTAAAATCTTCTGCTGTTGAATGGGTAATCGTAACACTGGGCGCTGTGACTGCCAATTTCGCTGCCAAATCCGCCGTGTCATTCCCTGGCAAGCCAACGTGTCCAGGAATCCATGCGCACTCCACATTAAAACCAGAAGCGTGCAAAATGTGGAGAACGTCCTGGATGCGCTGCACCAAAGGATGGTAATTGTACAGCTCACGAATGCTCTGGTCGAATATACAGAAGGGCTTGATAAATAGCATATAGCTCGGCAGAATATATGGATGTGCAACTAGGCAAGGCGTAAGTAGAAGTTGCGGTGCCAGTGACAAAGGCACATCCAACACCGTCGGGGCTCTTACTACCATCGGTGTAAATACAAATACGGCCACTGTATTTGGATAAAAATTCTAAAAAGCAACGACGAATACTATCAAGAGGCGTAACAGATTTCCCGTAGAGCGTCATCCCGAGATCGACATGGGAGGTAGCACGTAACCAAGGGGGGTGTATACTCTCTCCCTTGGATAACAGCCGAGGAATGTCAACATGGTGCTGGCGTAGAAGCTCAAGGAAACGAAAACCTGCTGGCCTGGGGCTCAGAGAGCGGAGGCAGTATCGCTCGTGCAGCTCAGGGGAGAAAAACGCGTGATAAGTTGGATGCCCAGGCATACACTTCAGCCCACAGCCATAATTAGCAAGCAGGACATCACGCCGACAACGCAGAGGAGATTCACCCGATTCGGCGTAGAGGCTAACAACTGGGCTCGTTGGAAAAGCTCCAACGGCCACACGGATGCCCTGGTTATGGACTGTGTCTAATCTTCTGAGCACTGAAGGTCGAGCTGAAGAATACACAATGCTGCCATAGTCCAACTTTGAACGAATCACAGCACGATAAAGACGGAGCAATGCCGTCCGATCCGCACCCCAAGATTTGCCACTTAGTATCCGTAAAAGATTTAGAGAACGGTCACATCGTGCTCTAAGCTGTGCTATTTGTGGTGCCCAACAAAGTTTCCGATCGAAGATCAAACCAAGGAATCTCGCCTCGTCTGCGAAAGGAAGTAAATCTGGCCCGAGTCGAAGAGACGGCGGCATTTGCCACTTACGGCGCCAGAAGTTAACGCAGACTGTCTTCTCAGCGGAGAAACGAAAACCGTGTTTCGAGCTCCAAGCATAGAGATTGTCCAAACACCGTTGGAGACGGCGTTCCAAAAACGGTGTACGCTGAGAAGTACAGAAGATGGCAAAGTCGTCCACGAATAAACAGGAAGAGACACCTTGAGGCACACATAGTGATATGGAATTTATCGCAATAGCAAATAGAGTCACGCTGAGTACCGAGCCCTGCGGCACTCCGTTCTCTTGAATAAAATGGTTAGAAAAAACCGAGCCCACCCTCACTCGAAAAACGCGGTCCCGCATAAACTCCTGAATGACCAACGGTAGGCTTCCACGTATGTTCCAGTTGTGCAGATATTCCCGCCCGCCAACACGTGTCGTAGGCCTTCTCGAGGTCAAAAAATATCCCAACTGTGGGGCTGTTCTTAAGAAACCCGTCCATAATCTGAGTTGACAGAGAGACAAGGTGGTCAGCAGTTGAACGTCGTCGTCGAAACCCACACTGGATGTCCGTCAGAAGATTGTGGGATTCCAGCCACCACACCAACCGTCCATTGATCATGCGTTCCATCACCTTGAACACGCAACTGATGAGGGAAATAGGACGGTAACTGGAAGGAAGATGGCGGTCCTTTCCAGGTTTAAGAATGGGTATGATGGTGGCCTCCCGCCACTTGTCTGGAAAAATGCCATCAACCCAGACACGATTATAGACCTCGAGTAGGAAATCTTTGCCATCAGGAGAGAGATGTTGCAACATTTGGACGTGGATACCATCTGGACCTGGTGCTGAGTGTCGTGAAGAGGAGAGTGCATTGTCTAGCTCTGCTAGGGTGAAAAGGCGATTATAATCCTCAAGGTTGCCAGAAAGAAACGAGAACTCTTGAGATTCCACCTGATTCTTAACTGTAAGAAACTCAGGGGAATAATTGCCTGAGCTAGACACCTGAGCGAAAGCACTGCCTAAAGTATTCGCCACGTCAAATATATCAACAACAGCTTCGCTAGCTGTTTTGAGACCGGCGATGGGCATATTGTTCGGTTTCCCAGCCACACGTCTTAACTTATCCCATACGACAGAGGAAGGTGTATGTCGATTAAAGGAACCCACGAATTTATTCCATGACATCTTTTTGCTATCCTTAATAACCCGCCTAGAATGTGCACGCATCCGTTTATAGTGTATCAGGTTATCCAGTGTAGGAAAACGCTGGAAAACCCGTAGAGCTCGTCTGCGAGCGCGAATAGCATCCCGACAGTCATCGGTCCACCAAGGTACCGGAAATCGACGGCTGTAGCCAGTCGAACGCGGAATGGATTGCTCAGCAGCAGAAACAATGGTCCCTGTGAGATGTTCGACCATGTGCTTCACAGAGTCGTGCTCTTCGTAGCTAAATTCCGCCAAGTGGGACTACAGTTCCCAGCTGGCGTGGTCTAGGCGCCAACTAGGTAAACGGGTGGAACATACAACGGGTGTCAATACACTAATACGACAAGGAAAGTGGTCACTAGAATGCAAATCCGAGATGATATTCCAGCATAAGGTGACTGCTAGCTGAGGGGAACAAATTGCAATGGCAATGTGTGAAAAACTATGAAATGCGTCAGAAAGAAAGGTGGGCTCTCCGGTGTTCAAGAGAGCAAGATTCTGGCTATCCAAGAAGTCTTTAAGTAGCCAACCTCTCGCACAAGCCCGAGGAGAGCCCCAAAGAGGGTGATGGGCATTCACGTCGCCTACCAATAAAAAGGGTGGTGGCAACTGCGAAATGAGGTGTTCTAAGTCGCTCTGCGAGAGGTCCGCAGATGGAGGCAAATAGATACTACAAATGGTGAATGAAACAGAGGGTAGCTTAATGCTTACAGCAACGGACTGGATTGCAGATTGTATGGGTACGGAGTTGGCAAAAACATCATCTCGAATAAGCATCATAGTGCCCCCATGTGCCGGGACACCGTCCTCCGGGGATAAATCACATCGTACGGAGGAGTACTGCCTGATGGTAACGGTGTCCTGTGGACGGAGCTTCGTCTCTTGTAAGCATACAGCCAAGGGTTCATGCTGGCGCAGCAACAAGTCAAGCTCTGGTCGATGTGGTCGAATTCCGCGTATGTTCCAATGGAGGATAGCCATTGAGTATATTATGGGATAAGTTTCAAATCGAAAGACGCTTCTGCAGATTGGGATTAGCTGGTCGGTTCAATTTGTTCTTCTTAGGAGTTGGGCTAGTACTATTTTCAGGAGCACGATCCTGCCGTTTCCGCACTGTCCCTCTGGCAGTGGCGGCAGAATCCTCCTGGTCCATCTCCTCCACAAGGGAGGTCCCTTTTTCAAGAGCAAATTTCGGTCCGAGTAGTTCGAACCGATTGGATGTGCTGATCGGCGAAGACGGCCGTCGCCGATTCACGCCCTCCTCCCCAAATGACCCTTCAGAGGAGGATGCACGTGTGGATTTGCGTGTACTTTTCTTACCCTTAGATGACTTGGTAAAAGATTGCACATTCTCTTTCAAGAAGTCTTGTCGTACATACTTGGTCTTAAACTGTTTTTCTGGGGCAGAGGACGTCGTGAATTTACCAGCTTTAGTTCCCGAGGTCGAGGCTTTCGGTGACAAGTGTGCTGGACTATTCTGTAAGCTGGCGGATTTGGCAGATGTTGATACCAACTTGGGTGTAGGTGCCGAAGGCTTTGGCAGCGCTTGGGCTAAAATAACCTTTTCCGCAATTGTAGCCCCGTTCATATCGCCGGTCTGTGTTGCGATTTCCCGACGCGGTACCGGTTTAGCTGCAAATGAGCTATAGGTACCGGACCTCGGGGCAGAGGGTTGGCGGAGTCGCAGGAGCTTCCGGGCTTCCAAGAAGGACACCTTCTCTTTCACCCGCATCTCCTGGATCGCTCGTTCCTCTGCAACACGGGGGCAGTCTCAGGAACTAGATGGGTGTTCCCCGTTACAGTTCACACACGATGGAGCTGAAGCACAAGCCCCATCGTGGGAGATGTCACCGCAGTGGACGCAGGTGGACTTGCCGGTACACAACTCACTAGTGTGACCAAAACGTTGGCATTCAAAGCACCTCAGCGGATTGGGTATATAAGGCCTAACTTCGATGGCTTCATACCCTGCTCTAATCTTTTGAGGCAGATCAACCCGATCAAAAGTAAGAAACAGGGTACGAGTAGGCAGGAATTCACCGTTGATCTTACGTTGTACCCGATAAACAGCTGAGACACCCTGAGTCGCAAGATTTTCTTGGATCTCCTCAATGGACAAACCGTCCAACGCGCGGGTTGTTACCACACCGCGGGAGGAGTTCAGCGACTTGTGCACCTCGACCTTCACTGGATAGCTGGCTAACATGGTGGCTTTAAGTATCCTTGCAGCTTGCGAGGCGGAGTTGGCTTCGACAAGAAGTGTACCATTGCGAGCTCGAACGCAGGATTTAACCGGACCAGCAATGCAATCGAGACCCTTTTGGATAGTAAAAGGGCTCACCGTAAGGAACTTCTTACCTTCCTCTGTCCTATGAATAACCAAGTAGCGAGGACCACATGACTCGACTACTTCCTTTCCAACGTCTTTATTAAGGGGTTTTAGTTTTGGTGCCATAGAAAAAATGGTATAAATTCATCCCCCAGTGCTCCCCACCCACCACGGAGCCCAACGAGGGGTCACCCCACTGGGGTGACAGGGCTACACAGGGGATATAGCGGGCTCGCCGTCCCACTCACCCTGGAGTTCGGTGTAATACCTAGTCCTGGCCGATTGACTAGGGGTGGGTTAGTCCCTAGCCTCCCGTTTAGGCAAATCAGAAACCAAAGCGGTGTATTAGGCTGCGCACCCTCCTCAGTTACTGAAAGACAGAAGCCCAGGCTCAGGTTCGCAACCCTCAACCAAACAGGATATTCCTTTTCACCGACACGGGTCTCCACGCACGGTCTACACGTGGGTGGGCATTTTGACCTTCTGACTCCCTCACCACTCTGAGGTTGCCCACAGAGGGAGTCAAGGTGGCTCGGGACCCCGGGTGCGCCTAACCCGTACCTACCGTAGTAGGCCCCTGGGGGGATTTCTGCTGTGCATCAGAAGTTGTACACTGAGATGCAGATGATTGAGCACGTAAAGGAGCGGCTTCGCACAAGTCAGTTTGCGTCGACGCATCCGCGACAGGCACAGTCTGTAAACCGACGGATTCGACAAGCTTACGGCGAACGGCTGAGGAGTATCCTGTGGTGTTGGCCGGCTTTAGCTGCTCAAAGCGCCGTCTCGCCTCAGGAAAAGTAAGATCTTCCTTCACACGTATTTCTTGTATGCTTTTCTCTGCCAAGTACATGGGACACTGTCGAGAGCTAGACGGATGACTGCCTTCACAGTTTACACAGCACGGTGCGCGCGTACAAACGGTGTCAACGTGTGCCACTAGACCACAACGATCGCAGGTTGCGGGTCGGGCACAGGCGGCTTGGGTATGCCCGAAGCGCTGGCACTTGAAGCACCGCATAGGGTTCGGCACATACGGGCGGACGACAGCACGTTCGTAACCACAGTATATGAACTCCGGAACACTAGTACCCTTGAACGTGAGAAAGATCGTACGCAATGGGTACTCCTTGCCCTCACGTTTACCATGTAGACGGTACGCCTGACAAACTCGCTGTTCTGAAAGATGGGCGGCAATATCTTCATTGGAGAAGTCGTCTAAGCTAGAGGTGGTCACAACTCCTCTACAGGTGTTCCTGGACTTGTGGGGGTAAACTTTGATGCTGTACGATCCCAACAGAGTAGCACGAAGTAGCTTGTCCGATTGGTCTTTATTGTGGACCTCTACCAGTAGCGTACCGTCTCGTAGCCTTGTCGCGTTTTTAACCTTGCCGCAGATCCTGTCAACTTCCCTTTGCACGTAGAATGGACTTATGTCTGAAAATTTCTTCGTTTCGTTCAACATAGCCATAACAATAAACTGGTCAAAATAAGAAAGTGGTTCGCGGTTTGACATATTGAAAAGACCCCCTTCCGGAACCGTCGGCGTCAGCCTGCCATCCGGGGGTTAAAGAAGAAAAGACACCAAGTCTCCACGCTCTGTGCCGTCACGGGAACCATCCCGTGACCGATACCCAAGGCCTACGTCACAAGGGTTACCCTCCAAACACCACTGCTGGTCCATATGCGTATAGCGTTCACCATGCACGCCCCGGTTTTAAGCCCCTACCACAGGAATAGCCTCCTGTGGCTCCCCGCTCTAGGCCGTGCAGCGACAGAACACATGCACGGATTCAGGGGACTTGTGGTTGATTACGCCGGGGCAACGTCAGCGGTAACACGTCCGGCCCGTGAAACCATCCCAATGACGTAACGCGGTCGTCGGAATACCAGCACAGGCCGGGCTTACTAACAAGCTACGTGAATGTACTTGACGGTATGGACGGGCTCCGCACCTAAGGCTACACATAGGGGCAGTGGGGAGGGTGCACCCAACCTTCAAGCCTGGGACCTCCGTAGAGCACACAAATTGGGAGCTGCGCTGGAACCGTGGGACAGGAACCACGGGGATAGTGAAAGATCCCTGCTGGTGAGACAGGAGTTAATAAAGCTAATGCCTTACAAACTACTAAGTTCCATAAGCCTAGAAGAGGAAGAGGGTGATAAAGTAAACAAACGAAACAAACAAATGCAGAACAAAAGACGTGGCAACAGTGAATGGGGATAGGTAGGGTGAAGTGGCGGTGAGCGGCTCGGGAACCCCCGGGTGCGCCAAACCCGTACCTACCGTAGTAGGCCCCTGGGGGGATTTTATTCAAGAGTACGGATAGTGTCATGGCTCGGTACTATCTTTGCTATCTTCTGCACTTCTCAGCATATACCGTTTTTGGAAAACCATCTCCAGCAGTGTTTGGTCAATGTCTATGATTGGAGCTCAAAAAACGGCTTTCATTTCTCACCTGAGAAGACAATCTGAGTTAATTTTTGGCGTAGAAGGTTACAAATGTCACCTTCACTTCATCTCGGACCAGATATACTTCCCTTCACAGATGAAGTGAAATTCCTGGGGTTGATATTCTATCAAAAACTATACTGGTCATCTCATATAGCACAGTAAAGAGAAGTGTGAAAATTATCTGAGTATTTTACAGATACTAAGCGGCAAATCTTGGGGAGCAGATGGGACAGTACTGCTGCGTCTTTATCATGCACTGATCTGATCTAAGTTAGACTATGGATGTTTGATTTATGCCTCAGCACGCCCATCTGTGCTGAGAAAGTTAGATATGGTCCACAATCGGGGCATCCAGGTGGCTGTTGGGGCGTTTCCAACTAGCCCAGTTTGAGCCTCTATGCTGAATCTATCGAATTCTGTCTTTATTGTTGGCGGGAAGTTCTTCTTACTATGGCTGTAGCTTGAAATGCATACCTGCACATCCATCATTTACTCCCTTTTTTGATTCCTATATTGGACGTGCATTATAGAAACCTCTCACATAGTCCAATGCCTGCAGGATTTTGCTTTTGGAAGCTGTTTCAAAAGCACGGTCTTGAAATGCCTGACATGTTTCCAAAAGGGGAGAACATGCTCCCATTTTGGTTACATGCTTCCTCCTATGTAGATCTTGAAATGATGGCTTAGGAGAATTCTTCTACACTTATGTTTAGTATCCATTCTTGTTTTTTAGAATGTTTATGAAAATACAGTTGTCTCAGTTCATATATATATATATATATATATATCAATGGCAGTAAGTGTGCCGATGGAGTTGGATGTGTCTCTGTCACTCAAACCTAACCATTTACTTTCCGTTTGCTGAGTAGCACATCATTTTAATCTGATGATGATGGTGTTTAAGGGCGCTCAACTGCCGAGGTCATAAGCGCCCTTATGATTAAAACTTGGCAATAGCCAGTAAGAAAATACCAAACAAAAAAGTAAACACAAATAAAAGAGCTAACACAGTTGAAACGGAAGTAACAGAAACGTCCAGCCCTCTAACCAGAGCTGGATATAAAACTCCATCTAAAATCAACACATTAAAACCAAAAGAGTTTAAAAAACCGCTATCACACTAAAACGTCAAGGTAAAAGAAAGTTTTGCTAAAAATTTAAAAACCCTGTCCACTGCTCTTGGGTCATCTGCCAGGACCTCAGCAAGAGAGGCCGGCATGCCCATAGATGACCGAATGTGTGCCAGGTGACCACACTCCAGCAACACATGACGAACTGTCTGTGCCTCCCCACAGAGCGCACAGACAGGAGCAGGTTCACGTTTAAAAAGGTAACTGTGAGTAAAAATACAGTGGCCAATTCTTAGCCGAGCTAGTACTACCTCCTCCCGGCGGAATAAACGAGAGGAGGTTACCCAGTTGACAGGGAGGTCCTTCACCTCTCGCAGCTTATTACCACGGAGAGCCGACCACTCCGCATGCCAAGTCGAAAAAACGGCTCTCCGTACAGCCACTCTAAAATCTTCTGCTGTTGAATGGGTAATCGTAACACTGGGCGCTGTGACTGCCGATTTCGCTGCCAAATCCGCCGTGTCATTCCCTGGCAAGCCAACGTGTCCAGGAATCCATGCGCACTCCACATTAAAACCAGAAGCGTGCAAAATGTGGAGGACGTCCTGGATGCGCTGCACCAAAGATGATAATGGTGTTTAAGGGCGCTCAACTGCCGAGGTCATAAGCGCCCTTACGATTAAAACTTGGCAATAGGCAGTAAGAAAAATACCAAAAAAAAAAGGAAAAAACACAAGTAAAAGAGCTAACACAGTTGAAACGGAAGTAACAGAACGGCCCAGCCCTCTAAACAGAGCTGGATATAAAACACCATCTAAAATCAACACATTAAAATTAAAAGAGTTTAAAAAAAAACTGCTATCACACTAAAACGTCAAGGTAAAAGAAAGTTTTGCTAAAAATTTAAAAACCCTGTCCACTGCTCTTGGGTCATCTGCCAGGACCTCAGCAAGAGAGGCCGGCATGCCCATAGATGACCGAATGTGTGCCAGGTGACCACACTCCAGCAACACATGACGAACTGTCTGTGCCTCCCCACAGAGCGCACAGACAGGAGCAGGTTCACGTTTAAAAAGGTAACTGTGCGTAAAAATACAGTGGCCAATTCTTAGCCGAGCTAGTACTACCTCCTCCCGGCGGAATAAACGAGAGGAGGTTACCCAGTTGATAGGGAGGTCCTTCACCTCTCGCAGCTTATTACCACGGAGAGCCGACCACTCCGCATGCCAAGTCGAAAAAACGGCTCTCCGTACAGCCACTCTAAAATCTTCTGCTGTTGAATGGGTAATCGTAACACTGGGCGCTGTGACTGCCGATTTCGCTGCCAAATCTGCCGTGTCATTCCCTGGCAAGCCAACGTGTCCAGGAATCCATGCGCACTCCACATTAAAACCAGAAGCGTGCAAAATGTGGAGAACGTCCTGGATGCGCTGCACCAAAGGATGGTAATTGTACAGCTCACGAATGCTCTGAAGGGCACTAAGGGAATCACTAAGAATAAGGCAGTCACCTAATTTTCGACGTCGAATATACAGAAGGGCTTGATAAATAGCATATAGCTCGGCAGAATATATAGAGGTGCAACTAGGCAAGCCGTAAGTAGAAGTTGCGGTGCCAGTTACAAAGGCACATCCAACACCGTCGGGGCTCTTACTACCATCGGTGTAAATACAAATACGGCCACTGTATTTGGATAAAAATTCTAAAAAGCAACGACGAATACTATCAAGAGGCGTAACAGATTTCCCGTAGAGCGTCATCCCGAGATCGACATGGGAGGTAGCGCGTAACCAAGGGGGGTGTATACTCTCTCCCTTGGATAACAGCCGAGGAATGTCAACATGGTGCTGGCGTAGAAGCTCACGGAAACGAAAACCTGCTGGCCTGGGGCTCAGAGAGCGGAGGCAGTATCGTTCGTGCAGCTCAGGGGAGAAAAACGCGTGATAAGTTGGATGCCCAGGCATACACTTCAGCCCACAGCCATAATTAGCAAGCAGGACATCACGCCGACAACGCAGAGGAGGTTCTCCCGATTCGGCGTAGAGGCTAACAACTGGGCTCGTTGGCAAAGCTCCAACGGCCACACGGATGCCCTGGTTATGGACTGTGTCTAACCTTCTGAGCACTGAAGGTCGAGCTGAAGAATACACAATGCTGCCATAGTCCAACTTCGAACGAATCACAGCACGATAAAGACGGAGCAATGCCGTCCGATCCGCACCCCAAGACTTGCCACTTAGTATCCGTAAAAGATTTAGAGAACGGTCACATCGTGCTCTAAGCTGTGCTATTTGTGGTGCCCAACAAAGTTTCCGATCGAAGATCAAACCAAGGAATCTCGCCTCGTCTGCGAAAGGAAGTAGATCTGGCCCGAGTCGAAGAGACGGCGGCATTTGCCACTTACGGCGCCAGAAGTTAACGCAGACTGTCTTCTCAGCGGAGAAACGAAAACCGTGTTTCGAGCTCCATGCATAGAGATTGTCCAAACACCGCTGGAGACGGCGTTCCAAAAACGGTGTACGCTGAGAAGTACAGAAGATGGCAAAGTCGTCCACGAATAAACAGGAAGAGACACCTTGAGGCACACATAGTGATATGGAATTTATCGCAATAGCAAATAGAGTCACGCTGAGTACCGAGCCCTGCGGCACTCCGTTCTCTTGAATAAAATGGTTAGAAAAAACCGAACCCACCCTCACTCGAAAAACGCGGTCCCGCATAAACTCCTGAATGACCAACGGTAGGCGTCCACGTATGTTCCAGTTGTGCAGAGAACGCAATATTCCCGCCCGCCAGCACGTGTCGTAGGCCTTCTCGAGGTCAAAAAATATCCCAACTGTGGGGCTGTTCTTAAGAAACCCGTCCATAATCTGAGTTGACAGAGAGACAAGGTGGTCAGCAGTTGAACGTCGTCGTCGAAAGCCACACTGGATGTTCGTCAGAAGATTGTGGGATTCCAGCCACCACACCAACCGTCCATTGATCATGCGTTCCATCACCTTGCACACGCAACTGGTGAGGGAAATAGGACGGTAACTGGAAGGAAGATGGCGGTCCTTTCCAGGTTTAAGAATGGGTATGATGGTGGCCTCCCGCCACTTGTCTGGAAAAATGCCATCAACCCAGACACGATTATAGACCTCGAGTAGGAAATCTTTGCCATCAGGAGAGAGATGTTGCAACATTTGGACGTGGATACCATCTGGACCTGGTGCTGAGTGTCGTGAAGAATAGAGTGCATTGTCTAGCTCTGCCAGGGTGAAAAGGCGATTATAATCCTCAAGGTTGCCAGAAAGAAACGAGAATTCTTGAGATTCCACCTGGTTCTTAACTGTAAGAAACTCAGGGGAATAGTTGCCTGAGCTAGACACCTGAGCGAAAGCACTGCCTAAAGTATTCGCCACGTCAAATGTATCAACAACAGCTCCGGTAGGTGTTTTGAGACCGGCGATGGGCATATGGTTCGGTTTCCCAGCCACACGTCTTAACTTATCCCATACGACAGAGGAAGGTGTATGTCGATTAAAGGAACCCACGAATTTATTCCATGACATCTTTTTGCTATCCTTAATAACCCGCCTAGAATGTGCACGCATCCGTTTATAGTGTATCAGGTTATCCAGTGTAGGAAAACGCTGGAAAACCCGTAGACCTCGTCTGCGAGCGCGAATAGCATCCCGACAGTCAGCGGTCCACCAAGGTACCGGAAATCGACGGCTGTAGCCAGTCGAACGCGGAATGGATTGCTCAGCAGCAGAAAGAATGGTCCCTGTAAGATGTTCGACCAAGTGGTTCACAGAGTCGTGCTCTTCGTAGCTAAATTCAGCCAAGTGGGAGTACAGTTCCCAGCTGGCGTGGTCTAGGCGCCAACTAGGTAAACGGGTGGAACATACAACGGGTGTCAAGACACTAATACGACAAGGAAAGTGGTCACTAGAATGCAAATCCGAGATGATATTCCAGCATAAGGTGACTGCCAGCTGAGGGGAACAAATTGCAATGTCAATGTGTGAAAAACTATGAAATGCGTCAGATAGAAAGGTGGGCTCTCCGGTGTTCAAGAGAGCAAGATTCTGACTATCCAAGAAGTCTTTAAGTAGCGTACCTCTCGCACAAGCCCGAGGAGAGCCCCAAAGAGGGTGATGGGCATTCACGTCGCCTACCAATAAAAAGGGTGGTGGCAACTGCGAAATGAGGTGTTCTAAGTCGCTGTGCGAGAGGTTCGCAGATGGAGGCAAATAGATACTGCAAATGGTGAATGAAGCGGAGGGTAGCTTAATGCTGACAGCAACGGACTGGATTGCAGATTGTATGGGTACGGAGTTGGCAAAAATATCATCTCGAATAAGCATCATAGTGCCCCCGTGTGCCGGGACACCGTCCTCCGGGGATAAATCACATCGTACGCAGGAGTACTGCCTGATGGTAACGGTGTCCTGTGGACGGAGCTTCGTCTCTTGTAAACATACAGCCAAGGGTTCATGCTGGCGCAGCAACAAGTCAAGCTCTGGTCGATGTGGTCGAATTCCGCGTATGTTCCAATGGAGGATAGCCATTGAGTATATTATGGGATAAGTTTCAAATCGAAAGACGCTTCTGCAGATTGGGATTAGCTGGTCGGTTCAATTTGTTCTTCTTAGGCGTTGGGCTAGTACTATTTTCAGGAGCACGATCCTGCCGTTTCCGCACTGTCCCTCTGGCAGTGGCGGCAGAATCTTCCTGGTCCATCTCCTCCACAAGGGAGGTCCCTTTTTCAAGAGCAGTTTTCGGTCCAAGTAGTTCGAACCGATTGGATGTGCTGATCGGCGAAGACGGCCGTCGCCGATTCACGCCCTCCTCCCCAGATGACCCTTCAGAGGAGGATACACGTGTGGAGTTGCGTGAACTTTTCTTACCTTTAGATGACTTGGTAATAGATTGCACATTCTCTTTCAAAAAGTCTTGTCGTACATACTTGGTCTTAAACTGTTTTTCTGGGGCAGAAGACGTCGTGAATTTAATAGCTTTAGTTCCGGAGGTCGAGGCTTTAGGTGAAAAGTGTGCAGGACTATTCTGTAAGCTGGCGGATTTGGCAGATGTTGATACCAACTTCGGTGTAGGTGCCGAAGGCTTTGGCAGCGCTTGGGCTAAAATAACCTTTTCCGCAATTGTAGCCCCGTTCATATCGCCGGTCTGTGTTGCGATTTCCCGACGCGGTACCGGTTTAGCTGCAACTGAGCTATAGGTACCGGACCTCGGGGCAGAGGGTTGGCGGAGTCGCAGGAGCTTCCGGGCTTCCAAGAAGGACACCTTCTCTTTCACCCGTATCTCCTGGATCGCTCGTTCCTCTGCAAAACGGGGGCAGTCTCGGGAACTAGATGGGTGTTCCCCGTTACAGTTCACACACGATGGAGCTGAAGCACAGGCCCCATCGTGAGAGATGTCACCGCAGTGGACGCAGGTGGACTTGCCGGTACACAACTCACTAGTGTGACCAAAACGTTGGCATTTAAAGCACCTCAGCGGATTGGGTATATAAGGCCTAACTTCGATGGCTTCATACCCTGCTCTAATCTTTTGAGGCAGATCCACCCGATCAAAAGTAAGAAACAGGGTACGAGTAGGCAGGAATTCACCGTTGATCTTACGTTGTACCCGATAAACAGCTGAGACACCCTGAGTCGCAAGATTTTCTTTGATCTCCTCAATGGACAAACCGTCCAACGCGCGGGTTGTTATTACACCGCGGGAGGAGTTCAGCGACTTGTGCACCTCGACCTTCACTGGATAGCTGGCTAACATGGTGGCTTTAAGTATTCTTGCAGCTTGCGAGGCGGAGTTGGCTTCGACAAGAAGTGTACCATTGCGAGCTCGGACGCAGGATTTAACAGGACCAGCAATGGCATCGAGACCCTTTTGGATAGTAAAAGGGCTCACCGTAAGGAACTTCTTCCCTTCCTCTGTCCTATGAATGACCAAGTAGCGAGGACCACATGACTCGACTACTTCCTTTCCAACGTCTTTATTAAGGGGTTTTTGTTTTGGTGCCATAGAAAAAATGGTATAAATTCATCCCCCAGTGCTCCCCACCCACCACGGAGCCCAACGAGGGGTCACCCCACTGGGGTGACAGGGCTACACAGGGGATATAGCGGGCTCGCCGTCCCACTCACCCTGGAGTTCGGTGTAATACCTAGTCCTGGCCGATTGACTAGGGGTGGGTTAGTCCCTAGCCTCCCGTTTAGGCAAATCAGAAACCAAAGCGGTGATGATGATGATGATGGTGTTTAAGGGCGCTCAACTGCCGTGGTCATAAGCGCCCTTAATATTAAAACTTGGCAATAGCCAGTAAGAAAATACCAAACAAAAAAGTAAACACAAATAAAAGAGCTAACACAGTTGAAACGGAAGTAACAGAAACGTCCAGCCCTCTAACCAGAGCTGGATATAAAACTCCATCTAAAATCAACACATTAAAACCAAAAGAGTTTAAAAAACCGTTATCACACTAAAACGTCAAGGTAAAAGAAAGTTTTGCTAAAAATTTAAAAACCCTGTCCACTGCTCTTGGGTCATCTGCCAGGACCTCAGCAAGAGAGGCCGGCATGCCCATAGATGACCGAATGTGTGCCAGGTGACCACACTCCAGCAACACATGGCGAACTGTCTGTGCCTCCCCACAGAGCGCACAGACAGGAGCAGGTTCACGTTTAAAAAGGTAACTGTGAGTAAAAATACAGTGGCCAATTCTTAGCCGAGCTAGTACTACCTCCTCCCGGCGGAATAAACGAGAGGAGGTTACCCAGTTGACAGGGAGGTCCTTCACCTCTCGCAGCTTATTACCACGGAGAGCCGACCACTCCGCATGCCAAGTCGAAAAAACGGCTCTCCGTACAGCCACTCTAAAATCTTCTGCTGTTGAATGGGTAATCGTAACACTGGGCGCTGTGACTGCCGATTTCGCTGCCAAATCCGCCGTGTCATTCCCTGGCAAGCCAACGTGTCCAGGAATCCATGCGCACTCCACATTAAAACCACAAGCGTGCAAAATGTGGAGAACGTCCTGGATGCGCTGCACCAAAGGATGGTAATTGTACAGCTCACGAATGCTCTGAAGGGCACTAAGGGAATCACTAAGAATAAGGCAGTCACCTAATTTTCGACGTCGAATATACAGAAGGGCTTGATAAATAGCATATAGCTCGGCAGAATATATAGATGTGCAACTAGGCAAACCGTAAGTAGAAGTTGCGGTGCCAGTTACAAAGGCACATCCAACACCGTCGGGGCTCTTACTACCATCGGTGTAAATACAAATACGGCCACTGTATTTGGATAAAAATTCTAAAAAGCAACGACGAATACTATCAAGAGGCGTAACAGATTTCCCGTAGAGCGTCATCCCGAGATCGACATGGGAGGTAGCGCGTAACCAAGGGGGGTGTATATTCTCTCCCTTGGATAACAGCCGAGGAATGTCAACATGGTGCTGGCGTAGAAGCTCACGGAAACGAAAACCTGCTGGCCTGGGGCTCAGAGAGCGGAGGCAGTATCGCTCGTGCAGCTCAGGGGAGAAAAACGCGTGATAAGTTGGATGCCCAGGCATACACTTCAGCCCACAGCCATAATTAGCAAGCAGGACATCACGCCGACAACGCAGAGGAGGTTCTCCCGATTCGGCGTAGAGGCTAACAACTGGGCTCGTTGGAAAAGCTCCAACGGCCACACGGATGCCCTGGTTATGGACTGTGTCTAACCTTCTGAGCACTGAAGCTCGAGCTGAAGAATACACAATGCTGCCATAGTCCAACTTCGAACGAATCACAGCACGATAAAGACGGAGCAATGTCGTCCGATCCGCACCCCAAGACTTGCCACTTAGTATCCGTAAAAGATTTAGAGAACGGTCACATCGTGCTCTAAGCTGTGCTATTTGTGGTGCCCAACAAAGTTTCCGATCGAAGATCAAACCAAGGAATCTCGCCTCGTCTGCGAAAGGAAGTAAATCTGGCCCGAGTCGAAGAGACGGCGGCATATGCCACTTACGGCGCCAGAAGTTAACGCAGACTGTCTTCTCAGCGGAGAAACGAAAACCGTGTTTCGAGCTCCATGCATAGAGATTGTCCAAACACCGCTGGAGACGGCGTTCCAAAAACGGTGTACGCTGAGAAGTACAGAAGATGGCAAAGTCGTCCACGAATAAACAGGAAGAGACACCTTGAGGCACACATAGTGATATGGAATTTATCGCAATAGCAAATAGAGTCACGCTGAGTACCGAGCCCTGCGGCACTCCGTTCTCTTGAATAAAATGGTTAGAAAAAACCGAACCCACCCTCACTCGAAAAACGCGGTCCCGCATAAACTCCTGAATGACCAACGGTAGGCGTCCACGTATGTTCCAGTTGTGCAGAGAACGCAATATTCCCGCCCGCCAACACGTGTCGTAGGCCTTCTCGAGGTCAAAAAATATCCCAACTGTGGGGCTGTTCTTAAGAAACCCGTCCATAATCTGAGTTGACAGAGAGACAAGGTGGTCAGCAGTTGAACGTCGTCGTCGAAAGCCACACTGGATGTTCGTCAGAAGATTGTGGGATTCCAGCCACCACACCAACCGTCCATTTATCATGCGTTCCATCACCTTGCAAACGCAACTGGTGAGGGAAATAGGACGGTAACTGGAAGGAAGATGGCGGTCCTTTCCAGGTTTAAGAATGGGTATGATGGTGGCCTCCCGCCACTTGTCTGGAAAAATGCCATCAACCCAGACACGATTATAGACCTCGAGTAGGAAATCTTTGCCATCAGGAGAGAGATGTTGCAACATTTGGACGTGGATACCATCTGGGCCTGGTGCTGAGTGTCGTGAAGAGGAGAGTGCATTGTCTAGCTCTGCCAGGGTGAAAAGGCGATTATAATCCTCAAGGTTGCCAGAAAGAAACGAGAATTCTTGAGATTCCACCTGGTTCTTAACTGTAAGAAACTCAGGGGAATAGTTGCCTGAGCTAGACACCTCAGCGAAAGCACTGCCTAAGGTATTCGCCACGTCAAATGTATCAACAACAGCTCCGGTAGGTGTTTTGAGACCGGCGATGGGCATATGGTTCGGTTTCCCAGCCACACGTCTTAACTTATCCCATACGACAGAGGAAGGTGTATGTCGATTAAAGGAACCCACGAATTTATTCCATGACATCTTTTTGCTATCCTTAATAACCCGCCTAGAATGTGCACGCATCCGTTTATAGTGTATCAGGTTATCCAGTGTAGGAAAACGCTGGAAAACCCGTAGAGCTCGTCTGCGAGCGCGAATAGCATCCCGACAGTCAGCGGTCCACCAAGGTACCGGAAATCGACGGCTGTAGCCAGTCGAACGCGGAATGGATTGCTCAGCAGCAGAAAGAATGGTCCCTGTAAGATGTTCGACCAAGTGGTTCACAGAGTCGTGCTCTTCGTAGCTAAATTCAGCCAAGTGGGAGTACAGTTCCCAGCTGGCGTGGTCTAGGCGCCAACTAGGTAAACGGGTGGAACATACAACGGGTGTCAAGACACTAATACGACAAGGAAAGTGGTCACTAGAATGCAAATCCGAGATGATATTCCAGCATAAGGTGACTGCCAGCTGAGGGGAACAAATTGCAATGTCAATGTGTGAAAAACTATGAAATGCGTCAGATAGAAAGGTGGGCTCTCCGGTGTTCAAGAGAGCAAGATTCTGACTATCCAAGAAGTCTTTAAGTAGCGTACCTCTCGCACAAGCCCGAGGAGAGCCCCAAAGAGGGTGATGGGCATTCACGTCGCCTACCAATAAAAAGGGTGGTGGCAACTGCGAAATGAGGTGTTCTAAGTCGCTGTGCGAGAGGTCCGCAGATGGAGGCAAATAGATACTGCAAATGGTGAATGAAGCGGAGGGTAGCTTAATGCTGACAGCAACGGACTGGATTGCAGATTGTATGGGTACGGAGTTGGCAAAAATATCATCTCGAATAAGCATCATAGTGCCCCCATGTGCCGGGACACCGTCCTCCGGGGATAAATCACATCGTACGGAGGAGTACTGCCTGATGGTAACGGTGTCCTGTGGACGGAGCTTCGTCTCTTGTAAACATACAGCCAAGGGTTCATGCTGGCGCAGCAACAAGTCAAGCTCTGGTCGATGTGGTCGAATTCCGCGTATGTTCCAATGGAGGATAGCCATTGAGTATATTATGGGATAAGTTTCAAATCGAAAGACGCTTCTGCAGATTGGGATTAGCTGGTCGGTTCAATTTGTTCTTCTTAGGCGTTGGGCTAGTACTATTTTCAGGAGCACGATCCTGCCGTTTCCGCACTGTCCCTCTGGCAGTGGCGGCAGAATCCTCCTGGTCCATCTCCTCCACAAGGGAGGTCCCTTTTTTAAGAGCAGTTTTAGGTCCAAGTAGTTCGAACCGATTGGATGTGCTGATCGGCGAAGACGGCCGTCGCCGATTCACGCCCTCCTCCCCAGATGACCCTTCAGAGGAGGATACACGTGTGGAGTTGCGTGAACTTTTCTTACCTTTAGATGACTTGGTAATAGATTGCACATTCTCTTTCAAGAAGTCTTGTCGTACATACTTGGTCTTAAACTGTTTTTCCGGGGCAGAAGACGTCGTGAATTTACCAACTTTAGTTCCAGAGGTCGAGGCTTTCGGTGACAACTGTGCAGGACTATTCTGTAAGCTAGCGGATTTGGCAGATGTTGATACCAACTTGGGTGTAGGTGCCGAAGGCTTTGGTAGCGCTTGGGCTAAAATAACCTTTTCCGCAATTGTAGCCCCGTTCATATCGCCGGTCTGTGTTGCGATTTCCCGACGCGGTACCGGTTTAGCTGCAACTGAGCTATAGGTACCGGACCTCGGGGCAGAGGGTTGGCGGAGTCGCAGGAGCTTCCGGGCTTCCAAGAAGGACACCTTCTCTTTCACCCGTATCTCCTGGATCGCTCGTTCCTCTGCAAAACGGGGGCAGTCTCGGGAACTAGATGGGTGTTCCCCGTTACAGTTCACACACGATGGAGCTGAAGCACAAGCCCCATCGTGGGAGATGTCACCGCAGTGGACGCAGGTGGACTTGCCGGTACACAACTCACTAGTGTGACCAAAACGTTGGCATTTAAAGCACCTCAGCGGATTGGGTATATAAGGCCTAACTTCGATGGCTTCATACCCTGCTCTAATCTTTTGAGGCAGATCAACCCGATCAAAAGTAAGAAACAGGGTACGAGTAGGCAGGAATTCACCGTTGATCTTACGTTGTACCCGATAAACAGCTGAGACACCCTGAGTCGCAAGATTTTCTTGGATCTCCTCAATGGTCAAACCGTCCAACGCGCGGGTTGTTACTACACCGCGGGAGGAGTTCAGCGACTTGTGCACCTCGACCTTCACTGGATAGCTGGCTAACATGGTGGCTTTAAGTATCCTTGCAGCTTGAGAGGCGGAGTTGGCTTCGACAAGAAGTGTACCATTGCGAGCTCGAACGCAGGATTTAACAGGACCAGCAATGGCATCGAGACCCTTTTGGATAGTAAAAGGGCTCACCGTAAGGAACTTCTTACCTTCCTCTGTCCTATGAATGACCAAGTAGCGAGGACCACATGACTCGACTACTTCCTTTCCAACGTCTTTATTTGAAATCAGGGGTTTAAGTTTTGGTGCCATAAAAAAAATGGTATAAATTCATCCCCCAGTGCTCCCCACCCGCCACGGAGCCCAACGAGGGGTCACCCCACTGGGGTGACAGGGCTACACAGGGGATATAGCGGGCTCGCCGTCCCACTCACCCTGGAGTTCGGTGTAATACCTAGTCCTGGCCGATTGACTAGGGGTGGGTTAGTCCCTAGCCTCCCGTTTAGGCAAATCAGAAACCAAAGCGGTGTATTAGGCTGCGCACCCTCCCCAGTTACTGAAAGACAGAAGCCCAGGCTCAGGTACGCAACCCTCAACCAACCAGGATATTCCTCTTCACCGACACGGGTCTCCACGCACGGCCTACACGTGGGTGGGCATTTTGACCTTCTGGCTCCCTCACCACTCTGAGGTTGCCCACAGAGGGAGTCAAGGTGGCTCGGGACCCCGGGTGCGCCTAACCCGTACCTACCGTAGTAGGCCCCTGGGGGGACCAAAGCGGTGTATTAGGCTGCGCACCCTCCCCAGTTACTGAAAGACAGAAGCCCAGGCTCAGGTACGCAACCCTCAACCAACCAGGATATTCGTTTTTACCGACACGGGTCTCCACGCACGGCCTACACGTGGGTGGGCATTTTGACCTTCTGACTCCCTCACCACTCTGAGGTTGCCCACAGAGGGAGTCAAGGTGGCTCGGGACCCCGGGTGCGCCTAACCCGTACCTACCGTAGTAGGCCCCTGGGGGTGCTGCACCAAAGGATGGTAATTGTACAGCTCACGAATGCTCTGAAGGGCACTAAGGGAATCACTAAGAATAAGGCAGTCACCTAATTTTCGACGTCGAATATACAGAAGGGCTTGATAAATAGCATATAGCTCGGCAGAATATATAGATGTGCAACTAGGCAAACCGTAAGTAGAAGTTGCGGTGCCAGTTACAAAGGCACATCCAACACCGTCGGGGCTCTTACTACCATCGGTGTAAATACAAATACGGCCACTGTATTTGGATAAAAATTCTAAAAAGCAACGACGAATACTATCAAGAGGCGTAACAGATTTCCCGTAGAGCGTCATCCCGAGATCGACATGGGAGGTAGCGCGTAACCAAGGGGGGGTGTATACTCTCTCCCTTGGATAACAGCCGAGGAATGTCAACATGGTGCTGGCGTAGAAGCTCACGGAAACGAAAACCTGCTGGCCTGGGGCTCAGAGAGCGGAGGCAGTATCGCTCGTGCAGCTCAGGGGAGAAAAACGCGTGATAAGTTGGATGCCCAGGCATACACTTCAGCCCACAGCCATAATTAGCAAGCAGGACATCACGCCGACAACGCAGAGGAGGTTCTCCCGATTCGGCGTAGAGGCTAACAACTGGGCTCGTTGGAAAAGCTCCAACGGCCACACGGATGCCCTGGTTATGGACTGTGTCTAACCTTCTGAGCACTGAAGGTCGAGCTGAAGAATACACAATGCTGCCATAGTCCAACTTCGAACGAATCACAGCACGATAAAGACGGAGCAATGTCGTCCGATCCGCACCCCAAGACTTGCCACTTAGTATCCGTAAAAGATTTAGAGAACGGTCACATCGTGCTCTAAGCTGTGCTATTTGTGGTGCCCAACAAAGTTTCCGATCGAAGATCAAACCAAGGAATCTCGCCTCGTCTGCGAAAGGAAGTAAATCTGGCCCGAGTCGAAGAGACGGCGGCATATGCCACTTACGGCGCCAGAAGTTAACGCAGACTGTCTTCTCAGCGGAGAAACGAAAACCGTGTTTCGAGCTCCATGCATAGAGATTGTCCAAACACCGCTGGAGACGGCGTTCCAAAAACGGTGTACGCTGAGAAGTACAGAAGATGGCAAAGTCGTCCACGAATAAACAGGAAGAGACACCTTGAGGCACACATAGTGATATGGAATTTATCGCAATAGCAAATAGAGTCACGCTGAGTACCGAGCCCTGCGGCACTCCGTTCTCTTGAATAAAATGGTTAGAAAAAACCGAACCCACCCTCACTCGAAAAACGCGGTCCCGCATAAACTCCTGAATGACCAACGGTAGGCGTCCACGTATGTTCCAGTTGTGCAGAGAACGCAATATTCCCGCCCGCCAACACGTGTCGTAGGCCTTCTCGAGGTCAAAATATATCCCAACTGTGGGGCTGTACTTAAGAAACCCGTCCATAATCTGAGTTGACAGAGAGACAAGGTGGTCAGCAGTTGAACGTCGTCGTCGAAAGCCACACTGGATGTTCGTCAGAAGATTGTGGGATTCCAGCCACCACACCAACCGTCCATTGATCATGCGTTCCATCACCTTGCAAACGCAACTGGTGAGGGAAATAGGACGGTAACTGGAAGGAAGATGGCGGTCCTTTCCAGGTTTAAGAATGGGTATGATGGTGGCCTCCCGCCACTTGTCTGGAAAAATGCCATCAACCCAGACACGATTATAGACCTCGAGTAGGAAATCTTTGCCATCAGGAGAGAGATGTTGCAACATTTGGACGTGGATACCATCTGGGCCTGGTGCTGAGTGTCGTGAAGAGGAGAGTGCATTGTCTAGCTCTGCCAGGGTGAAAAGGCGATTATAATCCTCAAGGTTGCCAGAAAGAAACGAGAATTCTTGAGATTCCACCTGGTTCTTAACTGTAAGAAACTCAGGGGAATAGTTGCCTGAGCTAGACACCTCAGCGAAAGCACTGCCTAAGGTATTCGCCACGTCAAATGTATCAACAACAGCTCCGGTAGGTGTTTTGAGACCGGCGATGGGCATATGGTTCGGTTTCCCAGCCACACGTCTTAACTTATCCCATACGACAGAGGAAGGTGTATGTCGATTAAAGGAACCCACGAATTTATTCCATGACATCTTTTTGCTATCCTTAATAACCCGCCTAGAATGTGCACGCATCCGTTTATAGTGTATCAGGTTATCCAGTGTAGGAAAACGCTGGAAAACCCGTAGAGCTCGTCTGCGAGCGCGAATAGCATCCCGACAGTCAGCGGTCCACCAAGGTACCGGAAATCGACGGCTGTAGCCAGTCGAACGCGGAATGGATTGCTCAGCAGCAGAAAGAATGGTCCCTGTAAGATGTTCGACCAAGTGGTTCACAGAGTCGTGCTCTTCGTAGCTAAATTCAGCCAAGTGGGAGTACAGTTCCCAGCTGGCGTGGTCTAGGCGCCAACTAGGTAAACGGGTGGAACATACAACGGGTGTCAAGACACTAATACGACAAGGAAAGTGGTCACTAGAATGCAAATCCGAGATGATATTCCAGCATAAGGTGACTGCCAGCTGAGGGGAACAAATTGCAATGTCAATGTGTGAAAAACTATGAAATGCGTCAGATAGAAAGGTGGGCTCTCCGGTGTTCAAGAGAGCAAGATTCTGACTATCCAAGAAGTCTTTAAGTAGCGTACCTCTCGCACAAGCCCGAGGAGAGCCCCAAAGAGGGTGATGGGCATTCACGTCGCCTACCAATAAAAAGGGTGGTGGCAACTGCGAAATGAGGTGTTCTAAGTCGCTGTGCGAGAGGTCCGCAGATGGAGGCAAATAGATACTGCAAATGGTGAATGAAGCGGAGGGTAGCTTAATGCTGACAGCAACGGACTGGATTGCAGATTGTATGGGTACGGAGTTGGCAAAAATATCATCTCGAATAAGCATCATAGTGCCCCCATGTGCCGGGACACCGTCCTCCGGGGATAAATCACATCGTACGGAGGAGTACTGCCTGATGGTAACGGTGTCCTGTGGACGGAGCTTCGTCTCTTGTAAACATACAGCCAAGGGTTCATGCTGGCGCAGCAACAAGTCAAGCTCTGGTCGATGTGGTCGAATTCCGCGTATGTTCCAATGGAGGATAGCCATTGAGTATATTATGGGATAAGTTTCAAATCGAAAGACGCTTCTGCAGATTGGGATTAGCTGGTCGGTTCAATTTGTTCTTCTTAGGCGTTGGGCTAGTACTATTTTCAGGAGCACGATCCTGCCGTTTCCGCACTGTCCCTCTGGCAGTGGCGGCAGAATCCTCCTGGTCCATCTCCTCCACAAGGGAGGTCCCTTTTTCAAGAGCAGTTTTAGGTCCAAGTAGTTCGAACCGATTGGATGTGCTGATCGGCGAAGACGGCCGTCGCCGATTCACGCCCTCCTCCCCAGATGACCCTTCAGAGGAGGATACACGTGTGGAGTTGCGTGAACTTTTCTTACCTTTAGATGACTTGGTAATAGATTGCACATTCTCTTTCAAGAAGTCTTGTCGTACATACTTGGTCTTAAACTGTTTTTCCGGGGCAGAAGACGTCGTGAATTTACCAACTTTAGTTCCAGAGGTCGAGGCTTTCGGTGACAACTGTGCAGGACTATTCTGTAAGCTAGCGGATTTGGCAGATGTTGATACCAACTTGGGTGTAGGTGCCGAAGGCTTTGGTAGCGCTTGGGCTAAAATAACCTTTTCCGCAATTGTAGCCCCGTTCATATCGCCGGTCTGTGTTGCGATTTCCCGACGCGGTACCGGTTTAGCTGCAACTGAGCTATAGGTACCGGACCTCGGGGCAGAGGGTTGGCGGAGTCGCAGGAGCTTCCGGGCTTCCAAGAAGGACACCTTCTCTTTCACCCGTATCTCCTGGATCGCTCGTTCCTCTGCAAAACGGGGGCAGTCTCGGGAACTAGATGGGTGTTCCCCGTTACAGTTCACACACGATGGAGCTGAAGCACAAGCCCCATCGTGGGAGATGTCACCGCAGTGGACGCAGGTGGACTTGCCGGTACACAACTCACTAGTGTGACCAAAACGTTGGCATTTAAAGCACCTCAGCGGATTGGGTATATAAGGCCTAACTTCGATGGCTTCATACCCTGCTCTAATCTTTTGAGGCAGATCAACCCGATCAAAAGTAAGAAACAGGGTACGAGTAGGCAGGAATTCACCGTTGATCTTACGTTGTACCCGATAAACAGCTGAGACACCCTGAGTCGCAAGATTTTCTTGGATCTCCTCAATGGTCAAACCGTCCAACGCGCGGGTTGTTACTACACCGCGGGAGGAGTTCAGCGACTTGTGCACCTCGACCTTCACTGGATAGCTGGCTAACATGGTGGCTTTAAGTATCCTTGCAGCTTGAGAGGCGGAGTTGGCTTCGACAAGAAGTGTACCATTGCGAGCTCGAACGCAGGATTTAACAGGACCAGCAATGGCATCGAGACCCTTTTGGATAGTAAAAGGGCTCACCGTAAGGAACTTCTTACCTTCCTCTGTCCTATGAATAACCAAGTAGCGAGGACCACATGACTCGACTACTTCCTTTCCAACGTCTTTATTTGAAATCAGGGGTTTAAGTTTTGGTGCCATAAAAAAAATGGTATAAATTCATCCCCCAGTGCTCCCCACCCGCCACGGAGCCCAACGAGGGGTCACCCCACTGGGGTGACAGGGCTACACAGGGGATATAGCGGGCTCGCCGTCCCACTCACCCTGGAGTTCGGTGTAATACCTAGTCCTGGCCGATTGACTAGGGGTGGGTTAGTCCCTAGCCTCCCGTTTAGGCAAATCAGAAACCAAAGCGGTGTATTAGGCTGCGCACCCTCCCCAGTTACTGAAAGACAGAAGCCCAGGCTCAGGTACGCAACCCTCAACCAACCAGGATATTCCTCTTCACCGACACGGGTCTCCACGCACGGCCTACACGTGGGTGGGCATTTTGACCTTCTGGCTCCCTCACCACTCTGAGGTTGCCCACAGAGGGAGTCAAGGTGGCTCGGGACCCCGGGTGCGCCTAACCCGTACCTACCGTAGTAGGCCCCTGGGGGGCTCATTTTAATCTGCACAGCTGAATGCTATTTACCGTGCATTTTATATATTTATCGTCGAAACTTGGGTGACTGCCTTATTATAACTGGCAGATTTGGTGACAAAGAAGGCATCACGTGCATCCTGTGTTACCATTAACTTTGTCATGGCCGAAGATTTTAGACCTATTGTACAAAGAGCAGTCGTACTGCCATGGAGAGAGGTCCGCTCTTTGCGGCAACAAACTCGTGCAGGAGCTCCCTATACTTTGGGTGACTTCATGTCTAACTCATTATAAGGAAGTTATTTTAGTTAGATTACGTGTTTGCCACTGTATTTTAATTCATAGCCACTTATTTCAGAGGCAACCTCCTCCTTTCTGCCCACTCTGTGGCGAAGCTTTTCTGCCTGACACGTGTTTGTAGAGTGTGCTCATCGAGAACCACTATGAGCCACTCTACGACTGCCGGCCAGGCTTTTGGAGGTCCTGGCGGATGATCCCAGAGCGGTGGATAATGTTTTTAAATTTTTTATCTAAAGTGCCATATGCTTTAAGCATCTAGTATTATTTTGATTTTATCGGATTTGTTGCAGATATTAGAGGATTTTTAAATCTTTTATCACTTTTAGACTATTGTTTTATGTTCCCTCTTGTTTTAGCTATTTTAGTGCGATGGTTTTAACGCCAGCTCTGGATTCATGGCTGGACAGTTATTTTATCTTGGTTTTTAGTTTTTTATACTGCTTTTTATCTCTTGTTTTAAGTCCTTTTGATCAAGATTCTTTTAGCATACTTTTATCTCAGGTGTTTTAGCTTCCAGTTTTATGTTAAGGGCACTGATAACCTAGCAGTTGAGCACCCTTAAACCCCATTCATCATCATTTCACGAATTCTCCATTACAACCAAAGCAGGAGCAATAATCCTCTATTTCACCTGATTTTAACTGTACGCATGTCTTAAAAAAATCACATACACCATTTCTTAGATTAATATACAAGACAGAACTGCTTGCATTATTCACATAACCCACAAGTCGTGTAGCTTTGATATTCCATGTTGACCCCAAAAGGTCAAAGTACAAAAGTGTAAAACCTTGTGCCTGAAAATTTAATAATTTTTAGATTTTATGGTAATGAGTAACCTCATGTTCCATTTATATCTTTATAAGACTTGCATAAATAAAATCATTATAAAGTGCTTAAAGCTTAACTTTTATATGCCCTGTATTTCAAATCCTAGTGCATACTTTCTATTCAACCTTGTATTAGATGATGATAAACACTAAATGTGAACAAAATCCTGTAATTTGCATTATTGATTATTTACAAGGTTTTGTTTAAAGTACAACACATTTTATCTATAAATATGAGGTTTTTGTCACATCATGGCAGAGTGGCTAGACCACTTGCCAATCACCAACATGGCCTGAGTTTGATTCCAGGCAATTGTATGTGGAGTTTACGGACTAAGCAGAATAGGGACGCTTTCCTCTTGGTTCTCCAGTTTCCCCCACCATTGCATTCCACATTCTTCATTTCGTATATTATCGGTGTCATTTCCAGCAGTGCCACTACTGAGCATTAAACCACAGATATAGAGACAATAGATAAGAAATGGCCTTTCTTTATGCATTCACGGTGGTGAAGCACATTTCATATTTTTACTATAAACATTTGAGATGCGGGTTAAATGTGCAACCAAAAATAAGATTTTGTGGTGTTAAGTGTTCCATTAAGCAGTAAGTTTAAAGTGTAAGTTTTAAACCAGTATAATGGTCAACATGTCTGTGGTGTTTGGCTTTAGTTTCTCAAATATCAGAAGCAAAAACAAGGAAAGGGAAATTTGCAGACAAAATTGGTAAGAAACCTCTTGCTAATTCACCCATTTAGCAGCTATCGCGAGAAATAATTACTATCAAATTATGTGCTTATGATACCAGCACCGTAAGAACAGGGGATATTTTCCTCAGACTCAGAATGCAATACATGCAATCCTTAGTGAAAATCATTATAATCTTTCGGATATCTCTTATACTTATCACCCCTTTTTTGCTCTGCACTTACAAATGATTCGAAGCCTTCCCCAAACATATATAAGTATGTTTACGTATGTGCATTTTATTTATGACTGCATTATGTATATTCAGTTTTTTAGAGCAGTTTTAGCCCAAGAAATTAGAAAAAAATTAAGTTATGATGTTTACTGCAATAATATCAATTTATCGATAACTTCTGACAGACCAAAAACTGTGACTGTATTAAATATTCCTTCAACCAGAGATATCTCCCTTTCCTTTGTGTTTTGCTTCAAAAACTGGAAAAACAATTAATTTAACACGTAGTGGTAGTGTGTATAATCAGAAGAGGAAGACTGGGTTCAAAACTTGCATTTCTGGCCTTTTCGTTAAACACTATAAAAATGAGGTTTTGCAAAGAGAGAATAAATTTTGTATTGGTATTGAAAACTGTCTTGTAAATAGATTGCCTTAGGGCCTTCTCAAATTAGTATAACCAATATAAAAAAAAAACTCTTTCGTAACACACTTCTTTGTGAAACGAAAATCATTAATTACAAGATTTGCATCGGTGAACTTTCGAACTTAAAAAAAATTACTGGAGTTCTGACGTCACGTGTTCGAAATTATCCCCCTTACTCCTTCAGGACTACGCTGGATGTATTTAATTACCTGGATCCGTTAATTGGCTAGAAAATCGAGAATGAAACCCTTCTCTTATGCTGGAAGCTATTTAATCAAGGAAAGGAGATTAAATAGCAGAATTTCATTACTCACATATGTATAGGTTGTCTTTCTACTAGATTTGATAAAAAAAAAAAGGGGGACTTATCTTACAAGTCCGTTAAATTAAAAGTAGTTATATCATACCTGTAAAAACAAAGATGCAGTCTACGTTATTTCTCACACTGCTGCTTTTCTAATTACATGTTTATTCTCTAATTAATGAACGTCATCTGCGATACAACCTAAATACAACAAACTAACCGCTAGCGATTAATGCGCCATGTGTGATATCTAGCAGGCGTTGATTCACATTCTTAACCATGTGGGAACTCATTTTGGCATCAAAAAACATTGCATCAAACAACAACGTTAGGTGTTGTGTTAGCTTACATTAGAAATAATATTAAAAATCAGGAAATAACTACGAAATAATAAAATCTGCAGTGCGAGCAATAATAGATTTCGCACTTCTGTTTTCACAGGTATGATATAATAGTAGGGTCATTCCATGTCAAATCAACGCACTTGAAATACAAATGTTACCTCACCATCTCAGATTTTAATGTAATCTTAGACCCTCAAAGTAGATGTTACAACTAAGAAAAATACCACATTTCATTTTTTTTTTATATTAAACTGTTTCCAAAATACAACTATGAAAAGTTTCCATAAATCGCCCAAAATTGTATGACGGCAAACTTTTTAAAAGATCAGAGATCCTCCACTAATTGAGCTAGAATCATGAGAGAGGTCATTTTGAACATTTTAAAATCCCTTCAATATGATATACGACACACTATAGGTTGTGAAACTTTTTTTTGCAAATTCAAAAATAAAAATTTAAATCCAAATTTTGAAGGAAAAAAAACCCATTCTGAAAAATTTTCAAAAAAATTTAGAAAATAGGTTATGTCATTGTCAAATCATGTACCAAGATTGATGGTGGGACTATGATGGGTTCATTACAAAAATAATTTCAATGAAATATTGTTTTAACTGCATTTTACGAAAGTTATACTGGAACCAAGTTTAAGGTTGTAAATAGTATTTAGAGAATTTAAATTGATATTATTACTCACATAATTTTTTTTAACATTAGACTACTCTTAAGTCATAGCTAGAATAGTTTTACTGAACATTTATAAAGCATAAAATAAATGAAAACATCATTTATTAAAAATCAAAGTAATAAATAATATGGACGATAAAATTAATAGCATTGACAGTAATGTCATATGCTTACATTACTATTTATTGTTCGTCATGTCTGTGCAGTATTCTTTACATACAAGTTCAGACAGGCTCATCCCTCCCTGCCACCCTCCATTCCAGCAAATATGTACAATCCCTAATTTTTGTGCCTACTGTTCATGTATGTGCATGTTTTTTTGCAAGTTAGGACAGGCTCACTTCCTCCTTTCCAGCTACTATTTCAGATACTGTTTACTCTACAGTTAATACAAGTGTTTTGAAGATTCAGATTAATTTTTATTCTTGTGAATATTTTAATTAGTTTAGTTCAAATACTTATTTGAAGTCTTTATTGGTGATACAATTAAGGAAGTTGTTATGTGTTAAACTGAAGATGTCAAACCAATGCAAATTTGTGAATGTGCAGTGCTGTAATCCTCTTAAAAAAACTAATCATAATGTCAGGAATAAAACGAAGTTAAGAAATGTCACAGACTAGATTTCCAAATGTATACTGAAATTTCAAAGTGTGCAAGGATTTGTGATAACTGTAGGAAAGAAATCATGGAAATGCTTCTTTTATTACATGTCAAAATGAAGAAAAAGCACCCGACTCTGGTGAAGATCCCAGTTTCCAAGCAGAAACACACATGGTTGAGTCATTAAACACATCTCTACAAGAGCTAAGTGAGTCACATATTGATTATAAAAAATCAAATCAAAAAATTATGCTGCCAGGAAAGTAAAAAATGTGGACTCAGTAATGAAAACAAAATTCTTTGTTTCAAATTGTACAAGATTCAGATTCAGAAGATGATTAGAAAGATTTAATTGATTCTGTTCTTAAAATCCTAAGACAAAAATCCTATCCAATTCTGAAAGTAGGAACAATAAGTTGATGATTTTAACTTGCATTCCATTAACTTGGGACATCAGAAAAATCATGCATGAGTTTAAGGCACCTGATTATATGGTCCACCAGGCAAGAAAGTTAATTGAAAAAAAGGGAATTTTGAAATGTCCCAATCCAAAACCAGGTAAAAGTTTACCAAAAGAAGTTGTTGAAAGAGTCCAGGACTTTTATAAAAATGATAGGTTAGCAGAGCCATGCCTGGAATGAAGGACTGTGTTACCATTGTTGGTAAAAGTGGAAATAAACCAAAACATCACAAATGCTAAATTTATGTAATCTTAAAGAGGCCTATGCTCTATATAAGGACCCTTTTCCGTGTACGCAAATAGGTTTTTCTAAATTTGACGAGCTTCGGCCTAGACACTGCAGTTTGGCAGGTTCAAATAGAACCCATGCAGTGTAGGTTTCTACAACACATCAAAATATGAAATTAATGATAGAAAATGCAGAATTGGGAGCAATTAAAAACATTGAATTAAAAACTTAAAGACATTTCATGCCAAAAATGCTATGTAATCCTCCGTCAACTGACTGTTTAATGAGTGAATGTAAATCATGTCCAGAAGATAAAGAAATTAGAATAACCTTAGAAATATCATTTCAGGAAAAGTTGATTGAAAAAATTACATTTTGGCAGTGGATATCAGTTGATCGATGTTCTTTGGAAACATAACAAAAACCATCAATAGAGTTTATTGATCTGATCTGCAATAAGCTAACAGTCTTAATCTGCCATGATTTTATCACAAAGCAACAAACTGCATACATGTATCAGGTAAAGAATCTGAATGTGCTGTAACACTTGACTTTGCACAAAACTACAGCATGGTTGTACAAGATGAAGTCCAAAGTTATCCCTGGGCTGGCGATCAGGCTACAGTTCACACTTTTGTAATGCATTACAAAGAGGAAGAAAAAGTAAAAACACTAGAATTATGTAGATTGTCTTATAAACACAACACAGCGGCTGTGTATACTTTCCAAAAGAAACAAATTCATTTTTTAATGGCAAAGTTTGGAGAAGTTCCTAGATAAATCATTAATTTTTCTGATGGGTGTACTGTGCAATATAAAAATATGGAATATTTATCAATCTATGCCATCATAAACAAGATTTTGCCATTGCAGCTGAATGGCACTTTTCTGCTACTGCCCATGGTAAAGGACTGTGCGATGTAGTTGGCAATACAGTAAAGTGTTTAGCCCCAAAGGCCAGCTTGCAACAACTTTATAAAAACCAAATCTTAACCCCATGTGAGTTGTATGAGTGGTGTGTGAAAAATATAACAGGAATAAGTTTTGATTTTAATACTCAGGAGTAACATGTGTTGTCGGAGATATTTCTAAAAGATAGCTTTAATGAAGCACTCACAATTAAAGGAAGCCAACAGTGTCATGCCTTCATACCACTAGACTCAGGCCTAAATAAACTGTCAGTCAAGTTCTTTTCTGATGCCAGTTCTTTATAAGTATATGTTTCAAGGTCAATAGACCAATTGATATTAACAGATTACAGTGGTTATGTGACTGTTGTTTATGGCTCAAACTGGTGGCTTGCGTATGAACTGGAAAGAAATGAAGTATATGAAGTAAAAGTTATGTTTCTTCATCCTCAAGGGACTTCACCATCATTTAGCTATCAAAGAAGGCCTGGATACCTTTTACCAACAAATCCAAGAGGAAGAATTTATGTTCTATCTGAAGATGACACTTTGCAAAGTAACGAAAAACTGTTGAAGTGCTTCCAGTGAAATTTTTGAACATGGCGTAAGTTCTGCTCACAGTCACTTTTACTTAAAAAAAAAAGAATAAAACAGTTCTTAAATATTTGCACTTTAATAAATGTTTTAAACTTTGATATAAATCATTCAATATTCTACAACTTATATGTAATTGATGACTGGGATTTGTTTTGAACAATTTATAAAATGTTTACTCATTTACTTTGCTCAGGCATGTAGTTTTTTTTTTCAAGTATAAACATTTTTTACAACTACCTTTATTTTATAATTAGCCCATCATAGTCCCACCATCAAACTTGGTACATGATATAAGAATAGCTTAGCCTATTTCCTAATTTTTTTTTAAAAATTTTCAGTATGCTTTTTTTTTTTTTTTTTTTTTTTTTTTTTTTTTTAAATTTGGATTTAAATTTATACTTTTGAATTTGTAAAACAAACTTCTTTTTGACCTATAGTGTGTTGTATATCATATTAAAGAGATTTTAAAATGCTACAAAATGACACCTCTCTCATGATACTAGTTCAATTAGTAGAAGATCTACGATCGTTTAAGGAGTTGGCTGTCATGCAATTTTGAGTGATTTTTTAAAATTTTACTTAGCTTTAATTTAGAAACCAATAGGATAAAAATTAAAATGTTTATTTTTCTTAATTTTAACACCTACTTTGAGTGTATAAAATTTCATAAAAATCTGAGATGGTGGAATAAAATAGTTGTGTTGATTTGACATAGAATGACCCAGGACTTCTAACATAATGCTCTTCTGAACATTGCTGGATATGGCAATGCATCTTGGTGTATGTAGAGGAAAATAAATTGAACTGTGCTGATTGCGTCCAAAGCATAAGCATTAATAATATCGAGAAATGGAACATATACTTTTAATATAACAAGAACATTTGTTTAAAATCAAGCACATGGAAATTGCACAAAGCATAATCTGAAATAATATATGTGAAATTTGGAATGAAATATAGAATAACTGCAATTTTTGAGCTTAATAAAATGTATTTCGCACGGAGGTACCGGTTTTGATTCCCGCTCGCATTGGGGAATTTTTCCTTAGGCAGATATTCCCTACCCCCATCAAGTATGGAAGTATGCATGTGAGAATTAATGTGCTGTGTTTGAAAATGAAAGTCCTTAAAATAACTAACATTAAAGAACCTACAGAGAATATATAAACAATTTATGTGCTACAATCACATGACCTTCTTAAAACACACTATCGTTTGCTTTTATTTAACTTTTGGACTTTTATACAGTTAATTTTTCTCTCTACTTCTTGCTAGTTAAAATAAAGCTTTACAGATGGCATTACTGCACTTTTTGTTGTATGCAGTAGTGGCTCATGGCTAAAATGATTGATGTTGCTAGTGATCAATGAATTTCATGTCATCATATCATCACCACCATCACAATCATCATTGGCAATGGTGTGCAAGAAGTACTATCGTCTACTAGCAAGTGTGGCTTCAGCTCTGCCAACCCAAGAAACATTCATGTGATGAATGTCAACCAGAACCATTTTTTATAGTATTTAATGCCTGCTTTTACTACCATGGCACCACAGGAGGCAACCAAAACCATAAATAAGTATATGTTAAAATAAGAAAGTATATGTTAATAAGAAATAAATGTGCTGTGTCGCATAGTGAGGAAACTAATAATAATCTACACAAATTGTAACAGATTTTAAAGTGGTTTATTATAATGATTAATGCCTACACTTATTACCTAGCACACCAGGTGAGACACTGATGATACATGGAATGAAGATGGAACACTGGTGGAATGCAATGGCAGGGAAAATCGGACAATCTGGAGAACCGATCCTGTCACCGCTTAGTCAGAAATCTCAAATGCAGTCGCATTGGATCAAATGCAGGCCATAGGTGAGAAGGGAGTTGTCTAACCATTCAGGTATGGTGCGGCCAGCTTTTGGAGTCAGGTACAATTACAATACTTCAGCAAAGTCTCAAAACATGTCTTCATTTTATAACTTTAAAGGAGTATTTTACATTTCACACTAAACATATAATGACTTAGCTACCTGTTTTATTGAGTTTTATTTATTATACATTTAACACAGTTAACCGTTATCTGTAAACAGTGAAAGTGGGGAGCTATTTTTTTTTCCTAGCAAATGTAGGTTCGCTGTTTAACAATCTTGCAGCACCCATACCAGCTTAGCTCTGTGTGATATGATCACATGCATTTGCGGAAGAATATATTCTGATTTGTTTACATTGCCAGTGAGAAGGAGAAGGTTGGACAGATAATAGTAGACCAACTGCATATTTATATTTCTTGCTTGGTAGTTAGTATGTAGCATTTTTTAGTGTAATCATGTTTATAACTATTGCCAATACTGTTAAATAAAACAAATAGTAAATATAGTTTATGGAGTCTATGTATCAAATTACACATGTGTAGACCATGTCAATTTACAAAGATTATACTTATTTACAAAATTGTTAAAATACATTAATCATAATTTATAGATATCTTGTTGGTCATTCATTTTATAATTCATTTACGGCATAAAAAAATTTACTAATTAAATATCCTCTTAACTTATTTTTAAATACAATGCCTTTATACATTTTTTAAGTGTCTAGATAGTTTGTAATGATAATTGGTCCCAACAACATATAATTTTTTATTGAGTTGGTATTATAGCTTATATGGATATATTGCTTCTGTTTGGTGTCATGCTATATGAATTCAATCCTGAGTAAGCAAGCAGTAATACTCTATATAAATATTATGAGTAGGCACTGAGCAATTTATTTTCTTTGAATATTTCCGTACAACTCTGTTTCCTTGCTAGCTTGTACATTATTCTTGTACATCTTTTGCAATATACTTATTCTTTTCAGGTGGGATTCTGATACCTTGACACATACACTATATATGAATACATATTCTATAATAAACCTTTTTTATGAAGCTATTATCAACATATCAAATAAGAAAAAGCATTTTAGACTGTGGAGCACCATAATTAAATTTAAATGTAATGAGTCGCCTTTTTACACGTTTTGCTCCAACTTTGCCTTCGTTTGGGAAGACCGGTTTCAGGGTACTTTAACCCTATCTTTAGTTCCGGGGATGACTCAAAGTGGGAGCAAAAAATGTAAAAAGGTGACTCATTACATTTATATTTATTATGAACATGTTTAGAAAGATAACTGAAAAGGTACATTACCTTTAGTTAGTTTTTAGAGATAGTATCTACATATTATTTCCAGTCCAGAAGTTTATCTTGGCAAATGCCATGAAACAGATTACTATTTGACTTTGTAATTTTATATGTTAACTGGAATTGTTGAACTAAATGCTTTATTCTCTCTGGAATGAGATTGGCATCATATCTAGATTGGTTCCTTGATGAAAACGATTTGAAAAGTGATTTGTAATCTTGACTTTCAAAGAACCAATAGTACAGTAACAGTTGAAAGCAGAATGAAAGCCAAATAATGAAAATTATGATGATGAAAACTGAGTGACCTTGCATGTAGAGTCCTAAATTCTTTGTGCCTCATAAACTGGGCTTCAGTCAGGTTTAATAGTCCCAATAAATTGGACCTTGTCTCTGAGAGATCTGCTCCTCTTATAATCTCGGGTTCCAAAAAGAAGAAACATATGTGTGAAAAGCGAAATCCATCCCACTTTTCCTACACATGGGGTCCTCAATTAGCTCCAGTGTACAAAAGTATCTTCTCAGAGCGTTGTGTCCATTGAGATAACCAACAACTACTCTGAGCCTGGTTCTAGTTAAGTACAAAAGAGCTGACATAATTTGCCACCCAGGAAAATATTTATGGGTCTGTCTGGTGTTATTTTGGTTTTCCAAATTTAAAGATGAATCCTAGCTGTGAACTGCATTATCTCATACCTAACACTTCTGGAGGTATACCACAAAAGGGCTTGTGTATTACAAATGCAAGAACTGCACTTTTTTAGGTTCCAAATTTGCCATATATTACTTCTGAGGCCTGCATGGCCCGAACCCAGACAAGGGTAACATGCCTAGGGGCCCAAAGCCATCCACTATTCTTTGGCACTTCTACACACATCTGGCTTAACTGCTTTAAGGCCTTTCAAAGCTGCTGAACTATCTGAGGATATATAAGTGTCCACTTGCCAGCCTGGCATGTGTAAAATATGCATGACACAGGCTACAAGCTAAAATGGCATATATCTGAGTTTGGAAGACAGTAGCAAACCTTTCAAGGGAAATGGCATGCCTAGTTCCAGGGACCCAGGCTCTGTACTACCCTCGGAGCATCAGTGCATCATGTCGTGTTCCCAGCCTGCAGGTGAAACCCAGTCTCTGAGACCCATTCCTTCCTGGTAAGAAATGCAATTTGTTATGCTGGAATTAGATTGCATCTGGACCCCAACAAATCTCCTGCCATTAGGGATATAGGACACCTCTCCTGAACTCCACTCAGAATCAGTGTGTATCTTTTATGTGGTAGTTTGAAACTCCACCCCCCTCCCAAATGTCCAGAGGCACTGCACACTCACCCTTGCAACCTCCTTCACAAACATGCACCAAAATCTCTAAAGAGACTATAGTGTGGTCCACACTTTCCCAGTTATCAACATACACACTAATCTCTACAGCAAATCTAGTCTAGTAGCTGTTGCCTTAAGTTCTTAGGTGGGTCACTAGACCAGAGCTGGTATTATAATGAGGCCTTATGATCAAGGTGTAGAACCCTCTAACTGTCCCTGGTCTTCATCCCACATCAGTCTTATAGCCCTCCTACAGGTCCACAATGAATTCTGGGCCTTCTTAACCTTATTGTGCTTGCTTTTTCTAACTCAGCCTTGGTCCTTGAGCATGAATTGCCTCTTTGTTGAACTGGTACAGCAGATCTTCAACCAAGTGGGTGGCAAGACTCCTCCTTGGGCATAGCCTGGAGTCATGATGCTCTGAGGATCATGCTCCTCAGAACCCCCATTCACCTAACAACCTCCCAAAAAGGTATGAGCTGTCTGAGATAACCGGACTGATGCTTCTGTTCACCAGATATCTCCTAATCGTCCCCAGAGTTGTGTGACTAAAGGCACCCTCAAAGTCTAGAAAAACTGCCATGATCAGTTCTCCACACCCCAGCACCTCCTCCATTCTAATCATGTGCTGGTGGAGTGCTGTTTCTGTGGATTTTTCTAATCGATAGCCATACTGATGCATAGGTCAGTCAACCAATATCAGATCTCTCAAATATCTATCCACTTGTCTTTCCAAAAATTCAACATAAAGGATGTCATACAAAATATCCTTAGACATGTAGTATGTCTGTTGGCCCAACTTGTGTATAAAACCACCTTGGCTCACTTCTAGAGGCCTAAAACATAAATCATGGCAAGTAGGCCCTGAAAATTCTCACTAGATGATAACCTCCCAGCTCTCTTGTAGAAGAGGTGGGAGGACCTTTGCCTGACTCACATTTTTATAAACCTGAATAGTAAAGAAGAAAACTTTCTTAAAAGTTACTATGTTGGGGCCCACGCCAGACTTCCTGTGAAGATCTGCTGGCCTCAAATGAGGTTAATTCTTGATCTATAATGAAGGGCTCTGGAAGGTGTGCTTCAAGTAACAGCCTCAGTGTTCCCCTTCTCACTGCTTTTTTCCACTGGAGGGATTTTATAAAGATGCCATTTTGATCCCAATTCAAGATACCAGCAATTTGTGCAGTTAAGCAACACTTGAATGCTTCTCTATATTCCCACAGAACTGGCTACAAAATTCCTCAGAAGAACTCTTCATCTCTCTTATATCATCTCTGGGAAGGAATCCCAGTAGCCTGACTCTTGATTGCTTCTCTGTACTTACTCAGAAGTGCCTACAAAATTCCTCAGAAGCCTTTCTGGTCTCTCTTGCACCATCTCTGGGAAGGAACCCCAATGGTCTGACACTTTATTGCTTCTCTATATTGCCTACATAATTCCTCAGAAGCCCTCCAGATCTCTCTTATATCATCTCTGGGAAGAAACCCCAGTAGCCTGACACTTGATTGCTCCCTATATTCCCGCAGGAGTGCCTATACAATTGCTTTCTGTGATACCATCTCTGGGAAGGAATGCCAGTTGATGGCTTTATATGCCTTATAAAGCCTACCAGTGCTTAGCTTAATGGCCCTAAAGATGCGTAAAATATTTTTGCTTCTTGTTTTTCTTTCTGCTATTCTCTGCTAAGCTAATATTGTATTTATCAAATTACTAGACTCTCTTTTAGCATATCATCTGAATAACAAGAAAATATGAACACTTGTTTAAACAAAATTTAGAGGATAGCTCATTTATCTTTAATAAACTAAGAAATATTAATTTTACATATACCTAATTTGAATATGTGTAGATATTTACATAATGGGTGGGACAAAGAGGGAGAGAGGAGAATGTAAATATATTATTATGTGTAAGGTAGGAAAATGTGGCAACGGCAGCAGTAGCTCAGCTGCTGTGACAATGATGGATCAGATTTTCTCTCTAGACAACATATCTAATATAACACATTGTTGTAAAAGGTTTTGCCTACTTTGAATGTGTATGTAAATTCACGTAAAGGGCAGTAGAGAGAATGAGAGGAAGGAACACAAATGTACTGATATACGTGCGATGGGAGGAGGGCAACTGCAAGTAAATTTCTCTTTTTCTCTTTGTCCACTGCATTACAATACAGTGTTAGATACAACCACTTATGTGAAAGGAAAGTTTCTAACTTGATTTTAGTCTCACAGAGAAATATTTTTTCCAATAAGAATGCTTATAATCCCTCTCGATCCATTAACAGCTAACTAAGCTAACTAAACTGAGAAAATCTGCTGCATGCATAATGACCTTTGTATAAACCTTTATCTATTCCAGGCACTGATGACCTTAAGAAATCCACTAAGTCATGCTGGATGCAGTTAAAAACAACCAAATGGGAATGAAGGTTCTGATTGGCTTTATCTAGCTGCCATCGAACCAAATGTGGGAAACATACAACCTGTGATAAGAGACTAATTAGAATTGGAAAGTCGTCACTAAAATGTAAGACAGAGATAATATTTCAGTTTAAGGAAACTGCCAACTGTGGAGAACAAACACCTTAAATGCAGCTGCAATTGATATTCAATATCACTGTAAAATTCTAGATTAAAAGCAAACTATAACAATGCCAAGCAATAATTATACCTAACCTGTTCAAATCTAACTATTGAGTCCATAGTGCAGGTAATGCTACCATAACCTTAGCTCCATCTTTATGACCTTAAACATTTAGCAAGCCATAAGGAAAGTAATTATACCTTAATCTTACTGCAGTGTAGGCAAGGATAAAATCTAACCTGTTAGATTTAGTAAGCCATTAGGGAAGTAATTAAAAAAAAAAACTAAACTGTTAAATTTATCCAATCACTGGGGATATTAAGCTACTATAACCTTAGAAAAACCTGTAGATGATGATAAAACCTATCCTGTTAGACTTAGCAACCATTAGGGAATTAATTTTGCAAAAGAGAAAGAAAATATGTTGAATTTAGAAAATCACTGAAAAATCACCTCAAAATCTTAGAAAAATCTGTAGGTGATGATAAAGTTTAACTTGTTAAATTTGTAAGCCATAAGGGCATTTATTGTACTTTAAGGGAACTGAGTAGGTGATCAAATCTAGCAGTTTTTGTTTTTGTATAAATGAATTCTCTATTCTTTCCTAATTTATAAAATACATAACTTTAATGTGTTTTACTGCATTTATGTTGTTAAAAAGAATATTTTATCTACCCAGCTATCTTTCAAATCCAACAGAGGCATGTCCCTGTCACTGAAAATCATATCTCTTTTGTGTGCGTTAATATTTCAGTGCTGTAAATTTTTTTTTGTACCTAGCCAAAAATTGTTGACGGTTTAGTGCAGCATTCTTTTTCCTTTGTTTCTCCACATGGGTTTACATTGGAGAAAGTTTCCTTGTTAACTAAATTAGAATTTTTGAGCATAAAAAATACATATATTCGTACTTAAAAATCCCCTAAATCCTCTTTCCAAACATGTTTTTTCTGTCGTTTCCTCTACATGAGGTATTTTCATGTCGGTATAGATTTTATATTTTTTTAAGGAAGATGAATGACGGAGTTGGTATAAATACATATTTGTAAGTATGCAGGAACATGCAGAAATGCATGAAGCTATATGGACATGGATTAATGATAAAATAATCACAAACAAAAAATATATCAAAGTAAATAAATTAATTTTAAATAAGTTTTTTTACGGTAAGCATAATGCTTTTAAAAGCAATTTTATATAGGCTTTCGCTTATTAAATTTTATTTTAATTTCAAGTAAGATATGAATGCAACCATTATAAGCTTATATGGAATCCTGTTTAACTGTTTTCCCTGTTACTTTCCTTTTCCTGTTTTATTTATTCAATTTAGCCAAAATCACAGTGTTGTTCATAGTTTGACAGTTTATACCTACAGCATAGTTTTAAGATACACTTGGCCAAAAGTAGGTTTACTATTAGTGAACAACTATTCCACTTTTAAATCTATGATCACAAATCTTTAGGACATTTGCAGGTCTATTTTGATCTCTAATGTTCAATAAAATACGCTATTTATGTTAAAATATCATATTGTGTTGGAGAATGTGTAGAGAAATCCCTGTGAACGTAATGTCGAATGAATATCTAATTCTAAGCTAGACAGCAACTAAGAGGCAATTCTGTTGAATGAGTGTAAATTGAAAACTCAATTAACATGAAGAATAAGTTCTTGCTTTAGTGTGTTGGAAAAGGTGTAGAGAAAGTCCTGTGAATGTAATACCGAACAGAATGTCGAATTGTAAGCTAGACAATAACTAAGGTATAGCTCTGTTGGAATTTTATAAATGGAGTAGTAATTAGTATGAAGAATAATCCTTATCATTATAGTCGTTAGAGAATGTGTAGAGAAAGCTTTGTGAATGTAACATCAAATGGAATATGGAGTTTTAATCTAGAATAACTAAGGTTAAATCTGTTCGAATTGTGTGAATGGATATCTGGATTAAAATGATGAATAAACCCGTGTTATCATAGTATGATGGAGAATGCAGAGAAAGTCATGTAAGGGAAACATGAATTATAAGCTAGACAGCATTTCTCGCCGTGTGTAAAAAATTATCTGTGCCAAGTTTGGTCAAAATCAGAACAATAGTGTAGAATTCTATTACAAATACATACATACAGATAGACAGACAGACACAGACACAGGAAACTTCTTTATATTAAGATGAGTAAAATAGTATTTGTTCATGTGTTTTGTGCACACAAACCAGTACTTATTGAGGGAGTGCATGTCAATGCTAAACAAGTGATCACCTCTTGTACGTGACGTCACAGTGGTGTTGTGAGGCCTTACCTATCTAGAAGGTATTGGCCAAATGAAACCTTTGTTTCAACTTGGCCTTTTTTCACTACAAGGAGCACGACTCGGTGGCTTGTTTAGTCCAGCAGCTCACTGAGACAGTTATTTCCGCTTCTGAGCTTTCTATTCTGTGGTATTCTGTCGAATTCCTTTCCCTTGGTGGACAGAAGATTGCCGGAATGGCATTCATGCGTGCAGACGTGCTCTCAAAATTTTCTAGCAGCGCCCTACTCTCAACAATCTTATAGAATATAAAAAGCTGCATGCTCAATCTAGGAAAATTATCAAGGATAGCAAGAGGACATCATGGAACAGCTTTGTAGCATATACTACTCGATGTACTCCTTCTTCTGTTGTAGGGTGTAAGCTAAGGCGGGTGGCTGTAAAAGCGACCCAAATGTCGATAGCCGCTCTGAAGACACTCTCGGCACTGTGGTTATTATGATGGAAGTTGCTAATATTCTTGGCAGTGCTTTCGCTCAAGTGTCTAGCTCAGAGAACTATTCCCCTGAGTTTCTTGCAATTAAGGCTCAGGTGGAATCGTAAGGGTTTTCCTTCCGCTCTGGAAACTTTGAACACTACAATCACCTTTTCACCATGGCGGAGCTAGACCATGCACTTTCATCTTTGCGAAATTCTGCACCAGGTCTAAATGGTATCCACGTCCAAATGCTGCAACATCTCTCTCCTCAAGATGATGATGATGATAATGGTGTTTAAGGGCGCTCAACTGCCGAGGTCATAAGCGCCCTTACGATTAAAACTTGGCAATAGGCAGTAAGAAAAATACCAAAAAAAAAAAAAAAGGAAAAAAACACAAGTAAAAGAGCTAACACAGTTCAAACGGAAGGAACAGAACGGTCCAGCCCTCTAAACAGAGCTGGATATAAAACACCATCTAAAATCAACACATTAAAATTAAAAGAGTTTAAAAAAAAAAACTGCTTTCACACTAAAACGCCAAGGTAAAAGAAAGTTTTGCTAAAAATTTAAAAACCCTGTCCACTGCTCTTGGGTCATCTGCCAGGACCTCAGCAAGAGAGGCCGGCATGCCCATAGATGACCGAATGTGTGCCAGGTGACCACACTCCAGCAACACATGACGAACTGTCTGTGCCTCCCCACAGAGCGCACAGACAGGAGCAGGTTCACGTTTAAAAAGGTAACTGTGAGTAAAAATACAGTGGCCAATTCTTAGCCGAGCTAGTACTACCTCCTCCCGGCGGAATAAACGAGAGGAGGTTACCCAGTTGACAGGGAGGTCCTTCACCTCTCGCAGCTTATTACCACGGAGAGCCGACCACTCCGCATGCCAAGTCGAAAAGACGGCTCTCCGTACAGCCACTCTAAAATCTTCTGCTGTTGAATGGGTAATCGTAACACTGGGCGCTGTGACTGCCGATTTCGCTGCCAAATCCGCCGTGTCATTCCCTGGCAAGCCAACGTGTCCAGGAATCCATGCGCACTCCACATTAAAACCACAAGCGTGCAAAATGTGGAGAACGTCCTGGATGCGCTGCACCAAAGGATGGTAATTGTACAGCTCACGAATGCTCTGAAGGGCACTAAGGGAATCACTAAGAATAAGGCAGTTACCCAATTTTCGACGTCGAATATACAGAAGGGCTTGATAAATAGCATATAGCTCGGCAGAATATATAGATGTGGAACTAGGCAAACCGTAAGTAGAAGTTGCGGTGCCAGTTACAAAGGCACATCCAACACCGTCGGGGCTCTTACTACCATCGGTGTAAATACAAATACGGCCACTGTATTTGGATAAAAATTCTAAAAAGCAACGACGAATACTATCAAGAGGCGTAACAGATTTCCCATAGAGCGTCATCCCGAGATCGACATGGGAGGTAGCGCGTAACCAAGGGGGGTGTATACTCTCTCCCTTGGATAACATCCGAGGAATGTCAACATGGTGCTGGCGTAGAAGCTCAAGGAAACGAAAACCTGCTGGCCTGGGGCTCAGAGAGCGGAGGCAGTATCGCTCGTTCAGCTCAGGGGAGAAAAACGCGTGATAAGTTGGATGCCCAGGCATACACTTCAGCCCACAGCCATAATTAGCAAGCAGGACATCACGCCGACAACGCAGAGGAGGTTCTCCCTATTCGGCGTAGAGGCTAACAACTGGGCTCGTTGGAAAAGCTCCAACGGCCACACGGATGCCCTGGTTATGGTCTGTGTCTAACCTTCTGAGCACTGAAGGTCGAGCTGAAGAATACACAATGCTGCCATAGTCCAACTTCGAACGAATCACAGCACGATAAAGACGGAGCAATGCCGTCCGATCAGCACCCCAAGACTTGCCACTTAGTATCCGTAAAAGATTTAGAGAACGGTCACATCGTGCTCTAAGCTGTGCTATTTGTGGTGCCCAACAAAGTTTTCGATCGAAGATCAAACCAAGGAATCTCGCCTCGTCTGCGAAAGGAAGTAAATCTGGCCCGAGTCGAAGAGACGGCGGCATTTGCCACTTACGGCGCCAGAAGTTAACGCAGACTGTCTTCTCCACGGAGAAACGAAAACCGTGTTTCGAGCTCCATGCATAGGGATTGTCCAAACACCGCTGGAGACGGCGTTCCAAAAACGGTGTACGCTGAGAAGTACAGAAGATGGCAAAGTCGTCCACGAATAAACAGGAAGAGACACCTTGAGGCACACATAGTGATATGGAATTTATCGCAATAGCAAATAGAGTCACGCTGAGTACCGAGCCCTGCGGCACTCCGTTCTCTTGAATAAAATGGTTAGAAAAAACCGAACCCACCCTCACTCGAAAAACGCGGTCCCGCATAAACTCCTGAATGACCAACGGTAGGCGTCCGCGTATGTTCCAGTTGTGCAGAGAACGCAATTTTCCCGCCCGCCAACACGTGTCGTAGGCCTTCTCGAGGTCAAAAAATGTCCCAACTGTGGGGCTGTTCTTAAGAAACCCGTCCATAATCTGTTCTGACAGAGAGACAAGGTGGTCAGCAGTTGAACGTCGTCGTCGAAAGCCACACTGGATGTTCGTCAGAAGATTGTGGGATTCCAGCCACCACACCAACCGTCCATTGATCATGCGTTCCATCACCCTGCACACGCAACTGGTGAGGGAAATAGGACGGTAACTGGAAGGAAGATGGCGGTCCTTTCCAGGTTTAAGAATGGGTATGATGGTGGCCTCCCGCCACTTGTCTGGAAAAATGCCATCAACCCAGACACGATTATAGACCTCGAGTAGGAAATCTTTGCCATCAGGAGAGAGATGTTGCAACATTTGGACGTGGATACCATCTGGACCTGGTGCTGAGTGTCGTGAAGAGGAGAGAGCATTGTCTAGCTCTGCCAGGGTGAAAAGACGATTATAATCATCAAGGTTGCCAGAAAGAAACGAGAATTCTTGAGATTCCACCTGGTTCTTAACTGTAAGAAACTCAGGGGAATAGTTGCCTGAGCTAGACACCTGAGCGAAAGCACTGCCTAAAGTATTCGCCACGTCAAATGTATCAACAACAGCTCCGGTAGGTGTTTTGAGACCGGCGATGGGCATATGGTTCGGTTTCCCAGCCACACGTCTTAACTTATCCCATACGACAGAGGAAGGTGTATGTCGATTAAAGGAACCCACGAATTTATTCCATGACATCTTTTTGCTATCCTTAATAAAGCGCCTAGAATGTGCACGCATCCGTTTATAGTGTATCAGGTTATCCAGTGTAGGAAAACGCTGGAAAACCCGTAGAGCTCGTCTGCGAGCGCGAATAGCATCCCGACAGTCATCGGTCCACCAAGGTACCGGAAATCGACGGCTGTAGCCAGTCGAACGCGGAATGGATTGCTCAGCAGCAGAAAGTATGGTCCCTGTGAGATGTTCGACCAAGTGGTTCACAGAGTCGTGCTCTTCGTAGCTAAATTCAGTCAAGTGGGAGTACAGTTCCCAGCTGGCGTGGTCTAGGCGCCAACTAGGTAAACGGGTGGAACATACAACGGGTGTCAAGACACTAATGCGACAAGGAAAGTGGTCACTAGAATGCAAATCCGAGATGATATTCCAGCATAAGGTGACTGCCAGCTGAGGGGAACAAATTACAATGTCAATGTGTGAAAAACTATGAAATGCGTCAGATAGAAAGGTGGGCTCTCCGGTGTTCAAGAGAGCAAGATTCTGACTATCCAAGAAGTCTTTATGTAGCGTACCTCTCGCACAAGCCCGAGGAGAGCCCCAAAGAGGGTGATGGGCATTCACGTCGCCTACCAATAAAAAGGGTGGTGGCAACTGCGAAATGAGGTGTTCTAAGTCGCTGTGCGAGAGGTCCGCAGATGGAGGCAAATAGATACTGCAAATGGTGAATGAAGCGGAGGGTAGCTTAATGCTGACAGCAACGGACTGGATTGCAGATTGTATGGGTACGGAGTTGGCAAAAATATCATCTCGAATAAGCATCATAGTGCCCCCATGTGCCGGGACACCGTCCTCCGGGGATAAATCACATCGTACGGAGGAGTACTGCCTGATGGTAATGGTGTCCTGTGGACGGAGCTTCGTCTCTTGTAACCATACAGCCAAGGGTTCATGCTGGCGCAGCAACAAGTCAAGCTCTGTTCGATGTGGTCGAATTCCGCGTATGTTCCAATGGAGGATAGCCATTGAATATATTATGGGATAAGTTTCAAATCGAAAGACGCTTCTGCAGATTGGTTTTAGCTGGTCGGTTCAATTTGTTCTTCTTAGGCGTTGGGCTAGTACTATTTTCAGGAGCACGATCCTGCCGTTTCCGCACTGTCCCTCTGGCAGTGGCGGCAGAATCGTCCTGATCCATCTCCTCCACAAGGGAGGTCCCTTTTTCAAGAGCAAATTTCGGTCCGAGTAGCACGAACCGATTGGATGTGCTGATCGGCGAAGACGGCCGTCGCCGATTCACGCCCTCCTCCCCAGATGACCCTTCAGAGGAGGATACACGTGTGGAGTTGCGTGTACTTTTCTTACCTTTAGATGACTTGGTAATAGTTTGCACATTTTCTTTCAAGAAGTCTTGTCGTACATATTTGGTCTTGAACTGTTTTTCCGGGGCAGAAGACGTCGTGAATTTACCAGCTTTAGTTCCCGAGGTCGAGGCTTTCGGTGACAAGTGTGCAGGACTGTTCTGTAAGCTGGCGGATTTGGCAGATGTTGATACCAACTTGAGTGTAGGTGCCGAAGGCTTTGGCAGCGCTTGGGCTAAATAACCTTTTCCGCAATTGTAGCCCCGTTCATTACGCCGGTCTGTGTTGCGATTTCCCGACGCGGTACCGGTTTAGCTGCAACTGAGCTATAGGTACCGGACCTTTGGGCAGAGGGTTGGCGGAGTCGCAGGAGCTTCCGGGCTTCCAAGAAGGACACCTTCTCTTTCACCCGTATCTCCTGGATCCATCGTTCCTCTGCAAAACGGGGGCAGTCTCGGGAACTAGATGGGTGTTCCCCGTTACAGTTCACACACGATGGAGCTGAAGCACAGGCCCCATCGTGGGAGATGTCACCGCAGTGGACGCAGGTGGACTTGCCGGTACACAACTCACTAGTGTGACCAAAACGTTGGCATTTAAAGCACCTCAGCGGATTGGGTATATAAGGCCTAACTTCGATGGCTTCATACCCTGCTCTAATCTTTTGAGGCAGATCAACCCGATCAAAAGTAATAAACAGGGTACGAGTAGGCAGGAATTCACCGTTGATCTTACGTTGTACCCGATAAACAGCTGAGACACCCTGAGTCGCAAGATTTTCTTGGATCTCCTCAATGGACAAACCGTCCAACGCGCGGGTTGTTATTACACCGCGGGAGGAGTTCAGCGACTTGTGCACCTCGACCTTCACTGGATAGCTGGCTAACATGGTGGCTTTAAGTATTCTTGCAGCTTGCGAGGCGGAGTTGGCTTCGACAAGAAGTGTACCATTGCGAGCTCGAACGCAGGATTTAACAGGACCAGCAATGGCATCGAGACCCTTTTGGATAGTAAAAGGGCTCACCGTAAGGAACTTCTTACCTTCCTCTGTCCTATGAATAACCAAGTAGCGAGGACCACATGACTCGACTACTTCCTTTCCAACGTCTTTATTAAGGGATTTTAGTTTTGGTGCCATAGAAAAAATGGTATAAATTCATCCCCCAGTGCTCCCCACCCACCACGGAGCCCAACGAGGGGTCACCCCACTGGGGTGACAGGGCTACACAAGGGATATAGCGGGCTCGCCGTCCCACTCACCCTGGAGTTCGGTGTAATACCTAGTCCTGGCCGATTGACTAGGGGTGGGTTAGTCCCTAGCCTCCCGTTTAGGCAAATCAGAAACCAAAGCGGTGTATTAGGCTGCGCACCCTCCCCAGTTACTGAAAGACATAAGCCCAGGCTCAGGTACGCAACCCTCAACCAACCAGGATATTCCTTTTCACCGACACGGGTCTCCACGCACGGCCTACACGTGGGTGGGCATTTTGACCTTCTGACTCCCTCACCACTCTGAGGTTGCCCACAGAGGGAGTCAAGGTGGCTCGGGACCCCGGGTGCGCCTAACCCGTACCTACCGTAGTAGGTCCCTGGGGGGTGCATGAGGGATGAGGCTTCAAATTCATATTACAGCAAAGCAGTCTGAAATGTTCAAGCATATTTGTGATAATTTCTTTATATTTAGGGTGTTTCACACTGCCCAGAAATTTCTTTCTAAACATCTTTTTCAATTTCAGTCCTTGGTGCGTTAAAATTAACATCTTTCATCAAATTTGTTATCTGTGATCCATCAGATACTGCCTTAATGATTTTAGCCTATCTCAATAATGGAATCTCTATGCATAATTACTGGAGGCAAGGGCAACCATTGCCAGGTGCTTTCAAGAATTATTCATCATGTCAAATTTTTTGTCTAATGGAGTAGAACTTTTTGATAATCAACAAGAGGCACATTAACCCTGTTAGTGCCAGTCTGAATAGCAAAATGATGTCTGAAATGTACCAAGCAATTTTCGAGGAGAATGGAGGGTTTTAAATTACTAGTAATAAAATGATTACATAATGACTCAGATAGTTGAATCTTTTCTCATTTTTAGCAAGCCCTTTTGTCTAGTGTAAAATATGCATTATATGGATAAGAAGTTTCTTCAATATTTTTAAAAAATTAAACAGGATCCTGATTTAGTCAGGGATTTTTATTTTTAAAATACAATGGATGAATTCACGTAACCTGAAGGGTAAAACGGAAAATAAAATCACCAAAACACACACACACACACACATAAACATGAAAATGGCATGAAGCAATAGGATATAAATGTAACGTAGATAACTGCACAATTTAACACTTGTCCTCTCTGCTCAATCTCAATTCCGATGACTGTACATCCATAGAAGACATGGTGGAGTATTTAACTTGCTCGGTTTTGCTCGCCGCAGAATCCAGTATTCCTCGGAGGTCTTCTATCCCTCGGCGTATTCCAGTGCCGTGGTGGACCGAAGACTGCAACTTGGCATTAAAGGCACGTAAAAAAGCTCTTCGTCTTTTACGCCTACACCCGACGGCGGAGAACTTTATTGCTTTCAAACGCGCCCGGGCTAAGGCGCGCTATATCGTTCGTAATGCCAAGCGGAATTCGTGGGAAGCATATGTCTCCTCGCTTTCTAGCAGGAGCTCCTCACAGAGAGTGTGGACTTCGGTGCGCCGCATGACCGGCAAATGTCTCAGGACATACATTCTTGGCCTTGCCGTTCATGGCTCCAACTTCACCAGCGAACCGGATGTTGCCGACGCCCTAGCCACCTCCTTCGCTGCAACAAGTGCTACGGGCAATTACGACAATGCATTTCTTCCCATTAAGGAAGCTGCTGAGAGATTTCGCCTTGATTTTACTAGTGACTGTAGTGAGCCGTACAATGCATCCTTCACCCTTGCGGAACTAACTCATTCTTTGAACGCTGCGAGGGACTCTTCTCCTGGTCCCGATGATATTCACCAACAAATGTTGCTTCACCTCCCACCTGCAGCCGTTACATTCCTTCTGGACCTCTATAACCGCATTTGGCGCGAACAGGTTTTCCCGCCTGTGTGGCGAGAGGGCATTGGCATTCCTATCCCTCGTCCTGGCAAAGACCGGACTCTCCCATCCTCTTACCGGCCGATTTGCCTCACGAGCGTCGTTTGCAAGACCTTGGAACGCATGCTCAGTATTCGGTTTACTTGGTGGTTGGAGGCGAACGAAGTGCTCTGTTCCGAGCAGTGCGGATTTCGTAGCGGACGTTCAAGCGTTGATAACCTGGTGCGTCTGGAAGCTTATGCACGGAATGCTTTCCTTCCGAAGCAGCAAGTCGTGAGTGTCCTTTTTGACCTCGAGAGGGCTTACGACACTACTTGGCGATACGGTATTCTGCGTAATTTGCACAGTTCAGGGTTACGCGGCTATCTGGCGCTATTTCTGTGCAACTTTCTCCAGCGGCGCCGCTTTCGTGTCCGTATTGGCAATACTCTCTCACGGGAGAAGATTCAGGAGAACGGTGTACCCCAAGGTTCCGTTCTTAGTGTTATGCTTATTGCCGTGGCCTTCAACGGCATTACTAGCGTGATTCGTAGTGGGATACCATCGTCACTGTATGTGTATGACTTTGCGCTGTACTATCGCTCCTACAGCACTGATCATCTCGAACGACAACTCCAGCTCTCCATAAACTCCATCGCTGGTTGGGCGCTTTGCAATGGTTTTCGTTTTTCTCCTACGAAAACTTAGTGCATACACTTCCACCGTCTTCGTGGAGTACACCCTCCTCCTGACTTCCAATTGAACGGTGTGCCACTGCCTTTCGTTCCGTCCTTGAAGTTCTTAAGTCTCCACCTGGACCGTGAACTTTCTTGGGCACCCCATATCCGATACCTTCGTGCCTCCTGTGACCGATCGCTTCGGATCCTCAAACTGCTTTCTGGTGCGTCGTGGGGCGGCGATCGTTCCGTGATGCTGCGTTTGTACCGTTCACTCGTTCGCTCAAAAACTAGACTACGGTTGCTTTATTTACGGGGCAGTGACCACTTCTAAACTTCGCCTTTTAGAGACCGTTCATCATACCGGTATACGTCTTGCTACAGGAGTTTTCCGCACTAGTCGTGTGGAATGCTTGTATGCCGATGCTGGTGAACCCCAACTGGCAGTGCGTCGCTCATTTATACTTTGTTCGTATGCTGCTAAGTTGTCTGCGGACCCCCGCCATCGTTGTTTTAACCCTGTGTTGCGCCGGGATTATTCACATCGCTATCTGAGGAACGCCACTGCTTCACGCCCCTGGGGTATTCGGTATCGTGAACTGCTCTGCGATATGGCTCTCAGATTGCCTACTGTGGAGCGTGTTTTTGTACACCCAGAACCTGCTGGGCAACTGAGGCGTCCCAATTTCGACCTGACCCTCTCCAACCTTGTGAAACGCTCGACCGCTCCGGAGCTATTTCAGCGACTGTTTTACGAACTTTTAAGCAATTACCGGGCATATGCACCGGTATTCACTGACGGCTCCCAGCTGGCAGGACCTACAGGTTGTGCCTTTTATTTCAATGGGGTAACACATACTCATCGCCTTGCGGACGCCAGTTCGGTATTCACCGCCGAACTGTACGCTATCTTTTACTTTCTAGATTTTATCTCGCTTTTAGCACCTGGTAGTTTTCTTGTTTGCAGCCATTCCTTGAGTGCCCTACAGGTTCTGCAGCAGTATACCGGCTCCTCATCACTCGTTATGCGTATTCAATCTCGCCTTTCTGAATTGATTGCTTGCGGCTACCAGTTCATCTTCACGTGGGTTCCAGGTCATGTCGGTATTGCAGGGAATGAGGTAGTGGATAGGTCTGCCAAGGCTGCCTGCTCCTTGCAGGATTATTCGGAAGCGGCTGTGCTCTCGGGGAATGTTTCACGTTACTTTCGCCGGTCTCTTCTTTTAGCTTGGCAGCAATCTTGGCAAAATTTAGCAGGTAAACAGCTTCGCACACTCAAAGACACGGTACAGCCATGGCTCACATCTTGCCAACTAAACCGGCGCCGCGAGGTTAACCTTACGCGTCTGCGTATCGGTCACACGCGGCTAACACATGGCTACCTTCTACGCGCTGAGCCAGCTCCTATATGTCAGACCTGCGATGTTCCTCTGTCTGTGGCCCATGTGTTGCTTGATTGTCCGAAATTTCATCGCGAACGGCAATCCATCGGCCTGGGTACCTCTTTACCTGCCATTTTATGCGACGACGCTAATTTCGTCGATATGGTGCTACGCTTTGTTGCCTCTATTGGCCTCAGTAAAGTCATCTGATCTGTTTCATGCGTGTATGCAATTTTAGCCTTTTTAACTTTTTAGCTTCTGACTTTTACCACTTTGGTGTGTGTGGGTTTTTAGCTTTTTAAACCTTTTAGCCCTGTTTATATCACCCGGGCCTTTTACGTGTGTGCCTTTGTAAGGGTTTTCAGCACTTTTTAACTTTTCATCTGTAGATTTGTTTTTAATGTGTTATCCTTTTTCTTAACTTCGGGCCCAAAAGACCTAGTTGTCGACGGGCCCTTAAACACTATTCACTCACTCACTACATCTCAACTGCGTGAAAATTGCGGCGAATACTTTATATTTATAACAAATTCTACCCATGTGCAAAACCCTCAACTCGTAATCTCGTTGGCCCATTTTTGGCGCCCAAAGTGGCTTGGGGTGCGCTTTGGCCGTGACGCGATTAATTATAATTGGTCAATGCGTCTTTCACGTGATTCTTGGCCTAAATTTCCTCATGGTTCCCCGGTTTTTGTCGCCTTCACATTCTCTTGCGGAGACGTGACCACCCAATAGCGGCTTTCCCCTCTTGCAATAGACAAAGAAATAGCCTAAACAACTGAATTCGTCGCTTGAGAACTCTCGGGTTGAAGTTAGAAACGCTTTCCAGAAACAGTCTCTCTGAACATCCAATATACAATAAATACATGATATCTTACTTACTAATTAACCTAAAGAATTTAATCAATTACAGATATTGGTTATGCGCTTATTCTCATGGGGGATAATCCGTCTCATGTGCTGTCAGTCACAGACCACTGCGCAGTTCTTTCGTGTGTATTGTGAACAGAGGTTTCACGAAGATACATGCAGCTCTTCGATCGCATGGAATCTGGGGATGACTCATTTTTTTGTCCACGGGTGTACATGATCAATAACATCGCACAGTTTTGCTTCCTTTAGTTACCATACTCATCACAAAAATCAGTTATTCACCACTGCTGCACCATCAATGTATCACCATTCACAATTCAAAATATCTTCTGTAACAAAAGCATTGATTTCAGGAAAGAAAAGTTTTAAAAATCCACTGTTGACATAAAATGTTATTTGTGCATATGTTTTGTAACAGCAATTTATTTTATACATAAATGGACCCTCATAGTTTACATTATACCTATATAATAAATATTGCAAAAGATAGAAGCACTTATTCTTTACACACAGTTTGGGTCTGGTAAAGACGCTGCCACATAGGACTTTTATCTCTCACTGCCACAATTTGCTAATCCTGTGCCATATAACTGTAAAGGCAGCATTACCTGTCCTAGTTTGCAAATATAATTAAGATTTCCATAAGGCCTTGATAAATCTAAATAAAAGGCCTAAAGTTACATGGAAAGGAATGTGAATCATTTTACAATGTACTGCCAATTTAGGTACATTACTTTTGCTTAAGAACTTAATATTAAAAACAAATAAAGTAACTGTAAAAATCTTGAGAATGGTTTGGAAAACAATGCAACTCAACTAATTACAATTGTAACAAAACTTAATTTGTCTCTAAAAGGTGTGTAAAATAATTTGAGAGATCATATGTGGCTTACAACTGAAACTGCAAACCATAGAAAGCAGGATGTTCTTCGTTAATTACCGTACTTATCCGAATACACACAATGTTTTTTTTTTTTTTTTTTTTTTTTCAAAATATTAATGTGTAGAACTGTGGGTTACCTTACATTAGCGATATATGATTTCCGAATACCATACGGGGGGGGGGGGGGTGTTGTAGATTGCCATCGAGGTCGCGACATATGTGGCAGATTTTGAGCATTTCATTTTGAACCTAAAATTAGCCCTTAAGTATGAGTACTCTAATTGGAAAAAATATTACTCACCGAGACTAAAATAAAAGAACAAGAATTTCTTTTACATGGGTGGTTGCACGTAATGTTGTATTGGAAGTTAACAGTCAAGCAGAAAGAGAGAGCCACATGTATGCCACAATGTGAATTTTCGTGCAAATTCAAACTAGGTAAAAGGTTTTACAGCATATTATATTAACTACGAGGTACGTCCAGAAAGTAAGTTCCGTTTGTAATAAAATTAAATTGTGTACAGATACAGAATAATTATTTATTGCACAAAATTCTACAACTCTTAAACTACTTTTCCACATAACTGCCGAAATGTTGCAGGCATTTGTCATAGCGTGGCACACGTTTTGTATACCTTCTTCATAGAAGTTTGCCGCCTGTGACTTCAAAAAGTTGGAAACATTTTCTTTCAGTTCTTCGTCATTGTTGAAGTGTTGGCCGCCAAGGAAAGACTTGAGATGTAAGAACAGAGGAAAATAGCAGTGGCCAATTCTTAGCCGAGCTAGTACTACCTCCTCACGGCGGAATAAACGAGAGGAGGTTACCCAGTTGACAGGGAGGTCCTTCACCTCACGCAGAGGCCGGCATGCCCATAGATGACCGAATGTGTGCCAGGTGACCACACTCCAGCAACACAAGACGAACTGTCTGTGCCTCCCCACAGAGCGCACAGACAGGAGCAGGTTCGTGTTTAAAAAGGTAACTGCGAGTAAAAATACAGTGACCAATTCTTAGCCGAGCTAGTACTACCTCCTCACGGCGGAATAAACGAGAGGAGGTTACCCAGTTGACAGGGAGGTCCTTCACCTCTCGCAGCTTATTACCACGGAGAGCCGACCACTCCGCATGCCAAGTCGAAAAAACGGCTCTCCGTACAGCCACTCTAAAATCTTCTGCTGTTGAATGGGTAATCGTAACACTGGGCGCTGTGACTGCCGATTTCGCTGCCAAATCCGCCGTGTCATTCCCTGGCAAGCCAACGTGTCCAGGAATCCATGCGCACTCCACATTAAAACCAGAAGCGTGCAAAATGTGGAGAACGTCCTGGATGCGCTGCACCAAAGGATGGTAATTGTACAGCTCACGAGTGCTCTGAAGGGCACTAAGGGAATCACTAAGAATAAGGCAGTCACCTAATTTTCGACGTCGAATATACAGAAGGGCTTGATAAATAGCATATAGCTCGGCAGAATATATAGATGTGGAACTAGGCAAACCGTAAGTAGAAGTTGCGGTGCCAGTGACAAAGGCACATCAACACCGTCGGGGCTCTTACTACCATCGGTGTAAATGCAAATACGGCCACTGTATTTGGATAAAAATTCTAAAAAGCAACGACGAATACTATCAAGAGGCATAACAGATTTCCCGTAGAGCGACATCCCGAGATCGACATGGGAGGTAGCGCGTAACCAAGGGGGGTGTATACTCTCTCCCTTGGATAACAGCCGAGGAATGTCAACATGGTGCTGGCGTAGAAGCTCACGGAAACGAAAACCTGCTGGCCTGGGGCTCAGAGAGTGGAGGCAGTATCGCTCGTGGAGCTCAGGGGAGAAAAACGCGTGATAAGTTGGATGCCCAGGCATACACTTCAGCCCACAGCCATAATTAGCAAGTAGGACATCACGCCGACAACGCAGAGGAGTTTCTCCCGATTCGGCGTAGAGACTAACAACTGGGCTCGTTGGAAAAGCTCCAACGGCCACACGAATGCCCTTGTTATGGACTGTGTCTAACCTTCTGAGCACTGAAGGTCGAGCTGAAGAATACACAATGCTGCCATAGTCCAAGTTCGAACGAATCACAGCACGATAAAGACGCAGCAATGCCGTCCGATCCGCACCCCAAGATTTGCCACTTAGTATCCGTAAAAGATTTAGAGAACGGTCACATCGTGCTCTAAGCTGTGCTATTTGTGGTGCCCAACAAAGTTTCCGATCGAAGATCAAACCAAGGAATCTCGCCACGTCCCGAGCCACCTTGACTCCCTCTGTGGGCAACCTCAGAGTGGTGAGGGAGTCAGAAGGTCGAAATGCCCACCCACGTGTAGGCCGTACGTGGAGACCCGTGTCGGTGAAAAGGAATATCCTGGTTGGTTGAGGGTTGCGTACCTGAACCTGGGCTTCTGTCTTTCAGTAACTGGGGAGGGTGCGCAGCCTAATACACCGCTTTGGTTTCTGATTTGCCTAAACGGGAGGCTAGGGACTAACCCACCCCTAGTCAATCGGCCAGGACTAGGTATTACACCGAACTCCAGGGTGAGTGGGACGGTTGGCCCGCTATATCCCCTGTGTAGCCGTGTCACCCCAGTGGGGTGACCCCTCGTTGGGCTCCGTGGTGGGTGGGGAGCACTGGGGGATGAATTTATACCATTTTTTCTATGGCACCAAAACTAAAACCCCTTAATGCAAATAAAGACGTTGGAAAGGAAGTAGTCGAGTCATGTGGTCCTCGCTACATGGTTATTCATAGGACAGAGGAAGGTAAGAAGTTCCTTACGGTGAGACCTTTTACTATCCAAAAGGGTCTCGATGCCATTGCTGGTCCTGTTAAATCCTGCGTTCGAGCTCGCAATGGTACACTTCTTGTCGAAGCCAACTCCGCCTCGCAAGCTGCAAGAATACTTAAAGCTACCATGTTAGCCAGCTATCCAGTGAAGGTCGAGGTGCACAAGTCGCTGAACTCCTCCCGCGGTGTAATAACAACTCGCGCGTTGGACGGTTTGTCCATTGAGGAGATCAAAGAAAATCTTGCGACTCAGGGTGTCTCAGCTGTTTATCGGGTACAACGTAAGATCAACGGTGAATTCCTGCCTACTCGTACCCTGTTTCTTACTTTTGATCGGGTTGATCTGCCTCAAAAGATTAGAGCAGGGTATGAAGCCATCGAAGTTAGGCCTTATATACCCAATCCGCTGAGGTGCTTTAAATGCCAACGTTTTGGTCACACTAGTGAGTTGTGTACCGGCAAGTCCACCTGCGTCCACTGCGGTGACACCTCCCACGATGGGGCTTGTGCTTCAGCTCCATCGTGTGTGAACTGTAACGGGGAACACCCATCTAGTTCCCGAGACTGCCCCCGTTTTGCAGAGGAACGAGCGATCCAGGAGATACGGGTGAAAGAGAAGGTGTCCTTCTTGGAAGCCCGGAAGCTCCTGCGACTCCGCCAACCCTCTGCCCCGAGGTCCGGTACCTATAGCTCAGTTGCAGCTAAACCGGTACCGCGTCGGGAAATCGCAACCCAGACCGGCGATATGAACGGGGCTACAATTGCGGAAAAGGTAATTTTAGCCCAAGCGCTGCCAAAGCCTTCGGCACCTACACCCAAGTTGGTATCAACATCTGCCAAATCCGCCAGCTTACAGAATAGTCCTGCACATTTGTCACCGAAAGCCTCGACCTCCGGAACTAAAGCTATTAAATTCACGACGTCTTCTGCCCCAGAAAAACAGTTTAAGACCAAGTATGTACGACAAGACTTTTTGAAAGAGAATGTGCAATCTATTACCAAGTCATCTAAAGGTAAGAAAAGTTCACGCAACTCCACACGTGTATCCTCCTCTGAAGGGTCATCTGGGGAGGAGGGCGTGAATCGGCGACGGCCGTCTTCGCCGATCAGCACATCCAATCGGTTCGAACTACTTGGACCGAAAACTGCTCTTGAAAAAGGGACCTCCCATGTGGAGGAGATGGACCAGGAGGATTCTGCCGCCACTGCCAGAGGGACAGTGCGGAAACGGCAGGATCGTGCTCCTGAAAATAGTACTAGCCCAACGCCTAAGAAGAACAAATTGAACCGACCAGCCAATCCCAATCTGCAGAAGCGTCTTTCGATTTGAAACTTATCCCATGATGTGCTCAATGGCTGTCCTCCATTGGAACATGCGCGGAGTTCGACCGCATCGGCCGGAGCTTGACTTGTTGCTGCGCCAGCATGAACCCTTGGCTGTGTGTTTACAGGAGACGGGGCTCCGTCCGCGGGACACCGTTGCCATCGGGCGGTGCTCCTCCGTGCGATGTGATTTGTCCCCGGAGGACGGTGTCCCGGCACATGGGGGCACTGTGATGCTTGTTCGGGATGATATTTTTGCCAACTCCGTGCCCATACAATCTGCAGTCCGGTCCGTTGCTGTCAGCATTGGGCTGCCCTCCGCTTCATTCACCATTTGCAGTATCTATTTGCCTCCATCTGCGGACCTCTCGCACAGCGACTTGGAACACCTCATTTCGCAGTTGCCACCACCCTTTTTGTTGGTGGGCGACGTGAATGCCCATCGCCCTCTTTGGGGCTCTCCTCGGGCTTGTGCGAGAGGTGCGCTGCTTGAGGACTTCTTGGATGGTCGGAGTCTTGCTCTCTTGAACGCCGGAGAGCCCACCTTTCTGTCTGACGCGTTTCATGGTTTTTCACACATTGACGTTGCAATTTGTTCCCCTCGGCTGGCGGTCGCCTTGTGCTGGAATATCATCTCGGATTTGCATTCTAGTGACCGCTTTCCCTGTCGTGTTGGTGTCTTGACACCCGTTGTATGTTCCACCCGTTTGCCTGGTTGGCGCCTGGACCGCGCCGGCTGGGAGCTGTGCTCCCACTTGGCTGAATTTGGCTGCGAAGAGCGCGACTCTGTGGACCGCTTGGTCGGGCATCTTGCGGGGACCATTCTTTCTGCTTCTGAGCGGTCCATTCCGCGTTCGACTGGCTGCAGCCGTCGATTTCCGGTGCCTTGGTGGACCGCTGACTGTCGGGGTGCTGTTCGCGCTCGCGGACGAGCTCTGCGGGTTTTCCAGCGTTATCCCGCGCTGGATGGCCTGATGTACTGTGGACGGATGCGTGCACATTCTGGGCGGGTTGTTAGGGATGGCAAGGGGATGTCATGGAATAAATTCGTGGGTTCCTTTGGTCGACATGCGCCTTCCTCTGTCGTGTGGGATGGGTTGAGACGTGTGGCTGGGAGGCCGAGCCGTGTGCCCATCGCCGGTCTCGGAACACCTGCCGGAGCTGTTGTTGATACATTTGACGTGGCGAGTGCTTTGGGCGGTGCTTTCGCTCGGGTGTCTAGCTCAGGCGGCTGTTCCCCTGAGTTTCTTGCAGTTGGGAACCGGGTGGGATCTCGGGAATTCTCGTTTCTTTCTGGCAGCCTTGAGGATTGTAATCGCCTTTTCACCCTGGCAGAGCTGGACGATGCACTCTCCTCTTCGCGACACTCAGCGCCGGGTCCAGATGGTATCCACGTCCAAATGTTGCAACATCTCTCTCCTGATGGCAAGGATTTCCTGCTCGAGGTCTGTAATCGTGTCTGGGTTGATGGCATTTTTCCGGACAAGTGGCGGGAGGCCGCCATCATGCCCATTCTTGGACCTGGAAGGGACCGCCATCTTCCTTCCAGTTACCGTCCTATTTCCCTCACCAGTTGCGTGTGCAAGGTGATGGAACGCATGATCAATGGACGGTTGGTGTGGTGGCTGGAATCCCACAATCTTCTGACGAACATCCAGTGTGGCTTTCGACGACGACGTTCAACTGCTGACCACCTTGTCTCTCTGTCAACTCAGATTGTGGACGGGTTTCTTAAGAACAGCCCCACAGTTGGGATATTTTTTGACCTCGAGAGGGCCTGCGACGCGTGTTGGCGGGCGGGAGTGTTGCGTTCTCTGCACAACTGGAACATGCGTGGACGCCTACCGTTGGTCATTCGGGAGTTTATGCGGGACCGCGTTTTTCGAGTGAGGGTGGGTTCAGTTTTATCTAACCATTTTATTCAAGAGAACGGAGTGCCGCAGGGCTCGGTACTCAGCGTGACTCTATTTGCTATTGCGATAAATTCCATATCACTATGTGTGCCTCAAGGTGTCTCTTCCTGTTTATTCGTGGACGACTTTGCCATCTTCTGTACTTCTCAGCGTACACCGTTTTTGGAACGCCGTCTCCAGCGGTGTTTGGACAATCTCTATGCATGGAGCTCGAAACACGGTTTTCGTTTCTCCGCTGAGAAGACAGTCTGCGTTAACTTCTGGCGCCGTAAGTGGCAAATGCCGCCGTCTCTTCGACTCGGGCCAGATTTACTTCCTTTCGCAGACGAGGCGAGATTCCTTGGTTTGATCTTCGATCGGAAACTTTGTTGGGCACCACAAATAGCACAGCTTAGAGCACGATGTGACCGTTCTCTAAATCTTTTACGGATACTAAGTGGCAAGTCTTGGGGTGCGGATCGGACGGCATTGCTCCGTCTTTATCGTGCTGTGATTCGTTCGAAGTTGGACTATGGCAGCATTGTGTATTCTTCAGCTCGACCTTCAGTGCTCAGAATGTTAGACACAGTCCATAACCAGGGCATCCGTGTGGCCGTTGGAGCTTTTCCAACGAGCCCAGTTGTTAGCCTCTACGCCGAATCGGGAGAACCTCCTCTGCGTTGTCGGCGTGATGTCCTGCTTGCTAATTATGGCTGTGGGCTGAAGTGTATGCCAGGGCATCCAACTTATCACGCTTTTTTCTCCCCTGAGCTGCACGAGCGATACTGCCTCCGCTCTCTGAGCCCCAGGCCAGCAGGTTTTCGTTTCCGTGAGCTTCTACGCCAGCACCATGTTGACATTCCTCGGCTGTTACCCAAGGGAGAGAGTATACACCCCCCTTGGTTACGCGCTACCTCCCATGTCGATCTCGGGATGACGCTCTACGGGAAATCTGTTACGCCTCTTGATAGTATTCGTCGATGCTTTTTAGAATTTTTATCCAAATACAGTGGCCATATTTGTATTTACACCGATGGTAGTAAGAGCCCCGACGGTGTTGGATGTGCCTTTGTAACTGGCACCACAACTTCTACTTACGGTTTGCCTAGTTGCACATCTATATATTCTGCCGAGCTATATGCTATTTATCAAGCCCTTCTGTATATTCGACGTCGAAAATTAGGTGACTGCCTTATACTTAGTGATTCCCTTAGTGCCCTTCAGAGCATTCGTGAGCTGTACAATTACCATCCTTTGGTGCAGCGCATCCAGGACGTTCTCCGCATTTTGCACGCTTCTGGTTTTAATGTGGAGTGCGCATGGATTCCTGGACACGTTGGCTTGCCAGGGAATGACACGGCGGATTTGGCAGCGAAATCGGCAGTCACAGCGCCCAGTGTTACGATTACCCATTCAACAGCAGAAGATTTTAGAGTGGCTGTACGGAGAGCCGTTTTTTCGACTTGGCATGCGGAGTGGTCGGCTCTCCGTGGTAATAAGCTGCGAGAGGTGAAGGACCTCCCTGTCAACTGGGTAACCTCCTCTCGTTTATTCCGCCGGGAGGAGGTAGTACTAGCTCGGCTAAGAATTGGCCACTGTATTTTTACTCACAGTTACCTTTTTAAACGTGAACCTGCTCCTGTCTGTGCGCTCTGTGGGGAGGCACAGACAGTTCGTCATGTGTTGCTGGAGTGTGGTCACCTGGCACACATTCGGTCATGTATGGGCATGCCGGCCTCTCTTGCTGAGGTCCTGGCAGATGACCCAAGAGCAGTGGACAGGGTTTTTAAATTTTTAGCAAAACTTTCTTTTACCTTGACGTTTTAGTGTGATAGCAGTTCTTTTTAAACACTTTTAATTTTAATGTGTTGATTTTAGATGGAGTTTTATATCCAGCTCTTTTAGAGGGCTGGACCGTTCTGTTACTTACTTTTCAACTGTGTTAGCCCTTTTTACTTGTGTGTTTTTCCTTTTTTGGTATTTTCTTACTGCCTATTGCCAAGTTTTAATCGTAAGGGCGCTTATGACCTCGGCAGTTGAGCGCCCTTAAACACCATTATCATCATCATCACAGAGTCGTGCTCTTCGTAGCTAAATTCAGCCAAGTGGGAGTACAGTTCCCAGCTGGCGTGGTCTAGGCGTCAACTAGGTAAACGGGTGGAACATACAACGGGTGTCAAGACACTAATACGACAAGGAAAGTGGTCACTAGAATGCAAATCCGAGATGATATTCCAGCATAAGGTGACTGCTAGCTGAGGGGAACAAATTGCAATATCAATGTGTGAAAAACTATGAAAGGCGTCAGAAAGAAAAGTGGGCTCTCCGGTGTTCAAGAGAGCAAGATTCTGACTATCCAAGAAGTCTTTAAGTAGCGTACCTCTCGCACAAGCCCGAGGAGAGCCCCAAAGAGGGTGATGGGCATTCACGTCGCCTACCAATAAAAAGGGTGGTGGCAACTGCGAAATGAGGTGTTCTAAGTCGCTGTGCGAGAGGTCCGCAGATGGAGGCAAATAGATACTGCAAATGGTGAATGAAGCGGAGGGTAGCTTAATGCTGACAGCAACGGACTGGATTGCAGATTGTATCGGTACGGAGTTGGCAAAACTATCATCTCGAATAAGCATCATAGTGCCCCCATGTGCCGGGACACCGTCCTCCGGGGATAAATCACATCGTACGGAGGAGTACTGCCTGATGGTAACGGTGTCCTGTGGACGGAGCTTCGTCTCTTGTAAGCATACAGGCAAAGGTTCATGCTGGAGCAGCAACAATTCAAGCTCTGGTCGATGTGGTCGAATACCGCGTAAGTTCCAATGTAGGATATTCATTGAGTATATTATGGCACAAGTTTCAATTCGAAAGACGCTTCTGCAGATTGGGATTAGCTGGTCGGTTCAATTTGTTCTTCTTAGGCGTTGGGCTAGTACTATTCTCAGGAGCACGATCCTGCCGTTTCCGCACTGTCCCTCTGGCAGTGGGGGCAGAATCCTCCTGGTCCATCTCCTCCACAAGGGAGGACCCTTTTTCAAGACCAAATTTCGGTCCGAGAAGTTCGAACCGAATAGATTTGCTGATCGGCGAAGACGGCCGTCGCCGATCCGCGCCCTCCTCCCCAGATGAGCGATCAGAGGAGGATACACGTGGGGAGTTACGTGTACTTTTCTTACCCTTAGATGACTTGGCAGAAGATTGTACATCTCTTTCAAGAAGTCTTGTCGGACATATTTGGTCTTAAAACAGCTTCTCAGGGGGCAAAATACGTGAATTTACCAGCCTTAGTTCCCGAGGTCGAGGCTTTCGTTGACAAGTGTGCAGGACCGCACTGTAAGCCGGCGGATTTGGCAGATGTTAATATCGACTTGGGTGTAGGTGTCGAAGGCTTTGGCAGCGCTTGGGCTAAAATAATCTTTTCAGCAATAGTAGCCCCGTTCATATCGCCGGTCTGTGTTGCGATTTCCCGACGCGGTACCGGTTTAGCTGCAACTGAGCTATAGATACCGGACCTCGGGAAAGAGGGTTGGCGGAGTCGCAGGAGCTTCCGGGCTTCCAAGAAGGACACCTTCTCATTCACCCGTATCTCCTGGATCGCTCGTTCCTCTGAAAAACGGCGGCAGTCTCCGGAGCTGGACGGGTGGTCCCCGTTATGATTCACACACGATGGAGCTGAAGCACAAGCCCCATCGTGGGAGATGTCACCGCAGTGAGCGCAGGTGGACTTGCCGGTACACAACTCACTAGTGTGACAAAATGTTGGCTATTACGGGCATATAACCCTCTTGTTCTGAGTTCGCAGGAGACGAAGTTTTGCCCCACGATGCTTTTGCCCTGCACCAGTACCTTCTGGTGCGTTTTCATCTTACACCGGAAGAGGGTTCTGGGGGGTGTTGTGATACTAACCCGCGATAACATCTACTTTGCAAGCTGTTGCTGTCCAACTAACTCTTTCTGGTCTCTCTTTTACTCTTTTTTTATCTATATTCCGCCTTCGTCTACCCTCTGTGCCGCCGACATAGTCCATCTTTTGTCTCAGCTCCCGTACACCTTTTCTTATGCTGGGTGAGTTCAGTGCCCAACATCCCCTTTGGGGTTCTCCTAGGGCCTGCGCGGGGGACCGTCCTTGCTGATCTTTTCGATCAATACAGTCTCGCTGTTTTAAACACCGGTGAACCTACTTTCATTTCCGATTCTTCTGCCACGCAATCCCACCTGGACCTTTCTGTTTGCTCAGCACAGCTTGCTCACAGCTTTCAATGGAACGTAGTATCTGACACTCATTCCAGCGATCATGGCCCTTGTGTTCTCACCTTGCTTTCTCAACACACTCCCTCATCGCGGTCGGGTACCTGGCAGCTGTCTAAGTCGGACTGGTCTCTCTTTTCCGCTCTGGCTGTATTCGGTGACCATCACTTTGACGCGTTTGACCACATGGTCGAGCACTTGAATTCTGTTGTGATATCCGCTGCCGAGCAATCAATCCCACGATCGTGTTCCTACCCTAAAAGGGTACCGATCCCGTGGTGGACTGCTGAGTGCCGCGTTACCATTCGTGCTAGCAGGAGTGCGCTTAGGGTATTTCAGCATCAGTCTACGCTGGAGCATTTGATCACTTTCAAACAAATCCGCGCCCGGGTACGCCGCATTATTCAGCAAACGGGCTTCCTGGACTTCGTTTGTGTCTACCTTTAATCGCACAACACCTTCATCCGTTGTGTGGGAGAAGGTCCACCGTGTTGCCGGTAAGGAGGCTAGTTCTGTAATACTGGAGCTTCTCGTGGGAACTGACACCGTCGTTGACCAGTTTGCTGTTGCCGACGTCCTTGGCAGCACATTCGCCAATGTGTCCAGTTCCACCAATTATCACCCGGCGTTTCGTGCCATTAAGGCGGAGGTTGAGTCTCAAGGGTTCTCTTTCCGATCCTCGCAAAATGAATGCTATAATGCAGCTCTTGGCGCACATGCTTTTTGGATCGTCGCCTTCAAGCTTGTTTAGGGCGTCTCTATGTTTGGAGCGTTGAAACTGGTTTCCTTTTTTCTGGTGAAAAGACGCTTTGTATCAACATCTGGCGTCGGAAACGGTACGAATCGCCTTCTCTTCTCCTCGGGCCGCAACCGCTGCCCTTCGCTGAAACGGTGAAGTTTTTCGGCTTAACATTTGATAGGAAGCTTAGCTGGTCGTCTCATATCGCTTCTTTGAAAGCTTGATGTGATCGATCGCTCAATATTTTACGTGTTTTATGTGGTACCTCCTGGGGAGCCGATCGTACCGTGCTATTACAGCTTTACCGTTCGCTTGTCCGCTCCAAGCTTGATTACGGGAGCATGGTGTTTTCTTCTGCTCCACCTTCGGTTTTACGTCGTTTGAATCCAGTTCACCATCGCGGGATTCGATTAGCGCTGGGTGGCTTTCCGACTAGCCCAGCGTTAGTTTGTGTGTGGAGGCTGCTGAATCTCCGCTATGCCATAGGCGTGACGTTCTTCTGTGCAGCTATGCTATCCGACTCCATGCATTACCAGGTCACCCTACTTTGCAGTTATTCTTTGACGAGACTCTTGCCGTCAATATGCGGTTAATGTGCTGGCTTCCCGCAGGTGTGCGTTTTCGTCTGCTTCGGCTCTTGGATGTTCGCCTACCACCTCTTTTGCCACTGGGAGAATGTTCCTTTCCCCCTTGGTTACGCTGCGAAACTCCCTTCCAGCTTTTGTTGACAACCATACCGAAATCAACGACTCCGTCTTTGGCTATCCGCTCCGCCTTTTTAGAGCTGGCAGCCGAATTTCAGAAGCACTGAGTCATTTACACGCATGGTTCCAAAGATGGCCATGGTGTGGAATGTGCTTTTGTGTTCATTCGCGGAGGACTGGATTTCATCTTCTGGGGCAGTGTTCCATTTTTACCGCCGAACCCTTTAGTATCTATCAAGCTCTGCTTTTTATCCAGGGACAAGACTTGAGTCAGTTCGTAAAAAGATGATGATGGTGTTTAAGGGCGCTCAACTGCCGAGGTCATAAGCGCCCTTACGATTAAAACTTGGCAATAGCCAGTAAGAAAATACCAAACAAAAAAGTAAACACAAATAAAAGAGCTAACACAGTTGAAACGGAAGTAACAGAAACGTCCAGCCCTCTAACCAGAGCTGGATATAAAACTCCATCTAAAATCAACACATTAAAACCAAAAGAGTTTAAAAAAAAACCGCTATCACACTAAAACCTCAAGGTAAAAGAAAGTTTTGCTAAAAATTTAAAAACCCTGTCCACTGCTCTTGGGTCATCTGCCAGGACCTCGGCAAGAGAGGCCGGCATGCCCATAGATGACCGAATGTGTGCCAGGTGACCACACTCCAGCAACACATGACGAACTGTCTGTGCCTCCCCACAGAGCGCACAGACAGGAGCAGGTTCACGTTTAAAAAGGTAACTGTGAGTAAAAATACAGTGGCCAATTCTTAGCCGAGCTAGTACTACCTCCTCCCGGCGGAATAAACGAGAGGAGGTTACCCAGTTGACAGGGAGGTCCTTCACCTCTCGCAGCTTATTACCACGGAGAGCCGACCACTCCGCATGCCAAGTCGAAAAAACGGCTCTCCGTACAGCCACTCTAAAATCTTCTGCTGTTGAATGGGTAATCGTAACACTGGGCGCTGTGACTGCCGATTTCGCTGCCAAATCCGCCGTGTCATTCCCTGGCAAGCCAACGTGTCCAGGAATCCATGCGCACTCCACATTAAAGCCAGAAGCGTGCAAAATGTGGAGAACGTCCTGGATGCGCTGCACCAAAGGATGGTAATTGTACAGCTCACGAATGCTCTGAAGGGCACTAAGGGAATCACTAAGAATAAGGCAGTCACCTAATTTTCGACGTCGAATATACAGAAGGGCTTGATAAATAGCATATAGCTCGGCAGAATATATAGATGTGCAACTAGGCAAACCGTAAGTAGAAGTTGCGGTGCCAGTTACAAAGGCACATCCAACACCGTCGGGGCTCTTACTACCATCGGTGTAAATACAAATACGGCCACTGTATTTGGATAAAAATTCTAAAAAGCAACGACGAATACTATCAAGAGGCGTAACAGATTTCCCGTAGAGCGTCATCCCGAGATCGACATGGGAGGTAGCGCGTAACCAAGGGGGGTGTATACTCTCTCCCTTGGATAACAGCCGAGGAATGTCAACATGGTGCTGGCGTAGAAGCTCACGGAAACGAAAACCTGCTGGCCTGGGGCTCAGAGAGCGGAGGCAGTATCGCTCGTGCAGCTCAGGGGAGAAAAACGCGTGATAAGTTGGATGCCCAGGCATACACTTCAGCCCACAGCCATAATTAGCAAGCAGGACATCACGCCGACAACGCAGAGGAGGTTCTCCCGATTCGGCGTAGAGGCTAACAACTGGGCTCGTTGGAAAAGCTCCAACGGCCACACGGATGCCCTGGTTATGGACTGTGTCTAACCTTCTGAGCACTGAAGGTCGAGCTGAAGAATACACAATGCTGCCATAGTCCAACTTCGAACGAATAACAGCACGATAAAGACGGAGCAATGTCGTCCGATCCGCACCCCAAGACTTGCCACTTAGTATCCGTAAAAGATTTAGAGAACGGTCACATCGTGCTCTAAGCTGTGCTATTTGTGGTGCCCAACAAAGTTTCCGATCGAAGATCAAACCAAGGAATCTCGCCTCGTCTGCGAAAGGAAGTAAATCTGGCCCGAGTCGAAGAGACGGCGGCATATGCCACTTACGGCGCCAGAAGTTAACGCAGACTGTCTTCTCAGCGGAGAAACGAAAACCGTGTTTCGAGCTCCATGCATAGAGATTGTCCAAACACCGCTGGAGACGGCGTTCCAAAAACGGTGTACGCTGAGAAGTACAGAAGATGGCAAAGTCGTCCACGAATAAACAGGAAGAGACACCTTGAGGCACACATAGTGATATGGAATTTATCGCAATAGCAAATAGAGTCACGCTGAGTACCGAGCCCTGCGGCACACCGTTCTCTTGAATAAAATGGTTAGAAAAAACCGAACCCACCCTCACTCGAAAAACGCGGTCCCGCATAAACTCCTGAATGACCAACGGTAGGCGTCCACGTATGTTCCAGTTGTGCAGAGAACGCAATATTCCCGCCCGCCAACACGTGTCGTAGGCCTTCTCGAGGTCAAAAAATATCCCAACTGTGGGGCTGTTCTTAAGAAACCCGTCCATAATCTGAGTTGACAGAGAGACAAGGTGGTCAGCAGTTGAACGTCGTCGTCGAAAGCCACACTGGATGTTCGTCAGAAGATTGTGGGATTCCAGCCACCACACCAACCGTCCATTGATCATGCGTTCCATCACCTTGCAAACGCAACTGGTGAGGGAAATAGGACGGTAACTGGAAGGAAGATGGCGGTCCTTTCCAGGTTTAAGAATGGGTATGATGGTGGCCTCCCGCCACTTGTCTGGAAAAATGCCATCAACCCAGACACGATTATAGACCTCGAGTAGGAAATCTTTGCCATCAGGAGAGAGATGTTGCAACATTTGGACGTGGATACCATCTGGACCTGGTGCTGAGTGTCGTGAAGAGGAGAGTGCATTGTCTAGCTCTGCCAGGGTGAAAAGGCGATTATAATCCTCAAGGTTGCCAGAAAGAAACGAGAATTCTTGAGATTCCACCTGGTTCTTAACTGTAAGAAACTCAGGGGAATAGTTACCTGAGCTAGACACCTCAGCGTAAGCACTGCCTAAAGTATTCGCCACGTCAAATGTATCAACAACAGCTCCGGTAGGTGTTTTGAGACCGGCGATGGGCATATGGTTCGGTTTCCCAGCCACACGTCTTAACTTATCCCATACGACAGAGGAAGGTGTATGTCGATTAAAGGAACCCACGAATTTATTCCATGACATCTTTTTGCTATCCTTAATAACCCGCCTAGAATGTGCACGCATCCGTTTATAGTGTATCAGGTTATCCAGTGTAGGAAAACGCTGGAAAACCCGTAGAGCTCGTCTGCGAGCGCGAATAGCATCCCGACAGTCAGCGGTCCACCAAGGTACCGGAAATCGACGGCTGTAGCCAGTCGAACGCGGAATGGATTGCTCAGCAGCAGAAAGAATGGTCCCTGTAAGATGTTCGACCAAGTGGTTCACAGAGTCGTGCTCTTCGTAGCTAAATTCAGCCAAGTGGGAGTACAGTTCCCAGCTGGCGTGGTCTAGGCGCCAACTAGGTAAACGGGTGGAACATACAACGGGTGTCAAGACACTAATACGACAAGGAAAGTGGTCACTAGAATGCAAATCCGAGATGATATTCCAGCATAAGGTGACTGCCAGCTGAGGGGAACAAATTGCAATGTCAATGTGTGAAAAACTATGAAATGCGTCAGATAGAAAGGTGGGCTCTCCGGTGTTCAAGAGAGCAAGATTCTGACTATCCAAGAAGTCTTTAAGTAGCGTACCTCTCGCACAAGCCCGAGGAGAGCCCCAAAGAGGGTGATGGGCATTGACGTCGCCTACCAATAAAAAGGGTGGTGGCAACTGCGAAATGAGGTGTTCTAAGTCGCTGTGCGAGAGGTCCGCAGATGGATGATGATGATGATGATGGTGTTTAAGGGCGCTCAACTGCCGAGGTCATAAGCGCCCTTATGATTAAAACTTGGCAATAGCCAGTAAGAAAATACCAAACAAAAAAGTAAACACAAATAAAAGAGCTAACACAGTTGAAACGGAAGTAACAGAAACGTCCAGCCCTCTAACCAGAGCTGGATATAAAACTCCATCTAAAATCAACACATTAAAACCAAAAGAGTTTAAAAAACCGCTATCACACTAAAACGTCAAGGTAAAAGAAAGTTTTGCTAAAAATTTAAAAACCCTGTCCACTGCTCTTGGGTCATCTGCCAGGACCTCAGCAAGAGAGGCCGGCATGCCCATAGATGACCGAATGTGTGCCAGGTGACCACACTCCAGCAACACATGACGAACTGTCTGTGCCTCCCCACAGAGCGCACAGACAGGAGCAGGTTCACGTTTAAAAAGGTAACTGTGAGTAAAAATACAGTGGCCAATTCTTAGCCGAGCTAGTACTACCTCCTCCCGGCGGAATAAACGAGAGGAGGTTACCCAGTTGACAGGGAGGTCCTTCACCTCTCGCAGCTTATTACCACGGAGAGCCGACCACTCCGCATGCCAAGTCGAAAAAACGGCTCTCCGTACAGCCACTCTAAAATCTTCTGCTGTTGAATGGGTAATCGTAACACTGGGCGCTGTGACTGCCGATTTCGCTGCCAAATCCGCCGTGTCATTCCCTGGCAAGCCAACGTGTCCAGGAATCCATGCGCACTCCACATTAAAACCAGAAGCGTGCAAAATGTGGAGGACGTCCTGGATGCGCTGCACCAAAGGATGGTAATTGTACAGCTCACGAATGCTCTGAAGGGCACTAAGGGAATCACTAAGAATAAGGCAGTCACCTAATTTTCGACGTCGAATATACAGAAGGGCTTGATAAATAGCATATAGCTCGGCAGAATATATAGATGTGCAACTAGGCAAACCGTAAGTAGAAGTTGCGGTGCCAGTTACAAAGGCACATCCAACACCGTCGGGGCTCTTACTACCATCGGTGTAAATACAAATACGGCCACTGTATTTGGATAAAAATTCTAAAAAGCAACAACGAATACTATCAAGAGGCGTAACAGATTTCCCGTAGAGCGTCATCCCGAGATCGACATGGGAGGTAGCGCGTAACCAAGGGGGGTGTATACTCTCTCCCTTGGATAACAGCCGAGGAATGTCAACATGGTGCTGGCGTAGAAGCTCACGGAAACGAAAACCTGCTGGCCTGGGGCTCAGAGAGCGGAGGCAGTATCGCTCGTGCAGCTCAGGGGAGAAAAACGCGTGATAAGTTGGATGCCCAGGCATACACTTCAGCCCACAGCCATAATTAGCAAGCAGGACATCACGCCGACAACGCAGAGGAGGTTCTCCCGATTCGGCGTAGAGGCTAACAACTGGGCTCGTTGGAAAAGCTCCAACGGCCACACGGATGCCCTGGTTATGGACTGTGTCTAACCTTCTGAGCACTGAAGGTCGAGCTGAAGAATACACAATGCTGCCATAGTCCAACTTCGAACGAATCACAGCACGATAAAGACCGAGCAATGTCGTCCGATCCGCACCCCAAGACTTGCCACTTAGTATCCGTAAAAGATTTAGAGAACGGTCACATCGTGCTCTAAGCTGTGCTATTTGTGGTGCCCAACAAAGTTTCCGATCGAAGATCAAACCAAGGAATCTCGCCTCGTCTGCGAAAGGAAGTAAATCTGGCCCGAGTCGAAGAGACGGCGGCATATGCCACTTACGGCGCCAGAAGTTAACGCAGACTGTCTTCTCAGCGGAGAAACGAAAACCGTGTTTCGAGCTCCATGCATAGAGATTGTCCAAACACCGCTGGAGACGGCGTTCCAAAAACGGTGTACGCTGAGAAGTACAGAAGATGGCAAAGTCGTCCACGAATAAACAGGAAGAGACACCTTGAGGCACACATAGTGATATGGAATTTATCGCAATAGCAAATAGAGTCACGCTGAGTACCGAGCCCTGCGGCACTCCGTTCTCTTGAATAAAATGGTTAGAAAAAACCGAACCCACCCTCACTCGAAAAACGCGGTCCCGCATAAACTCCTGAATGACCAACGGTAGGCGTCCACGTATGTTCCAGTTGTGCAGAGAACGCAATATTCCCGCCCGCCAACACGTGTCGTAGGCCTTCTCGAGGTCAAAAAATATCCCAACTGTGGGGCTGTTCTTAAGAAACCCGTCCATAATCTGAGTTGACAGAGAGACAAGGTGGTCAGCAGTTGAACGTCGTCGTCGAAAGCCACACTGGATGTTCGTCAGAAGATTGTGGGATTCCAGCCACCACACCAACCGTCCATTGATCATGCGTTCCATCACCTTGCAAACGCAACTGGTGAGGGAAATAGGACGGTAACTGGAAGGAAGATGGCGGTCCTTTCCAGGTTTAAGAATGGGTATGATGGTGGCCTCCCGCCACTTGTCTGGAAAAATGCCATCAACCCAGACACGATTATAGACCTCGAGTAGGAAATCTTTGCCATCAGGAGAGAGATGTTGCAACATTTGGACGTGGATACCATCTGGACCTGGTGCTGAGTGTCGTGAAGAGGAGAGTGCATTGTCTAGCTCTGCCAGGGTGAAAAGGCGATTATAATCCTCAAGGTTGCCAGAAAGAAACGAGAATTCTTGAGATTCCACCTGGTTCTTAACTGTAAGAAACTCAGGGGAATAGTTGCCTGAGCTAGACACCTCAGCGAAAGCACTGCCTAAAGTATTCGCCACGTCAAATGTATCAACAACAGCTCCGGTAGGTGTTTTGAGACCGGCGATGGGCATATGGTTCGGTTTCCCAGCCACACGTCTTAACTTATCCCATACGACAGAGGAAGGTGTATGTCGATTAAAGGAACCCACGAATTTATTCCATGACATCTTTTTGCTATCCTTAATAACCCGCCTAGAATGTGCACGCATCCGTTTATAGTGTATCAGGTTATCCAGTGTAGGAAAACGCTGGAAAACCCGTAGAGCTCGTCTGCGAGCGCGAATAGCATCCCGACAGTCAGCGGTCCACCAAGGTACCGGAAATCGACGGCTGTAGCCAGTCGAACGCGGAATGGATTGCTCAGCAGCAGAAAGAATGGTCCCTGTAAGATGTTCGACCAAGTGGTTCACAGAGTCGTGCTCTTCGTAGCTAAATTCAGCCAAGTGGGAGTACAGTTCCCAGCTGGCGTGGTCTAGGCGCCAACTAGGTAAACGGGTGGAACATACAACGGGTGTCAAGACACTAATACGACAAGGAAAGTGGTCACTAGAATGCAAATCCGAGATGATATTCCAGCATAAGGTGACTGCCAGCTGAGGGGAACAAATTGCAATGTCAATGTGTGAAAAACTATGAAATGCGTCAGATAGAAAGGTGGGCTCTCCGGTGTTCAAGAGAGCAAGATTCTGACTATCCAAGAAGTCTTTAAGTAGCGTACCTCTCGCACAAGCCCGAGGAGAGCCCCAAAGAGGGTGATGGGCATTCACGTCGCCTACCAATAAAAAGGGTGGTGGCAACTGCGAAATGAGGTGTTCTAAGTCGCTGTGCGAGAGGTCCGCAGATGGAGGCAAATAGATACTGCAAATGGTGAATGAAGCGGAGGGTAGCTTAATGCTGACAGCAACGGACTGGATTGCAGATTGTATGGGTACGGAGTTGGCAAAAATATCATCTCGAATAAGCATCATAGTGCCCCCATGTGCCGGGACACCGTCCTCCGGGGATAAATCACATCGTACGGAGGAGTACTGCCTGATGGTAACGGTGTCCTGTGGACGGAGCTTCGTCTCTTGTAAACATACAGCCAAGGGTTCATGCTGGCGCAGCAACAAGTCAAGCTCTGGTCGATGTGGTCGAATTCCGCGTATGTTCCAATGGAGGATAGCCATTGAGTATATTATGGGATAAGTTTCAAATCGAAAGACGCTTCTGCAGATTGGGATTAGCTGGTCGGTTCAATTTGTTCTTCTTAGGCGTTGGGCTAGTACTATTTTCAGGAGCACGATCCTGCCGTTTCCGCACTGTCCCTCTGGCAGTGGCGGCAGAATCCTCCTGGTCCATCTCCTCCACAAGGGAGGTCCCTTTTTCAAGAGCAGTTTTCGGTCCAAGTAGTTCGAACCGATTGGATGTGCTGATCGGCGAAGACGGCCGTCGCCGATTCACGCCCTCCTCCCCAGATGACCCTTCAGAGGAGGATACACGTGTGGAGTTGCGTGTACTTTTCTTACCTTTAGATGACTTGGTAATAGATTGCACATTCTCTTTCAAAAAGTCTTGTCGGACATACTTGGTCTTAAACTGTTTTTCCGGGGCAGAAGACGTCGTGAATTTAATAGCTTTAGTTCCGGAGGTCGAGGCTTTCGGTGACAAGTGTGCAGGACTATTCTGTAAGCTGGCGGATTTGGCAGATGTTGATACCAACTTGGGTGTAGGTGCCGAAGGCTTTGGCAGCGCTTGGGCTAAAATAACCTTTTCCGCAATTGTAGCCCCGTTCATATCGCCGGTCTGTGTTGCGATTTCCCGACGCGGTACCGGTTTAGCTGCAACTGAGCTATAGGTACCGGACCTCGGGGCAGAGGGTTGGCGGAGTCGCAGGAGCTTCCGGGCTTCCAAGAAGGACACCTTCTCTTTCACCCGTATCTCCTGGATCGCTCGTTCCTCTGCAAAACGGGGGCAGTCTCGGGAACTAGATGGGTGTTCCCCGTTACAGTTCACACACGATGGAGCTGAAGCACAAGCCCCATCGTGGGAGGTGTCACCGCAGTGGACGCAGGTGGACTTGCCGGTACACAAATCACTAGTGTGACCAAAACGTTGGCATTTAAAGCACCTCAGCGGATTGGGTATATAAGGCCTAACTTCGATGGCTTCGTACCCTGCTCTAATCTTTTGAGGCAGATCAACCCGATCAAAAGTAAGAAACAGGGTACGAGTAGGCAGGAATTCACCGTTGATCTTACGTTGTACCCGATAAACAGCTGAGACACCCTGAGTCGCAAGATTTTCTTGGATCTCCTCAATGGACAAACCGTCCAACGCGCGGGTTGTTACTACACCGCGGGAGGAGTTCAGCGACTTGTGCACCTCGACCTTCACTGGATAGCTAGCTAACGTGGTGGCTTTAAGTATCCTTGCAGCTTGCGAGGCGGAGTTGGCTTCTACAAGAAGTGTACCGTTGCGAGCTCGAACGCAAGATTTGACCGGACCAGCAATGGCATCGAGACCCTTTTGGATAGTAAAAGGGCTCACCGTAAGGAACTTCTTACCTTCCTCTGTCCTATGAATAACCAAGTAGCGAGGACCACATGACTCGACTACTTCCTTTCCAACGTTTGCATTTAAAATAAGGGGTTTTGGTTTTGGTGCCATAAAAAAAATGGTGTAAATTCATCCCCCAGTGCTCCCCACCCACCACGGAGCCCAACGAGGGGTCACCCCACTGGGGTGACAGGGCTACACAGGGGATATAGCGGGCTCGCCGTCCCACTCACCCTGGAGTTCGGTGTAATACCTAGTCCTGGCCGATTGACTAGGGGTGGGTTAGTCCCTAGCCTCCCGTTTAGGCAAATCAGAAACCAAAGCGGTGTATTAGGCTGCGCACCCTCCCCAGTTACTGAAAGACAGAAGCCCAGGCTCAGGTACGCAACCCTCAACCAACCAGGATATTCCTCTTCACCGACACGGGTCTCCACGCACGGCCTACACGTGGGTGGGCATTTTGACCTACTGACTCCCTCACCACTCTGAGGTTGCCCACAGAGGGAGACAAGGTGGCTCGGGACCCCGGGTGCGCCTAACCCGTACCTACCGTAGTAGGCCCCTGGGGGGCCGCAGATGGAGGCAAATAGATACTGCAAATGGTGAATGAAGCGGAGGGTAGCTTAATGCTGACAGCAACGGACTGGATTGCAGATTGTATGGGTACGGAGTTGGCAAAAATATCATCTCGAATAAGCATCATAGTGCCCCCATGTGCCGGGACACCGTCCTCCGGGGATAAATCACATCGTACGGAGGAGTACTGCCTGATGGTAACGGTGTCCTGTGGACGGAGCTTCGTCTCTTGTAAACATACAGCCAAGGGTTCATGCTGGCGCAGCAACAAGTCAAGCTCTGGTCGATGTGGTCGAATTCCGCGTATGTTCCAATGGAGGATAGCCATTGAGTATATTATGGGATAAGTTTCAAATCGAAAGACGCTTCTGCAGATTGGGATTAGCTGGTCGGTTCAATTTGTTCTTCTTAGGCGTTGGGCTAGTACTATTTTCAGGAGCACGATCCTGCCGTTTCCGCACTGTCCCTCTGGCAGTGGCGGCAGAATCCTCCTGGTCCATCTCCTCCACAAGGGAGGTCCCTTTTTCAAGAGCAGTTTTAGGTCCAAGTAGTTCGAACCGATTGGATGTGCTGATCGGCGAAGACGGCCGTCGCCGATTCACGCCCTCCTCCCCAGATGACCCTTCAGAGGAGGATACACGTGTGGAGTTGCGTGAACTTTTCTTACCTTTAGATGACTTGGTAATAGATTGCACATTCTCTTTCAAGAAGTCTTGTCGTACATACTTGGTCTTAAACTGTTTTTCCGGGGCAGAAGACGTCGTGAATTTACCAACTTTAGTTCCAGAGGTCGAGGCTTTCGGTGACAACTGTGCAGGACTATTCTGTAAGCTAGCGGATTTGGCAGATGTTGATACCAACTTGGGTGTAGGTGCCGAAGGCTTTGGCAGCGCTTGGGCTAAAATAACCTTTTCCGCAATTGTAGCCCCGTTCATATCGCCGGTCTGTGTTGCGATTTCCCGACGCGGTACCGGTTTAGCTGCAACTGAGCTATAGGTACCGGACCTCGGGGCAGAGGGTTGGCGGAGTCGCAGGAGCTTCCGGGCTTCCAAGAAGGACACCTTCTCTTTCACCCGTATCTCCTGGATCGCTCGTTCCTCTGCAAAACGGGGGCAGTCTCGGGAACTAGATGGGTGTTCCCCGTTACAGTTCACACACGATGGAGCTGAAGCACAAGCCCCATCGTGGGAGATGTCACCGCAGTGGACGCAGGTGGACTTGCCGGTACACAACTCACTAGTGTGACCAAAACGTTGGCATTTAAAGCACCTCAGCGGATTGGGTATATAAGGCCTAACTTCGATGGCTTCATACCCTGCCCTAATCTTTTGAGGCAGATCAACCCGATCAAAAGTAAGAAACAGGGTACGAGTAGGCAGGAATTCACCGTTGATCTTACGTTGTACCCGATAAACAGCTGAGACACCCTGAGTCGTAAGATTTTCTTGGATCTCCTCAATTGACAAACCGTCCAACGCGCGGGTTGTTATTACACCGCGGGAGGAGTTCAGCGACTTGTGCACCTCGACCTTCACTGGATAGCTGGCTAACATGGTGGCTTTAAGTATTCTTGCAGCTTGCGAGGCGGAGTTGGCTTCGACAAGAAGTGTACCATTGCGAGCTCGAACGCAGGATTTAACAGGACCAGCAATGGCATCGAGACCCTTTTGGATAGTAAAAGGGCTCACCGTAAGGAACTTCTTACCTTCCTCTGTCCTATGAATGACCAAGTAGCGAGGACCACATGACTCGACTACTTCCTTTCCAACTTCTTTATTAAGGGGTTTTTGTTTTGGTGCCATAGAAAAAATGGTATAAATTCATCCCCCAGTGCTCCCCACCCACCACGGAGCCCAACGAGGGGTCACCCCACTGGGGTGACAGGGCTACACAGGGGATATAGCGGGCTCGCCGTCCCACTCACCCTGGAGTTCGGTGTAATACCTAGTCCTGGCCGATTGACTAGGGGTGGGTTAGTCCCTAGCCTCCCGTTTAGGCAAATCAGAAACCAAAGCGGTGTATTAGGCTGCGCACCCTCCCCAGTTACTGAAAGACAGAAGCCCAGGCTCAGGTACGCAACCCTCAACCAACCAGGATATTCCTCTTCACCGACACGGGTCTCCACGCACGGCCTACACGTGGGTGGGCATTTTGACCTTCTGGCTCCCTCACCACTCTGAGGTTGCCCACAGAGGGAGTCAAGGTGGCTCGGGACCCCGGGTGCGCCTAACCCGTACCTACCGTAGTAGGCCCCTGGGGGGAGTCAGTTCGTAAACTGTAGCGATTCCCTACAGTGCACTACATGGCCTTCGTGAGCTGTATTTATATCATCCATTGATATAGCGTATTCAGGATCATCTGCATTCCCTCGCTGACACTGGCGACAGCGTGTGGTTTGTTTGGGTTCCTGTCCACGAAGGTATGAGCAGTAACAGGCGGATGTTACAGCCTAATCTGTTATTTTACTGCCCACTGTTTTTAGATCTACTGTTTCTCCAGATGATATGCATGCTCACCTGCGCGGGTCATCTTTTCGCGCTGATTCGAGGGATGTCTGGGATGCGTGGTAATAAACTTAAAGAAATTAAGCTCCTTCCTGTCCCCTGGTACTTATTCGCGTGCATGGCGCCGCGAAGAAGTGATTTCAGTGCGACTTCAAATTGCGCATTGCCTTTTTAGCCACCAGCATTTTTTACTGTGCTGCGTACATCATTCTTTCGCGACTCGTCTTTTAGTTACTTTTCATGTTCCTTCAGGGTGTTATCCTCTGTGATATTCCAGTCCCTCGGTTTTAGTCTCACCTTGGTAATTGTTTATGTTGTCTCCATGGTTTAAACTCTTGTGCGGTAGTCCAGTTTTAGTCTTTTTAATTCTTTTCAATTTTAATTTTTAACACTAGGGCGATAATAACCGTAGTAGGTGCGCCCAAAAACCGTACTCCTCCTCCTAGTCCCTGACAATCAAGGTTCTGTGTGCTTTATCATTTTGTCATGTAGCACATCACATGCAGGTGAGATAAAACAAGGTTTAATGCTGCCTTCTTGCCCATGTGTTAAATCTATGCATGCCTGCAACTCAACACAGGAACAATGGAAAGCAATCAGCTCACACAATGCAGCAGTTAAAGGAGGCAAGGTGCAGTCAAATGCAAATAACAATAGTAATTCTGCGCCTCAGGTACTGACTAGAGCATTTAGTTACAGGGCTGTAACCACAGCTATCATTCAATTCCTCTATATACTCACTCTCAGATTACTCAATAAGAATGTGCAGTTATTGATGTGGCAGCTATCATTGTGTAGTGCTATGCTGGAGCAATATTTTAAATCCTCTGTATTCTCAACATCAGATTGCTTTGCAAGAATGAGAACTGCCAGGAAAATACAGTCCTATAAATTGAGCATGTTAAATTGTGATGTTTTTCAAGACTAATAGTGAGATGAAGAGAAGTTTATAAGCTGTGGAAAAGTTTTGGTCCTGAAACTGTTAACAACATGCATATGCACAAAATGGGGGGATACTTTACAAGCTATGTGATGATGATGATAATTTCCTTTAATTCCTAGGCGGAACATAGGTCCACAACACATCTCCATCAAACCCTATTGCTTGACAAGACTTGTATTTGTTTCCATGATCTATTCATTTGTCTCAATTTCACCTCAACTGTTCTTCCAAGTTACCCTCAATCCCCAATCTGTCCTTCTCCCTCTGAATTCCATTCCAATACCTGTCAAGCCATATTTCCATGATCCTTCCTCAATATATGCCCATTTAGGCTTTATTTCTGTATCAATTGGTAACTGTTTTGTTATTTCCCATACTGTAATGTTGCTAATGATTTTGCCACCAGATTCTGAGAGCGTGGGTCACAGACACATTAAGATTAACAAAAGTTTGCATTTGTTTTATTTATTTCTTGTGTTGTTTTACAGCTTTCACATCCACACAATAATATGGGTAAAACATTTAGTTCAAAAGTTCAAATTTTAGTATTTCTTTGAATATTTTGTGAATTCCATAATGTTCTCAATTGTAAGAAAATATGTATTGCTTTGTTTATTTTTTATCATTTTCAATATCTTTAAAGCTTTGTGCCATTTTATATATCTATCACCATCATCATCATCAGCAAATTCTATATCTTCTAATGCGTCATATAATGCTGATTGTATACCTGTTTTTCTATTCATGACTTTGCTGTTCATATTATCTAAAACAATCAAGAATAGGATTGGTAACAATACACTTCCTTGTTTGGCACCATATTAACTGAGAAAGATTCTGAATGCTTTTCGTTATGATCCACCTGATATGAAAAATTGTTATGCATTTCTCGTACCTGAGATTCCAAAAACATTCATAGCTTCCTGTATTCTGTTTTGAGTAATTGAATGGAATGCCCGTATAAGTTTTTTACTGAATCTTAATTCACTTCATTGTACTTTCCATTGTTATTAACATTATATTGTTTAATCCTACATGTTTCCGTGGTATCTTCAGTTATGTTCTAAGTAACCGTCACTTTACAGAAATGTGAGATTTATGGTGGACAAAGCGGCGCTGGGGCAGGTTTCCTCCAGGTTCTCCGGTTTGCCCTGCCATCGCATTCCACCGGTGCTCTATCTTCATCCGTGTATCTTCAGTGTCACCGCCTGCGGTGCCATAAGTAGTTAAAGCGGGTGTTAAACACTTAAAAAAAAAAAAACTTTACAGAAAAGACTGTTTTAGCCAATCACGGGTATGAATGGAATAACAATACAGACTATTATGCATCATGTGTACATGTGTGTACATCTATATTAAAATAAATAAAGCTTAGCTTTATAGTTTTCATTAAATGGATATATATTATGGAATTATAGAAAGAATATTTTAAATGTATGTCCTTTATTCAATTTCAAAGCTTATAAATAAATTTGACACATTTGAATGGAAAATATTAGCAAGGAAATGAATTACTACATAGTAACGGTTGCTATTGCTAATTTTATATTTTAACGTTTCAGATTAACTACAGGAGGACTTTCTCAACATGGCAGTGGTTCCTGCACTTCCCTCACCCACACAGATTCAGGAAGACACTGTCAAATTGGAGAAGTTGTTTCAGATTTTAAAACAGCCAGCGGGTCTGCAGTTGTCAGTAAGAATTTTGAAAACAAGTCCTTTAAGAGACAAAATGTAAAATTATGTAAGTTAATAGAACATTCTGTAATTTGCTCAGATGACACTCTTGTCAGACCTTTTAAGTTTGAATAATGTGAGAAAACGTTTAAGCAGAAAGAAAAACTACAAGAGCACTGTCGTAGACATTCTATCACAAGACCATACAAATGTGACACATGTGAGAAGTCTTTTAAGGTGAAGAGAGATTTAGCATTACACAACTATTCTCATTCTGTCACAAGACCATATAAATGTGACAGATGTGAGAAGTCTTTCAAAATCAAAAGATACTTAAAGCAGCATGTCGTAATACATTCTGATATTAAGCTCTATAAATGTGACAAATGTGAGAAGTCCTTCAAGCAGAGGGAAGACTTCAAATCACACAATCGTTCTCATTCTGCCACAAGACAATACAAATGTGACAGTTGTGAGAAGACTTTCAAATGTCTGACAAATTTGCAGAAGCATAAACGGATACAAGCTGGCATAAAACCATATGAATGTGACATTTGTCAGAAGAACTTTCCTGATAAGTATCATTTGCGACAACATATTCTGACTCATTCAAATACAAAAGCATACAAATGTGATTCTTGTGAGAAAAGCTTGAAACAGGAGTTCACCTTAAAGGTGCACATTCAGGCATAAAACCATACAAGTGTGACACTTGCAAGCAGAGCTTCTATCATAAAGTAGGGCTAACACAACATGTTCTGGCTCATTCAGGAACAAAACCACACTTATGTGATATTTGCGGGAAGAGTTTTAAAAGTAAACAAATGCTACAGGAACAAACTATAACACACTCAGACCTAAAACCACATGTTTGCTGTTTAGAGATGTGCTTATTTCCTGTGGTTTTCTTTTATAATTCCTTGAATGAGGTATAATCATCAATTCTGAGCCCCCCAGGAGCCAACAACCCAATGTTACACATAAAACGAACAAATTGAACCGACCAGCACAACCCAATCTGTAGAAGCGTCTCCCGATTTAAAACATCCTAGAGTACTGAAATTGGATATCCTACAGTGGAACATACGCGGAATTAGACCACGTCAACCGGAGCTGGAACTGTTGATCAGGCAGTATGAACCTTTGGTCGTCTGCTTACAAGAGACCAAGCTCCGTCCCATGACGCCACATTCAGGAACTGTGATTTATCATTGGAGGAGGGAATTCATGTACATGATGCTCGTCAGAGATAACCTTTATGCTTACTCCGTGCCCTTATAATCTGGCATCCAGTCCGCTACTGTCAGCATCACGCTGGCATCTATCAAAATTCATAATTTGTAGTATCTATCTGCCTCCATTTGCTGACCTCTCGCACACTGATCTAGACGACATAGGTTCACAGTTACCACCACCATTTCTGATAATCGGTGACATAATAGCCGACCACCTCCTATGGGGTTCACCCCGAGCTTCTCCCAGGGGCCTACTACGATAGGTACGAGTTAGGCGTACCCGGGGTCCCGAGCCAACCTTGACTCCCGCTGTGGGCAACCTCCGAGTGGTGAGGGAGTCAGTAGGTCAAAATGGCAACCCACGTTTAGGCCGTGCGTGGATACTCGTGTTGGTGGAAAGGAATATCCTGGTTGGTTGAGGGTTGTGTACCTAAACCTGGGCTTCTGTCTTTCAGTAACTGGGGAGGGTGCGCAGCCTAATACACCACTTTGGTTTCTGATTCGCCTAAACGGGAGGCTAGGGACTAACCCACCCTTAGTCAATCGGCCAGGACTAGGTGTTGAACTGAAATCCAGGGTGAGTGTGACGACGGGCCTGCTATTTCCCTGTGTAGTCCTGTCTCCCCAGTGGCGTGACCCCTCGTTGGGCTCCGTGGTGTGTGGGGATCACTGGAGCTGAAATTTATTACCATTTTTATAGCAAACAAAACTAAACAAAAACCCAATTCAATGTGCGGAAAACAAGTAGTCGAGAGTAGTGGTACTCGCTACTTGGTAATACATAGGACAGAAGAAGGCACTATATTTACATCGGTTAGCCCAATTAAGAACTAAAATGGCCTTGATGAGTTCGCTGGTCCAGGTCAGTCTTGTACCTGCGCCCGAAATGGTTCCTGGTTGAAGCCGTATCAGCTCCCCAGGCAGCGAAATTATTGAGCGCAAGTAAATTAGGCAGTTACCCTATGAAGGTCGCTTTGCAAAAGACCTTGAACCCCTCGCGCGGGGTAGTCGCCACTCGCGCATTGCCCCCAAGGGTCTCCTACGGTAGGTACGGGTTTGGCGCACCCGGGGTTCTCGAGGCACTCACCGCCATCTCATCATCCCCATCGCCACCAACTGAGCCACGTTTTGTGTTTGTGCCTATTTGGTTGTGTCTTTTTGTGGCAGCGAATTTACTCGCCTCATGCTCTTCCCCTTCTAGGCTTATTCTTTACATATTTAGTTTTAAGGCTTTAGATGTATTAACTCCTGCCTCACCAACAGGGATCTTAATTCTCTCTCCGTGGTTCCTGTCCCACGGTTTCAACGCGGCTTCCAACATGTATGCTCTTCGGAGGTCTCATGCGTGAAGGTTGAGTAGACCCTTCCTACTGCCCCTATGTGTAATCTTTAGGTGCGGAGCCCGTCCATAGCGTTATGTACACCCACGTAGCTTCTTCGGGGAACCGGTCCGTTTTAATTTCCCGACAAACGCTGCTCGTTTGGTTACAATTACGGACCGGTCTTGTTACCACTAACGGAAACCCGGTGTAATCAACCACAAGTCCCCTGAACCAATGTCTGCTTTATTACGCAGCACGGGCTAAAGTGAGGAGCCACAGGTGGTTATACCTGTGGGAAGGACTTAAAGCCAAGTTGTACATGGTGAAAGGCTTACCGGTATGAATCAGCAATGTTGGCTGGAGAAGAACTCCTGAGGTGTTCCTTGAGATCGGTCTGGTTGGGGTCTACCAGGCGGCACAGACCGGAAAGTATTGTGATGTATTTTCTCTCTACCCCCGGATGGCAGGCTGACGCAGATGATGATGATGAAATGGTGTTTATGGGCGCTCAACTGCCGAGGTCATGAGCGCCCTTATGATTAAAACTTGGCAATAGGCAGTAAAAAAAAAAAAAAAAGTAAACACAAGTAAAAGAGCTAACACAGTTGAAACGGAAGTAACAAAACTGTCCAGCCCTCTAAACAGAGCTGGATATAAAACTCCATCTAAAATCAGCACATTAAAACCAAAAGAGTTTAAAAAAAACTGCTATCTCACTAAAGCGTCAAGGTAAAAGAAACTTTTGCTAAAAATTTAAAAACCCTGTCCACTGCTCTTGGGTCATCTGCCAGGACCTCAGCAAGAGAGGCCGGCATGCTTATAGATGACCGAATGTGTGCCAGGTGACCACACTCCAGCAACACATAACGAACTGTCTGTGCCTCCCCACAGAGCGCACAGACAGGAGCAGGTTCACGTTTAAAAAGGTAACTGTGAGTAAAAATACAGTCAATTCTTAGCCGAGCTAGTATTACCTCCTCCCGGCGGAATAAACGAGAGGAGGTTACCCAGTTGACAGGGAGGTCCTTCACCTCTCGCAGCTTATTACACGGAGAGCCGACCACTCCGCATGCCAAGTCGAAAAAACGGCTCTCCGTACAGCCACTCTAAAATCTTCTGCTGTTGAATGGGTAATCGTAACACTGGGCGCTGTGACTGCCGATTTCGCTGCCAAATCCGCCGTGTCATTCCCTGGCAAGCCAACGTGTCCAGGAATCCATGCGCACTCCACATTAAAACCAGAAAGGTGCCAAATGTGGAGAACGTCCTGGATGCGCTGCACCAAAGGATGGTAATTGTACAGCTCACGAATGCTCTGAACGGCACTAGGGGAATCACTAAGAATAAGGCAGTCACCTAATTTTCGACGTCGAATATACAGAAGGGCTTGATAAATAGCATATAGCTCGGCAGAATATATAGATGTGCAACTAGGCAAACCGTAAGTAGAAGTTGCGGTGCCAGTGACAAAGGCACATCCAACACCGTCGGGGCTCTCACTACCATCGGTGTAAATAGAAATACGGCCACTGTATTTGGATAAAAATTCTAAAAAGCAACGACGAATACTATCAAGAGGCGTAACAGATTTCCCGTAGAGCGTCATCCCGAGATCGAAATGGGAGGTAGCGCGTAACCAAGGGGGGTGTATACTCTCTCCCTTGGATAACAGCCGAGGAATGTCAACATGGTGCTGGCGTAGAAGCTCAAGGAAACGAAAACCTGCTGGCCTGGGGCTCAGAGAGCGAAGGCAGTATCGCTCGTGCAGCTCAGGGGAGAAAAACGCGTGATAAGTTGGATGCTCAGGCATACACTTCAGCCCACAGCCATAATTAGCAAGCAGGACATCACGCCGACAACGCAGAGGAAGTTCTCCCGATTCGGCGTAGAGGCTAGCAATTGGGCTCGTGGGAAAGGCTCCAACGGCCACACGGCGCGGCCGTTTATGGACTGTGTCTAACCTTCTGAGCACTGAAGGTCGAGCTGAAGGATACACAATGCTGCCATAGTCCAACTTCGAAAGAATCACTGCACGATAAAGACGGAGCAGTGCCGTCCGATCCGCACCCAAAGATTTGCCACTTAGTATCCGTAAAAGATTTAGAGAACGGTCACATCGTGCACTAAGCTATGCTATTTGTGCTGCCCAACAAAGTTTCCGATCGAAGATCAAACCAAGGAATCTCGCCTCGTCTGCGAAAGGAAGTAAATCTGGCCCGAGTCGAAGGGACGGCGGCATTTGCCACTTACGGCGCCAGAAGTTAACGCAGACTGTCTTCTCAGCGGAGAAACGAAAACCGTGTTTCGAGCTCCAAGCATAGAGATTGTCCAAACACCGCTGGAGACGGCGTTCTAAAAACGGTGTACGCTGAGAAGTACAGAAGATGGCAAAGTCGTCCACGAATAAACAGGAAGAGACACCTTGAGGCACACATAGTGGTATGGAATTTATCGCAATAGCAAATAGAGTCACGCTGTGAACCGAGCCCTGCGGCACTCCGTTCTCTTGAATAAAATGGTTAGAAAAAACCGAGCCCACCCGCACTCGAAAAACGCGGTCCCGCATAAACTCCTGAATGACCAACGGTAGGCGTCCACGTATGTTCCAGTTGTGCAGAGAACGCAATATTCCCGCCCGCCAACACGTGTCGTAGGCCTTCTCGAGGTCAAAAAATATTCCAACTGTGGGGCTGTTCTTAAGAAACCCGTCCATAATCTGAGTTGACAGAGAGACAAGGTGGTCAGCAGTTGAACGTCGTCGTCGAAAGCCACACTGGATGTTCGTCAGAAGATTGTGGGATTCCAGCCGCCACACCAACCGTCCATTGATCATGCGTTCCATCACCTTGCACACGCAACTGGTGAGGGAAATAGGACGGTAACTGGAAGGAAGTTGACGGTCCTTTCCAGGTTTAAGAATGGTTATGATGGTGGCCTCCCGCCACTTGTCTGGAAAAATGCCATCAACCCAGACACGATTATAGACCTCGAGTAGGAAATCTTTGCCATCAGGAGAGAGATGTTGCAACATTTGGACGTGGATACCATCTGGCCCTGGTGCTGAGCATCGTGAAGTGGAGAGTGCATTGTCTAGCTCTGCTAGGGTGAAAAGGCGATTATAATCCTCAAGGTTGCCAGAAAGAAACGAGAATTCTTGAGATTCCACCTGATTCTTAACTGTAAGAAACTCAGGGGAATAATTGCCTGAGCGAGACACCTGAGCGAAAGCACTGCCTAAAGTATTCGCCACGTCAAATGTATCAACAACAGCTCCGGTAGGTGTTTTGAGACCAGCGATGGGCATATGGTTCGGTTTCCCAGCCACACGTCTTAACTTATCCCATACGACGGAGGAAGGTGTATGTCGATTAAAGGAACCCACAAATTTATTCCATGACATCTTTTTGCTATCCCTAATAACCCGCCTAGAATGGGAACGCATCTGTTTATAGTGTATCAGGTTATCCAGTGTAGGAAAACGCTGGAAAACCCGTAGAGCTCGTCTGCGAGCGCGAATAGCATCCCGACAGTCATCGGTCCACCAAGGTACCGGAAATCGACGGCTGTAGCCAGTCGAACGCGGAATGGATTGCTCAGCAGCAGAAACAATGGTCCCTGTGAGATGTTCGACCAAGTGGTTCACAGAGTCGTGCTCTTCGTAGCTAAATTCAGCCAAGTGGGAGTACAGTTCCTAGCTGATGATGATGATGATGGTGTTTAAGGGCGCTCAACTGCCGAGGTCATAAGCGCCCTTATGATTAAAACTTGGCAATAGCCAGTAAGAAAATACCAAACAAAAAAGTAAACACAAATAAAAGAGCTAACACAGTTGAAACGGAAGTAACAGAAACGTCCAGCCCTCTAACCAGAGCTGGATATAAAACTCCATCTAAAATCAACACATTTAAACCAAAAGAGTTTAAAAAACCGCTATCACACTAAAACGTCAAGGTAAAAGAAAGTTTTGCTAAAAATTTAAAAACCCTGTCCACTGCTCTTGGGTCATCTGCCAGGACCTCAGCAAGAGAGGCCGGCATGCCCATAGATGACCGAATGTGTGCCAGGTGACCACACTCCAGCAACACATGACGAACTGTCTGTGCCTCCCCACAGAGCGCACAGACAGGAGCAGGTTCACGTTTAAAAAGGTAACTGTGAGTAAAAAAACAGTGGCCAATTCTTAGCCGAGCTAGTGCTACCTCCTCCCGGCGGAATAAACGAGAGGAGGTTACCCAGTTGACAGGGAGGTCCTTCACCTCTCGCAGCTTATTACCACGGAGAGCCGACCACTCCGCATGCCAAGTCGAAAAAACGGCTCTCCGTACAGCCACTCTAAAATCTTCTGCTGTTGAATGGGTAATCGTAACACTGGGCGCTGTGACTGCCGATTTCGCTGCCAAATCCGCCGTGTCATTCCCTGGCAAGCCAACGTGTCCAGGAATCCATGCGCACTCCACATTAAAACCAGAAGCGTGCAAAATGTGGAGAACGTCCTGGATGCGCTGCACCAAAGGATGGTAATTGTACAGCTCACGAATGCTCTGAAGGGCACTAAGGGAATCACTAAGAATAAGGCAGTCACCTAATTTTCGACGTCGAATATACAGAAGGGCTTGATAAATAGCATATAGCTCGGCAGAATATATAGATGTGCAACTAGGCAAACCGTAAGTAGAAGTTGCGGTGCCAGTTACAAAGGCACATCCAACACCGTCGGGGCTCTTACTACCATCGGTGTAAATACAAATACGGCCACTGTATTTGGATAAAAATTCTAAAAAGCAACGACGAATACTATCAAGAGGCGTAACAGATTTCCCGTAGAGCGTCATCCCGAGATCGACATGGGAGGTAGCGCGTAACCAAGGGGGGTGTATACTCTCTCCCTTGGATAACAGCCGAGGAATGTCAACATGGTGCTGGCGTAGAAGCTCACGGAAACGAAAACCTGCTGGCCTGGGGCTCAGAGAGCGGAGGCAGTATCGCTCGTGCAGCTCAGGGGAGAAAAACGCGTGATAAGTTGGATGCCCAGGCATACACTTCAGCCCACAGCCATAGTTAGCAAGCAGGACATCACGCCGACAACGCAGAGGAGGTTCTCCCGATTCGGCGTAGAGGCTAACAACTGGGCTCGTTGGAAAAGCTCCAACGGCCACACGGATGCCCTGGTTATGGACTGTGTCTAACCTTCTGAGCACTGAAGGTCGAGCTGAAGAATACACAATGCTGCCATAGTCCAACTTCGAACGAATCACAGCACGATAAAGACGGAGCAATGTCGTCCGATCCGCACCCCAAGACTTGCCACTTAGTATCCGTAAAAGATTTAGAGAACGGTCACATCGTGCTCTAAGCTGTGCTATTTGTGGTGCCCAACAAAGTTTCCGATCGAAGATCAAACCAAGGAATCTCGCCTCGTCTGCGAAAGGAAGTAAATCTGGCCCGAGTCGAAGAGACGGCGGCATATGCCACTTACGGCGCCAGAAGTTAACGCAGACTGTCTTCTCAGCGGAGAAACGAAAACCGTGTTTCGAGCTCCATGCATAGAGATTGTCCAAACACCGCTGGAGACGGCGTTCCAAAAACGGTGTACGCTGAGAAGTACAGAAGATGGCAAAGTCGTCCACGAATAAACAGGAAGAGACACCTTGAGGCACACATAGTGATATGGAATTTATCGCAATAGCAAATAGAGTCACGCTGAGTACCGAGCCCTGCGGCACTCCGTTCTCTTGAATAAAATGGTTAGAAAAAACCGAACCCACCCTCACTCGAAAAACGCGGTCCCGCATAAACTCCTGAATGACCGACGGTAGGCGTCCACGTATGTTCCAGTTGTGCAGAGAACGCAATATTCCCGCCCGCCAACACGTGTCGTAGGCCTTCTCGAGGTCAAAAAATATCCCAACTGTGGGGCTGTTCTTAAGAAACCCGTCCATAATCTGAGTTGACAGAGAGACAAGGTGGTCAGCAGTTGAACGTCGTCGTCGAAAGCCACACTGGATGTTCGTCAGAAGATTGTGGGATTCCAGCCACCACACCAACCGTCCATTTATCATGCGTTCCATCACCTTGCAAACGCAACTGGTGAGGGAAATAGGACGGTAACTGGAAGGAAGATGGCGGTCCTTTCCAGGTTTAAGAATGGGTATGATGGTGGCCTCCCGCCACTTGTCTGGAAAAATGCCATCAACCCAGACACGATTATAGACCTCGAGTAGGAAATCTTTGCCATCAGGAGAGAGATGTTGCAACATTTGGACGTGGATACCATCTGGACCTGGTGCTGAGTGTCGTGAAGAGGAGAGTGCATTGTCTAGCTCTGCCAGGGTGAAAAGGCGATTATAATCCTCAAGGTTGCCAGAAAGAAACGAGAATTCTTGAGATTCCACCTGGTTCTTAACTGTAAGAAACTCAGGGGAATAGTTGCCTGAGCTAGACACCTGAGCGAAAGCACTGCCTAAAGTATTCGCCACGTCAAATGTATCAACAACAGCTCCGGTAGGTGTTTTGAGACCGGCGATGGGCATATGGTTCGGTTTCCCAGCCACACGTCTTAACTTATCCCATACGACATAGGAAGGTGTATGTCGATTAAAGGAACCCACGAATTTATTCCATGACATCTTTTTGCTATCCTTAATAACCCGCCTAGAATGTGCACGCATCCGTTTATAGTGTATCAGGTTATCCAGTGTAGGAAAACGCTGGAAAACCCGTAGAGCTCGTCTGCGAGCGCGAATACCATCCCGACAGTCATCGGTCCACCAAGGTACCGGAAATCGACGGCTGTAGCCAGTCGAACGCGGAATGGATTGCTCAGCAGCAGAAAGAATGGTCCCTGTAAGATGTTCGACCAAGTGGTTCACAGAGTCGTGCTCTTCGTAGCTAAATTCAGCCAAGTGGGAGTACAGTTCCCAGCTGGCGTGGTCTAGGCGCCAACTAGGTAAACGGGTGGAACATACAACGGGTGTCAAGACACTAATACGACAAGGAAAGTGGTCACTAGAATGCAAATCCGAGATGATATTCCAGCATAAGGTGACTGCCAGCTGAGGGGAACAAATTGCAATGTCAATGTGTGAAAAACTATGAAATGCGTCAGATAGAAAGGTGGGCTCTCCGGTGTTCAAGAGAGCAAGATTCTGATTATCCAAGAAATCTTTAAGTAGCGTACCTCTCGCACAAGCCCGAGGAGAGCCCCAAAGAGGGTGATGGGCATTCACGTCGCCTACCAATAAAAAGGGTGGTGGCAACTGCGAAATGAGGTGTTCTAAGTCGCTGTGCGAGAGGTCCGCAGATGGAGGCAAATAGATACTGCAAATGGTGAATGAAGCGGAGGGTAGCTTAATGCTGACTGCAACGGACTGGATTGCAGATTGTATGGGTACGGAGTTGGCAAAAATATCATCTCGAATAAGCATCATAGTGCCCCCATGTGCCGGGACACCGTCCTCCGGGGATAAATCACATCGTACGGAGGAGTACTGCCTGATGGTAACGGTGTCCTGTGGACGGAGCTTCGTCTCTTGTAAACATACAGCCAAGGGTTCATGCTGGCGCAGCAACAAGTCAAGCTCTGGTCGATGTGGTCGAATTCCGCGTATGTTCCAATGGAGGATAGCCATTGAGTATATTATGGGATAAGTTTCAAATCGAAAGACGCTTCTGCAGATTGGGATTAGCTGGTCGGTTCAATTTGTTCTTCTTAGGCGTTGGGCTGGTACTATTTTCAGGAGCACGATCCTGCCGTTTCCGCACTGTCCCTCTGGCAGTGGCGGCAGAATCCTCCTGGTCCATCTCCTCCACAAGGGAGGTCCCTTTTTCAAGAGCAGTTTTCGGTCCAAGTAGTTCGAACCGATTGGATGTGCTGATCGGCGAAGACGGCCGTCGCCGATTCACGGCCTCCTCCCCAGATGACCCTTCAGAGGAGGATACACGTGTGGAGTTGCGTGAACTTTTCTTACCTTTAGATGACTTGGTAATAGATTGCACATTTTCTTTCAAAAAGTCTTGTCGTACATACTTGGTCTTAAACTGTCTTTCTGGGGCAGAAGACGTCGTGAATTTAATAGCTTTAGTTCCGGAGGTCGAGGCTTTCGGTGACAACTGTGCAGGACTATTCTGTAAGCTGGCGGATTTGGCAGATGTTGATACCAACTTGGGTGTAGGTGCCGAAGGCTTTGGCAGCGCTTGGGCTAAAATAACCTTTTCCGCAATTGTAGCCCCGTTCATATCGCCGGTCTGTGTTGCGATTTCCCGACGCGGTACCGGTTTAGCTGCAACTGAGCTATAGGTACCGGACCTCGGGGCAGAGGGTTGGCGGAGTCGCAGGAGCTTCCGGGCTTCCAAGAAGGACACCTTCTCTTTCACCCGTATCTCCTGGATCGCTCGTTCCTCTGCAAAACGGGGGCAGTCTCGGGAACTAGATGGGTGTTCACCGTTACAGTTCACACACGATGGAGCTGAAGCACAAGCCCCATCGTGGGAGGTGTCACCGCAGTGGACGCAGGTGGACTTGCCGGTACACAACTCACTAGTGTGACCAAAACGTTGGCATTTAAAGCACCTCAGCGGATTGGGTATATAAGGCCTAACTTCGATGGCTTCATACCCTGCTCTAATCTTTTGAGGCAGATCAACCCGATCAAAAGTAAGAAACAGGGTACGAGTAGGCAGGAATTCACCGTTGATCTTACGTTGTACCCGATAAACAGCTGAGACACCCTGAGTCGCAAGATTTTCTTGGATCTCCTCAATGGACAAACCGTCCAACGCGCGTGTTGTTACTACACCGCGGGAGGAGTTCAGCGACTTGTGCACCTCGACCTTCACTGGATAGCTGGCTAACGTGGTGGCTTTAAGTATCCTTGCAGCTTGCGAGGCGGAGTTGGCTTCGACAAGAAGTGTACCGTTACGAGCTCGAACGCAAGATTTGACCGGACCAGCAATGGCATCGAGACCCTTTTGGATAGTAAAAGGGCTCACCGTAAGGAACTTCTTACCTTCCTCTGTCCTATGAATAACCAAGTAGCGAGGACCACATGACTCGACTACTTCCTTTCCAACGTTTGCATTTAAAATAAGGGGTTTTGGTTTTGGTGCCATAAAAAAATGGTATAAATTCATCCCCCAGTGCTCCCCACCCACCACGGAGCCCAACGAGGGGTCACCCCACTGGGGTGACAGGGCTACACAGGGGATATAGCGGGCTCGCCGTCCCACTCACCCTGGAGTTCGGTGTAATACCTAGTCCTGGCCGATTGACTAGGGGTGGGTTAGTCCCTAGCCTCCCGTTTAGGCAAATCAGAAACCAAAGCGGTGTATTAGGTTGCGCACCCTCCCCAGTTACTGAAAGACAGAAGCCCAGGCTCAGGTACGCAACCCTCAACCAACCAGGATATTCCTCTTCACCGACACGGGTCTCCACGCACGGCCTACACGTGGGTGGGCATTTTCACCTACTGACTCCCTCACCACTCTGAGGTTGCCCACAGAGGGAGTCAAGGTGGCTCGGGACCCCGGGTGCGCCTAACCCGTACCTACCGTAGTAGGCCCCTGGGGGGGGTTCCTAGCTGGTGTGGTTTAGGCGCCAACTAGGTAAACGGGTGGAACATACAACGGGTGTCAAGACACTAATACGACAAGGAAAGAGGTCACTAGAATGCAATCCGAGATGATATTCCAGCATGAGGTGACTGCTAGCTGAGGGGAACAAATTGCAATGTCAATGTGTGAAAAACTATGAAATGCGTCAGAAAGAATTGTGGGCTCTCCGGTGTTCAAGAGAGCAAGATTCTGACTATCCAAGAAGTCTTTAAGTAGCGTACCTCTCGCACAAGCCCGAGGAGAGCCCCAAAGAGGGCGATGGGCATTCACGTCGCCTACCAATAAAAAGGTTGGTGGCAACTGCGAAATGAGGTGTTCTAAGTCGCTCTGCGAGAGGTCCGCAGATGGAGGCAAATAGATACTGCAAATGGTGAATAAAGCGGAGGGTAGCTTAATGCTGACAGCAACGGACTGGATTGCAGATTGTATGGGTACGGAGTTGGCAAAAATATCATCTCGAATAAGCATCATAGTGCCCCCAAGTGTAGGGACAGCGTCATCCGGGGATAAATCACATCGTACGGAGGAGTACTGCCTGATGTTAACGGTGTCCTGTGGACGGAGCTTCGTCTCTTGTAAGCATACAGCCAAGGGTTCATGCTGGCGTAGCAACAAGTCAAGCTCTGGTCGATGTGGTCGAATTCCGCGTAAGTTCCAATGGAGGATAGCCATTGGGTATATTATGGGATAAGTTTCAAATCGAAAGACGCTTCTGCACATTGGGATTAGCTGGTCGGTTCAATTTGTTCTTCTTAGGCGTTGGGCTAGTACTATTTTCAGGAGCACGATCCTGCCGTTTCCGCACTGTCCCTCTGGCAGTGGTGGCAGAATCCTCCTGGTCCATCTCCTCCACAAGGGAGGTCCCTTTTTCAAGAGCAAATTTCGGTCCGAGAAGTTCGAACCGATTGGATGTGCTGATCGTCGAAAACGGCCGTCCTTCAGAGGACCCTTCAGAGGAGGATACACGTGTGGAGTTGCGTGTACTTTTCTTACCCTTAGATGACTTGGTAATAGATTGCACATTCTCTTTCAAGAAGTCTTGTCGTACATACTTGGTCTTAAACTGTGTTTCCGGGGCAGAAGACGTCGTGAATTTACCAGCTTTAGTTCCCGAGGTCGAGGCTTTCGGAGAAATGTGTGCAGGACTATTCTGTAAGCTGGCGGATTTGGCAGATGTTGATACCAACTTGGGTGTAGGTGCCGAAGGCTTTGGCAGCGCTTGGGCTAAAATAACCTTTTCCGCAATTGTAGCCCCGTTCATATCGCCGGTCTGTGTTGTGATTTCCCGATGCGGTACCGGTTTAGCTGCAACTGAGCTATAGGTACCGGACCTCGGGTGAGAGGGTTGGCGGAGTCGCAGGAGCTTCCGGGCTTCCAAGAAGGACACCTCTTTCACCCGTATCTCCTGGATCGCTCGTTCCTCTGCAAAACGGGGGCAGTCTCGGGAACTAGATGGGTGTTCCCCGTTACAATTCACACAGGATGGTGCCGAAGTACAAGCCCCATCGTGGGAGATGTCACCGCAGTGGACGCAGGTGGACTTGCCGGTACACAGCTCACTAGTGTGACCATAACGTTGGCATTTAAAGCACCTCAGCGGATTGGGTATATAAGGCCTAACTTCGATGGCTTCATACCCTGCCCTAATCTTTTACGGGAGGTCAACCCGATCAAAAGTAAGAAACAGGGTACGAGTAGGCAGGAATTCACCGTTGATCTTACGTTGTACCCGATAAATCGATGAGACATCCTGAGTCGCTAGATTTTCTTGGATCTCCTCAATAGACAAACCGTCCAACGCGCGGGTTGTTACTACACCGCGGGAGGAGTTCAGCGACTTGTGCACCTCGACCTTCACTGGATAGCTGGCTAACATGGCGGCTTTAAGTATCCTTGCAGCTTGCGAGGCGGAGTTGGCTTCGACAAGAAGTGTACCATTGCGAGCTCGAACGCAAGATTTGACCGGACCAGCAATGGCATCGAGACTCTTTTGGATAGTAAAAGGGCTCACCGTAAGGAACTTCTTACCTTCCTCTGTCCTATGAATAACCAAGTAGCGAGGACCACATGACAGGACTACTTCCTTTGCAACGTCTGCATTTAAATTAAGGGTTTTTGGTTTTGGTGCCATAAAAAAATGGTATAAATTCATCCCCCAGTGCTCCCCACCCACCACGGAGCCCAACGAGGGGTCACCCCACTGGGGTGACAGGGCTACACAGGGGATATAGCGGGCTCGCCGTCCCACTCACCCTGGAGTTCGGTGTAATACCTAGTCCTGGCCGATTGACTAGGGGGGGGTTAGTCCCTAGCCTCCCGTTTAGGCAAATCAGAAACCAAAGCGGTGTATTAGGCTGCGCACCCTCCCCAGTTACTGAAAGACAGAAGCCCAAGCTCAGGTACGCAACCCTCAACCAACCAGGATATTCGTTTTTACTGACACGGGTCTCCACGCACGGCCTACACGTGGGTGGGCATTTTGACCTACTGACTCCCTCACCACTCTGAGGTTGCCCACAGAGGGAGTTAAGGTGGCTCGGGATCCCGGGTGCGCCTAACCCTTACCTACCATAGTAGGCCCCTGGGGGGCTGCTGCTGACGCAGATGGTTCCGGAAGGGGGTCCTTCCATCATGCTATCTCCGCGCAAATCTACTTCATTTGACCGCTTTATAGTTGCGACCTTGGCCTGCGAAAAGAAAACTATGCGAGATATCAGTCCGTTTTACATACAACGCGAGATTAACAGGATAAGCGGTAAAGTGACCAATGCAACCAGAACGCGAGACGGTGCACTTTTTGTTGAAACGAAGACGGAAGACCAGTCCAAGAAACTCCTGAAGGCCAGCTTGTTGGGTTCCTACCACCAGACTTTGAACACCTGTAGAGGCGTAGTAACTACTTCTTGTTCAGATGGTCTTTCCGAGGCAGATATTGTCTCCAATTTATCTGACCAGGGTGTATGCCAAGCGTACCGTCTGCTCGGCAAACGTGATGGTGAATCAGTGGCACTGCGTACGGTATTTCTGACTTTTAAAGGCACCACAATACCCGATGATGATGATGATGATGGTGTTTAAGGGCGCTCAACTGCCGAGGTCATAAGCGCCCTTATGATTAAAACTTGGCAATAGCCAGTAAGAAAATACCAAACAAAAAAGTAAACACAAATAAAAGAGCTAACACAGTTGAAACGGAAGTAACAGAAACGTCCAGCCCTCTAACCAGAGCTGGATATAAAACTCCATCTAAAATCAACACATTAAAACCAAAAGAGTTTAAAAAACCGTTATCACACTAAAACGTCAAGGTAAAAGAAAGTTTTGCTAAAAATTTAAAAACCCTGTCCACTGCTCTTGGGTCATCTGCCAGGACCTCAGCAAGAGAGGCCGGCATGCCCATAGATGACCGAATGTGTGCCAGGTGACCACACTCCAGCAACACATGACGAACTGTCTGTGCCTCCCCACAGAGCGCACAGACAGGAGCAGGTTCATGTTTAAAAAGGTAACTGTGAGTAAAAATACAGTGGCCAATTCTTAGCCGAGCTAGTACTACCTCCTCCCGGCGGAATAAACGAGAGGAGGTTACCCAGTTGACAGGGAGGTCCTTCACCTCTCGCAGCTTATTACCACGGAGAGCCGACCACTCCGCATGCCAAGTCGAAAAACGGCTCTCCGTACAGCCACTCTAAAATCTTCTGCTGTTGAATGGGTAATCGTAACACTGGGCGCTGTGACTGCCGATTTCGCTGCCAAATCCGCCGTGTCATTCCCTGGCAAGCCAACGTGTCCAGGAATCCATGCGCACTCCACATTAAAACCACAAGCGTGCAAAATGTGGAGAACGTCCTGGATGCGCTGCACCAAAGGATGGTAATTGTACAGCTCACGAATGCTCTGAAGGGCACTAAGGGAATCACTAAGAATAAGGCAGTCACCTAATTTTCGACGTCGAATATACAGAAGGGCTTGATAAATAGCATATAGCTCGGCAGAATATATAGATGTGCAACTAGGCAAACCGTAAGTAGAAGTTGCGGTGCCAGTTACAAAGGCACATCCAACACCGTCGGGGCTCTTACTACCATCGGTGTAAATACAAATACGGCCACTGTATTTGGATAAAAATTCTAAAAAGCAACGACGAATACTATCAAGAGGCGTAACAGATTTCCCGTAGAGCGTCATCCCGAGATCGACATGGGAGGTAGCGCGTAACCAAGGGGGGTGTATATTCTCTCCCTTGGATAACAGCCGAGGAATGTCAACATGGTGCTGGCGTAGAAGCTCACGGAAACGAAAACCTGCTGGCCTGGGGCTCAGAGAGCGGAGGCAGTATCGCTCGTGCAGCTCAGGGGAGAAAAACGCGTGATAAGTTGGATGCCCAGGCATACACATCAGCCCACAGCCATAATTAGCAAGCAGGACATCACGCCGACAACGCAGAGGAGGTTCTCCCGATTCGGCGTAGAGGCTAACAACTGGGCTCGTTGGAAAAGCTCCAACGGCCACACGGATGCCCTGGTTATGGACTGTGTCTAATCTTCTGAGCACTGAAGGTCGAGCTGAAGAATACACAATGCTGCCATAGTCCAACTTCGAACGAATCACAGCACGATAAAGACGGAGCAATGTCGTCCGATCCGCACCCCAAGACTTGCCACTTAGTAACCGTAAAAGATTTAGAGAACGGTCACATCGTGCTCTAAGCTGTGCTATTTGTGGTGCCCAACAAAGTTTCCGATCGAAGATCAAACCAAGGAATCTCGCCTCGTCTGCGAAAGGAAGTAAATCTGGCCCGAGTCGAAGAGACGGCGGCATATGCCACTTACGGCGCCAGAAGTTAACGCAGACTGTCTTCTCAGCGGAGAAACGAAAACCGTGTTTCGAGCTCCATGCATAGAGATTGTCCAAACACCGCTGGAGACGGCGTTCCAAAAACGGTGTACGCTGAGAAGTACAGAAGATGGCAAAGTCATCCACGAATAAACAGGAAGAGACACCTTGAGGCACACATAGTGATATGGAATTTATCGCAATAGCAAATAGAGTCACGCTGAGTACCGAGCCCTGCGGCACTCCGTTCTCTTGAATAAAATGGTTAGAAAAAACCGAACCCACCCTCACTCGAAAAACGCGGTCCCGCATAAACTCCTGAATGACCAACGGTAGGCGTCCACGTATGTTCCAGTTGTGCAGAGAACGCAATATTCCCGCCCGCCAACACGTGTCGTAGGCCTTCTCGAGGTCAAAAAATATCCCAACTGTGGGGCTGTTCTTAAGAAACCCGTCCATAATCTGAGTTGACAGAGAGACAAGGTGGTCAGCAGTTGAACGTCGTCGTCGAAAGCCACACTGGATGTTCGTCAGAAGATTGTGGGATTCCAGCCACCACACCAACCGTCCATTGATCATGCGTTCCATCACCTTGCAAACGCAACTGGTGAGGGAAATAGGACGGTAACTGGAAGGAAGATGGCGGTCCTTTCCAGGTTTAAGAATGGGTATGATGGTGGCCTCCCGCCACTTGTCTGGAAAAATGCCATCAACCCAGACACGATTATAGACCTCGAGTAGGAAATCTTTGCCATCAGGAGAGAGATGTTGCAACATTTGGACGTGGATACCATCTGGGCCTGGTGCTGAGTGTCGTGAAGAGGAGAGTGCATTGTCTAGCTCTGCCAGGGTGAAAAGGCGATTATAATCCTCAAGGTTGCCAGAAAGAAACGAGAATTCTTGAGATTCCACCTGGTTCTTAACTGTAAAAAACTCAGGGGAATAGTTGCCTGAGCTAGACACCTCAGCGAAAGCACTGCCTAAAGTATTCGCCACGTCAAATGTATCAACAACAGCTCCGGTAGGTGTTTTGAGACCGGCGATGGGCATATGGTTCGGTTTCCCAGCCACACGTCTTAACTTATCCCATACGACAGAGGAAGGTGTATGTCGATTAAAGGAACCCACGAATTTATTCCATGACATCTTTTTGCTATCCTTAATAACCCGCCTAGAATGTGCACGCATCCGTTTATAGTGTATCAGGTTATCCAGTGTAGGAAAACGCTGGAAAACCCGTAGAGCTCGTCTGCGAGCGCGAATAGCATCCCGACAGTCAGCGGTCCACCAAGGTACCGGAAATCGACGGCTGTAGCCAGTCGAACGCGGAATGGATTGCTCAGCAGCAGAAAGAATGGTCCCTGTAAGATGTTCGACCAAGTGGTTCACAGAGTCGTGCTCTTCGTAGCTAAATTCAGCCAAGTGGGAGTACAGTTCCCAGCTGGCGTGGTCTAGGCGCCAACTAGGTAAACGGGTGGAACATACAACGGGTGTCAAGACACTAATACGACAAGGAAAGTGGTCACTAGAATGCAAATCCGAGATGATATTCCAGCATAAGGTGACTGCCAGCTGAGGGGAACAAATTGCAATGTCAATGTGTGAAAAACTATGAAATGCGTCAGATAGAAAGGTGGGCTCTCCGGTGTTCAAGAGAGCAAGATTCTGACTATCCAAGAAGTCTTTAAGTAGCGTACCTCTCGCACAAGCCCGAGGAGAGCCCCAAAGAGGGTGATGGGCATTCACGTCGCCTACCAATAAAAAGGGTGGTGGCAACTGCGAAATGAGGTGTTCTAAGTCGCTGTGCGTGAGGTCCGCAGATGGAGGCAAATAGATACTGCAAATGGTGAATGAAGCGGAGGGTAGCTTAATGCTGACAGCAACGGACTGGATTGCAGATTGTATGGGTACGGAGTTGGCAAAAATATCATCTCGAATAAGCATCATAGTGCCCCCATGTGCCGGGACACCGTCCTCCGGGGATAAATCACATCGTACGGAGGAGTACTGCCTGATGGTAACGGTGTCCTGTGGACGGAGCTTCGTCTCTTGTAAACATACAGCCAAGGGTTCATGCTGGCGCAGCAACAAGTCAAGCTCTGGTCGATGTGGTCGAATTCCGCGTATGTTCCAATGGAGGATAGCCATTGAGTATATTATGGGATAAGTTTCAAATCGAAAGACGCTTCTGCAGATTGGGATTAGCTGGTCGGTTCAATTTGTTCTTCTTAGGCGTTGGGCTAGTACTATTTTCAGGAGCACGATCCTGCCGTTTCCGCACTGTTCCTCTGGCAGTGGCGGCAGAATCCTCCTGGTCCATCTCCTCCACAAGGGAGGTCCCTTTTTCAAGAGCAGTTTTAGGTCCAAGTAGTTCGAACCGATTGGATGTGCTGATCGGCGAAGACGGCCGTCGCCGATTCACGCCCTCCTCCCCAGATGACCCTTCAGAGGAGGATACACGTGTGGAGTTGCGTGAACTTTTCTTACCTTTAGATGACTTGGTAATAGATTGCACATTCTCTTTCAAGAAGTCTTGTCGTACATACTTGGTCTTAAACTGTTTTTCCGGGGCAGAAGACGTCGTGAATTTACCAACTTTAGTTCCAGAGGTCGAGGCTTTCGGTGACAACTGTGCAGGACTATTCTGTAAGCTAGCGGATTTGGCAGATGTTGATACCAACTTGGGTGTAGGTGCCGAAGGCTTTGGTAGCGCTTGGGCTAAAATAACCTTTTCCGCAATTGTAGCCCCGTTCATATCGCCGGTCTGTGTTGCGATTTCCCGACGCGGTACCGGTTTAGCTGCAACTGAGCTATAGGTACCGGACCTCGGGGCAGAGGGTTGGCGGAGTCGCAGGAGCTTCCGGGCTTCCAAGAAGGACACCTTCTCTTTCACCCGTATCTCCTGGATCGCTCGTTCCTCTGCAAAACGGGGGCAGTCTCGGGAACTAGATGGGTGTTCCCCGTTACAGTTCACACACGATGGAGCTGAAGCACAAGCCCCATCGTGGGAGATGTCACCGCAGTGGACGCAGGTGGACTTGCCGGTACACAACTCACTAGTGTGACCAAAACGTTGGCATTTAAAGCACCTCAGCGGATTGGGTATATAAGGCCTAACTTCGATGGCTTCATACCCTGCTCTAATCTTTTGAGGCAGATCAACCCGATCAAAAGTAAGAAACAGGGTACGAGTAGGCAGGAATTCACCGTTGATCTTACGTTGTACCCGATAAACAGCTGAGACACCCTGAGTCGCTAGATTTTCTTGGATCTCCTCAATAGACAAACCGTCCAACGCGCGGGTTGTTACTACACCGCGGGAGGAGTTCAGCGACTTGTGCACCTCGACCTTCACTGGATAGCTGGCTAACATGGTGGCTTTGAGTATCCTTGCAGCTTGCGAGGCGGAGTTGGCTTCGACAAGAAGTGTACCATTGCGAGCTCGAACGCAGGATTTAACAGGACCAGCAATGGCATCGAGACCCTTTTGGATAGTAAAAGGGCTCACCGTAAGGAACTTCTTACCTTCCTCTGTCCTATGAATAACCAAGTAGCGAGGACCACATGACTCGACTACTTCCTTTCCAACGTCTTTATTAAGGGGTTTTAATTTTGGTGCCATAGAAAAAATGGTATAAATTCATCCCCCAGTGCTCCCCACCCACCACGGAGCCCAACGAGGGGTCACCCCACTGGGGTGACAGGGCTACACAGGGGATATAGCGGGCTCGCCGTCCCACTCACCCTGGAGTTCGGTGTAATACCTAGTCCTGGCCGATTGACTAGGGGTGGGTTAGTCCCTAGCCTCCCGTTTAGGCAAATCAGAAACCAAAGCGGTGTATTAGGCTGCGCACCCTCCCCAGTTACTGAAAGACAGAAGCCCAGGCTCAGGTACGCAACCCTCAACCAACCAGGATATTCCTCTTCACCGACACGGGTCTCCACGCACGGCCTACACGTGGGTGGGCATTTTGACCTTCTGGCTCCCTCACCACTCTGAGGTTGCCCACAGAGGGAGTCAAGGTGGCTCGGGACCCCGGGTGCGCTTAACCCGTACCTACCGTAGTAGGCCCCTGGGGGGTCAGCAGCTGAAGCTTATGACCACCTTAGGCTACGCCTCCGCTGTTCGCCGCTCTCCTAGTGCCTCCGTGGCTCTTCAAAATGAACCAGTTGCTGAAGCGTCCACTCAAACGCAACTGCCGCTGACATCTGCCGTCTTGCCTGAACGACTTGCACCGCCAGCTTCCACTTCAGCTGACCCTCCGTCAATATCTGCACGCCAGCCGTCACCTTGTCCACCACCGGTTGCCGCCTCTCATGAGCGTTCTCGTAGGAAGCACTAGGTGGCGGATATCCGAAGTCCCGTTCAGGTTCAATGAGCCGTAGAGCGTCTATAGGATCCCGACCATCAGAGGAGTCCAACGGGGACACCGGGCGTCCTTTTTTTTGGGCCAGAGGTCAGTGAAACTCAACCAACCACCTTAACAGTGCTTGTTGTTTAACTGTCCATCAGCTCCAATTGCGAGTTTCTTTTATTCCACCTCGCTTCTCCCACGTTTCTAGCGTCTTTCCATTTTCCCATGGCTCTGCGGACATGGAACATTCGCAGTGTTCGCTCCCATAGAGCTGAACTGCAGTTGTTGCTGCGGTCTTATGATCCCTTGGTCGTCTGCTTACAGGAGACGAAGCTTTGCCCTCATGATCCTTTTGTAGTGCACCGTTACGACCCGGCTCGCTTCGATCATACCCCGAAGAAGGGTCTCCTGCTAATGAGGGTGTCATGATACTCACCGCGATGATGTGTATTGTAAGCCACTATGCTTACCACTGCCTTGCTAGCTGTTGCTGTCCATATTGTTCTTCCTGGCTTCACGTTTTCAGTCTGTATCGTTTACGTTCCTGCTTCAGCTACCCTCAGTTCAGCCGACATGGTCATACTCCTCCCGGCCTCTTTTGCTTTGTTGGGTGATTTCAATGCGCATAATCCACTTTGGGGTTCCTCTAGGGCAAGTGAACGGAAGACGCTCCTTGTAGACATTTCAGACCAATTTGGGCTTACTGTTTTGAACACTGGTGAATCCATTTTTATTTCCGATTCTTCTGCCACGCTCTCCCATTTGGACCTTTCTGTTTGTTCAGCATAGCTTGCTTACAGGTTACAATGGAATGTGACATCTGACACCCATTCCAGCGATCATTGCCCGTGTGTTCTGAGTTTCCTCTCACACCGTGTACCTTCGTCATGAGCAGAATCTTGGCAGCTAGCTAAGGCGAATTGGGCCCTCTTTTCAGCATAAGCAGTTTTCACGGACCGTGAGTGCGACACCGTCTATCAGATAGTGGAACATTTTATTGCTGTTTGTTCTCTCGGCCGCCGAATTCTCTATTCCTCGGTCGTCTTCCCATTCCAGACGATTGCCGGATCCTTGGTGGAATGCCGAGTGCCGCAGGGCTATCCGTGCGCGCAGGAGGGCTCTTAGGGTATTTCACCATCACCCTACACTGGATCATCTGATCTCTTTTAAACAAGCCCGTCGCATTATTCAGGTTAGCAAACGGGCTTCCTGGGCTTCGTCTGTTGCCACATTTAATATTTCAAGCCTTCGGTTGTCTGGGAAAGCTATGACGTGTTTCCGGTGAGCAGGCCAACTCTTCCATACCAGGACTTCACGTGGGAGCTGCTACCGTCATCGATCCGGTAGCTATTGCTGACATCCTTGGTAGTACGTTCGCGTCTGCCTCTAACTCCGAAAATTATGCTCATGCTTTTCATACTACCAAGGCTGAGGTGGAATCTGAGCTCTCCTTTCGCTATTTTAACAATTAGTGCTATAACTTGAATTTTAGCATCCAGGAGCTTGAAAACTCCCTTTCGTCCTCTAGGCTCACTGCTCCCGGACCAGATGTTATTCATTTCGCCATGCTCCAGCATCTTTCTCCTGCCGGCAAACTCTTCCTCTTATTTCTATACAACCGCATTTGGTGCGATGGATTGTTTCCTGCAGTCTGGCGCGAGGCCACCATCGTCCCAATCTTATAACCTGGTAAGGATCGCCATCTACCTTCCAGCTATCGTCCCCTCTCCCTCACCAGTTGTCTCTGCAAAGTGATGGAGCGTATGATTAATGGGCTGTTACGTTGGTGGCTCGAATCCCAAAATCTGTTTGCCTGCGTCCAATGTGGGTTCCGTCGTTACAGTTCTACAGTCGACCACCTGGTCGCACTATCCAAAAACATCATGGATGCCTTTTTGCGGAAGAGTCAGACTGTCGCTGTATTTTTTTATTTGGAAAACCTGCTGGAGATACGGTGTACTCTTCATAATTGGGGCATTCGAGGTGTCTGTCCGTTTTTATTCGGGAATTTATGAAGGATAAAGCTTTTAGTGTACGGGTGATGATGATGATGATAATGGTGTTTAAGGGCGCTCAACTGCCGAGGTCATAAGCGCCCTTACGATTAAAACTTGGCAATAGGCAGTAAGAAAATACCAAAAAAAGGAAAAAAAAACACAAGTAAAAGAGCTAACACAGTTGAAAAGTAAGTAACAGAACGGTCCAGCCCTCTAAACAGAGCTGGATATAAAACTCCATCTAAAATCAACACATTAAAATTAAAAGTGTTTAAAAAGAACTGCTATCACACTAAAACGTCAAGGTAAAAGAAACTTTTGCTAAAAATTTAAAAACCCTGTCCACTGCTCTTGGGTCATCTGCCAGGACCTCAGCAAGAGAGGCCGGCATGCCCATAGATGACCGAATGTGTGCCAGGTGACCACACTCCAGCAACACATGACGAACTGTCTGTGCCTCCCCACAGAGCGCACAGACAGGAGCAGGTTCACGTTTAAAAAGGTAACTGTGCGTAAAAATACAGTGGCCAATTCTTAGCCGAGTTAGTACTACCTCCTCCCGGCGGAATAAACGAGAGGAGGTTACCCAGTTGACAGGGAGGTCCTTCACCTCTCGCAGCTTATTACCACGGAGAGCCGACCACTCCGCATGCCAAGTCGAAAAAACGGCTCTCCGTACAGCCACTCTAAAATCTTCTGCTGTTGAATGGGTAATCGTAACACTGGGCGCTGTGACTGCCGATTTCGCTGCCAAATCCGCCGTGTCATTCCCTGGCAAGCCAACGTGTCCAGGAATCCATGCGCACTCCACATTAAAACCAGAAGCGTGCAAAATGCGGAGAACGTCCTGGATGCGCTGCACCAAAGGATGGTAATTGTACAGCTCACGAATGCTCTGAAGGGCACTAAGGGAATCACTAAGAATAAGGCAGTCACCTAATTTTCGACGTCGAATATACAGAAGGCCTTGATAAATAGCATATAGCTCGGCAGAATATATAGATGTGCAACTAGGCAAACCGTAAGTAGAAGTTGTGGTGCCAGTTACAAAGGCACATCCAACACCGTCGGGGCTCTTACTACCATCGGTGTAAATACAAATACGGCCACTGTATTTGGATAAAAATTCTAAAAAGCATCGACGAATACTATCAAGAGGCGTAACAGATTTCCCGTAGAGCGTCATCCCGAGATCGACATGGGAGGTAGCGCGTAACCAAGGGGGGTGTATACTCTCTCCCTTGGGTAACAGCCGATGATGATGATGATGATGATGATGGTGTTTAAGGGCGCTCAACTGCCGAGGTCATAAGCGCCCTTATGATTAAAACTTGGCAATAGCCAGTAAGAAAATACCAAACAAAAAAGTAAACACAAATAAAAGAGCTAACACAGTTGAAACGGAAGTAACATAAACGTCCAGCCCTCTAACCAGAGCTGGATATAAAACTCCATCTAAAATCAACACATTAAAACCAAAAGAGTTTAAAAAACCGCTATCACACTAAAACGTCAAGGTAAAAGAAACTTTTGCTAAAAATTTAAAAACCCTGTCCACTGCTCTTGGGTCATCTGCCAGGACCTCAGCAAGAGAGCCCGGCATGCCCATAGATGACCGAATGTGTGCCAGGTGACCACACTCCAGCAACACATGACGAACTGTCTGTGCCTCCCCACAGAGCGCACAGACAGGAGCAGGTTCACGTTTAAAAAGGTAACTGTGAGTAAAAATACAGTGGCCAATTCTTAGCCGAGCTAGTACTACCTCCTCCCGGCGGAATAAACGAGAGGAGGTTACCCAGTTGACAGGGAGGTCCTTCACCTCTCGCAACTTATTACCACGGAGAGCCGACCACTCCGCATGCCAAGTCGAAAAAACGGCTCTCCGTACAGCCACTCTAAAATCTTCTGCTGTTGAATGGGTAATCGTAACACTGGGCGCTGTGACTGCCGATTTCGCTGCCAAATCCGCCGTGTCATTCCCTGGCAAGCCAACGTGTCCAGGAATCCATGCGCACTCCACATTAAAACCAGAAGCGTGCAAAATGTGGAGAACGTCCTGGATGCGCTGCACCAAAGGATGGTAATTGTACAGCTCACGAATGCTCTGAAGGGCACTAAGGGAATCACTAAGAATAAGGCAGTCACCTAATTTTCGACGTCGAATATACAGAAGGGCTTGATAAATAGCATATAGCTCGGCAGAATATATAGATGTGCAACTAGGCAAACCGTAAGTAGAAGTTGCGGTGCCAGTTACAAAGGCACATCCAACACCGTCGGGGCTCTTACTACCATCGGTGTAAATACAAATTCGGCCACTGTATTTGGATAAAAATTCTAAAAAGCAACGACGAATACTATCGAGAGGCGTATCAGATTTCCCGTAGAGCGTCATCCCGAGAGCGACATGGGAGGTAGCGCGTAACCAAGGGGGGTGTATACTCTCTCCCTTGGATAACAGCCGAGGAATGTCAACATGGTGCTGGCGTAGAAGGTCACGGAAACGAAAACCTGCTGGCCTGGGGCTCAGAGAGCGGAGGCAGTATCGCTCGTGCAGCTCAGGGGAGAAAAACGCGTGATAAGTTGGATGCCCAGGCATACACTTCAGCCCACAGCCATAATTAGCAAGCAGGACATCACGCCGACAACGCAGAGGAGGTTCTCCCGATTCGGCGTAGAGGCTAACAACTGGGCTCGTTGGAAAAGCTCCAACGGCCACACGGATGCCCTGGTTATGGACTGTGTCTAACCTTCTGAGCACTGAAGGTCGAGCTGAAGAATACACAATGCTGCCATAGTCCAACTTCGAACGAATCACAGCACGATAAAGACGGAGCAATGTCGTCCGATCCGCACCCCAAGACTTGCCACTTAGTATCCGTAAAAGATTTAGAGAACGGTCACATCGTGCTCTAAGTTGTGCTATTTGTGGTACCCAACAAAGTTTCCGATCGAAGATCAAACCAAGGAATCTCGCCTCGTTTGCGAAAGGAAGTAAATCTGGCCCGAGTCGAAGAGACGGCGGCATAAGCCACTTACGGCGCCAGAAGTTAACGCAGACTGTCTTCTCAGCGGAGAAACGAAAACCGTGTTTCGAGCTCCATGCATAGAGATTGTCCAAACACCGCTGGAGACGGCGTTCCAAAAACGGTGTACGCTGAGAAGTACAGAAGATGGCAAAGTCGTCCACGAATAAACAGGAAGAGACACCTTGAGGCACACATAGTGATATGGAATTTATCGCAATAGCAAATAAGAGTCACGCTGAGTACCGAGCCCTGCGGCACTCCGTTCTCTTGAATAAAATGGTTAGAAAAAACCGAACCCACCCTCACTCGAAAAACGCGGTCCCGCATAAACTCCTGAATGACCAACGGTAGGCGTCCACGTATGTTCCAGTTGTGCAGAGAACGCAATATTCCCGCCCGCCAACACGTGTCGTAGGCCTTCTCGAGGTCAAAAAATATCCCAACTGTGGGGCTGTTCTTAAGAAACCCGTCCATAATCTGAGTTGACAGAGAGACAAGGTGGTCAGCAGTTGAACGTCGTCGTCGAAAGCCACACTGGATGTTCGTCAGAAGATTGTGGGATTCCAGCCACCACACCAACCGTCCATTGATCATGCGTTCCATCACCTTGCAAACGCAACTGGTGAGGGAAATAGGACGGTAACTGGAACGAAGATGGCGGTCCTTTCCAGGTTTAAGAATGGGTATGATGGTGGCCTCACGCCACTTGTCTGGAAAAATGCCATCAACCCAGACACGATTATAGACCTCGAGTAGGAAATCTTTGCCATCAGGAGAGAGATGTTGCAACATTTGGACGTGGATACCATCTGGACCTGGTGCTGAGTGTCGTGAAGAGGAGAGTGCATTGTCTAGCTCTGCCAGGGTGAAAAGGCGATTATAATCCTCAAGGTTGCCAGAAAGAAACGAGAATTCTTGAGATTCCACCTGGTTCTTAACTGTAAGAAACTCAGGGGAATAGTTGCCTGAGCTAGACACCTCAGCGAAAGCACTGCCTAAAGTATTCGCCACGTCAAATGTATCAACAACAGCTCCGGTAGGTGTTTTGAGACCGGCGATGGGCATATGGTTCGGTTTCCCAGCCACACGTCTTAACTTATCCCATACGACAGAGGAAGGTGTATGTCGATTAAAGGAACCCACGAATTTATTCCATGACATCTTTTTGCTATCCTTAATAACCCGCCTAGAATGTGCACGCATCCGTTTATAGTGTATCAGGTTATCCAGTGTAGGAAAACGCTGGAAAACCCGTAGAGCTCGTGTGTGAGCGCGAATAGCATCCCGACAGTCAGCGGTCCACCAAGGTACCGGAAATCGACGGCTGTAGCCAGTCGAACGCGGAATGGATTGCTCAGCAGCAGAAAGAATGGTCCCTGTAAGATGTTCGACCAAGTGGTTCACAGAGTCGTGCTCTTCGTAGCTAAATTCAGCCAAGTGGGAGTACAGTTCCCAGCTGGCGTGGTCTAGGCGCCAACTAGGTAAACGGGTGGAACATACAACGGGTGTCAAGACACTAATACGACAAGGAAAGTGGTCACTAGAATGCAAATCCGAGATGACATTCCAGCATAAGGTGACTGCCAGCTGAGGGGAACAAATTGCAATGTCAATGTGTGAAAAACTATGAAATGCGTCAGATAGAAAGGTGGGCTCTCCGCTGTTCAAGAGAGCAAGATTCTGACTATCCAAGAAGTCTTTAAGTAGCGTACCTCTCGCACAAGCCCGAGGAGAGCCCCAAAGAGGGTGATGGGCATTCACGTCGCCTACCAATAAAAAGGGTGGTGGCAACTGCGAAATGAGGTGTTCTAAGTCGCTGTAAGAGAGGTCCGCAGATGGAGGCAAATAGATACTGCAAATGGTGAATGAAGCGGAGGGTAGCTTAATGCTGACAGCAACGGACTGGATTGCAGATTGTATGGGTACGGAGTTGGCAAAAATATCATCTCGAATAAGCATCATAGTGCCCCCATGTGCCGGGACACCGTCCTCCGGGGATAAATCACATCGTACGGAGGAGTACTGCCTGATGGTAACGGTGTCCTGTGGACGGAGCTTCGTCTCTTGTAAACATACAGCCAAGGGTTCATGCTGGCGCAGCAACAAGTCAAGCTCTGGTCGATGTGGTCGAATTCCGCGTATGTTCCAATGGAGGATAGCCATTGAGTATATTATGGGATAAGTTTCAAATCGAAAGACGCTTCTGCAGATTGGGATTAGCTGGTCGGTTCAATTTGTTCTTCTTAGGCGTTGGGCTAGTACTATTTTCAGGAGCACGATCCTGCCGTTTCCGCACTGTCCCTCTGGCAGTGGCGGCAGAATCCTCCTGGTCCATCTCCTCCACAAGGGAGGTCCCTTTTTCAAGAGCAGTTTTAGGTCCAAGTAGTTCGAACCGATTGGATGTGCTGATCGGCGAAGACGGCCGTCGCCGATTCACGCCCTCCTCCCCAGATGACCCTTCAGAGGAGGATACACGTGTGGAGTTGCGTGAACTTTTCTTACCTTTAGATGACTTGGTAATAGATTGCACATTCTCTTTCAAGAAGTCTTGTCGTACATACTTGGTCTTAAACTGTTTTTCCGGGGCAGAAGACGTCGTGAATTTACCAACTTTAGTTCCAGAGGTCGAGGCTTTCGGTGACAACTGTGCAGGACTATTCTGAAAGCTAGCGGATTTGGCAGATGTTGATACCAACTTGGGTGTAGGTGCCGAAGGCTTTGGCAGCGCTTGGGCTAAAATAACCTTTTCCGCAATTGTAGCCCCGTTCATATCGCCGGTCTGTGTTGCGATTTCCCGACGCGGTACCGGTTTAGCTGCAACTGAGCTATAGGTACCGGACCTCGGGGCAGAGGGTTGGCGGAGTCGCAGGAGCTTCCGGGCTTCCAAGAAGGACACCTTCTCTTTCACCCGTATCTCCTGGATCGCTCGTTCCTCTGCAAAACGGGGGCAGTCTCGGGAACTAGATGGGTGTTCCCCGTTGCAGTTCACACACGATGGAGCTGAAGCACAAGCCCCATCGTGGGAGATGTCACCGCAGTGGACGCAGGTGGACTTGCCGGTACACAACTCACTAGTGTGACCAAAACGTTGGCATTTAAAGCACCTCAGCGGATTGGGTATATAAGGCCTAACTTCGATGGCTTCATACCCTGCCCTAATCTTTTGAGGCAGATCAACCCGATCAAAAGTAAGAAACAGGGTACGAGTAGGCAGGAATTCACCGTTGATCTTACGTTGTACCCGATAAACAGCTGAGACACCCTGAGTCGCAAGATTTTCTTGGATCTCCTCAATGGACAAACCGTCCAACGCGCGGGTTGTTACTACACCGCGGGAGGAGTTCAGCGACTTGTGCACCTCGACCTTCACTGGATAGCTGGCTAACATGGTGGCTTTAAGTATTCTTGCAGCTTGCGAGGCGGAGTTGGCTTCGACAAGAAGTGTACCATTGCGAGCTCGAACGCAGGATTTAACAGGACCAGCAATGGCATCGAGACCCTTTTGGATAGTAAAAGGGCTCACCGTAAGGAACTTCTTACCTTCCTCTGTCCTATGAATAACCAAGTAGCGAGGACCACATGACTCGACTACTTCCTTTCCAACGTCTTTATTTGAAATCGGGGGTTTAAGTTTTGGTGCCATAAAAAAAAATTGTATAAATTCATCCCCCAGTGCTCCCCACCCACCACGGAGCCCAACGAGGGGTCACCCCACTGGGGTGACAGGGCTACACAGGGGATATAGCGGGCTCGCCGTCCCACTCACCCTGGAGTTCGGTGTAATACCTAGTCCTGGCCGATTGACTAGGGGTGGGTTAGTCCCTAGCCTCCCGTTTAGGCAAATCAGAAACCAAAGCGGTGTATTAGGCTGCGCACCCTCCCGAGTTACTGAAAGACAGAAGCCCAGGCTCAGGTACGCAACCCTCAACCAACCAGGATATTCCTCTTCACCGACACGGGTCTCCACGCACGGCCTACACGTGGGTGGGCATTTTGACCTTCTGGCTCCCTCACCACTCTGAGGTTGCCCACAGAGGGAGTCAAGGTGGCTCGGGACCCCGGGTGCGCCTAACCCGTACCTACCGTAGTAGGCCCCTGGGGGGGGGGTAACAGCCGAGTAATGTCAACATGGTGCTGGCGTAGAAGCTCACGGAAACGAAAACCTGCTGGCCTGGGGCTCAGAGAGCGGAGACTGTATCGCTCGTGCAGCTCAGGGGAGAAAAAAGCGTGATAAGTTGGATGCCCTGGCATACACTTCAGCCCACAGCCATAATTAGCAAGCAGGACATCACGCCGACAACGCAGAGGAGGTTCTCCCGATTCGGCGTAGAGGCTAACAACTGGGCTCGTTGGAAAAGCTCCAACGGCCACACGGATGCCCTGGTTATGGACTGTGTCTAACCTTCTGAGCACTGAAGGTCGAGCTGAAGAATACACAATGCTGCCATAGTCCAACTTCGAACGAATCACAGCACGATAAAGACGGAGCAATGCCGTCCGATCCGCACCCCAAGACTTGCCACTTAGTATCCGTAAAAGATTTAGAGAACGGTCACATCGTGCTCTAAGCTGTGCTATTTGTGGTGCCCAACAAAGTTTCCGATCGAAGATCAAACCAAGGAATCTCGCCTCGTCTGCGAAAGGAAGTAAATCTGGCCCGAGTCGAAGAGACGGCGGCATTTGCCACTTACGGCGCCAGAAGTTAACGCAGACTGTCTTCTCAGCGGAGAAACGAAAACCGTGTTTCGAGCTCCATGCATAGAGATTGTCCAAACACCGTTGGAGACGGCGTTCCAAAAACGGTGTACGCTGAGAAGTACAGAAGATGGCAAAGTCGTCCACGAATAAACAGGAAGAGACACCTTGAGGCACACATAGGGATATGGAATTTATCGCAATAGCAAATAGAATCACGCTGAGTACCGAGCCCTGCGGCACTCCGTTCTCTTGAATAAAATGGTTGGATAAAACCGAACCCACCCTCACTCGAAAAACGCGGTCCCGCATAAACTCCTGAATGACCAACGGTAGGCGTCCACGTATGTTCCAGTTGTGCAGAGAACGCAATATTCCCGCCCGCCAACACGTGTCGTAAGCCTTCTCGAGGTCAAAAAATATCCCAACTGTGGGGCTGTTCTTAAGAAACCCGTCCATAATCTGAGTTGACAGAGAGACAAGGTGGTCAGCAGTTGAACGTCGTCGTCGAAAGCCACACTGGATGTTCGTCAGAAGATTGTAGGATTTCCAGCCACCACACCAACCGTCCATTGATCATGCGTTCCATCACCTTGCACACGCAACTGGTGAGGGAAAAGGGACGGTAACTGGAAGGAAGATTGCGGTCCTTTCCAGGTTTAAGAATGGGTATGATGGTGGCCTCCCGCCACTTGTCTGGAAAAATGCCATCAACCCAGACACGATTATAGACCTCGAGTAGGAAATCTTTGCCATCAGGAGAGAGATGTTGCAACATTTGGACGTGGATACCATCTGGACCTGGTGCTGAGTGTCGTGAAGAGGAGAGTGCATTGTCTAGCTCTGCCAGGGTGAAAAGGCGATTATAATCCTCAAGGTTGCCAGAAAGAAACGAGAATTCTTGAGATTCCACCTGGTTCTTAACTGTAAGAAACTCAGGGGAATAGTTGCCTGAGCTAGACACCTGAGCGAAAGCACTGCCTAAAGTATTCGCCACGTCAAATGTATCAACAACAGCTCCGGTAGGTGTTTTGAGACCGGCGATGGGCATATGGTTCGGTTTCCCAGCCACACGTCTTAACTTATCCCATACGACAGAGGAAGGTGTATGTCGATTAAAGGAACCCACGAATTTATTCCATGACATCTTTTTGCTATCCTTAATAACCCGCCTAGAATGTGCACGCATCCGTTTATAGTGTATCAGGTTATCCAGTGTGGGATAACGCTGGAAAACCCGTAGAGCTCGTCTGCGAGCGCGAATAGCATCCCGACAGTCAGCGGTCCACCAAGGTACCGGAAATCGACGGCTCTAGCCAGTCGAACGCGGAATGGATTGCTCAGTAGCAGAAAGAATGGTCTCTGTAAGATGTTCGACCAAGTGGTTCACAGGGTCGTGCTCTTCGTAGCTAAATTCAGCCAAGTGGGAGTACAGTTCCCAGCTGGCGTGGTCTAGGCGCCAACTAGGTAAACGGGTGGAACATACAACGGGTGTCAAGACACTAATACGACAAGGAAAGTGGTCACTAGAATGCAAATCCGAGATGATATTCCAGCATAAGGTGACTGCCAGCTGAGGAGAACAAATTGCAATGTCAATGTGTGAAAAACTATGAAATGCGTCAGATAGAAAGGTGGGCTCTCCGGTGTTCAAGAGAGCAAGATTCTGACTATCCAAGAAGTCTTTAAGTAGCGTACCTCTCGCACAAGCCCGAGGAGAGACCCAAAGAGGGTGATGGGCATTCACGTCGCCTACCAATAAAAAGGGTGGTGGCAACTGCGAAATGAGGTGTTCTAAGTCGCTGTGCGAGAGGTGCGCAGATGGAGGCAAATAGATACTGCAAATGGTGAATGAAGCGGAGGGTAGCTTAATGCTGACAGCAACGGACTGGATTGCAGATTGTATGGGTACGGTGTTGGCAAAAATATCATCTCGAATAAGCATCATAGTGCCCCCATGTGCCGGGACACCGTCCTCCGGGGATAAATCACATCGTACGGAGGAGTACTGCCTGATGGTAACGGTGTCCTGTGGACGGAGCTTCGTCTCTTGTAAACATACAGCCAAGGGTTCATGCTGGCGCAGCAACAAGTCAAGCTCTGGTCGATGTGGTCGAATTCCGCGTATGTTCCAATGGAGGATAGCCATTGAGTATATTATGGGATAAGTTTCAAATCGAAAGACGCTTCTGCTGATTGGGATTGGCTGGTCGGTTCAATTTGTTCTTCTTAGGCGTTGGGCTAGTACTATTTTCAGGAGCACGATCCTGCCGTTTCCGCACTGTCCCTCTGGCAGTGGCGGCAGAATCCTCCTGGTCCATCTCCTCCACAAGGGAGGTCCCTTTTTCAAGAGCAGTTTTCGGTCCAAGTAGTTCGAACCGATTGGATGTGCTGATCGGCGAAGACGGCCGTCGCCGATTCACGCCCTCCTCCCCAGATGACCCTTCAGAGGAGGATACACGTGTGGAGTTGCGTGAACTTTTCTTACCTTTAGATGACTTGGTAATAGATTGCACATTCTCTTTCAAAAAATCTTGTCGTACATACTTGGTCTTAAACTGTTTTTCTGGGGCAGAAGACGTCGTGAATTTAATAGCTTTAGTTCCGGAGGTCGAGGCTGTCGGTGACAAGTGTGCAGGACTATTCTGTAAGCTGGCGGATTTGGCAGATGTTGATACCAACTTGGGTGTAGGTGCCGAAGGCTTTGGCAGCGCTTGGGCTAAAATAACCTTTTCCGCAATTGTAGCCCCGTTCATATCGCCGGTCTGTGTTGCGATTTCCCGACGCGGTACCGGTTTAGCTGCAACTGAGCTATAGGTACCGGACCTCGGGGCAGAGGGTTGGCGGAGTCGCAGGAGCTTCCGGGCTTCCAAGAAGGACACCTTCTCTTTCACCCGTATCTCCTGGATCGCTCGTTCCTCTGCAAAACGGGGGCAGCCTCGGGAACTAGATGGGTGTTCCCCGTTACAGTTCACACACGATGGAGCTGAAGCACAAGCCCCATCGTGGGAGGTGTCACCGCAGTGGACGCAGGTGGACTTGCCGGTACACAACTCACTAGTGTGACCAAAACGTTGGCATTTAAAGCACCTCAGCGGATTGGGTATATAAGGCCTAACTTCGATGGCTTCATACCCTGCTCTAATCTTTTGAGGCAGATCAACCCGATCAAAAGTAAGAAACAGGGTACGAGTAGGCAGGAATTCACCGTTGATCTTACGTTGTACCCGATAAACAGCTGAGACACCCTGAGTCGCAAGATTTTCTTGGATCTCCTCAATGGACAAACCGTCCAACGCGCGGGTTGTTACTACACCGCGGGAGGAGTTCAGCGACTTGTGCACCTCGACCTTCACTGGATAGCTGGCTAACATGGTGGCTTTAAGTATTCTTGCAGCTTGCGAGGCGGAGTTGGCTTCGACAAGAAGTGTACCATTGCGAGCTCGAACGCAGGATTTAACAGGACCAGCAATGGCATCGAGACCCTTTTGGATAGTAAAAGGGCTCACCGTAAGGAACTTCTTACCTTCCTCTGTCCTATGAATGACCAAGTAGCGAGGACCACATGACTCGACTACATCCTTTCCAACGTCTTTATTAAGGAGTTTTTGTTTTGGTGCCATAGAAAAAATGGTATAAATTCATCCCCCAGTGCTCCCCACCCACCACGGAGCCCAACGAGGGGTCACCCCACTGGGGTGACAGGGCTACACAGGGGATATAGCGGGCTCGCCGTCCCACTCACCCTGGAGTTCGGTGTAATACCTAGTCCTGGCCGATTGACTAGGGGTGGGTTAGTCCCTAGCCTCCCGTTTAGGCAAATCAGAAACCAAAGCGGTGTATTAGGCTGCGCACCCTCCCCAGTTACTGAAAGACAGAAGCCCAGGCTCAGGTACGCAACCCTCAACCAACCAGGATATTCCTTTTCACCGACACGGGTCTCCACGCACGGCCTACACGTGGGTGGGCATTTTGACCTTCTGACTCCCTCACCACTCTGAGGTTGCCCACAGAGGAAGTCAAGGTGGCTCGGGACCCCGGGTGCACCTAACCCGTACCTACTGTAGTAGGCCCCTGGGGGGTAGTGTACGGGTAGACTAGATTTTATGCGGTGTTTTTACTCAAGAGAACGGCGTAAAACAGGGTTCGATGCTGTGTCACATTGTTTGCTGTTGCCATTAATCCTATTGTGGAGTGTGTATCACCTGGGGTTTCGTCTGTTTTATTTGTGGACGATTTCGCAATTTATTTTAGTTCTCGACGGCCTTGTGTTCTCGAACAACGCATCCAGCTGTGTCTTGACCGCCTGTACCTTTGGAGTATCAATAATGGTTTTAAAGTCTCCGTCGAGAAAACTGTACGTTAATTTCTGGCGACGGAAGGCGTATCCTTCGCCTTCTCTAGATCTTGGTGCGGATGTTCCTTCTTTCGCCGAGTTGACGAAATTTATAGGATTGATTTTTGACCAGAAACTCAGCTGGTCTTCTCATATTTCCTACTTAAAGGCAAAATGTGACCGTTCTCTTAATATTTTACGCGTTTTAAGTGGCTCATCCTAAGGGGCTGATCGGACTACTCTTCTACGGCTCTATTGGACTCTCGCTCGCTGAAAGCTCCATTTCGGTTGTATTGGGTATTCTTTGGCCCGCCCGTCAATTTTAGCTCGTCTCAATGCTACACATCACCGTGGTATCTGTTTGAGTATAGGCGCCTTTCCCACGAGCCCAGTTCTTAGCCTTTGTGCGGAAGCTGCCGAACCTCCGCTGTCTTATCGACGTGATATCCTCCTTTGCATTTATGCCTGTAGCCTTCTTAGTTTATCCGGACATCCGTCTAATACCTGTTTTTTTAACGAGTCTTTGGATCGCCGATACTCGAGTAACTCCCTGGCCTTACGCCCGCCTGGTGTTCGCTTTCGGCTGCTCCTTCGGCTGTTGGACGTCACTTTACCGCCACTCTATTCTAGAGGAGAGTCTCTTTTTTCCCCGTGGCTCCACCCTGAGATACTGGAATTCTGCCTGGGCCGATCTGCAGGGGAATAAACTTCGGTGGTGAAGCCCCTCCCTGTCACCTGGAATACCTCCTCTCGCGCGTGCCGTCGCGATGAGGGTCCTTTAACAACACTCAGTATAAGGTACTGTCGTTTTAGTCACAGTCATTTATTGTCTGCGGAGCCTGCAGCTTTTTGTGTTCACTGTCGTGAGCCCTTGACTGTGAGGCATGTTTTAATTGAGTGTCAGTTTTTAGCTCCCTCACATTTGTCCGTCGGTATACCAGCCGAAATTTTGAGGTGGAGAAGTACGCTGACTCATACGACGACGATGAAGTATCTGTGAAGGAGGTTGAGGAAGAGGATACACCTGAATACGAAACAAATTACCAAAAATAACCAGGTAAGAATAACATAATTTCTGTACTATGAATGTTATATAAGAAATATTTATAACTAATAAAAAATGGCATGGAAGAAGGAGGGGTTATGATAATTGGGAAAACAAATAAGAAATTATTGAAGGATAAAATATAACATTTATTATAAATGGAAAACTATTGGATACATATTAAGTTAAAAAAACAAGAAACAAAAATTCCTAGATATCCCAGTTTTCGATTGGAACTGCCTGTGGCATTTTTAAAAAATTAATGGAAAAAAAGGGCTCCGCCCCTTTGTATTACGTTATTCCAGTTATAGTTACTTAATACGGCTCTCATGGTATTCTACGGGCCTGTATATACCCGACTGACTACCACTTCCTTGCTTAAAAGAGCCTGAAATTTGGCCTATTCTAAGGTGGTAGCCGGGCTGTATGTTGAGGCGGATGTTCGTGTTCACATTGTAGACCTCACCTCCGTGAAGGTCTATAAAGACAGGTGAGTAGAAAACCAAACACCCCTGTGGACTCATCGAGGGTGGAACTGCCCCTGGGAACACGGGGTTCCATTCCACAAATTCCACACTTTCAAGGTTAATGTCTGCAACTTGGTAATCCATCTGAAAAAACGGAATTACAGAAAATATAAAAAAAAAGAATAATAAACCATAAGAATAAAAATATAATGAACAAAGAAAGAAGAAGTAAAGTACTTTCAGCAAAAGAGCGTATGCAGAGATGAAAAGCTTCATTGCAGCGATTTTGGGTCGAGCGAAGCATATGCTTTAAGGTGGAGAAGATTGCACAGAAAGCTTTCACAAGAACTGGAAAGACAGTCGAATTTGGATAGTTGTTTTAAGCCATGCATGAAAGTATGATCAAAATTCCACCCAATTGAAGGAGCGGAAATGTGATGAATAAATCGGAATCTAAATGACCCTGTAGAATTTAAGTAGCCCACAATCCCATACAGGTAATTTGGTACAGTCATGCACGAAAAAACGTCTAGAAGTATATCAAACCACACGGATGAATGTAGAAGGGAAAAGAAACCCCCATGATAGCAATATGAAAATTTAATTAAAACTAATTTTTTCAGTTGAAGAATTCTGGAAAGTAACCATAAAGATGTTGTATCCAAAATCAACGTCAAAATAACTGCATCAAAAAGAAAGGTTTGAAACCGAAAGCAAGAATCAACGATACCATGAAAACCATGGGAATTACACGGTATAATAAAATGAGAGAGAAAGGAATTTCAAATGTCGTTATGCGGAGATAGGTAAATGTTAATAGTGGGAGTAGCACAAGCAGGGTGGACATTTAGGGGGTGAGCATTGAATTGAGGAACTAGGGTAGTACAATACTCACCAACTACAACAGCAGAAATATTGTCTAAAGCAAGCGAATGAAGCAGAAGTGCAAGGGCAGGCCAATGGTCTGGAAAAACGGTTGGGGTGAAAGAGGGGAGTAAATCAAAGGAAGGAAAGCTATGCTGCACGCTGATAAATTTAGAAGTCTCTCTATTAAGGCCATGAGTGATGCCATGTTGAACCCTAAAATACAATGAAATATTAATCACGATCAAAGAATTCTTTGAGTTGCCAGCGAGGAAAAAAAAGAACTATGAATTATGTCTTCCGAATAGGAATGATAGTACCAAAGGGGAGGGTTTAGGGTTAAATCGTCATAGAAAGATAGCACAGTTTTTTTTTGCAGCACAAAAGGTAAATACTACTGAAATGGTAGAAAGAATACCGAAGACAGCTATGATCACCAAAAAGTGGGTTTTACAAAAAAACTCTCAAACATTTAACCTTACGTTTCCATAAAGGTAAGTTTAAATCTAACGGTGTACATTTAACATTTTTAGGGGAAAACAAAAATAACAGTTTACATATAGGGCATTTAATGTTGAACAAATTTGGTTTTTCGAAAACACAAGGAAGAGGATAAGCATCAAGCATATTAACAAGAGCGTAGCCTACACAGATTTAAGATCCGCAAAGTAAACAGGAGATAGAAAGACAGGGAGTTACTATATCAACGTAGATCTTAAAAAAGCAATAACTTTTGTTTAATATCTGTAATAGCAATAAATTAAAAAAATAAGCATAAGATACAAGAAATTCATAAAAAATTAATTTTGATTTATATCTAAAATAGAAACGCATTAAATAAGCATAACATACAAGAAATATTTTAAATAAATTTGTTTAAACCCAAAAATAGCGACAAATTAAAAAATAAGCATAAGATACAAAAGATAAAAAAAAAAATAAAAAAAACAACTTACTCTTTTTTTAAAAAGATGTTTTTTTTAAAAAAAAATTGAAGTATAGGTTTGAATAACAATTGAGAGATCTGAAAAAACCGTTAAAATACAATTTTAAATGACGATAAATACCTAAAATAGAAACACATTAAAAATAAGCATAACATACAAGAAATATATAAAATAAATTTGTTTAAACCTACAAAAATAGCGACAAGTTAAATATAAGCATAAAATACAAGTAATAACAAATCATTTCTGAAGGAAGATTGATTTTGGAAGTTTCGTTGGCATCGCCAGATTTCACTTTCCAAAAATTTGTAGGATAAAGAGAAGCTTCGTTGGCACCGTCAGGTTTCCACTGGCTCTTGGGGAACCGAGTACTCACCAGCAAAGCATCCGGTAGCACTCGGGGAACTGGGTGCCTTGGACTGAAAATCATGGGTTTATATAGCTCTTAGAACGGAAATTTGTGGTTTTTAGTGTCTTGTGCAAAATAAAGCTCACTGCGCAGACTTTGCAGTGCAGCATCGTGTAACACGGACGAGCTAGCTGGAAAGGGTAGGTGGGGGTACTTTCCAAAGAAGGAGTGGGGCAGCGCGCTCCGGTTAGCATTGGAGAGATCCATCTTTCAGGTGACTTTGCGGTTAGCAGAGGCTGCCTAACACGTTATCGTGTAACATAGACGAGCTTGCTGCAGAAATGCTGGAGAGGGTAGGTGGGGGTACTTTCCGAAGAAGGAGTGGGGCAGCGCGCTCCGGTTAGCATGGGAGAGATCCATCTTACAAACGACTTTGCGGTTAGCAGAGGCTGCCTAACACGTCATCGTGTAACATGAACGAGCTTGCTGCAGAAATGCTGGAGAAGGTAGGCGGGGGTACTTTCCGAAGGAGTGGGGCAGCGCGCTCCGGTTAGCATAGGAGAGATCCATCTTACAGGCGACTTTGCGGTTAGCAGAGGCTATCTAACACGTCATCGTGTAACATGGACGAGCTTGCTGCAGAAATGCTAGAGAGGGTATGTGGGGGTACTTTCCGAAGGAGTGGGGTAGCGCGCTCCGTTTAGCATGGGAGAGATCCATCTTACAGGCGACTTTGCGCTTAGCAGAGGCTGCCTAACACGTCATCGTGTAACATGGACGAGCTTGCTGCAGAAATGCTGGAGAGGGTAGGTGGGGGTACTTTCCAAAGAAGGAGTGGGGCAGCGCTTGCAAGAAAACTTAGGATATAAAAGTGGGTGTGTGCGGCGCGCACTTCAAATTGTGCTCTGCCGGCAAGTTTAAAAGTTAGGCACGCAGTTCAAATTACTGCGCCGGGAAATTTCATAATCCGGCGGCAAGTTTGAAAAAGTGAGGTGCACAGTTCAAATAACTTGGCCGGGAAGATTTGAAATTTCGGCGCCAAGTTTGAAATGCAAATTCTGTATTGACCAGATCAACCTTTTACGCTCCTGTTTCATTTGGGGCAGAGCTTCAGGTAAGTGCAGAATGGAGGAGGACCCATGGTTGTTTGAAGGTGGGGATGATATACCATTACCTGAGGATGTGGTACCCAAGGAGGAAGATGAGGTAAGCGAGGAACCGCAATTTAGCATTATTGGACATAGGCAAAGATTGATGAAAAAGCTATTTTCGGGGTTTTCCGAAACCGATATCATAGTAAAGCCTTTACCTGAAAGAACAGACCCTAAAGGGTGGGTATCTAATATGTTTAGGCAATTTCTAAATTTTGCCAATGAAAATCTTTTTCAAAATTCACCGGGTTGGATGGGGATATTGATTTCCGATGCTAGGCATCCTGACAAACCTTTTAATATGAGCGTTCGGAAATTCGATCAGGTGGACCCAGATGAGATTTTGCGGTCAATTGAGAGAGTTGTACAGAGTAACCAGGAGTTTTTAATGAACGGTCCTCTGAAAATAAACTGTGTTTGGACTAAGGAGCTCGCGGGCTCGTGTTTCCAAAAGTGCGAATTATGCAAAAGTAATAGAGGTATCATTCAGATTCAGAACGCAGACAAAATGTGTCTGCCTAGAGCTATAAGCGTGTGCAAGGCTAAAGTGAACAAAGATGAAAACTATCGCACTATTCGACGTAGAGAATATTTGCAAAGGGAGAGGGTCACAGCTTTGTGTCAGAGCATAGGTAAAGGGAATGAGGCATGTGCCCTAAGCGTTGTGAGAGCCTTTGATGACTTTTTGACAGAATATTGCATTACCGTATTTGGTGATCATACAGGAACAAATGTATTATACAAATCCGCCGGAGTTTATAACAAATATATTGACCTTATGTATCACGAAGCGCACTTTAATGCCATTGTAAATTTACATAAAGCTTTCAGATGTAAATGTTACTGTCGATACTGCAATTTTCCATGTAAAGTAGAACAAGAAAAGCACAAGTGCGTTAGAAAATGTACCAACTTTCATCTAAACGTACACCCAACTTTTTCCACCTACGTATCCTGCAATGTGTGTCACCGACAATTTAATAGACAGGAGTGTTATGAAAACCATCTCAAGAAAGGAGTATATTAATTTAAGACCTTATCGGTGTGCAATGTTGAAAAAACATGTTTTACATGTGATCAACTTTATAGTACAAGATACATAAAGACGCAGCACCAGTGCGGTGAGAAATATTGTACAAACTGTAAGCTACATGTAGAGGGAAACCATGTTTGCTTTACTCAACCTTATGAGGTTTCAACATCTAAAACCCGTTTATATTTATGTTTATTGATTTTGAATGTACTCAGGACACTTTGTATGACAAAAATCCAGAAATTCAGGTTCATGAGCCAAACTTATGTGTTTTGTATCAGTCATGTTTGGTGTGCATTACACAATCTAATCAATTATCTTATTGTGCCCAATGTGGAATTAAAGAGTGGGTATATGATCAAGACCCTGTAAATAAGCTTTTGGAGCATGCTACTGTAAATAAGCTTTTGGAGCATACTACGCAATCAAGGTTCAAAACATGGGATATAATTATATTGGCACATAACATGAGATCGTATGACGGACAGTTCATTTTAAAGCACATGGTACAAACTTTGAAATGGGAACCAGGAGTAATTATGAACGGAAACAGAATATACAGAATGAAACACGAAAACGTTACGTTTTTGGATACGCTCAATTTCATTCCCATGGCCCTTTCGCGGTTTTCTAAAACCTTTCAGCTGCAGGAATCAAAAGGATACGTTCCGTACCTGTTTAATACCAAAGAAAACTAAAACTATGTTGGTCCTATACCTGAACCAAAATATTACTGCCCAGAGAATATGGCCGAAATTGAACGTTACACCTTTGAGGAGTGGTACCACAAACAGATCGCAGCAAAATACTTGTTTAACATGAAATATGAAATGATAAGATATTGCCAAATGGATGTTCGGCTATTGCATATGTGAACTACTAAATTTCGTAAACAATTTTAGAAGAAAATGATATAGACCCGTTTAGAGAATGTGTAACTATAGCGAATGCGTGCATGAACGTGTACAGGAAGAACTTTATGCCTGACGATAAAATTGCACTAATACCACAAGGTGGGTATCGCTTAGGTGATACTCAATCGCGTATGGCGTGCATTTAGTTGCCGTGGATGGAGCAACAATATCACATCATCATTCAGTATGCCTATAGGGGTAGAGAAATTAAGGTTTTGGGGCAGAGAGTTGATGGATATAGACAAGACTGGTGGGTTTATTTCTTTCATGGTTGCCTCTATCATGGATGCGAGAAGTGTTTTCCAGTTCGACATTCAGAAACACAAGTCACAAGCGGCGAAACCATGGCCTCTCACTTCGAAAGCACACAGAAAGTGACTAAGAAACTTAGTGATGCAGGATATAACGTCACGGAAATGCAGGATTATGAATTAAATGTCATGATTCGAGAGAATGAAAATTTGGTAAGTCATTTTTGATAAGGGAAAATTTGAGCGCACCCCTCCTAGCAATCTCATCGAAATGTAGGATCTTTTTCGCGGTGAAATCATTTCTGACACGGGCAGGAAGTTTAAGCGAGTTAACTCCAGAAAAATTGTGGATGATGATGATGATGATAATGGTGTTTAAGGGCGCTCAACTGCCGAGGTCATAAGCGCCCTTATGATTAAAACTTGGCAATAGGCAGTAAGAGAATACCAAACAAAAAAGTAAACACAAGTAAAAGAGCTAACAACAGTTGAAACGGAAGTAACAGAACGGTCCAGCCGTCTAACCAGAGCTGGATATAAAACTCCATCTAAAATCAACACATTAAAACCAAAAGAGTTTAAAAAACCGCTATCACACTAAAACGTCAAGGTAAAAGAAACTTTTGCTAAAAATTTAAAAACCCTGTCCACTGCTCTTGGGTCATCTGCCAGGACCTCAGCAAGAGAGGCCGGCATGCCCATAGATGAGCGAATGTGTGCCAGGTGACCACACTCCAGCAACACATGACGAACTGTCTGTGCCTCCCCACAGAGCGCACAGACAGGAGCAGGTTCACGTTTAAAAAGGTAACTGTGAGTAAAAATACAGTGGCCAATTCTTAGCCGAGCTAGTACTACCTCCTCCCGGCGGAATAAACGAGAGGAGGTTACCCAGTTGACAGGGAGGTCCTTCACCTCTCGCAGCTTATTACCACGGAGAGCCGACCACTCCGCATGCCAAGTCGAAAAAACGGCTCTCCGTACAGCCACTCTAAAATCTTCTGCTGTGAATGGGTAATCGTAACACTGGGCGCTGTGACTGCCGATTTCGCTGCCAAATCCGCCGTATCATTCATTCCCTGGCAAGCCAACGTGTCCAGGAATTAATGCGCACTCCACATTAAAACCAGAAAGGTGCAAAATGTGGAGAACGTCCTGGATGCGCTGCACCAAAGGATGGTAATTGTACAGCTCACGAATGCTCTGAAGGGCACTAAGGGAATCACTAAGAATAAGGCAGTCACCTAATTTTCGACGTCGAATATACAGAAGGGCTTGATAAATAGCATATAGCTCGGCAGAATATATAGATGTGCAACTAGGCAAACCGTAAGTAGAAGTTGCGGTGCCAGTGACAAAGGCACATCCAACACCGTCGGGGCTCTCACTACCATCGGTGTAAATAGAAATACGGCCACTGTATTTGGATAAAAATTCTAAAAAGCAACGACGAATACTATCAAGAGGCGTAACAGATTTCCCGTAGAGCGTCATCCCGAGATCGACATGGGAGGTAGCGCGTAACCAAGGGGGGTGTATACTCTCTCCCTTGGATAACAGCCGAGGAATGTCAACATGGTGCTGGCGTAGAAGCTCACGGAAACGAAAACCTGCTGGCCTGGGGATCAGAGAGCGGAGGCAGTATCGCTCGTGCAGCTCAGGGGAGAAAAACGCGTGATAAGTTGGATGCCCAGGCATACACTTCAGCCCACAGCCATAATTAGCAAGCAGGACATCACGTCGACAACGCAGAGGAGGTTCTCCCGATTCGGCGTAGAGGCTAACAACTAGGCTCGTTGGAAAAGCTCCAACGGCCACACGGATGCCCTGGTTATGGACTGTGTATAACCTTCTGAGCACTGAAGGTCGAGCTGAAGAATACACAATGCTGCCATAGTCCAACTTCGAACGAATCACAGCACGATAAAGACGGAGCAATGCCGTCCGATCCGCACCCCAAGATTTGCCACTTAGTATCCGTAAAAGATTTAGAGAACGGTCACATCGTGCTCTAAGCTGTGTTATTTGTGGTGCCCAACAAAGTTTCCGATCGAAGATCAAACCAAGGAATCTCGCCTCGTCTGCGAAAGGAAGTAAATCTGGCCCGAGTCGAAGAGACGGCGGCATTTGCCACTTATGGCGCCAGAAGTTAACGCAGACTGTCTTCTCAGCGGAGAAACGAAAACCGTGTTTCGAGCTCCAAGCATAGAGATTGTCCAAACACCGCTGGAGACGGCGTTCCAAAAACGGTGTACGCTGAGAAGTACAGAAGATGGCAAAGTCGTCCACGAATAAACAGGAAGAGACACCTTGAGGCACACATAGTGATAAGGAATTTATCGCAATAGTAAATAGAGTCACGCTGAGTACCGAGCCCTGCGGCACTCCGTTCTCTTGAATAAAATGGTTAGAAAAAACCGAGCCCACCCTCACTCGAAAAACGCGGTCCCGCATAAACTCCTGAATGACCAACGGTAAGCGTCCACGTATGTTCCAGCTGTGCAGAGAACGCAATATTCCCGCCCGCCAACACGTGTCGTAGGCCTTCTCGAGGTCAAAAAATATCCCAAATGTGGGGCTGTTCTTAAGAAACCCGTCCATAATCTGAGTTGACAGAGAGACAAGGTGGTCAGCAGTTGAACGTCGTCGTCGAAAGCCACACTGCATGTTCGTCAGAATATTGTGGGATTCCAGCCACCACACCAACCGTCCATTGATCATGCGTTCCATCACCTGCACACGCAACTGGTGAGGGAAATAGGACGGTAACTGGAAGGAAGATGGCGGTCCTTTCCAGGTTTAAGAATGGGTATGATGGTGGCCTCCCGCCACTTGTCTGGAAAAATGCCATCAACCCAGACACGATTATAGACCTCGAGTAGGAAATCTTTGCCATCAGGAGAGAGATGTTGCAACATTTGGACGTGGATACCATCTGGACCTGGTGCTGAGTGTCGTGAAGAGGAGAGTGCATTGTCTAGCTCTGCCAGGGTGAAAAGGCGATTATAATCCTCAAGGTTGCCAGAAAGAAACGAGAATTCTTGAGATTCCACCTGATACTTAACTGTAAGAAACTCAGCGGAATAATTGCCTGAGCTAGACACCTGAGCGAAAGCACTGCCTAAAGTATTCGCCACGTCAAATGTATCAACAACAGCTCCGGTAGGTGTTTTGAGACCGGCGATGGGCATATGGTTCGGTTTCCCAGCCACACGTCTTAACTTATCCCATACGACAGAGAAAGGTGTATGTCGATTAAAGGAACCCACGAACTTATTCCATGACATCTTTTTGCTATCCTTAATAACCCGCCTAGAATGTGCACGCATCCGTTTATAGTGTATCAGGTTATCCAGTATAGGAAAACGCTGGAAAACCCGTAGAGCTCGTCTGCTAGCGCGAATAGCATCCCGACAGTCATCGGTCCACCAAGTTACCGGAAATCGACGGCTGTAGCCAGTCGAACGCGGAATGATGATGATGATGATGATAATGGTGTTTAAGGGCGCTCAACTGCCGAGGTCATAAGCGCCCTTACGATTAAAACTAGGCAATAGGCAGTAAGAAAAATACCAAAAAAAGGAAAAACACACAAGTAAAAGAGCTAACAATATTGAAACTGAAGTAATAGAACGGTCCAGCCCTCTAAACAGAGCTGGATATAAAACTCTATCTAAAATCAACACATTAAAATTAAAAGAGATTAAAAAAAAAACTGCTATCACACTAAAACGTCAAGGTAAAAGAAAGTTTTGCTAAAAATTTAAAAACCCTGTCCACTGCTCTTGGGTCATCTGCCAGGACCTCAGCAAGAGAGGCCGGCATGCCCATAGATGAGCGAATGTGTGCCAGGTGACCACACTCCAGCAACACATGACGAACTGTCTGTGCCTCCCCACAGAGCGCACAGACAGGAGCAGGTTCACGTTTAAAAAGGCAACTGTGAGTAAAAATACAGTGGCCAATTCTTAGCCGAGCTAGTACTACCTCCTCCCGGCGGAATAAACGAGAGGAGGTTACCCAGTTGACAGGGAGGTCCTTCACCTCTCGCAGCTTATTACCACGGAGAGCCGACCACTCCGCATGCCAAGTCGAAAAAACGGCTCTCCGTACAGCCACTCTAAAATCTTCTGCTGTGAATGGGTAATCGTAACACTGGGCGCTGTGACTGCCGATTTCGCTGCCAAATCCGCCGTGTCATTCATTCCCTGGCAAGCCAACGTGTCCAGGAATTAATGCGCACTCCACATTAAAACCAGAAAGGTGCAAAATGTGGAGAACGTCCTGGATGCGCTGCACCAAAGGATGGTAATTGTACAGATCACGAATGCTCTGAAGGGCACTAAGAATAAGGCAGTCACCTAATTTTCGACGTCGAATATACAGAAGGGCTTGATAAATAGCATATAGCTCGGCAGAATATATAGATGTGCAACTAGGCAAACCGTAAGTAGAAGTTGCGGTGCCAGTGACAAAGGCACATCCAACACCGTCGGGGCTCTTACTACCATCGGTGTAAATACAAATACGGCCACTGTATTTGGATAAAAATTCTAAAAAGCAACGACGAATACTATCAAGAGGCGTAACAGATTTCCCGTAGAGCGTCATCCCGAGATCGACATGGGAAGTAGCGCGTAACCAAGGGGGGTGTATACTCTCTCCCTTGGATAACAGCCGAGGAATGTCAACATGGTGCTGGCGTAGAAGCTCACGGAAACGAAAACCTGCTGGCCTGGGGCTCAGAGAGCGGAGGCAGTATCGCTCGTGCAGCTCAGGGGAGAAAAACGCGTGATAAGTTGGATGCCCAGGCATACACTTCAGCCCACAGCCATAATTAGCAAGCAGGACATCACGCAGACAACGCAGAGGAGGTTCTCCCGATTCGGCGTAGAGGCTAACAACTGGGCTCGTTGGAAAAGCTCCAACGGCCACACGGATGCCCTGGTTATGGACTGTGTCTAACCTTCTGAGCACTAAAGGTCGAGCTGAAGAATACACAATGCTGCCATAGACCAACTTCGAACGAATCACAGCACGATAAAGACGGAGCAATGCCGTCCGATCCGCACCCCAAGACTTGCCACTTAGTATCCGTAAAAGATTTAGAGAACGGTCACATCGTGCTCTAAGCTGTGCTATTTGTGGTGCCCAACAAAGTTTCCGATCGAAGATCAAACCAAGGAATCTCGCCTCGTCTGCGAAAGGAAGTAAATCTGGCCCGAGTCGAAGAGACGGCGGCATTTGCCACTTACGGCGCCAGAAGTTAACGCAGACTGTCTTCTCAGCGGAGAAACGAAAACCGTGTTTCGAGCTCCATGCATAGAGATTGTCCAAACACCGCTGGAGACGGCGTTCCAAAAACGGTGTACGCTGAGAAGTACAGAAGATGGCAAAGTCGTCCACGAATAAACAGGAAGAGACACCTTGAGGCACACATAGTGATATGGAATTTATCGCAATAGCAAATAGAGTCACGCTGAGTACCGAGCCCTGCGGCACTCCGTTCTCTTGAATAAAATGGTTAGAAAAAACCGAACCCACCCTCACTCAAAAAACGCGGTCCCGCATAAACTCCTGAATGACCAACGGTAGGCGTCCACGTATGTTCCAGTTGTGCAGAGAACGCAATATTCCCGCCCGCCAACACGTGTCGTAGGCCTTCTCGAGGTCAAAAAATATCCCAACTGTGGTGCTGTTCTTAAGAAACCCGTCCATAATCTGAGTTGACAGAGAGACAAGGTGGTCAGCAGTTGAACGTCGTCGTCGAAAGCCACATTGGATGTTCGTCAGAAGATTGTGGGATTCCAGCCACCACACCAACCGTCCATTGATCATGCGTTCCATCACCTTGCACACGCAACTGGTGAGGGAAATAGGACGGTAACTGGAAGGAAGATGGCGGTCCTTTCCAGGTTTAAGAATGGGTATGATGGTGGCCTCCCGCCACTTGTCTGGAAAAATGCCATCAACCCAGACACGATTATAGACCTCGAGTAGGAAATCTTTGCCATCAGGAGAGAGATGTTGCAACATTTGGACGTGGATACCATCTGGACCTGGTGCTGAGTGTCGTGAAGAGGAGAGTGCATTGTCTAGCTCTGCCAGGGTGAAAAGGCGATTATAATCCTCAAGGTTGCCAGAAAGAAACGAGAATTCTTGAGATTCCACCTGGTTCTTAACTGTAAGAAACTCAGGGGAATAGTTGCCTGAGCTAGACACCTGAGCGAAAGCACTGCCTAAAGTATTCGCCACGTCAAATGTATCAACAACAGCTCCGGTAGGTGTTTTGAGACCGGCGATGGGCATATGGTTCGGTTTCCCAGCCAAACGTCTTAACTTATCCCATACGACAGAGGAAGGTGTATGTCGATTAAAGGAACCCACGAATTTATTCCATGACATCTTTTTGCTATCCTTAATAACCCGCCTAGAATGTGCACGCATCCGTTTATAGTGTATCAGGTTATCCAGTGTAGGAAAACGCTGGAAAACCCGTAGAGCTCGTCTGCGAGCGCGAATAGCATCCCGACAGTCAGCAGTCCACCAAGGTACCGGAAATCGACGGCTGTAGCCAGTCGAACGCGGAATGGATTGCTCAGCAGCAGAAAGAATGGTCCCTGTGAGATGTTCGACCAAGTGGTTCACAGAGTCGTGCTCTTCGTAGCTAAATTCAGCCAAGTGGGAGTACAGTTCCCAGCTGGCGTGGTCTAGGCGCCAACTAGGTAAACGGGTGGAACATACAACGGGTGTCAAGACACTAATACGACAAGGAAAGTGGTCACTAGAATGCAAATCCGAGATGATATTCCAGCATAAGGTGACTGCCAGCTGAGGGGAACAAATTGCAATGTCAATGTGTGAAAAACTATGAAATGCGTCAGATAGAAAGGTGGGTTCTCCGGTGTTCAAGAGAGCAAGATTCTGACTATCCAAGAAGTCTTTAAGTAGCGTACCTCTCGCACAAGCCCGAGGAGAGCCCCAAAGAGGGTGATGGGCATTCACGTCGCCTACCAATAAAAAGGGTGGTGGCAACTGCGAAATGAGGTGTTCTAAGTCGCTGTGCGAGAGGTCCGCAGATGGAGGCAAATAGATACTGCAAATGGTGAATGAAGCGGAGGGTAGCTTAATGCTGACAGCAACGGACTGGATTGCAGATTGCATGGGTACGGAGTGGGCAAATATATCATCTCGAATAAGCATCATAGTGCCCGCATGTGCCGGGACACCGACCTCCGGGGATAAATCACATCGTACGGAGGAGTACTGCCTGATGGTAACGGTGTCCTGTGGACGGAGCTTCGTCTCTTGTAAACATACAGCCAAGGGTTCATGCTGGCGCAGCAACAAGTCAAGCTCTGGTCGATGTGGTCGAATTCCGCGTATGTTCCAATGGAGGATAGCCATTGAGTATATTATGGGATAAGTTTCAAATCGAAAGACGCTTCTGCAGATTGGGATTAGCTGGTCGGTTCAATTTGTTCTTCTTAGGCGTTGGGCTAGTACTATTTTCAGGAGCACGATCCTGCCGTTTCCGCACTGTCCCTCTGGCAGTGGCGGCAGAATCCTCCTGGTCCATCTCCTCCACAAGGGAGGTCCCTTTTTCAAGAACAGTTTTCGCTCCAAGTAGTTCGAACCGATTGGATGTGCTGATCGGCGAAGACGGCCGTCGCCGATTAACGCCCTCCTCCCCAGATGACCCTTCAGAGGAGGATACACGTGTGGAGTTGCGTGAACTTTTCTTACCTTTAGATGACTTGGTAATAGATTGCACATTCTCTTTCAAAAAGTCTTGTCGTACATACTTGGTCTTAAACTGTTTTTCTGGGGCAGAAGACGTCGTGAATTTAATAGCTTTAGTTCCGGAGGTCGAGGCTTTAGGTGACAAGTGTGCAGGACTATTCTGTAAGCTGGCGGATTTGGCAGATGTTGATACCAACTTGGGTGTAGGTGCCGAAGGCTTTGTCAGCGCTTGGGCTAAAATAACCTTTTCCGCAATTGTAGCCCCGTTCATATCGCCGGTCTGTGTTGCGATTTCCCGACGCGGTACCGGTTTAGCTGCAACTGAGCTATAGGTACCGGACCTCGGGGCAGAGGGTTGGCGGAGTCGCAGGAGCTTCCGGGCTTCCAAGAAGGACACCTTCTCTTTCACCCGTATCTCCTGGATCGCTCGTTCCTCTGCAAAACGGGGGCAGTCTCGGGAACTAGATGGGTGTTCCCCGTTACAGTTCACACACGATGGAGCTGAAGCACAAGCCCCATCGTGGGAGATGTCACCGCAGTGGACGCAGGTGGACTTGCCGGTACACAGCTCACTAGTGTGACCATAACGATGGCATTTAAAGTACCTCAGCGGATTGGGTATATAAGGCCTAACTTCGATGGTTTCACACCCTGCCCTACTGTTTTGAGTGAGGTCAACCCAATCAAAAGTAAGAAACAGGGTACGAGTAGGCAGGAATTCACCGTTGATCTTACGTTGTACCCGATAAACAGATGAGACACCCTGAGTCGCAAGATTTTCTTGGATCTCCTCAATGCACAAACCGTCCAACGCGCGGGTTGTTACTACACCGCGGGAGGAGTTCAGAGACTTGTGCACCTCGACCTTCACTGGATAGCTGGCTAACATGGTGGCTTTAAGTATCCTTGCAGCTTGCGAGGCGGAGTTGGCTTCGACAAGAAGTGTATCACTGCGAGCTCGAACGCAGGATTTAACCGGACCAGCAATGGCATCGAGACCCTTTTTGATAGTAAAAGGGCTCACCGTAAGGAACTTCTTACCTTCCTCTGTCCTATGAATAACCAAGTAGCGAGGACCACATGACTCGACTACTTCCTTTCCAACGTCTTTATTTGCATTAAGGGGGTTTAGTTTTGGTGCCATAGAAAAAATGGTATAAATTCATCCCCCAGTGCTCCCCACCCACCACGGAGCCCAACGAGGGGTCACCCCACAGGGGTGACAGGGCTACACAGGGGATATAGCGGGCTCGCCGTCCCACTCACCCTGGAGTTCGGTGTATTACCTAGTCCTGGCCGATTGACTAGGGGTGGGTTAGTCCCTAGCCTCCCGTTTAGGCAAATCAGAAACCAAAGCGGTGTATTAGGCTGCGCACCCTCCCCAGTTACTGAAAGACAGAAGCCCAGGCTCAGGTACACAACCCTCAACCAACCAGGATATTCCTTTTCACCGACACGGGTCTCCACGTACGGCCTACACGTGGGTGGGCATTTTGACCTTGACTCCCTCACCCTCTGAGGTTGCCCACAGAGGGAGTCAAGGTGCTCGGGACCCCGGGTGCGCCTAACCCGTACCTACCGTAGTAGGCCCCTGGGGGGAAAAATTGTGGAAATGGAGGACCTGTCGCAAAGGGAAGTGATTCTGGATTCGGGTAAGAAATTTAAGCATGTTAACGCGGGTAGAGAAGTAGATATATTACCAAGTGACACGTTTCCCAGTAACATCCCCGATGTTCCCAAATTCACTTTTCCCAGCACAATGAAGGTTGCTGGCCCCTCTGGATGTAGAAAGTCCACCTTTTTGAAGCGCATCCTGGCCAACTCTGATCAGATGTTTGACAAACCTATCGGTAGAGGTTTGGTGCCACCTTCCAGAGTATCCACCAGACCTGAGAAACACGTTTAATCACTTTAGGTTTAACTTACACACCCACGCGGGAATTCTACCCCTAGAGTCCATAAGGGAGGCTGATGTTCTCGTTGTGGATGAGCTCATGTTTGAAAGTGATTCCACCGAAGTATCAAAAATTTTCACTAAAGATTCCCACCATCGATATTATGGCGTCATATACATTCTGCAGAATGTGTTTCCCCAGGGAAACAAGTTTCGCACCATTTCCCCTAATGCCAATTACATAGTGGTGTTTAAGAACTACAGAGACAAGATGCAAATTGAAAGACTATTTCAGCAAATGGAACCTCGAAATTCCAAGTTCTTATTAGAGGCCTTCCAAAATGCACCGGAAACACCTCATGGTTACCTAGTTCTCGATTGCAATCAGTACACGCCCGATTCGTACCGATAACGAACTGGTATTCTTCCCAATGAAACGCCTTCATGCTTTGTTCCGGTATAAATACTCATTTATCAATCTAAACCTCAATCATTATGAAGGCAAAGATACGACGCATTGCCGACGAATGCGAGAACTTGGTGGCTTTGAGCAAGGCCAAATTGAAACTCAGGAAGAAACTTCTGAAAAACGCTAAACCAACTACCATAAAGTCCATTTCTGAATGCGTTCACGTCTGCAATAGAAATGTGCGCATATCTCCTTCGTGCAAGAAACGTTTCAAAAGACACAAGATTTGTTGGAGAAGATTAGTTGATAAGAAGATACCGCTGCAGAAGAAGCGAAATATTCTTGTGCAAAAAGGAGGCTTTTTACCAGAATTTCTTCTTTCAGTTTTTGGATCCATTGCTAGTGCGTTAGTTTCTAAATTTACTTAAGCATGAAACATGCTAAGCAAGTTTTGATGGTTCGCTCTGAACCTAAAAGTGCCAAACGTTTACACGTTATCGATTCGGCCATTTCTGTCCTTTCCAACGATATTTCAGGAATTTTGGGAGCTAAAATGAAGCCGGAAGATAAATAGAACACTGTAAAATATAAAGTGGCTCATTATTACGATCTTGTTTCCAAACTAAGACACCCCGACGCCTTACAACCAAATGAAGTTGAAAAGTAGGAGCACGAGGAGTTGTCGGTTACTAAAGCGCTACCTGCAAAAACCGAACCTCAGCAGAACCTACCAAGTATCGAACCAGGAACCTCCAAAAGGAAAATAACTAAAAAAGCTCGCAACGCAACCTACGTTTCCAGTCGCTACGGGCTTCGCTCCCGTGCAAAGTCTCCAAGAGACCTAAATTGGGGGACCCTGCCATAGAACGCATCTACAATCCAATCGAGCACTATGCCGGATTAGGAACAGCCGATAAGCTGTGCAACGCTACCGGTTTTCCAAAATCTTGAATCGAAAAATTTTTTCGTACCTAGGAGAGTTACACTCTGCATAAACCGGCTAGAAAGCGCTATCCTACCAAACAATATGACGTAACCAATATAGACGGTCTTTGAGAAGCCGATCTTAACGTTTTGGATACACTCAAGGTTCACAATGCTCCATACAAGTATATTTTAACTATAATCAACGTGTTTTCCAAATATGCTTTGGCTCGCCCCTTAGTGGCCAAAACGGGGGAGGAACTAGTGAAGGCTTTTCGCCACATCTTTTCAGAAAGCAGGCGATTTCCAAAAGTTTTGCGAACGGATAAAAGGCCAGCTTGTTTGGTTCCTACCCCATAAAGGTGGCCTCCCACAAGACTTTGATCACCTGTAGAGGCGTCGTAACTACCTCTTGTTTAGACGGTCTTTCCGAAGCAGATATAGTCACTAATTTATCTGACCAGGGTGTATGCCAAGCGTACCGTCTGCTCGGCAAACGAGATGGTGAATCAATGGCACTGCGAACGGTATTTCTGACTTTTAAGAGCACCACAATACCCGAGACCCTATATTGTGGATATGAACGCGTCTCTGTGCGACCACATGTGCCAAACCCAATGCGCTGTTTTCGGTGCCAACGGTTCGGTCACACGCAAACTCGGTGCACCTTCGACGCTAACTGTGAACGTTGCGGACAAGCTGCCCACGGAGAAACTGCTTGTGCTCGAGACCCTTGTTGCGTCCATTGTAAAGGGAAGCATCCATCTAGCTCCCGGCAATGTCCACGTTTTCTCGAGGAAAAGGCCATCCAGGAGCTGCGAGTTAAGGAACGCCTGACTTTTCCGGAAGCCAGGCGTCGCTTCCAAAATCTGCAGCCTGCGACCATCTCAGGCTATGCCACAGCGCTCCACCGCACTCCTGTTTCCGCAGTGGCACTACAAACCGTGCCTGTAGCCGACGCGTGTACTCAAACAGAACAGACGCCGACCACAACAACCTCGCAGTCTTCAACATTCACACCACCCACTGTCACAAGTTCTATTTCTCCCGAACCTGCACGTAAGCCGCTAGTGCGACCGACACCATATGTCGCTGCTTCTCATGAGCGCAGTCGCAAGAAACTCAAGGCCACTGATAAACCTTCCAAGTCCCGTTCTCGTTCTACGAGCCGTAGGGGATCTTCCGCATCCCGAACATCAGCGGATGGCGGTGGCTATACTCTTGTGGGTCCAAAGAGTGCAAAGCACAAGAAACGCCCACCTTAACTCCATGTACTTCGTTTCTACCCTTCGTTTGCATCCCAGCTGCAAACTCATATTATGATTATTCGGTAAGCTTTCACGCCTCTAACTGTGCCCCATGGCTCTCCTGTCGTGGAATATCCGCGGTGTCCGTACCCATAGGGCCGAATTGCAGCTGTTACTACGGTCCTATAACCCTCTGATTCTGTGTTTGCAGGAGATAAAGCTTCGCCCCCATGATGCATTTGCCCTGCACCAATACCTTCCCATGCGGTTTGACGTTACACCGGAGGAGGGCTCTCCTGCTCATGGGGGTGTTATGATCCTCACGCGCAATGACATCTGCGGTCACTCAGTCTCGCTTACTACTACCTTACAAGCTGTTGCTAACCGACTTACCCTTCCTGGTTTCTGCTTTACCGTATGTAATGTCTACGTTTCGCCTTCATCTATCCTCTGCGCCGCTGACATGCTCCATCTCTTGTCACAGCTGCCAGCACCTTTTCTTCTGCTGGGTGATTTTAATGCCCACCATCCCCTATGGGGTACTCCTAGGGCCTGCGCGCGGGGGACCGTTTTGCTCACCTTTTCGATCAAAATAGTGTCTGTGTTCTGAACACCGGTGAACCTTTCATTTCCGATTCTTCTGCCACGCTTTCCCACCTGGACCTTTCTGTTTGTTCGGCACAGCTTGTTCACTGCTTCCAATGGAACGTAGTATCTGATACTCATTCGAGCGATCATTTTCCTTGTGTCCTCACCATGCTTTCACACCACATTTCCTCATCGCGTGCTAGCACTTGGCAGCTGTCTAAGTCTAACTGGGCGCTCTTTTCCTCTCTGGCTGTGTTTGGCGACCGTCAGTTCCACACGGTTGACCATATACTTGAGCACTTTAACTGTGTTATACTCTCTGCCGCATAGCAAACCATGCCCCGGACATCTTCCCGACCTAAACGCTTACCGGTCCCTTGGTGGACTGCTGAGTGCCGCGATGCCATTCGTGCTCGTAGGAGGGCTCTTAGGGTATTTCGCCATCACCCTACGCTGGAGCACTTGATCGTTTTTAAACAAACACGCGCACTGGCACGACGAATTATTCAAGATAGCAAAAGGTCTTCATGGAATTCGTTTGTATCTACCTTTAACCGCACAACCCCTTCATCCATTGTGTGGGAGAAGCTCCGCCGTGTTGCCGGTAAGCAGATTGGTACCTCCATACCGGGGCTACTCGTGGGCACCGACACCGTAGTTGATCCGGTTGCTGTGTCAAACGTCCTAGGCAGCACATTCGCAAATGTGTCCAGTTCCGCCAATTATCACCCGGCGTTCCGTGCCATTAAGACGGAGGTGGAGTCTCAGAGACTCTCTTTCCGGTCCTCTGACACTGAGTGCTATAACACATCTTTTAGCATGCGAGAGCTGGATGCCTCGCTAGCATCTTCTCGGCATTCCGCTCCAGGACCCGATGGTATCCACATTGCCATGCTGCAGCACCTCTCTTCTGATGGTAAACTCTATCTCCTGAGCAACCGTGTTTGGCAAGAGGGAGTGTTTCCTGCGGCTTGGCGTGAAGCTACGGTTGTTCCCATTTTAAAACCGGGAAAGGATCGTAGACTTCCTTCCAGTTACCGTCCTATCTCCCTCACCAGTGCAGCTTGTAAGGTGGTGGAGCGCATGATCAATGGGCGGTTACGATGGTGGCTCGAGTCTGAGAAACTCCTCTGCAATATCCAGTGCGGCTTTCGCCGATACCGCTCTTCGAGTGACCACCTAGTCTACCTCTCGACTCATATCCTGAATGGATTTCTGCGCAAGTGCCAAACTGTGGCCATATTTTACGATCTCGAGAAAGCTTATGACACCTGCTGGAGTGCTGGCTTATTGCGTACGTTGCATAAGTGGGGCTGCCGTGGCCGCCTTCCAGTGTTCCTCCCGCGTATTTAGTCAGGAGAATGGAGTACCTCAAGGTTCGGTTCTCTGTTTCAGCCTCTTCGCCATCGCCATCAATCCTATCACTGATTGTCTTCCTGCAGGAATTTCCTCATCCTTATTTGTTGACGACTGTGCAATTTATTGCAGCTCTCGGCGCACATGCCTTTTGGAGCATCGCCTTCAGGCTGTCTCGACCGTCTGCATAGTTGGAGCGTTGCGAATGGTTTCCGTTTTTCTGCCGAGAAAACAGTTTGTGTCAACTTCTGGCGCCGGAAACGTTACGCGACGCCTTCCTTACACCTTGGGCCGGTACCGCTGCCCTTCGCCTTAACTGTGAAGTTTCTTGGCCTAGTGTTTGACAGGAAGCTTAGCTGGTCGTCTCATATTTCTTCGTTGAGGGCTCGATGTGAATGAGCACTTAATATTTTACGCGTTTTATGTGGCACATCCTGGGGAGCAGATCGCACTGTACTAATACAGCTATATCGTTCGCTTGTTCGCTCTAAGCTTGATTACGGGTGCATTGTGTACTCTTCGCCATGTCGTTCAGTTTTACGTCGTTTAAACCCCGTTCACCATCGAGGGATTCGCCTGGCACTGGGTGCGTTTCCGACGAGCCCAGTTATTAGTTCGTCTGCTGAGGCTGCTGAACCTCAGCTGTGCTATAGGCGTGAGGTCCTTTGCAGCTATGCCCTCCGCCTCCATGCAATGCCGGATCACCTGTCTTTCAAGCTATTCTTTGACGAATCTCTTGACCGTCAATATGCTGTTAGTGCGGTGGCCTTGCTTCCTGCCGGGGTTCGCGCTTGTGAATTGCTTCGCCTGTTGGATGTTCAGCTACCGGCTCTGCTGTCACTGGGGGAATGTTCATCCCCTCCTTGGTTACGTCGCTACACCCCGGTCCACCTACGGTTGGCATCCATGACGAAATCAGTTACTCCACCCTCGGCCTTCCGCTCCGCTTTTTTAGAGTTGCAGGCCGAGTTTCCCAACCAGTTTTATTTTCACGGATGGTTCAAAGGATGACCGTGGTGTGGGATGTGCTTTTGTTTTTAATTCGCGGAGTTACGCGTTTCACCTATTGGGGCAGTGTTCAATTTTTACCGCCGAACTTTTCAGTATTTATCAAGCTCTTGTTTTTATCCGGGGACAGGATTTTAGGCAGTTTGTTATGAGTAGCGATTCCCTCAGTGCACTACAGGGCCTGCGTGAGCTGTATCCATACCATCCTTTGATACAGCGTATTCAGGATCGCTGATGCTGGCGTCAGCGTGTCGTTTGTTGGGGTTCCTGGTCACGTAGGTGTGAGCGGGAATGAGCAAGCGGACACAGCTGCCAAGTCTGCGATTTTAAATCCCACTGTTTTTAGCTCCACTGTTCCTCCCAATGATGCTCATGTCTTCCTGCGCCGGGCCATTCTTTCGCGCTGGTTCGCGGAATGGTCCGGGGTGCGTGGGAACAAACTCAGAGAGGTCAAGTCCCTTCCTGTCCCCTGGACTACTTCTTCGCGTGCATCTCGCCGTGATGAAGTGATTTTAGCGCCACTGCGTATTGGACACTGCCGTTTTAGCCATGAGTACCTTTTACGTGGGGAAGCCGCACCGCAATGTGCTTCGTGTAACGAGCCTTTGACAGTGCGTCATTTTTTATTGGAGTGCCATCTTTATACTGTGCTGCGTGCGTCCCTATGCCTGCCTACTGACATCCCCACCCTTCTTGGCGACAATCCTGTATCTTGTGCCGGACTTTTAATTTTGTGCGCCGCTGTGGGATGTATAGTAGGGTTTCTTGTTTTTTTTTTTGTTTTGTTTTTTTGTTTTTTTTTTAGTACCTTGTTTTTAATCTGGCTTAGGTAGACTTTTTATTCTCAAGTTTTAACCCTTGTGTGGTAATTCTGTTTTAGTGGGTTTTATGCCTTTAACTTTTGGCTCTTTTAACTACTCTAGGGCGCCAATAACCAATGCAGTTATGCGCCCTAAAGCCATACTACTACTACTACCACTACCACTACTACTACTACTACTACTACTACTACTACTACTACTACTACTACTACTACTACTACTACTACTACTACGAACGGATAAGGGCACCGAATTTAAAAACAGAACATTTCAGCAGTTTCTCAAAAAACATAACATATCCCATTACACGACCAACAATAAGCTTAAGGCAGCGTTAGTGGAACGCTTCAACAGAACCCTAAAGAGCAAAATGTGGAGATACCATACGCACAAAAATGCTTATAAGTACGTAGACGTCCTGCATAAGCTGGTTCAATCTTACAACAACTCCTACCATCGATCCATTAAAATGGCACCAAAAGACGTTTCCGAAAACAATATTCTCGAGGTGTATCATAACCTGCATCATCCTTCCCGAATATCCTATCCAAAATTTAAGGTAGGCGATCACGTTCTCATTTCCAAAGAAAAAATGATCTTCGATCAGGGATACGAACAAAATTGGATTGATGAAATTTTTGAAATCCACAAGGTATTTCGCACCTCCCCGTCGTTTACCGAATTCGAGATTTGGCGGGCGTACCCATCGAAGGATTCTTCTATCCACACGAGCTTTAACGCGTTAGTCTTCCTCTCACCTACAAGGTGGATAACATTCTTGCCACCAGGGTGAATGGAAGGTGGTCATTACTAAATTGAGATATCCGATTCGTTTTTACAATCTAAGTATCACCTGCTGTCTCGAAGGAACTCACAAGACCTATCTCTCCGACGGTTGCGTGTTTCTTCAACCTTTTGGCGTGTTTTTTCAGAATGTTAACGAGAAGAACAGCACTGCGCTTTTAGCCGCCATCAACAAAGCCATTCGTGCTTATATCAACGTCCAAAAGTTTTTCTATGCCAAGGAAGGTAGGGTATACGTGAATCAAGCCGTCGTCGAAATTCAGCCGGATAACTCACCCTCCGAAATACAAAATCAAGATCTTAAAATTAACAGCATGGAGGTTGTAGAAAACGTAACGCTTCACAAAAGAGTGTTCGTTAATGAACTAGTAAGCGATGAATCGTCAAGTGCCGAAACGTCCAAGCAAATGGACCATGCATCTGAATCCACAGAGGAAAAAACATGCACCTAAATCCACCGAAGAAAAAGCTTCAGAACACATGCATCTAGTTCCGCCGAAGTAAAACCTTCAGAACATGAATCTAGCTCCACCGAAGTAATAAAAAATCAACTTCCTAGAATAACCCCGCTAAGGCGCGTTGTCACGCGCGCAGTTCTATCGGCAATGATAGCTCGCATGCTTGGTTACTTACTTGGTACCGACTTAATCCGCTCTCCAAAGGCCACCTACTTGATGGATCCCTTTATGGGGTTTCCTTACGAAGTTTTCGTCTATTGCAATATCGTCTCTCCCCAATGGGTTGGTAATTCCTTTGTTCAAGTTATAGACAGTACCGCCATCGAAGTCAAACCCGAAGACTCTAAGCGTCTATCCATTGAAAGGTCTTTCTTTCCTCAAAATTGTATGTTTCCCCTCTACGGTAAAAAAAAACAAACAAAAAAACATAATATCGGATCTCTCTATCCCAGCAGCAGACCACCAACACCACCCGCCCAGACTACAGCAACGCCGACCATCATCATCGACACCACACCACCTGCAGCTTCGATAGACGCAGCGACACGAGACGCCATTTAGGACCTCTACGCGGAGGTCTTGAACGTCGGCGCCCGTTTAGCTGCCCTTGAAGTGCTGTGCAGTGTCACCAAAGAAAAGCTACAGGACCTTCAGGCTGCCACCAACTCCGCCATCGCCACACTACAGTCCACCACCGCTGAGCTGTCCAGCCGGATAGCCAGTGTTCAGCCACAGCAGCTCCGCTCCGCCGAACGGCCCCACTCAAGGGGTCAATCACACATCGGGGCTGTTCCAAGAACTGGACCTGAGTCTTGGATTCTTCGCGCACGGCAGTTACGACTGGAGAAGAATCAACACTAGCTCCAACTCAATCCTTCACCCTTAATTTCTTTACTCCTCTCCCTGAATATTCCGCGGTGACAGTCTGGGCCTCGGTCTAGTCTGTCTCCCGGTCCTCATTTCACCCCTCCGACTGCACCCTGCAGTCAGTTAAATTATCACCTTGAATCCGCGGGTGCAATCATGTGGTACCGCCTCTCCTTACTTCCTTCTAATACCGGTGGAGGGGTTTTTTAGTCGGTATGCCCATATGGGAGACTCCGACACTCCGGGCTTGCCCGGGTCAGTCCGTAAGGTGGATTTTTAACCCCTCCACTCGAAATTAAAAAAAAAAAAAAAAAAGAACGGACCTTTAAGCTGTCAACATGGCGAACAAGAGACTCCGCAGAACCGCCGCTGCTAAGGCAGCAACCGTCGCCTCTTCCCCGGCAGCCGCCGAGGAGGTAACATCTCCGACACCACCGGTCGCGGCAAGCGCTGCTTCGCCGCAGTTGCCGCCATCACCTCCGCCACTGACGTCTCCACCCAGCTCCACGACGCCGTGGTACGGGGGGACCCTCGGGACCTTTCCACCCGGCATCTGCTCACTGCCGTGCAGTCACGGGCAGTCACGGTGGCCTACTTGCAAGAAGGCCACCCGCATTTACTGCGACCGGGGGCCTACACCGCTTGTTCGCCTGGAGTTGGAGGACCAGGCTGACTTGGAAGCTGCCTTGGCGTCAGGGTTGCCCCTATTAGGGCGACTTCTAGTCGTCGAGGCTAGCCGACAAGAACGCCACCGGCCCTGCCGACGCTGCTGTGCCTTCGGACACTCAGCTAAAGTTTGCACATCGCCGCCGCGGTGCCACTACTGTGGTACCAACATCACCACCGCAGAGTGCACTGGGCACGATCTCCGCCGTCGCCGCCGGTTCTGTGCTACCTGTCGTGGCACAGGACACTTCACCGGGCAAGTCCAGTGCCCACTCTACCCAAGGAGCAGATCTTCACCATATCCTGCCCGCCACACCACACCACCGCAGACATCATAGCCGAGGCCTCACCACCTGCACTCTCAACAGACGCAGCGACGGGAGACGCCATTCAGGACCTCAACGCGTAGATCCTGAACTAGCTGCCCTGAAAGAGACATGCAGCATCCTCACACAGAAGCTACAGGAACTACAAGCTTCAAACGCCGCAGCAGTCACCAGCTAGCAGTCCACAGCCGCCGACCTGTCCACCAGGATCAACGGCCTCACGCAACAGCTGAGGCAGGTTCTCCTGCAGCAAGCTGCTTACTCTGCTGAGCTGTTCCAGTCGAGACGTCAGCAGCCCAACACCGCTCCTCCTCCTGTACAGGCTGAGGGGCACGCACGGCCAGCGGATCCTAGACCGTCAACCCAATGGAATACGACTGGGAGCTACGCTGAGCAATACCGAAGCAGATATAATCCGTAAGTTTTCTACGTCCTATTCGCCCCTCAAATTCCACCCTTAATTTCCTTCCAAATATCACCTCTATTCCCTAGGCTGCAGTCAGGCTCCATGTCTGTCAGCCTAGAAATAACCTTTCATCCGCTCCCGCACAACGTGCGGCAGCATCCCATCTTTCTTTTACTAACGCGGGTGCACCAGCGGGACCGCGCTAAGCCACGATATTCACAACAAATTACAGTTATAATGTGGAGGGGGTTTTTAGTGGGTGTGCCACATGAGGAAGCGGAGAGTCCCACATATCCTCCCAGCCATTGCACTTCGGCTCCATTTGCATTTTTCTCCTCCACGGTAAAAAAAAAAAAAAAAAAAAAAAAACAGCATATTATCACGCAAACCAATCAGATGTTAGCTTCATTTCAGCTCTTATAAATACCAGTCTCCGCAAGCTCAATCCATCAGTTCATCCTGAAGACGAGGAAGATGCACTTCTTCGAAACGTTGGTATCAAGCCAAGTTTTTACCTGGTTAGAAGCCTCAGAAGATTTTGAATTAATACGTCGCCAGGAAAGCTTCAGTTCTTATCTATAGTTTTAACCATTATCACGTTTTGAATCCATCTGCCATTGTTCAGCTTTTGGATTTAGGAAAACACTGTCAACAGAAAAATCTACATGCATGTTCCCTTCTTAATTGGTAATATCATTGGGTCAAAGGATATACCATTGGGAATATCTTATGACTTAGGCATTTGACAAGAGAGATCATAACCTTTGGCTGCAAAGATAATATATAATGATTTAAATGGGATCTGTTATACACTCATTCTGTTCTTCATAAGAAAAATAAGAAGAAAAAAATAATAATTACAATATTATTATAAACTAGAATCTACAGATGTAATTCTGAACCAGGTGTTACTAGAAAAGGTGGGTTGGCTGATTGCTTGCAACTTGTGGTGAGAGAAGATTGCGTCATAGGTGTAATTGTGTTGTAAGGAAATGGGTACTGACTAACAAAGTATTGAACCAGAATTTAATAATAATAGTAAGAAGAAGAAATTAATACGGAAAACAGGAAAAAATATGGTAATGATCAAGCTGGTGGTTCATTTTGGTGATGCTAATACTCTCAGGCACGGTTGCATAAAAATCGCTAACTGTAGTTCATTAATAACCGAAGATCAGAAATGAACTTAGTTTGCTTCTTCGCGTGGGTTGTATAATACTGATCTTAGTTTAAAGAACTCAGTTCACTGTTGATCTGAGAACACAAAATCAAATACGGCAACATGGCCAATATGTGGCAATTTTCGTATTGCATCGAAAAGACTCGAGAATCTTCGGGACCATTCGGATTTATTGGATTCAAATGCACAGGATAACCAATATAGACATAAAAAAGACTTAAATGGAAATTTCTGTTTATGGCTTTTATTCCTGAAAATAGTTTGATTTTATATAGACAGTATAATAATTGACTCTATATTTAAATCATATTTATCAAAAACAGTTAGTTAGTTGACGTTATCTTCATTAAATGCGTAATCCAACTTTCTCTTTTTTTTTTTTTTTCTCCGTTTACAATACTGCGACTTGAAAGCATAACTTTAAAATGGATACTCAAGAAAAGAAAAAGGTGCGTTCTGCTAATTTTAAAAGCAAAGAGAAAAATATGTTAATAGATATTGTTCTAAAACACAAAAATATAATAGAAAACAAGAAAACAGACAGCAACACCACAAAGAGAAAGGAGGAAACATGGAAGGAAATAACTTCGGAATTTAATTCCAGAAATGTTATTGCACACGATTGCAAAAGTTTAAGATTGTGTTATGAAAACATAAAAAAGCGCACAAAGAAAATAAATGCTGAAGATAAAGTCAAACTTTACAAAACAGGAGGGGGTATGTTTGTGCAGTCTTCCTTGGACGAAAGTGGCCACAAACTGATTGCAGCACTCAGGCCGCAGTTTTTGCCGGATCATTGTGACTTTGACGATGATGTGGATTTCCATCCCGAAGTTATTACAAACTTAAATATGGAGGTCATCTCTAGTTCACCGCAGGATTAGGGCTTAGTTTGAGGTCTGCAATTTTCAGGAGGAAGAAATACAGCCTGTTGAACCAGAGCCTTCAGCATCTACAAGTGCCAGTTCAACCAGATCATCATGCCTTGAAAAGCAAAGGAAGGAAGAAGACATTAGGATAAAATTCTACAAGAGGAGGTTGGAATGTTTAGAGGAGGAACATGAACTGAAAATGAAAATTTTAAAGCTGGAGTTTGAACTTAAAAAATCACAGCAAATGTAAATGTTATGAAATAATAAATTAACGTTAATACCTGAAAGTGTTGTTAATAAGTGCAGCTCTCAGTGCAGTGTTTTCCCTTCTATTTCTCTGATTTAAATCAGGTATAGGCAGTTCCTGGTAGATTCTCCTTCCTCTGTAAACAGCACCGTCTACGTCAGGAGTGTTGTCGTCTGCATTAATGGCCAAGGTATGTAATACAAACGTTGCTACTATTATAGGAGGAACTCGAAGTAATTTGACGGCTAATTTCATTCTTAAGCATGGAAATCGTCTTTTGACAATGCCAAAAGACCTTTCTATAACTGATCTTGTTTTTCTATGGGCCCTGTTATATGCTCGTTCTGCAGGAGTTTCTTATTCATTGTAGGTGTAAGTAAGAAATGACAGCAGTGATATGCACTGTCTCCTAGAAGTACACCTCGGGGAAATTCTTCAGCTTCAAATTGTGCATGAATTCTAGAGTTTCTAAAAATGTTGCTATCATGTGCTGAACCTGGCCACCTAGCAACAACATTCTGGAAACGAAGTTTTGAGTCGCAGACAGCTTGAACATTTAAAGAAAACCAACCGTGGCGATTTCTGTATATCTCAGCATTATTCCCACCAGGTGATATAATTGGGATATGTGTGCAGTCTATTGCACCTAAAACTCCTGGAAAATTGCATATATTATGGAAATCCCGCATAACCGTTCTTACTTCACCCTCTTCCCTAGGCATATTGATGAAATGAGGTCTTAAGGCTGCAATCACTCTTGTAACTTTGTGTATAGTTCTGCTTGCAGTCCCTTTATTTACATTAAAGATATCCCCAATCACCATTTGGAAGCTCCCAGTTGCATAGAACCGTAATGTAAGAAGGATCATAAACATTGGATAGAGTGCATAATTCCTCCAAGTTTGTGCCCTTAATTGTGCATGTAGCCTATGCTCCAGTTCTTCAACTACATGCTTTGATAGTCGAAATCTCATTTTGAATTCTCTGTCATTAAGCTCTAAGATGGGATTTCTTCTATGTTGTAAAACACGAGGAGCCCTTACAAATTTAAAATCCTCACCATCGGAGATATCAATGAACGCATAGGTTATAAGCAATGCATTCTGCAAGGGAATTGTGAAATATATAGACCAATTATCTAAATAACTACAAACAAGTGTTACTTACCATTTGATTGAAGTTGTATTAAAACTTATACTATTTATTTCTTCCTTGTTTAAAGAAAGGACAACTATTATGTATCTTCAGCAGTTCTACTAATCCAAGTTCAGTTAAGTTAACTGGAGAAAATTCAGCAGTCAGATTTGATTCAAGATGCCTTGAACTAAGATCATTGTTTATACAACCAAAATTCTAAGTTCAGCTTGACTTGAGATCAATTTCAGGTGTTTGAACTCAGATTAACTTTTATGCAACCGGGCCTCAGTGACCAATGAATTGAAAAGAAACCAGGTCGAACATTGGAACAAATAGACAATATGTCAGAAAGGAGAGTGTACAGGTCAAGACCTACAATAGTAAAAACAACCACAATGCATTTTAAATGGGAAGTGCTAAGGAATATCAAGAAGTTTAAAGACAAAAGAAGTTTTATTGAACAACAAGTAAATGAAAAATGTAGCATGAAATAAAATAAGAAAAGCAATTGAACAAAGCAAAAAGATGTTCATGAATGAACCAAGTTGTGGATTACTGGTGTCAAGCAGGAATGTGAGCATGTTGATGCACAGGAAAGGAACAAACTATGCATGTGGGCAGAGCCAGTGGAGGTGGAATGATTGGTCAATACTTAAAAAAATAGGAGGAATGATGATGCAAACAACACACCACCATGACATCACCAAGGAAATTGATAGAACCTTCAGATCAGCTGATACAAGACACAGGAAGTTCAGCATTGGCCAAGTTAAGAGAGATTAAGTATGATATTTATGCCACCAGGAGCTGAACACAAAAAATAACCAAAAATTGGTTGGAGTAAAGAAATACATGGAAGATCTTGGTGGATGTAAAAAAGACCTTAAGCAATGCATTGGTACTTTAAAGGACATCAGGGAAAGACTATGTATGCCATGGAGAAAAAAGTCAATGGCACCAACAAGTAACTAAATGCCATGATGGAAAATGTCCTCAATAGAAGGCTTAAGAGTTTGAGAGTCAAGATGCCAGGATGCAACACCATATTTGCAAGTGTCAAGTCATCCAATTATGATGGGATGCCGACTATTCTATCAACAACCGCAAAAGATGGTCAGTATAGGAGGAAGCCACAATGTAGGAAGTCGGTCTCCAGGAAAGAGCAGCTAAAGTACTGAATATGATTCTGTCATCAATGGTGTCCAGAAAGACCCACGACTCTTGAAATCCATTTCAGGAATCTTTGCTTATCTGCAACCAAACTCAATTAAGTGAATAATGCAACAGCCATGGAAGGTAATGCAAGAGTTTCCTCTGGAAATGGAACAGCAAGTGAATAAGACCCTGGTGAATATTCTGGCTAATTACACCCAAGGAAACTGCTTATTCCTTTATTGATTGCATGCACAATGGCTAGAGACAATATTGTCTGATCCTCAGCAATTATAAGACAATCCATGTGGTTTTAACAGCCACACTCAGAGAGGAGGCAGCCCAGATAGGAGTATTCATTTCGACAGGGAGAGGGAAATAAGCCAGAGACAACAGCACCTTCCAGTATGCCATATATGCTGTTGGTGTGGCAAGCTAGATCATCTGGAAGGATTATCCACGACAGGCTGATGGACACAAAAGAGGAATGATGATAACTGCATTCCAAGGAAAGCTGTGCTAGATACTTGTACAAATAGCCATACTTTTATCAGAATCTTGTGACACAGAAGTTTAGTCAACTCAACCAAATAGTGAGAACATCAAGTGACATTTCTGTGGAAAAGCAATTCCCACTGAAGTTAACACTGGGAGAACATGGTAAGCATGTAAATGTTTTCTGTGATGGTAGTTTAGGATATGATAATTTAGACTGGATGTCTTTCAGAGCTATGAGGTGGCTATTGACATTGTCTGGAGGATTTAGAGTCTTAGCCAAGATTAGGTGTTACTTTGGAGCTATCACAAACATCCAGAGATCTCCAGGGTGATCCTGACAAATGGGGAAGTTTTCGCCACAAGAGACAAAGTGCGAGGAAGATTCATCTGGAGGGCTAACATTCCTTTCAGGGAACCTGGTTTTGGAAGAGACCACTGAACAGACCCTGCATTGCGGGGCACTATTGTCTTGCTGGGAGGTAGTGCCACTAAGGTTTCCCAATTTATTGCATGATTAGGACATCACAGAAGTGTGAGCTGGCTGCTATTATACTGCCATGCAAAGGAATGCCAGCCAGAATCATCATTGGATTTGGAGCCCTGGTTAAATACTTGCTGAAAAGCATAGATGACCACTTCACTGTGTCATTCCCCCCAGGGGCCTACTACGGTAGGTACGGGTTAGGCGCACCCGGGGTCCCGAGCCACCTTGACTCCCTCTGTGGGCAACCTCAAGAGTGGTGAGGGAGTCAGTAGGTCAAAATGCCCACCCACGTGTAGGCCGTGCGTGGAGACCCATGTCGGTAAAAAGGAATATCCTGGTTGGTTGAGGGTTGCGTACCTGAGCCTGGGCTTCTGTCTTTCAGTAACTGGGGAGGGTGCGCAGCCTAATACACCGCTTTGGTTTCTGATTTGCCTAAACGGGAGGCTAGGGACTAACCCACCTCTAGTCAATCGGCCAGGACTAGGTATTACACCGAACTCCAGGGTGAGTGGGACGGCGAGCCCGCTATATCCCCTGTGTAGCCCTGTCACCCTATTGGGGTGACCTCTCGTTGGGCTCCGTGGTGAGTGGGGAGCACTGGGGGATGAATTTATACAATTTTTTTTATGGAACCAAAACTTAAACCCCTGATTTCAAATAAAGACGTTGGAAAGGAAGTAGTCGAGTCATGTGGTCCTCGTTACTTGGTTATTCATAGGACAGAGGAAGGTAAGAAGTTCCTTACGGTGAGCCCTTTTACTATCCAAAAGGGTCTCGATGCTATTGCTGGTCCGGCTAAATCCTGCGTTCGAGCTCGCAATGGTACACTTCTTGTCGAAGCCAACTCCGCCTCGCAAGCTGCAAGGAAACTTAAAGCCACCACGTTAGCCAGATATCTAGTGAAGGTCGAGGTGCACAAGTCGCTGAACTCCTCCCGCGGTGTAGTAACAACCCGCGCGTTGGACGGTTTGTCCATTGAAGAGATCCAAGAAAATCTTGTGACTCAGGGTGTCTCATCTGTTTATCGGGTACAACGTAAGATCAACGGTGAATTCCTGACTACTCGTACCGTGTTTCTTACTTTTGATCGGGTTGACCTCCCTCAATAGATTAGGGCAGGGTATGAAGCCATCGAAGTTAGGCCTTATATACCCAATCCGCTGAGGTGCTTTAAATGCCAACGTTTTGGTCACACTAGTGAGTTGTGTACCGGCAGGTCCACCTGCGTCCACTGCGGTGACATCTCCCACGATGGGGCTTGTGCTTCAGCTCCATCGTGTGTGAACTGTAACGGGGAACACCCATCTAGTTCCCGAGACTGCCCCCGTTTTGCAGAGGAACGAGCGATCCAGGAGATACGGGTGAAAGAGAAGGTGTCCTTCTTGGAAGCCCGGAAGCTCCTGCGACTCCGCCAACCCTCTGCCCCGAGGTCCGGTACCTATAGCTCAGTTGCAGCTAAACCGGTACCACGTCGTGAAATCGCAACACAGACCGGTGATATGAACGGGGCTACTATTGCGGAAAAGGTTATTTTAGCGCAAGCGCTGCCAGAGCCTTCGGCACCTACACCCAAGTCGGTATTAATATCTGCCAAATCCGCTAGCTTACAGAATAGTCCTGCACACTTGTCACCGAAAGCCTCGACTTCTGGAACTAAAGTTGGTAAATTCATGACGTCTTCTGCCCCGGAAAAACAGTTTAAGACCAAGTATGTACGACAAGACTTCTTGAAAGAGAATGTGCAATTTTCTACCACGTCATCTAAGGGTAAGAAAAGTACACGCAACTCCCCACGTATATCCTCCTCTGATGGGTCATCTGGGGAGGAGGGCGTGGATCGGCGACGGCCGTCTTCGCCAATCAGCACATCCAATCGGTTCGAACTTCTCGGACCGAAATTTGGTCTTGAAAAAGGGGCCTCCCTTGTGGAGGAGATGGAGCAGGAGGATTCTGCCGCCACTGCCAGAGGGACAGTGCGGAAACGGCAGGATCGTGCTCCTGAAAATAGTACTAGCCCAACGCCTAAGAAGAACAAATTGAACCGACCAGCCAATCCCATTCTGCAGAAGCGTCTTTCGATTTGAAACATGTCCCATAATATACTCAATGGCTATCCTCCATTGGAACATACGCGGAATTCGACATCGACCAGTGCTTGACTTGTTGCTGCGCCAGCATGAACCCTTGGCTGTATGCTTACAAGAGACGAAGCTCCGTCCACAGTACACCGTTACCTTCAGGCAGTACTCCTCCGTACGATGTGATTTATCCCCGGAGGTCGGTGTCCCGGCACATGCGGGCACTATGATGCTTATTCGAGATGATGCTTTTGCCAACTCCGTACCCATACAATCTGCAATCCAGTCCGTTGCTGTCAGCATTAAGCTACCCTCCGCTTTATTCACCATTTGAAGTATCTATTTGCCTCCATCTGCGGACCTCTCGCACAGCGACTTAGAACAACTAATTTCGCAGTTGCCACCACCCTTTTTATTGGTAGGCGACGTGAATGCCCATCACCCTCCTTGGGGCTCTCCTCGGGCTTGTGCGAGAGGTACGCTACTTAAAGATTTCTTGGATAGTCAGAATCTTGTTCTCTTGAACACGGGAGAGCCCACCTTTCTTTCTGACGCCTTTCATAGCTTTTCACACATTGACATTGCAATCTGTTCCCCTCAGCTAGCAGTCACGTTATGCTGGAATATCATCTCGGATTTGCATTCTAGTGACCACTTTCCTTGTCGTATTAGTGTCTTGACACCCGTTGTATGTTCCACCCGTTTACCTAGTTGGCGTCTAGACCACGCCAGCTGGGAACTGTACTCCCACTTGGCTGAATTTAGCTACGAAGAGCACGACTCTGTGAACCACTTGGTCGAACATCTCACAGGGTCCATTCTTTCTGCTGCTGAACAATCCATTCCGCGTTCGACCGGCTACAGCCGTCGATTTCCGGTACCTTGGTGGACCGATGACTGTCGGGATGCTATTCGCGCTCGCAGACGAGCTCTACGGGGTTTCCAGCGTTTTCCTACTTTGGATAACCTGATACACTATAAGCAGATGCGAGCACATTCTAGGCGGGTTATTAAGGATAGCAAAAAGATGTCGTGGAATAAATTCGTGGGTTGCTTTAATCGACATACACCTTCCTCTGTCGTATGGGATAAGTTAAGACGTGTGGCTGGGAAACCGACCCATATGCCCATCGCCGGTCTCAAAACACCTATCGGAGCTGTTGTTGATACATTTTACGTGGCGATTACTTTAGGCAGTGCATTCGCTCAGGTGTCTAGCTCAGGCAATTATTCCCCTGAGTTTCTTACAGTTAAGACTCAGGTGGAATCTCAAGAATTCTCGTTTCTTTCTGGCAACCTTGAGGATTATAATCGCCTTTTCACCCTGGCAGAGCTAGACAATGCACTCTCCTCTTCAGGACACTCAGCACCAGGGCCAGATGGTATCCACGTCCAAATGTTGCAACATCTCTCTCCTGATGGCAAAGCTTTCCTACTCGAGGTCTATAATCGTGTCTGGGTTGATGGCATTTTTCCAGACAAGTTGCGGGAGGCCACCATCATACCCATTCTTAAACCTGGAAAGGACCGCCATGTTCCTTCCAGGTACCGTCCTTTTTCCCTAACCAGTTGCCTGTGCAAGGTGATGGAACGCATGATCAATGGACGGTTGGTGTGGTGGCTGGAATGCCACAATCTTCTGACGAACATCCAGTGTGGCTTTCGACGACGTCGTTCAACAACTGAGCACATTGTCTCTCTGTCAACTCAGATTATGGACGGGTTTCTTAAGAACAGCCCCACAGTTGGGATATTTTTTGACCTCGAGAAGGCCTACGACACATGTTGGTGGGCGGGAATATTGCGTTCTCTCCACAACTGGAACATACGTGGACGCCTACCGTTGGTCATTCAGGAGTTTATGCGGGACCGCGTTTTTCGAGTGAGGGTCGGCTCGGTTTTTTCTAACCATTTTATTCAAGAGAACGGAGTGCCGCAGGGCACGGTACTCAGCGTGACTCTATTTGCTATTGCGATAAATTCCATATCACTATGTGTGCCTCCAGGTCTCTTCCTGTTTATTCGTGGACGACTTTGCCATCTTCTGTACTTCTCAGCGTACACCGTTTTTGGAACACCGTCTCCAGCGGTGTTTGGGCAATCTCTATGCTTGGAGCTCGAAACACGGTTTTCGTTTCTCCGCTGAGAAGACAGTCTGCGTTATCTTCTGGCGCCGTAAGTGGCAAATGCCGCCGTCTCTTCGACTCGGGCCAGATTTACTTCCTTTCGCAGATGAGGCGAGATTCCTTGGTTTGATCTTCGATCGGAAACTTTGTTGGGCACCACATATAGCACAGCTTAGAGCATGATGTGACCGTTCTCTAAATCTTTTACGGATACTAAGTGGCAAATCTTGGGGTGCGGATCGGACGGCATTGCTCAGTCTTTATCGTGCTGTGATTCGTTCGAAGTTGGACTATGGCAGCATTGTGTATTGTTCAGCCCGACCTTCAGTGCTCAGAAGGTTAGACACAGTCCATAACCAGGGCATCCGTGTGGCCGTTGGAGCTTTTCCAACGAGCCCAGTTGTTAGCCTCTACGCAGAATCGGGAGAACCTCCTCTGCGTTTTCGGCGTGATGTCCTGCTTGCTAATTATGGCTGTGGGCTGAAGTGTATGCCTGGGCATCCAACTTATCACGCGTTTTTCTCCCCTGAGCTGCACGAGCGATACTGCCTCTGCTCTCTGAGCCCCAGGCCAGCAGGTTTTCGTTTCCGTGAGCTTCTACGCCAGCACCATGTTGGCATTCCTCGGCTGTTATCCAAGGGAGAGAGTATATACCCCCCTTGGTTACGCCTTACCTCCCATGTCGATCTCGGGATGACGCTTTACGGGAAATCTGTTGCGCCTCTTGATAGTATTCGTCGTTGTATTTACACCGATGGTAGTAAGAGCCCCGACGGTGTTGGATGTGCCTTTGTCACTTGCACCGCAACTTCGACTTACGGTTTGCCTAGTTGCACATCTATATATTCTGCCGAGCTATATGCTATTTATCAAGCCCTTCTGTATATTCGACGTCGAAAATTAGGTGACTGCCTTATTCTTAGTGATTCCCTTAGTGCCCTTCAGAGCATTCGTGAGCTGTACAATTACCATCCTTTGGTGCAGCGCATCCAGGTCGTTCTCCATATTTTGTACGCTTCTGGTTTTAATGTGGAGTGCGCCTGGATTCCTGGACACGTTGGCTTGCCAGGGAATGACACGACGGATTTGGCAGCGAAATCGGCAGCCACAGCGCCCAGTGTTACGATTACCCATTCAACAGCAGAAGATTTTAGAGTGGCTGTACGGAGAGCCGTTTTTTCGACTTGGCATGCGGAGTGGTCGGCTCTCCGTGGTAATAAGCTGCGAGAGGTGAAGGACCTCCCTGTCAACTGGGTAACCTCTTCTCGTTTATTCCGCCGGGAGGATGTAGTACTAGCTCGGCTAAGAATTGGCCACTGTATTTTTACTCACAGTTACCTTTTTAAACGTGAACCTGCTCCTGTCTGTGCGCTCTGTGGGGAGGCACAGACAGTTCGTCATGTGTTGCTGGAGTGTGGTCACCTGGCACACATTCGGTCATCTATGGGCATGCCCGCCTCTCTTGCTGAGGTCCTGGCAGATGACCCAAGAGCAGTGGACAGGGTTTTTAAATTTTTAGCAAAAGTTTCTTTTACCTCTAAGTTTTAGTGTGATAGCAGTTTTTTAAACTCTTTTGGTTTTAATGTGTTGGTTTTAGATGGAGTTTTATATCCAGCTCTGGTTAGAGGGCTGGACAGTTCTGTTACTTCTGTTTCAACTCTGTTATCTGTTTTACTTGTGTTTATTTTTTTTTGCAATGGTATTTTCTTACTGCATATTGCCAAGTTTTAATCATAAGGGCGCTAATGACCCCGGCAGTTGAGCGCCCTTAAACACCATTATCATCATCACTGTCTCATGACTAGGGAAGATCCGGCATCTATTTAGACAGTACCAGCCTGTCTTCAGCCAAGTAAATGGGTATTGCAGTCACACTGATAGAGTACTCCATCACATCAATACTGGAGATGCCCAACATATTTATTAACCATCAAATTGTGTTCTTCTGGCAAATCAACAGTGATGTGAGATATGCAGAAGTAAAAGATCTAGAAGAAACACGGATGAGTCTTACTGCTTTGAAGTCTTAGTGAAGAACAGTGGCTAACTGCTTGTGCATGGGTACCAGAAGCTCAATTCCATTACTAGAAAGGACTATTCTCCCTTATCCAAGATTAAAACATACACTGAATGCACTTGCTCATCACCAGTGATTCTTGTGGATATGAAATCAAGATACTGGCAAGTGTCCCAATATCCCAGAGAAAAGAAAACCATATTCTGTACAGGCTAAGACTTTTGGCAATTTATTGTTATACCCTACCTACATTTCAAACCTTGTGGAATCAGTGGTGAGGCAACACCTATCTGCTATATCTGAATCACATCACTGTTGTGGACAAACATTTCCAAGACCATCCAGAGAACCAGACCACGATACAGTAAAGGTTGTAGGCAGCTAATCTGATCGTGAATATGAATAACAGCCTATTCTTCTGCAATACTCTCATCATCTAGCATCCCTCACAGCATGGGTAGTGAGAGTCTGGTCTTGCCCAAAAGATACACAAGAGCTGTTTAGTTTACTGGCTCTTTGCAGGTTAATTAGAAATTTTTCAGACATTGCAAAATATCTGACAGAAGAGTATTGGCTTTTCATGTAGTAAGAAAAGGCAAAACCTTGGAGTGCACAAGAAGTGCATAACACCTCTCTCCACCCACAGTCAGATAGTATGGTTGATGAGTATAGCAAGACTCTAGATGCACTGTTGAGGATGGTTGTCAATCATCAGAGAGACTGGGATGTCAGAATGTCATTTTTCTGTCTCACATACTGCTCTTTAATCCATGACACACAGTTGACACCAGCCAGGCTTCACCTTCAGCAAGGAGCTGCATCCACAATGTGCTCTAAAGTTTGGGAGTTCCTTTGAGGTAGAACAGCCAGCAGTTTAATATGTGGAAAATCTCATAGAGTGACTTCATGAACTGCATGAGATGACATTCAATAAATTCTGGTAGTCAGCCAACAGATGAAGACTTATTATGACCAACAGTCACGACTACCAGCACTGTAATGTGTAAAGCTATATCACCATATGCAGATTATGGGACACTAATCCAAGCTTCAACAATCATGGCTAGGGCTATAACTCATGATGAAGGGGGATTAATGATGTTGTCTGGTGCATCCAGAAGCTACCCTGAAGGAAGAGGCTGCTGGTACACTTGAAAGTCTAGCCTGCTAAAATGGTGTTGGTTGTGACGACCAGCCCTGAGGAAGGAGCAGTGTGACTCCTAGACCAATGCCTATGCTTATACCTTGATTTCTAAATTGTTGCCCATGCATGAATTATTGTGTTTCTGTAATTAACTGTCATGATCACAGGTCATAGCACATAAACCTTACATGAATGGACAGTTAACATCATAGACTTGCATTGTTGCACCTAGATGTATGTACACCTGCTTCTTGATATGCAATTGGCAGGTATAAAAAGGGAGCTACTAGGCATACAGAGTTCATCATGGAAAGTAATTTTGTGGAGTATACATTAATTTGAGAGAGCAGTTACCAACTGCATATGAGCATTGCAGTGCCAAAGATAAAATTGTTGATATATGTTACATTGGAATAAAGACATTTATTGTAACCAACATAAAGTGTAATAAACTGATTTTGTTACATTACAAAGGGAGAACTTGTACCAGGCTGAATGACAATGTGTTCAAACATTACCAAAATAATCGCTAAATGAACTTCACTAATATATGAAAATGTTGATATATGCTGTGGTATACAATTCCTTTGGTTATGCACTGTGGCTTAGGGTCCACCAATTTTGGCAACACAAGGATAGCTGAAACAAAGTTTCCATGATGCCTCTGTGGGATTTGTTTGATGTGTGTAGTAGTGTAGTTATACATTTAGTTACTTTGACCACAGACTGACATTTTCCAAGGTTAGTATGCACTTACTGTTCAATTTGAGCCAATTAGTTTATGTTGTGGAAGTGCTATGTTTAATTCTTGGACTTAGAAAATGTTTATTAGAAGGTAAACAAACAGTTTCCAATGTTCTCAAAGGTATGATCTCATTGGCCAATTGTTCTACTCAATGCTAAGAGCCAATATATGGGCAATGATATTCAAGAATTTGATTACATGATAGGTTTCTTGATATTTTCAGTTGGTTAGCAGTTTTTAAATGTAGAAGAAACCAGTCATGTGCCCTGATGTCATGTACAACTGATAGTCACTATGGGCTAAGTTATTTTCAGTGTATTCGGTTTTCTTTAGAGCAAATTGTTTAGCTATTTATTGGACATATAGGTCTGCAGAGTTCCTGAGCAGAATTGCAGAATGGCAGTTCACATTTTGTTAAGGGAACAATGAATGAGTAGTGTGTCAAAAAGGAAGAGGTAAAATGTGTTCTCTTTAAGTCAGCCAATTGTGGAACATATATTTTGACAGACCCATTTATGTATTGTGAAGGTAAAATGGTGGCTGTACTACCATTTTGTTCATTTACTGCAATCGGCAGCCTTTTTTTGTTCAAGAACTGGGTTTGTGAAGAATTATTAAGCACTGGTGTGTTTCCTTATAAAAACTAAAGGGGTATGAGGTGAGTAGAGGCCCTAAAGTGGTAGCTTACTGCAGAAAACAACAGGTTCCTTTGGTTTTGAGATTTGCACAAGGTTAGGTCAGCTTTGGTGCATGTATAAAAGAAATAGTTGAAAATAAATGGTAAACATTAGTTTACGAAACTATATCTAAGGGTTTTTCAAACTAATGGAAAAAATAAATTTCCAAAGTTTTTTTATAAAAAGCAATGAAAATCAAAGGCTTCTGTGAAAAAATCTTGAATATACTCTGTATTCAAAGAAATCTTGTTACCATAAACATTTTATAATATACCATATAGAAATTAATTATGGCCATTTATCTGTATTTATGGTTATCGGTAACCCAAATTCAAATATCAAATTCTTTTAAAACTTCTGTTATGGAAGAACTTATTAAATAAATATAAAATGAAATATTAATGAAGTTTTAGATTTTAATGCAATGAGTAACCACAAGCTCACATTTATATGTTTACAAAACTTTGAATAAATAAAATCATTTTAAAGTGCATAAAGCTAAATTTTTAAAAAAAAAAACTTGTATTTCAAATCCTAGTGCAAACTTTATGTTGGATAATAATAATGCTTAATTGGTTTTGATCTATAATTATGCCTCTGAAAACCTTGCATTAGATGATGTGCACTTATATGAACAAAATCTTATGTTTAGTATTACCCACTATTTACAAAAGTGCACATTTTATCTAAAAATATAAGGTTTTTTGTAGCATCGTAGCAGAGTGGTTAGACCACTTGCCTTTCACCAGGGCAGCCCGAATTTGATTCCAGGCAACTTTATGTGGGATTTCTTGTGGACAAAGCACCATAGGATCAGTTTTTTCTGGGTGCTCTGGTTTTCCCCACCATCACATTCCTCCAGTGCTCCATATATCTTCAGTGTCACTTCCAGCAGTGACTGTGTAGTACAATCAAGCGTTAAGCCACAGATATAAAAAGAATAGATAGGAAATGCCCTTTCTTTATGCATTGTGTTTGGAGATGCACGTTTCTGTCAAGCCATCAAATTTTTATTACAAACATTTTAGATCAGTACAGCTTTTGTGGATCAAATGTGCAAACAAAAATAAGATTTTGTGGTGTTAAACATCAATTATGCAGTACGTTTGGAATGTAGATTTTCAGTCAGTATAATGGTGAATACTTGCATGATTTTTGGTTGTGGTTTCTCATATAGCAGAAGCAAAAAATAAGGAAAAGGAAATGTTAGAGTACATTTTTAAGTGACTTTGTGGTGTTAAATGTTCAATTAAGCAGTACACTTAGAGTGTAAGCTTTAAACCAATATAATGGTCAATATGTGTGTGCTGTTTGTAGTTTATCGAATATCAGAAGCAAAAACAAGGAAAGGGAAATTTGCAGACAAAATTGGCAACCTACTCCAGTTTATAAGAAACCTTCTGCCAATTTGCCCATTTATCAGGTATTGCAAGAAACAATTACTATCAAATTATGTGCTTATAATACCAAAATCATGAGAACAGGGGGGGGGGGGCGTGTTCCTCGGACTTGGAATGCAATGCATGGAGTGCACAGTGAAAGTCATTATACTGTCACCCTTTTTATGTTCTGCACTTAGCAATGATTCCAAGCATTTCCGCACGTGTGGGTGTGTGTGTATGTGTGTTGTTTTTTACGTACATTCATCCTATTTATGACTGCCTCATATGTATATTCAGTTTTTAGAGTGGTTTTAGACCAAGAAATTAGAAAAAAAATTAAGTTATGACCTTGCTGCGATGTTTACTGCAATAATACCAATGTATCAGTATCCTGTTAAGTATATTAAATATTCTTTCAACCAGAGATCTCTTCCTTTCCATTGTCCTTTGTACTTGGCTTCAGAAAGTTAAAACAATTAATTTAACAGTGTTGCATATGGTGTAGTGGTAATAAGTATAATCACATGAAAGCGGCTGGACACAAAACGTGCTTCAGCAAAATGTTGGCATTTCCACTCTGTATGTTAACCTTAGAATACTAATCTGTAAATAATTTATGCATATCATTTCTAACAATGGTGGTTTTCAATTGTTTTGCGTGTGCTATTTTTACAAATGGCTATATATGCTATCATCATTTGTCTTTAAGTGCCTGTGACAATTAGACATATTTGTGCATATTTCTACATCTAACAGCGTTTCTTCCAGAATCGGGTGAGCAAATTTTATGCATGGTTAGAACTAATGTAATATTTCTACGAGCTTTGGCCGAGTTGCTTCAATTTAACTGTTTACATTTTAGGTGGTTGCTTGTGTGTTCCTGTTTGTGCCCTTCTTTCAGATTCGTGTGAGTAAATATCACTTCTGGATACTATCAATACATTATTTTCATAGGTTTTTGATGGACTAGGTTGAGTAATTTTATATGTTACGTTTTAGGCTGATAAGGAATTTGAGTTTTAAACAAATTCTGAGAGAGGATGAAATTATAAACATTTTTTTTAAAGACACATCTGACTCTGCTGAAAATTTTGAAGATGAATTGCAATTTGATTCTGATAATTCTTAACCTAACTTGGAGTATTTGCCAACAAATACTAATGAAAATACTTTACCAAATGAAGACCAGGAAGAATGTGTGGAAAACATTAAAGAATGTGAAATTATAAATAATGTAGAGAAGAAGAAAAGGAAACTAGTTACTCACCAAAAAGGAGGGCACAAGTGGAGAATCTATTCGTAATATGGAAGGCAATGCCCAGCTTTTAACTTTTATAGTGTTAGAAATAATTGGAAAAAATGGGTTAAAATAGAAAATATGTACTTCATCTTCAAAAACTAAAATCCCAGCAAGGAATATTGTGTACATTCAGCCTGGTCCAATCAGTGCTGCTTGTTTGTGTAATGAACCAATTTAATGCTTCCAGCTTTGCTTTTCAGAAGATATTGTGAATGTAATTTTGGAAAACACAAATGAAGACATTGAACATCAACACTTGAAATATAAAGTGCAAAATAAAGCCACTCTTTCCAATGTGACACTTCCTGAATTAAAGGCATTAATAGGTGGATTATGTTAGGTGCTGCAATGAAGAATAACCACTTATCAATTGATTTGTTATTTGATTCTTCATTTTGTAGCAACAATGTTAAAAGACTAATTCCACTTTCTAATATGCTGCATAAGATTTTACTCCAAAGCAATGAGGTAACAATGGCAGTCTCAAAAAAAGTTTGCCGCTATCTCAGAAATATGAGAAGTTCTCCTCCAAAACTGCCAAACAAATAACAAACCTGGAGCATATGTCACCATCAATGAACAGCATGTTGGCTTCTGGGGGAAATGTTCATTTAGAATGCATCTGCCATTAAAGATCGATAAGTACAAAATGAAAATTGTAATGCAATACCTCCAAATATATGACAGATGCAGTAACATATCCAGGAAAAAGGACAGCTTCTAATAATCAACCTGTAACCATGGACAACTGGTGCCACTGATCCAGTCACTTCTGAAAGAAGATTCCTTGACCGTAATGGGTACAGTGAAGAGAAATAAAAAGGAACTTTCAGAGAACTTTATTGACATGAAATTTCAGAAAGAGTCTTGGTACTTCTCTTTTCATGATGATCTGATATCTCTTGTCACATAGGCCAAGGCCAGACAAACTAGTGCTATTCTGTTATCATGTGCACATCTTGAAACAACCATTGACAAACAAACCCTGATCCTTAAGCAGTTACTGATTATAACAAAACAAAAGGACAGCGGTCACCTTGCTGTATTAATTCATATTTAATTCTGACTCACAAATTCTTTAGTAAGAACAGCAATGGCAAATCTATGTCCAGATTGGAATATATCCTGCCATTACATCAGCTCATGAAGGAATGGCAACTTCTCAGACTACAATTGCAACATTGCCTAGGAATTTGCATCATATTATAGAAAGAACAACAGGTGATCAGAAGAAGACAAACGTTCCTGAAAATAATGAGGAAACTGGAGCAAACAAACAACCGAAAAAATATTGTGCTTTTTGTACATACATAAAAAAGGCAACATACTACAACTTACTGCAGGAAATGTGACAAACCTATCTGGGTCAACATCAGCATCAATTTTGTGTTGATTCTGAAAGTAATGTAAAATAACTGGTTTGATATGTACTGAAACGTATGATCCAAAATCATTTCATTCCATAACTTACTCCATGTGAAATAAGTTTGAACTGAATTTCATAGTAAAATATTGGATATTATAAACAATAGAAGCATAGTTTTTAAAACCAAACTCATACACTTCAATTCAGTTTCAATGTTTCAGAAAACCTGTACCTAAGAATAGATTTATGACTTGAAATTATAATTATATACACCTTGTTTGATTCCATGCTACAATTTAATTCTTTTATATTTAATAGTTATATCCCTACATGTATTGTGCAGCTTATTTGTTAAAGTTTTTGCAAGTTTTATCGTTCTCTGTGTTGTTTAATTGAGTAAATTTTACACATGATTAGTATTAATGTACCATTTGCGAAGATTAGTATTCTAGGGTTAAACACTATAAAAAATCTGATGTGCTCCATTCACATGACTCTCTACATCACTGCAACAAATTATTGTTAAAAAGCTTATGCTTATATTTACTTCATGCTAATCGAGAAAGAAACTAGAGAAATAGTCCTATTACTTGCTTCCTTTAAAGTAGAAGCGAAATAAGGGAGTACCATAGGTTAAAGTGACAGTCAAAAGCTGGCTACTATGTGACTGAAGTTCCTTTGTTTGTATGGACAGCAGTGGCAAATTCCTGTAGGAGAAAGTATAGGTTTTTTAAAGCTGAAACCAATAACAAGGAATATCTCAAAAATGGTCAACTCCACAACAAAAATGTATATGACATAAATTGGTTGTTTTATCGTGATCTACATTTTATGTGTAGTAAGTTTTGGTCTCTTGGTTTAATTGTTTTTTCACACAAGCCGTGTGCAGGACAGGAGTTGGATAGGTAGAGTCAGACTGAAAAATTGAATGCCATAGCCAGGATTTAAACCTTGGATCTCCTGGTCTCTAGTGGTTGCTCTTCTACTAAACTACCATGGCAACATGCCATGTGATCACCTTGTGGTGTACTGGGAAACATGCAAGTCAGTTGAGAAATTCAATGCTATGCTGTCATGCTGCCATGGTAACTCATTGGAAGAGCAATGGGCTAGAGGCCGAGAAATCTGTTGTTCAAATTCCAGTTCTGGCATTGATTTTTCAGTCTGAATCTACCTATCCAAGTTTTTGTCTCGCTTACGATTTCCCAGTTATGCAAAATTCAATAAAAATCATCCAGAATAAAGATGTCCTTAGAGGCTATTCCCAGAAAATTCAAAATATACATTTTATTTGGCATGCAAATATCTTAAATATGAGCCTATAATCAAAATCTTTAGAGCCATTTTTGAAAAAAATAAACATTTTCAAATTTTTCCCATGTAAAGGGTAGTTTGGGGTAGGAGGATTTTCTTGAAAATCTTTGTATTGCATCCCTGGAAGATACCACACTTAAATGCTAAGGTTGGTATTTAAGTCTTTTCATTTTGAGCTATGCTGTCCACACACACACACACGTACCTTTTTCCAATTTTTTTTATTCAGGGGGGGGCAAAACATGTATTTGCGGTGAAATCACGGTATCGAATTTTTTGATGGAATGCAATACTTTCTCTATATATTATGTACATTGTATGTGTAGAGAAAGTAAAAATGAGATGTTGCATATACAGAATAAGTTTTGTATTGGTATTGAAATCTGTGTTGTAAATGGATTGCCTTAGTATCTTCTAAAATTAGCGTAGCAATAGAAAAAACTCTTCCTTATGTGTCTTTGTGAAACGAAAATCATTACTGTGGTCAAGACACCAGGTTTGCATGCGCATCCATGAACTTTCGAACTTAAAAAAATTGCTGGCGTCCTGACGTCACATGTTCGAAATTATCACACTTACTGCCTCGGATCCAGGTAATTAAAATATTTAGCAAATAACACATTGAATACTAAGATTGAAACACTTGTCTTATGACGGAAGTTATTTAATAAAGGAAAGAAGAGATGAAATAGCAGAATTTTATTACTCACATTTGTATAGGTTGTCTTTCTGCTAGATTTGATATAAAAAAAAAAATCTCTTTAAGTGTATTAAATTAAAAGTACTGTTATATTATACCTGTGAAAACAAAGGTGTAGAATAGTTATTTCTCGCACGACTACTTTTGTAATTACATGTTTATTCTCTAATCCAGGAACGTCATTTACAACGTAGCCTACCAACCACATGCTAGTCATTAGCGATCAATTCGCCATGTTGGGATATCTAGAAGGCTTTGGTTTACATTCAACTAAGTGAAACTCCTTTTGGCCTCAAAAAACATTGCGTCAAACAAAAGCGCTGGGTTGAAATTATAAAACCTGCAGTGCGAGTAACGTTCACATCTTGTGTTTTCACAGGTATGATATAATAGTACTTAATTAAACGCTCCTGTAAACATCGCTAGATATGACACTACGTTGTGGTGTTCGTTCTTTTGGTTCCACTACGAGCAAGGGCTCAGGGAAGGTTTCAACACGTCATACAAACGGAACTTGCATCATGACCAATGGAACATCCATCACCAATAATGCTATTATTTCTCTCTATGTTTCTAATAAAGAAATACGAAAAGAGGGAATTAATTATTTATGTATATATATTTTTTTTTGTTTGTTTTTAAGCCATCACCACTACAAGAGTAAACCCACATTACATGCTATAAATTACTATCATATATTATCTGTCATACATTTAATATTTACTTCTTGTACGGATATTGCATATATCTTGTACGAATTCCTCAACAGTATATGGAAAGATTTTATGTTTACTGTGATTGCCTAATAGCTTGTGATAACTTGGAAGCTCGTTATATATATTTTTTGCAGAATAGTAACATCCATTTTGAAACAATTTTATATTATTTACTGGCCTATGTAAAGCACCTGCCAGCCTTGTACTGTGCACTGCAAGGTTTGTTGTGAAGTTATCATATTTATCTGCAAGTTAGTCCAGGAGAGAATATATGTATTCACCTGCAAAAGTAAGAATTCTTTGGGTTCTAAATAATGGCCTACAAGAATGACAGGAAGCAACACCACAAATAATACATATGGCTCTTTTTTTGTAATATAAACACTTGCCTGCTGTGTGCTGAATTGCCCCAGAAAACAATTCCATATTTCATCAGCGAGTGTAAGTAGGTAAAACATGCTGCTCTTAAGGTGTTTTCATTAAGCAGAATCTTTAGATTTCTTAATGCAAAGCAGTCGCCCTCCATGGTGTAGTGGTTACCATGCTAATTTCATATAGCCAAGGTCGCAGGTTCAAACCCGGTGGAGGACGATGGATCTTTTCGGGCGTAAAAATCCTTAGCATGACTTCCTTCGGAAGGGAAGTAAAGCCATTGGTCCTGTGTCGTAGATTTACGGCACGTAAAAGAACCTCAAGCCTGATAGAGAGGCCTCTGAGCAAAATTGATCAGTCTTTCACACCCAGTATAGAATGGGACGCTGAGGACTATAGCAGTTAAAGAGCGACCATAAATAGCACACCATTTAAATTTTTAATACAAAGCATAGACTGCCAAGTTTTGGTAACATTATTTTTACTTGATTTCTCCAGCTGAGCTCTTCATCTATTTGGAGCCCTAGAAATTTAGTGTCTGATACTTTGCTTATAGCATCAGATTGATAATTCCTTTACTTGCTTATACTGAGATTTAAATTGAATGAAACTTATTTTATGTAGTGGAAAATAAATTGAACTGCGCTGATTGTGCCGCAAACACAGACATTAATAAAATAAAGAATTAGAACAAGTACTTTTAATATAACAAACATTTGTTTAAAATCATGCATATGTAAATTGCACAAAGCATAGACCAAAATAATATATGTGAAATTTGGAATGAAATATAAAATAACTAAAAGATTTTTACTTTTTAAGAAGTATTTCACACAGAGGTACCGTGTTCGATTTGCGTTTGTGGTAGGGAATTTTTCATTAGCCAGAATTACTCCATATCACTCACTGAGTATGGAAATGTGCATGTGAGAATAAATGTGTTGTGTTTGAAAATGGAAGTAATTAAAACAACCAACATTAAAGAACCTACAAAAATGTATATAAATTGGGCTAAAATCACATGACTTTCTCAAAACACACTATTGTTTGTTTCTATTTAGCATTTGGAAACTAACCTTATGAAACATTATTTTTCTTTCTACTTCCTGTTAATTAAAATAAGCTTTACAGAAATAGCATTAATATACTTTTTGTTGTACTCAGTAGTGACCTGTGACAAAAACGATTTCAAAACATGTCTGCATTTTATGACTTTATGGAGGAATTTTACTTGCATGCTGCAATATAACGATTCACCTACCTGCTTTATTGTGTTTTAAGATTTATACATTTAATACAGTGAATCATTATCTGTGAATAGTAAAAGTAGCTAGCTATTTCTTTTCCTGCCAAACAAAGGCACATGGTTTAACAATTTTACGGCACACAAACCAGCTTAGCACCACAGGGTGTGAGCATGTGCGTTCGTGGAAGAATACATTCTCAGTTGGTTACACTGCTGGTGTAGTAAGGATGGACAGATAATAGTGGACCACCTGTATATTTATATTTCTTGCTTGGCAGTTGCTATTCTTTAGTATAATCATATTTATAACTATTACCAATACTGTTAAATAAAACTAGTAATAGTGTATTGGTTCTATATATCAGATTACTCAGGTGTAGACCATGTCAATTTACAAAGACTACACTTATTTACAAAGTTGTTAAAATACACTATTCACAATTTATAGATACCTTGTTAGTCCTGCATTTTATACTTCAATTATAATGTAAAAACACTTTATTAATTAAGTATCCTCTTTATTTATTTAACTACAATTCCTTTACACATTTTTAAGTGTTTGGATAGGTTGTTGTAATAATAGGCCCCAGCAATATATGGGATTTTTTTATTGATTTTGAATTATATGCATATCTTGCTTCTGTTTGGTATCGTGCTATGTGAATTCAATCTTGAGTAAGCAAGTAGTAATACTCTATATAAATATGATGAGTAGCCAGTGAACAAGTTATTTTCTTGAATATTTCCATACAACTTTGTTTCCTTGCTAACTTGTACATTATTCTTATACATCTCTTTTGCAATATGCTTATTCTTTTCAGGTGATAGTTGGCACAAGATTCCCATACCTCAACATATATGTTGCATATGAATATAATACTCCATAACAAACAGTTTTTAACAAGCTATATCTACATGTTTAGAAAGAAAACTCATGAGGTACCTTTAGCTTTTTTTTTACAGACACTATCTACGTGGGGTTTCCAGTCCAGATGTTTATCTTGGCAAATGATATGAATTACATTACTATTTGATTGTGTAATTTTATATGTATTTTTCCCCTGACATTGCATTCCACCAGTGCTCCATCTTCATGCCATGTATCACCAGTGTCATCGCCTGCAGTGCCACAAGTAGTAAAAGCAGGCATTAAACACTACCAAAAAAACTATGTTGGGGGCCACATGCCAGACTTTCTGTGAAGATATGCTTGCCTTAAATGAGGTTGATTATTGATCTATAAAGCGGGTCCCCGTAAAGTGGGTTTCAAGCAACAGCCGCAGTGTTCCCCCCTCTAATTGCTTTTTACCACTTTAGGGATTATATAAAGATGCAATTTTGGTCCTAACTCAGCGTACCAGCAATTTTGTGCGGTCAAGCAGCACTTTAGTTTGTTTTTTTTAATCCCACAGAAGAGTATACACAATTTCTCAGAAGCCCTCCTAATCTCTGTTATACCATCTCTGGGAAAGAAACCCAGTTGTCTTATACTTGATGGCTTTGTATGTGTTAAAAGGCCTCCAGTGCTTGACTGATGGCTCTTATTATCGGTAAATTATTTTTTGTTTCTGTTTTATCTTTCTTCTATTTTGTGCTAAGCTGTTGTATTTATTGGATTACTAGACCCCTATCAGTATAACATCTGTATAACAAGAAAATATGAAAAGTCATTGTTTATACAAAATTTAAGGTGTTACAAAGTTTAACAAAGTAAGAAATATTAATATTATATTTACCTAATTTGAATTTGTGTTCATATTCACATAATGGATGGGAGAAAGAGGTAGACAGGAGAATGTAAAGGTTTATGTAAGGTAGATTTTGGCAATGGCAGCGGCAGCTTGGCTGCTATGACAATGGTGGATATGATATTCACTTTAGACAACATATCTAATATAACACATTAATGTAAAATGTTTTGCCTAATTTTAATTTTTGCAAAAATTCATGTAAACGGCAGTAGAGAGAATGACAGGAGGGAATAGAAATGGACTTGTATGTGTGCAGTGGGAGGAGGGCAACGTGGAAGTAAACTTCTCTTTTTTCTGTTTGTCCCTTTTTAATCCCAACACAGTGTTAGACACAACCACCAATGTGAATGGAAAGCCTCTATATTTGTTTCAGACTCCAAGAGAAATATTTTTTCAAATGAGAATGCTTATAATCCCTTGCGGTTCATTAACAGTTAACTAAACTGAGAAAATCTACTGCATGCATTATGACCTTTGTTCTCTATCAATTGTAGGCACTGATAACCTCAGTAGTTGAATGCCCTTAAACAGCTTCCATCATAATCTTTTATCAATCCCCCCCCCCCCGCTCAGGGGCCTACTACATTAGGTACATGTTTGGTGCACCCCAGGTTCCTAGTCAAATCTGACTCCTTCATATGGGTTAATTCCGAGTGCTGAGGGAGCCAGTCAATAACAATGCCCACCTATGAATCCCTTCAGGGGCCTATTACGGTGGGTACGGGTTTGGCGTACCCGGGGGTTCCCGAACAACTTACCGCAACTTTACCCTACCCATCTACATCCGGTGTTGCCATGTCTTCTGTTTATTTTGTTTGTTTACACTATCACCCTCTACCTCTTTTAGGCTTATGGAGATTAGTTTTTAAGACCTTAGGCTTAATGCTGCCCAGGGAGCACTTTATCTTAGTATGGGTTTGGTGTACCCGGTGTGCCCAAGCCACCTGGCCTATGTGAAATTAGCTCATTCACATCTGTCACAGCCACGTTAGACTCCACTTCAACGTTACACCTTCCATTCCTCCTTATGATAGCATCTTCCTCTTCTAGGTTTATAAAATTCTTTGGTTTAAGGTCTTTAGATTTATGAACTCCTGTCTCACCAACAGGGATCATTCCTATCTCCGTGGTTCCTGTCCCACGATTTCGGCGCAGCTTTCAACTTGTGTGTTCTTTGGAGGTCTCAAATGTGAAGATTGGGTGGACCCTCCTCACTACCCCTTTCATGCGACAGTAAGTGTGGAGCTGTTCCGATGTCATGTACACTCACGTAGCTCCAAGGGGCCGGGTCCCCTCGAGCAACTCGGCGACCGTGAGTGGCTGGGTTGATCGGGGGGGACCCGACGGGTTACTGCTGTCTGGGGCCCGATTTAATAAACCACAAGTCCTCTGAATCCACGCTGACTCCGTTGAGACTGCATAATCTGTAGTTGGGGGCCACTGGTGCTTATTCCAGTGGTAGCGGCATAAAGTCGGGCCTGCCTTCGGTGAAAATGTCGCATACCGGCCAGTAGTGATAGTCGGAGGTTAACTTCTCTGAAGTACTCCTTGAGATCAGGCTTGTAGCGTGTTTTCCAGGCCGGCACAGACCGGAAGATTTAGGTGTATTTTCTTGTATACCCCGGATGGCAGGCTGACGCCGATGGTTCTGGATGGGGGACTATACCATCATGGCTCCTCTGCGCTTAACCCCCTCAACACCAGCTTTTTTTTTTTTTTTTTTTTTTATTGTAACGTGTCTTCTGTGTGAGAAAAAGACAATGAAGGATGTCAGTCCCTTTTATATCTAAAAAGAACTGGACAGAATTTGTGGAAAGGTCACCAATGCCACATGCTGTAGAGATGTTACACTGCTAATTTTTTTTTTTCTCAAAATACAGTTTCGGAGGCTTGCCAGGACTCCGACGCTGTATTCCTTTTCTTTTTTCTCCATTTTTTCCAGTTTCCTATATTTCCTTAATAGACATTATTCTTAACGTTTTCCTTTTACATATTCATACAAAAACATAGACACATTTACAAACACAGAAACACCCATGCCCAAGGCAGGACTCGAACCCACGATTCTGTGCACCACGAAGCACCAAAGCGAGACACTTGAGCGAGCGCGGCCACCGTGATCGGCAAAAGAGTGGTCGATGCCAACTGCACGTGGTGTTCCCAAGCGGTCACCCATCCAATTACTGACCACGCCAATGCTGCTTAATTTCGGGGATCCGACGAGAACCGGTGTTTTCAGCATGGTATGGCCGTTGGCATCATTGAGGTAGCCACATCTGAGCGTCTCTCTGACCAAGCTGTAATCGGTGTGTACGGGTAAATTGGCAAACGCTTCGCACGGTTTTTTGTATGTTTGAACGGACTGAAATTCCGAGTTTTATCTTGTGTGGATATGAAAGGGCGCCAGTACGTCCATATATCCCGAACCCGATGCGTTGTTACCGTTGTCAGAGCTTTGTACATATACAACAATGGTGCATCAATTCGCCGGTTTGTGCTAAATGCGCGCTAAAAGCACACGACGGATCTGTATGCGACCATGGTCCCACCTGCGTCAGCTATGGAGAGGCGCATACATCTAATTCGAAGGAGTTTTCTCGTTTATTTGAGGAAAAGATGATCCAGGAGATAGGAGTCAAGACCACTTAGCCTTTCAAGCGGCAATCAAACGTTATCTTGAGCTCAACCCGACTATCACCTTGAATTATTCCGCTGTTGACCGCCGGTCTGTGCGGAAACAGGATGCTGTCATTCAGACAATCCCTGGTTCTCGTGTGTCTATTGGTACAGACAGATTCCTCCTCAGACGTTTCGTCTGCAAAGGCCACTCCGATGCACCCGGTTTGCTATACATCTGCATCTACTGTACCTGATCGCCCGACCCGTAAGTCGCCCATTCGTCGTTCCCGCTCTCCTAACCGCACCCGAACTTGTTCTGATACCGATACCAGCGATGGAAAGCCTGTTTCTTTGTCTGTTGGCAGTCACACTCGCTTGAGCCGTAGTCTAACCAAAAGGAAAGGATAAAGCAGCTCCAGGCCCCTCTTACCGCTACGTGCATACTGAAAACCAGCCTCCTTACCACCCTTATTATGACCCTGCTCCACTGGAATATACGTGGTCTACGTACACATAAGTCTGAACTGGAAATTTTAGTGCTAACTTATACACCTCTCATCGTTTGCTTACAGGAGACAATGCTTCGCCCACGTGATAACCTTACTTTACATAGGTACACACCGGTTCGCTTTGATCGGAACTGTAGGAAAGTTCTCCTTTGCACGGTGGTTCCATGGTCCTCATTGGAGATGGCGTGTGTTTCTACCCTGTGCTCCTCACCACTCCATTGCAAGCTGTTGCTGTACACCTTTCTCTTCCGGGTTTTAGTTTATCCGTCTGTAATCTTTATATTACACCTTCCACTCCCCTTGCCATTGCTGACCTGTTGAGTCTAGCTTTGCAATTGCCTCCACCATACCTTCTTGTGGGAGACTTTAATGGTCATCACCCTCTAAGGGGATCTCCCAGGGCGTGTGCGAGGGGAATCATATTCGCTGATCTACTGGACCAACTGAACCTGTCAGTTTTGAATACTTCTGAACCTATTTTTCTTTCAGACTCCACAGGCACCCTTTCTCACCTCGATTTAAGTATCTGCTCAGCACAACTTTCACACTGCTTGGAGTGGAGTATCGTCTGTGATGCTCACTCCGGTGATCATTTTTCTGTTATTACTTTTCTTCGTCATACCCCTCCAACCAGTGTTGTACCGAAATTTCAGTTCAGCAAGGCGGGTTGGTCACTTTATTCTCGTATAGCCCATTTCTCCGATAGGGGATATCCCACCGTTGATAGCATGGTTGAGCAACTGACTTCCGTCATTATGGCCGTTGCCGAGCGCTCCATTCCCAGTACGTCTCCCCATCCCAGGTTTACCCCAGTTCCTTGGTGGAACGAGGAATGCGGTAAAGCCATCCGTGCGCGGAGAGGTGCTCTTCGGGTTTTCACATGTCACCCAACGGAAGATAACTTACTAATGTGTAAATGATTCAGGGCTAGAGAACGTCACATAATCTGTGAAAGTAAGAAGGCCTCTTCGAAGCGTTATGTAGAGAGCTTTCATAGCTCCACACCCACATCCGTAGTGTCGGACCGAATTCGGCGCGTAGCCAGTAAGGCATAACCGTGTGCTATAACCGGTCTTAGGGTAGGGGGCGACATCCTGGTGGATCCGATCCTTATTGCCAATGCCTTAGGCAGGACGTTTGAGGCAGTTTCCAGTTCCGTTAATTATAATCCCTCTTTTGTTCCTCTCAAGGTCGCTTTGGAAGCTCGGGAGCTATCATTCCCTCCGATAATCATGAGGACTACAACCGCCCTTTTAGTCTGAGCAAGCTAGAACATACTCTCTCTATTTCTAGGCATTCTGCTCCTGAGCCCGATGCTATACATGTGTCGCTACTACAGCACTTGCCTTCACATGGTAAGCTCTTTCTCCTCTAGCTCTATAACCGTATGATATGAAGGTAAGTTTGCTGCTGTTTGGCGCCAGGCCATCGTTGTTCCAATTCTGAAACCTGGGATTGCCAACCACCTACCAGCTACCGTCCGATTTCCCTAACCAGTTGTGTTTGCAAGGTCATTGAACGCATGTTAAATGGGCGGTTAATGTGGTGGCTTGAATCTCGTGGCCTCTTATCGAATGTTCAGTGTAGATTTCGACGGCACTGCTCTGCTATCGATCATCTGGTGTCTCGACTCACATTATGAACGGGTTCCTATGAAAGAGCCAGACTGTAGCTCTATTTTTTGACTTAGAGAAAGCTTACGACACGTGTTTGAGGACTGGTATTCTTCGTACAGTTCATCAGTGGGGTTTCCGTGGTCGCCTCCCTATTTTTATTCTGGAGTTCATGAAAGAGCGGGCATTTCGTTTGCGCGTGGGTTCGGTTTCATCTGATGTTTTTGTTTTTTGTTTTTTTTTCTCAAGAGAACAGAGTACCTCAGGGTTCAGTACTTAGTGTCACACTGTTCCTTATAGCTATCAACCCTGTCGGTGATTGCCTTCCACCAGGGATTTCATCGTCGCTCTTTGTCGACAATTTTTGTTGTGTACCTCACAGCTTGGCGTACCTGTCTCCTTGAGCGTCGTCTTCAGCGTTGTCTAGACTCCATTACCTCCCAGAGTCTGGCCAATGGCTTTCACTTCTCCACTGAGAAGTGGTGCCAGAAGGAGTTTCTTTCCCCTACTCTCCAGCTCGGCACATATATTACCGTTTACAAATGAAACCTTTGAAGTTAGGCCCTATATTCCAAATGCTCTAAGATGTTACAAGTGCCAGTGGTTTGGGCACACCAGTGAATTTTGTACTGGTCGGCCTACATGTGCTATCTGTGGTGATGCATCGCACGATGGGGGTTTTACTGGTCCATTTTGGAAGAAATGTGATGGAACACACCCAATTAGTTCCCGAAATTTCCCCTGTTTTACCTTGGAGAGAGCGATCCAGTAAATAGGGTGAGGGATGGTGCCCTTCTCAGAAGCCCGTAATCTCCTGCACCTTCACCAATACCCTGTACCGCACATTTCTAGCTCTAGCTGAGTTGTGGCTAAATCGGTACTGCATCGGGAAATAGCGATTCAGACCTATATAATCGGGGCCACTATAGCACAGAAAGTTCTCCTATCCAGACCACTATCAAAGATTTCTATGTCTACGTCGACACTACCATCTGCCAAATCCACCACCATTAAGAGCAGTCTGGTAACCACTTCGCCCAAACCATCGCTCTCAGTACATCACACCAATACACTAGGAAAAAGTTTCAGGACCACTTATGTTCTGCATTTCCTCAAACGAAGTGTCAAATACACTCCCAAAACATCCAAGGGAAGGAAGAGTCCATGCCACTCTCCTTGTAGATTCTCATCAGAGGAATCTTCTGGGGCGAGTATAGATCAGCGGCCACCTTCTTGTGCCCTCCAGGGGCCTACTACAGTAGGTATGGGTTTTTCGCACCCAGGGTCTGAAGCCAGCTGTGACTCCCTTGTGTGGGAAACTTCCGAGTGGTGTGGGAGTCAGTAGGTTAAATGCCCACCCACATGTAGGCCATGCGTGTCGATGGAAAGGGATATCCTGGTTCGTTGAGGGTTAAGTACCTGAGCCTGGGCTTCTGACTTCCAGTAACTGGGGAGTGTGCGCAGCCTAATACACTACTTTTGTTTCTGCTTCACCTAAACAGGAGGCTAGGGACTAACTCACCCCTAGTCAATTGGCCAGGAGGTATTATACTGAACTTCAGGGTGAATGGGACAGCAAGCCCACTATATCCCCTGTGCAGCCCTGTCGCCCCATTGGGGTGACCCCTTGTTATGGCTCCATGGTTGGTGGGGAGCACTGGGGGATGAATTTTTACAATCCTTTTGATGGCCTCCAAAACAAAATAAAAACCTGGACCATGTAAATTGCTGCAAAGTGCATTACTCAAGCACTGTAAACCCACATTGAATACAAAAGGCCGCATTATCAGTCCAACGAGATTTCAAAATTTGGGCTGCTATATTCGGTGATCATCTAATATACCCTTATTTTTGTGATGGCCACTACTTGGGAATCGCTATATCCACTTCCTACAGCACCAGCTGCCTATTTTACTGGATGATATGCCATTGCAGAACTGATTATGTATAGTAACATAATGGTGCATCCAACCCATTTTATAACAGCCTATCTTGATGCCACCTACCCTGAGTGTTGGATCAAATGGCATGCACATTCACCAGATCTAATGTTATTAGATTTCTTCTTATGCAGTTTGCTTAAAGATATGTGCCAGGAGGGGCCAATGACCCCTCAACAGCTCAGGGAACACATCACCTTAGCTTGGACATCTTACCAGGTTGGGTAGGCCATAATGGTTCAACTGAGATCTTGCATTCACCACTATTTTGAAACTTATTACATCCACATGGTGGAAATGCGTAAATTGTAATGATTTATCTAATGATAGTTTGGTGTGATTTCGCGAAATGCACTAAAAGTAGAACCAGAGAGGTTAACAATGATCATAATATGGAAAAGTTATCTAGTTTGAATATACATACTGCATTTTGTAAACTCTTAGAACAATTTATTGGCTTTCTTTTGTATGATAGATCAGCTCTAAAAAGTAAAATATTATTTAATAGTGCCTTAGGTTTGTGAGTTATAATAATAGTGTTAGATGCATTAATTTATGATGCTCTTTAAAGCATATTGTAACAAGTAACTATTTGTGTTTTAATGAAATTTGGCTAATTAAACCAATTAATTGAAAACACCATTCCATTCCAAACTATCGGTTTTCTTTAAATTTGCTAAACCTAAAGAGGTACCTTCAAGTGACAGTATTTGAACCTGGGACCTTCACCACTGAAGACCAACATGCACTCTATTGCACTAAAAGAGCAAATCACTTCACAGACAGCACAACAAGTCTGATATTAATGCAATATAATGCAGTGGACAGTGTTCACAGCATAGCCTATATAAGGACTGAACTGCATGACTTCTCAATCTGCAGGCTGAGAAGACTTACACGGTGTAGCGAATGCAGCAAATCCCTAGCTCTCGGGTATTAATATTTGTGGTAAAAAAAAACGATGTCTTGTATTTGGATAAATTCAGTAGCTCAAATAAGGAAGCTAAAACAAAAAGCATATAAATGTCGTTGTATTATATTGTTTACTTGCTGCTAAATGTATATTTAGTGTCGCCCTCCGTGGTGTAATGGTTACCACGGTAACTTCATATACCCAAGCTCGCAGGTTCCAACCCGGCGGAGGACGATGGATTTTTTCGGGCGTACAAATCCTTAGCATGGCTTCCTTCAGAAGGGAAGTAAAGCTGTGGGTCTCGTGTTGTAGATTTACGGCACGTAAAAGAACCTCAAGCCTGATAAGAGAGCCTCTGACGAAAATTTAGCGATCCTTCATGCCCAATATAGAATGGGACGCTGAGAACCAAAGCAGTTAAAAGAGCATCCATAAGTAACAGCCCATTTCATTTTCATTTTGTATATTTAGTGGAAATTATTACAAAAGGGATGTGAAGTCCAGCAAATGTCATTCCCTAAAACGTCATATTCATGCATACATATTCTTAGATAAGAGAATATGTACTGATGGACTAGAGTATAAATTAATGTAACATTTGGAGAACCTTTCCTGCACACTGGCTTTTCACTGAGTATCTTGGGGGAAATCTACAAGAATAACATCTGAGTGTGAGTTACTATATAACACTTGGTATGCTTTTCCTACTCTCAGTAATGGCTTTTCACTGAGCATCTTGGGGGGGGGGCCTATTGGAATAGCACCTGAGAGTGACCTTATGTAATGCTTTCAAACCCCTTCCTACTCTATGTAACGGCTTTTCATTGAGCATCTTGGGGGGGGGCTATTGGAATAGCACCTGAGTGTGACCTTATGTAATGCTTTGAAAGCCCTTCCTACTCTATGTAATGGCTTTTCATTGAGCATCATGGGGGGGGGGGGAGCCTTTTGGAATAGCACCTGAGTGTGACCTTATGTAATGCTTTGAAAGCCCTTCCTACTCTCTGTAATGGCTTTTCACTGAGCATCTTGGGGTGGGGGCTATTGGAATAGCACCTGAAGGTGACCTTATGTAATGCTTTGAAAGCCCTTCCTACTCTCAGTAATGGCTTTTCACTGAGCATCCTGGGGGGGGGGCTATTGTTATAGCACCTGAGTGTGACCTTGTGTAATGCTTTGAAAGCTCGTCCTACTCTCTGTAATGGCTTTTCACTGAGCATCTTGGGGGGGGGGGACCTATTGGAATAGCACCTGAGTGTCACCTTATGTAATGCTTTGAAAATACTTCCTACTCTGTGTAATGGCTTTTCATTGAGCATCTTGGGGGAGGCCTATTGGAATAGCACCTGAGTGTGACCTTATGTAATGCTTTGAAAGCCCTTCCTACTCTTTGTAATGGCTTTGCGTTGAGCATCTAGGGGGGGGCCTATTGGAACAGGACCTGAGTGTGACCTTATGTAATGCTTTGAAAGCCCTTCCTACTCTTTGTAATGGCTTTTCACTGATCATCTTGGGGTGGGGTCTATTGGAATAGCACCTGAGTGTGACCTTATGTAATGCTTTGAAAGCCCTACCTACTCTTTGTAATGGCTTTTCACCGAGCATCTTGGGCGGGGGCCTATTGGAATAGCACCTGAGTGTAACCTTATGTAATGCTTTGAAAGCCCCTCCTACTCTTGCTAAAGGCTTTTCACTGAGCATCTTGCGGGGGGGCCTATTGGAATAGCACCTGAGTGTAACCTTATGTAATGCTTTGAAAGCCCTTCCTACTCTTTGTAATGGCTTTTCACTGAGCATCCTGGGGGGAGGGCTATTGGAATAGCACCTGAGTGTGACATTATGTAATGCTTTGAAAGCCCTTCCTACTCTCTGTAATGGCTTTTCACTGAGCATCTTGGGGGGGGGGGGGAGGGAGGAAGCTAATGGAATAGCACCTGAGTGTGACTTTATGTAATGCTTTGAAAGCCCTTCCTACTCTCAGTAATGGCTTTCACTGAGCATCTTGTGGGGGGGACTATTGGAATAGCACCTGAGTGTCACCTTACGTAATGCTTTGAAAGCCCATCCTACTCTATGTAATGTCTTTTCACTGAGCATCTTGGGGGGGGGGCTATTGGTATAGCACCTGAGTGTGACCTTATGTAATAGTTTGAAAGCCCTTCCTACTTCTTGTAATAGCTTTTCACTGAGCATCTTGGGGGGGCTATTGAAATAGCACCTGTGTGACCTTATGTAATGCTTTGAGAGCCCTTCCTACTCTCTGTAATGGCTTTTCATTGAGCATCTTGGGGGAAAGCCTATTGGAATAGCACCTGAGTGTGACCTTATGTAATGCTTTGACAGCCCTTCCTACTCTTTGTAACGACTTTTAATTGATCATCTTGGTGGAGCCTATTGGAATAGTACCTGAGCGTGACCTTATGTAATAGTTTGAAAGCCCTTCCTACTCTCAGTTATGGCTTTTCACTGAGCATCTTGGTGGGGGTTATTGGAATAGCACCTGAGTGTGACCTTATGTACTGCTTTGAAAGCCCTTCCTACTCTCAGTAATGGCTTTTCACTGAGCATCTTGGGGGGGGGGCTATTGGAATAGAACCTGAGTGTGACCTTATGTAATGCTTTGAAAGCCCTTCCTTCTCTCCGTAATGGCTTTTCACTGAGCATCTTGGGGGGGAGCCTATTGGAATAGCACCTGAGTGTGACCTTATGTAATGCTTTGAAAGCCCTTCCTACTCTATGTAATGGCTTTTCACTGAGCATCTTGGGGGGTGGGGCTATTGGAATAGCACCTGAGTGTGACCTTATGTAATGCTTCGAAAGCCCTTCCTACTCTCAGTGATGGCTTTTCACTGAGCATCTTGGGGGGGGCTATTGGAATAGCACCTGAGTGTGACATTATGTAATGCTTTAAAAGCCCTTCCTACTCTCAGTAATTGTTTTTCACTTCGCATCTTGGGGGGGGGGCTATTGGAATAGCACCTGAGTGTGACCTTATGTAATGCTTTGAAAGCCCTTCCTACTCTCAGTTATGGCTTATCACGGAGCATATTATGGGGGGGGGGCCCATTGGAACAGCACCTGAGTGTGACCTTATGTAATGCTTCGAGAGCCCTTCCTACTCTCAGTGATGGCTTTTCACTGAGCATCTTGGGGGGGGGGCTATTGGACTATCACCTGAGTGTGACCTAATGTAATGCTTTGAAAGCCCTTCATACTCCCTGTAATGGATTTTCACTGAGCATCTTGGTGGGGGTTATTGGAATAGTACCTGAGTGTGACCTTACTTAATGCTTTGAAAGCCCTTCCTACTCTCAGTATTGGCTTTTCACTGAGTATCTTGGGGGGGACTATTGGAATAGCACCTGAGTGTGACCTTATGTAATGCTTTGAAGGCCCTTCCTACTCTCTGTAAAGGCTTTTCACTGAGCATCTTGGGGGGGGGGACTATTGGAATAGCACCTGAGTATGACCTTATGTAATGCTTTGAAAGCCCTTCCTACTCTATGTAATGGCTTTTCACTGAGCATCTTGGGGGGGGGGCTGTTGGAATAGCACCTGAGTGTGACCTTATATAATGCTTTGAAAGCCCTACCTACTCTCAGTGATGGCTTTTCACTGAGCATCTTTGGTGGGTGGGCTGTTGGAATAGCACCTGAGTGTGACCTTATGTAATGCTTTGAAAGCCCTTCCTACTCTCTGTACTGGCTTTTCACTGAGAATCTTGGGGGTGGGCCTATTGGAAAAGCACCTGAGTGTGACCTTATGTAATGCTTTGAAAGCCCTTCCTACTCTCAGTAATTGTTTTTCACTTCGAGCTTGGGGGGGGGCTATTGGAATAGCACCTGAGTGTGACCTTATGTAATGCTTTGAAAGCCCTTCCTACTCCCTGTAATGACTTTTCATTGTGCATCTTGGGGGAGGGCCTATTGGAATAGACCTGAGCGTGACATTATGTAATACTTTGAAAGCCCTTCCTACTCTCAGTAATTGTTTTTCACTTCGAGCTTGGGGGGGGGGGCTATTGGAATAGCACCTGAGTGTGACCATATAATGCTTTGAAAGCCCTTCCTACTCTCAGTTATGGCTTTTCACTGAGCATATTACGGGGGGGGGGGCATTGGAATAGCACCTGAGTGTGACCTTATGTAATGCTTTGAAAGCCCTTCATACTCTCTGTAAAGCTTTTCACTGAGCATCTTGGTGGGGGGCTATTGGAATAGTACCTGAGTGTGACCTTACTTAATGCTTTGAAAGCCCTTCCTACTCTCAGTATTGGCTTTTCACTGAGTATCTTGGGGGGGACTATTGGAATAGCACCTGAGTGTGACCTTATGTAATGCTTTGAAAGCCCTTCCTACTCTCTGTAATGGCTTTTCACTGAGCATCTTGGGGGGGGGGGACTATTGGAGTAGCACCTGAATGAGACCTTATATAATGCTTTGAAAGCCCTTCCTACTCTCAGTAATGGCTTAACACTGAGCATCTTGGGGGGGGGGCTATTGGAATAGCACCTGAGTGTGATCTTATATAATGCTTTGAAAGCCCTTCCTACTCTTTGTAATAAATTTGCACTGAGCATCTTGTGGGGGCCTATTGGAATAGCACCTGAGTGTCACCTTATGTAATGCTCTGTAAGCCCTTCCTACTTTTTGTAATGGCTGTTCACTGAGAATCATGAGGGGGGCAGCCTAGTGGAATAGCACCTGAGTGTGACCTTATGTAATGCTTTGAAAGGCCTTCCTACTCTCTGTAATGGCTTTTCGCTGAGCATTTTGGGGGGGGGCTATTGGAATAGCACCTGAGTGTGACCTTATGTAATGCTTTGAAAGCCCTTCCTACTCTCAGTAATGGCTGTTTACTGAGCATCTTGGGGGGGACTATTGGAATAGCACCTGTGTGTGACCTTATGTAGTGCTTCGAAAGCCCTTCTTACTCTCAGTAATGGCTTTTTACTGAGCAGCTTGGGGGGGGGGGCTATTGGAATAACACCTGAGTGTGAACTTATATAATTCCTTGAAAGCCCTTCCTACTCTTTGTAATGGCTTTTCACTGAGCATCTTGGGGCGGAATATTGGAATAGCACCTGAGTGTCACCTTATGTAATGCTTTGAAAGCCCTTCCTACTTTTTGTAATGGCTTTTCACTGAGAATCTTGGGGAGGGCCTATTGGAATAGCACCTGAGTGTGACCTTATGTAATGCTTTGAAAGCCCTTCCTACTCTATGTAATGGCTTTTCCATGAGCAACTTGGGGGGGACTATTGGACCTGAGTGTGACCTTATGTAATGCTTTGAAAGCCCCTCCTACTCTCAGTAATGGCTTTTCACTGAGCATTTGGGGGGGGGGGCTCTATTGGAATAGCACCTGAGAGTGACCTTATTTACTGCTTTGAAAGCCCTTCCTACTCTTTGTAATAACTTTTCCCTTAGCATCTTGTGGGGGCCTATTGGAATAGCACCTAAGTGTCACCTTATGTAATGCTTTGAAAGCCCTTCCTACTTTTTGTAATGACTGTTCACTGAGCATCTTGGGGGGGGGGGCTATTGGAATAGCACCTGAGTGTGACCTTATGTAATGCTTTGAAAGGCCTTCCTACTCTCTGTAATGGCTTTTCGCTGAGCATTTTGGGGGGGGGGGCTATTGGAATAGCACCTGAGTGTGACCTTATGTAATGCTTTGAAAGCCCTTCCTACTCTCAGTAATGGCTGTTTACTGAGCATCTTGGGGGGGACTATTGGAATAGCACCTGAGTGTGACCTTATGTAATGCTTCGAAAGCCCTTCTTACTCTCAGTAATGGCTTAACACTGAGCAGCTTGGGGGGGGGGGCTATTGGAATAGCACCTGAGTGTGAACTTATATAATGCTTTGAAAGCCCTTCCTACTCTTTGTAATGACTTTTCACTGAGCATCTTGGGGCAGAATATTGGAATAGCACCTGAGTGTCACCTTATGTAATGCTTTGAAAGCCCTTCCTAGTTTTTGTAATGGCTTTTCACTAAGAATCTTGGGGAGGGCCTATTGGAATAGCACCTGAGTGTGACCTTATGTAATGCTTTGAAAGCCCTTCCTACTCTATGTAATGGCTTTACAATGAGCATCTTGGGGGGGACTATTGGACCTGAGTGTGACCTTATGTAATGCTTTGAAAGCCCCTCCTACTCTCAGTAATGGCTTTTCACTGAGCATTTTGGGGGGGGGGGGCTCTATTGGAATAGCACCTGAGAGTGACCTTATTTAATGCTTTGAAAGCCCTTCCTACTCTTTGTAATAAATTTTCCCTTAGCATCTTGTGGGGGCCTATTGGAATAGCACCTAAGTGTCACCTTATGTAATGCTTTGAAAGCCCTTCCTACTTTTTGTAATGACTGTTCACTGAGCATCTTGGGGGGGGGGCTATTGGAATAGCACCTGAGTGTGACCTTATATAATGCTTTGAAAGCCCTTCCTACTCTCAGTAATGGCTTTTCACTGAGCATCTTGGGGGGGGGGGCTATTGGAATAGACCCAATGTGACCTAATGTAATGCTTTGAGAGCCCTTCCTACTTTCAGTAATGGCTTTTCACTGAGCATCTTGGGGGAGCCAATTTGAATAGCACCTGAGTGTGACCTTATGTAATGCTTTGAAAGCCCTTCCTACTCTTTGTAATGACTTTGCATTGATTATCCTAGGGGGGGGCTTTTGGAATAGAGCTTGAGTGTCACCTTATGTAATGCTTTGAAAGCCCTTCCTACTCTATGTAATGTCTTTTACCTGAGCTTATGAGGGGGGGCTATTTCAATAGCACCTGAGTGTGACCTTATGTAATGGTTTGAAAGCCCTTCCTACTCCTTCTAATGGCTTTTCATTGAGCATCTTGGGGGAGGGCCTATTGGAATAGCACCTGAGTGTGACCTTATGTAATGCTTTGAAAGCCCTTCCTACTCTCAGTAATAGCTTTTCACTGAGCATCTATGGGGGGGGGGCTATTGGAATAGCACCTGAGTGTGACCTTATGTAATGCTTTCAAATCCCTTCCTACTCTCAGTAATGGCTTTTCACTGAGCATCTTTTGGGCGGACTATTGGAATAGCACCTGAGTGTGACCTTATATAATGCTTTGAAAGCCCTTCCTACTCTTTGTAATGGCTTTTCACTGGGCATATTGGAGGGGCCTACTGGAATAGCACGTGAGTTTCACCATATGTAATGCTTTGAAAGCCCTTTCTACTTTTTATAATGGCTTTTCACTGAGAATCTTGGGGGGGGGCCTATTGGAATAGCACCTGAGTATGACCTTATGTAATGCTTTGAAAGCCCTTCCTACTCTCAGTAATAGCTTTTCACTGAGCATCTTGGGGGGAGCCTATTTGGAATAGCACCTGAATGTGACATTATGTAATGCTTTGAAAGCCCTTCCTACTCTCAGTAATTGTTTTTCACTTCGCATTTTGGGGGGGGGGTCTATTGGAATAGCACCTGAGTGTGACCTTAGGTAATGCTTTGAAAGACCTTCCTACTCTCAGTTATGGCTTTTCACTGAGCATATTACGGGGGGGGGGCCCATTGGAATAGCACCTGAGTGTGACCTTATGTAATGCTTCGAAACCTCTTCCTACTCTCAGTAATGGCTTTTCACTGAGCATCTTGGAGGGGGGGCTATTGGAATAGAACCTGAATGTGACCTTATGTAATGCTTTGAAAGCCCTTCCTACTCTCAGTAATGGCTTTTCACTGAGCATCTTGGGGGGTCTATTGGAATAGCACCTGAGTGTGACCTTATGTAACGCTTTGAAAGCGCTTCCTACTCTATGTAATGGCTTTTCAGTGAGCATCTTGGGGGGGGGGCTATTGAATAGTACCTGAGTGTGACCTTATGGAATGCTTTGAAAGCCCTTTCTACTCTCAGTAATGGCTTTTCACTGAGCATCTTGGGGGGGACTATTGGAATAGCACCTGAGTGTGACCTTATGTAATGCTTTGAAAGCCCTTCCTACTCTCTGTAATGGCTTTTCACTCAGCACCTTTGGGGGGGGGGGGTGCTATTGGAATAGCACCTGAGTGTGACCTTATGTAATGCTTTGAAAGCCCTTCCTACTCTTTGTAATGGCTGTTCACTGAGCATGTTGGGGGGGACTATTAGAATAGCACCTGACTGTGACCTTATGTAAAGCTTTGCAAGCCCTTCCTACTCTCAGTAATGGCTGTTCCCTGGGCATCTTGGGAGGGGGCTATTGGAATAGCACCTGAGTGTGAACTTAAATAATGCTTTGAAAGCCCTTCCTACTCTTTGTAATGGCTTTTCACTGAGCATCTTGGGGCGGCCTATTGGAATAGCACCTGAGTGTCACTTTATGTAATGCTTTGAAAGCCCTTCCTACTTTTTGTAATGGCTTTTCACTGAGAATCGTGGGGGGGGGGCCTATTGGAATAGCACCTGAGTGTGATCTTATGTAATGCTTTGAAAGCCCTTCCTACTCTCTGTAATGGCTTTTCACTGAGCATCTTTGGGGAGGCTATTGGAATTGCACCTGAGTGTGACCTTATGTAATGCTTTGAAAGCCCTTCTTACTCTCAGTACTGGCTTTTCACTGAGCAGCTTGGGGGAAGACTATTGGAATAGCGCTTGAGTGTGACCTTATGTAATGCTTTGAAAGCCCATAGCCCTTCCTACTCTCTGTAATGGCTTTTCACTGAGCATTTTGGGGGGGGGGACTTTTGGAATAGCACCTGAGTGTGACATTATGTAATGCTTTGAAAGCCCTTCCTACTCTCAGTAATTGTTTTTCACTTCGCATCTTGGGGGGGGGGCTATTGGAATAGCACCTGAGTGTGACATTATGTAATGCTTTGAAAGCCCTTCCTACTCTCAGTAATTGTTTTTCACTTCGCATCTTGGGGGGGGGGCTATTGGAATAGCACCTGAGTGTGACCTTATGTAATGCTTTGAAAGCCCTTCCTACTCTCAGTTATGGCTTATCACTGAGCATATTACGGGGGGGGGCCCATTGGAACAGCACCTGAGTGTGACCTTATGTAATGCTTCGAGAGCCCTGCCTACTCTCAGTGATGGCTTTTCACTGAGCATCTTGGGGGGGGGGGGGCTATTGGACTATCACCTGAGTGTGACCTTATGTAATGTTTTGAAAGCCCTTCATACTCCCTGTAATGGATTTTCACTGAGCATCTTGGTGGGGGTTATTGGAATAGTACCTGAGTGTGACCTTACTTAATGCTTTGAAAGCCCTTCCTACTCTCAGTATTGGCTTTTCACTGAGTATCTTGGGGGGGACTATTGGAATAGCACCTGAGTGTGACCTTATGTAATGCTTTGAAGGCCCTTCCTACTCTCTGTAAAGGCTTTTCACTGAGCATCTTGGGGGGGGGGGGACTATTGGAATAGCACCTGAGTATGACCTTATGTAATGCTTTGAAAGCCCTTCCTACTCTATGTAATGGCTTTTCACTGAGCATCTTGGGGGGGGGGGCTGTTGGAATAGCACCTGAGTGTGACCTTATATAATGCTTTGAAAGCCCTTCCTACTCTCAGTGATGGCTTTTCACTGAGTATCTTTGGGGGGTAGGCTGTTGGAATAGCACCTGAGTGTGACCTTATGTAATGCTTTGAAAGCCCTTCCTACTCTCTGTACTGGCTTTTCACTGAGAATCTTGGGGGTGGGCCTATTGGAAAAGCACCTGAGTGTGACCTTATGTAATGCTTTGAAAGCCCTTCCTACTCTCAGTAATTGTTTTTCACTTCGAGCTTGGGGGGGGGCTATTGGAATAGCACCTGAGTGTGACCTTATGTAATGCTTTGAAAGCCCTTCCTACTCCCTGTAATGACTTTTCATTGAGCATCTTGGGGGAGGGCCTATTGGAATAGACCTGAGCGTGACATTATGTAATACTTTGAAAGCCCTTCCTACTCTCAGTAATTGTTTTTCACTTCGAGCTTGGGGGGGGGGGCTATTGGAATAGCACCTGAGTGTGACCATATAATGCTTTGAAAGCCCTTCCTACTCTCAGTTATGGCTTTTCACTGAGCATATTACGGGGGGGGGGGGCATTGGAATAGCACCTGAGTGTGACCTTATGTAATGCTTTGAAAGCCCTTCATACTCTCTGTAAAGCTTTTCACTGAGCATCTTGGTGGGGGGCTATTGGAATAGTACCTGAGTGTGACCTTACTTAATGCTTTGAAAGCCCTTCCTACTCTCAGTATTGGCTTTTCACTGAGTATCTTGGGGGGGACTATTGGAATAGCACCTGAGTGTGACCTTATGTAATGCTTTGAAAGCCCTTCCTACTCTGTGTAATGGCTTTTCACTGAGCATCTTGGGGGGGGGGGACTATTGGAATAGCACCTGAATGTGACCTTATATAATGCTTTGAAAGCCCTTCCTACTCTCAGTAATGGCTTAACACTAAGCATCTTGGGGGGGGGGCTATTGGAATAGCACCTGAGTGTGATCTTATATAATGCTTTGAAAGCCCTTCCTACTCTTTGTAATAAATTTGCACTGAGCATCTTGTGGGGGCCTATTGGAATAGCACCTGAGTGTCACCTTATGTCATGCTCTGAAAGCCCTTCCTACTTTTTGTAATGGCTGTTCACTGAGAATCATGAGGGGGGCAGCCTAGTGGAATAGCACCTGAGTGTGACCTTATGTAATGCTTTGAAAGGCCTTCCTACTCTCTGTAATGGCTTTTCGCTGAGCATTTTGGGGGGGGGGCTATTGGAATAGCACCTGAGTGTGACCTTATGTAATGCTTTGAAAGCCCTTCCTACTCTCAGTAATGGCTGTTTACTGAGCATCTTGGGGGGGACTATTGGAATAGCACCTGAGTGTGACCTTATGTAATGCTTCGAAAGCCCTTCTTACTCTCAGTAATGGCTTTTTACTGAGCAGCTTGGGGGGGGGGCTATTGGAATAGCACCTGAGTGTGAACTTATATAATTCCTTGAAAGCCCTTCCTACTCTTTGTAATGGCTTTTCACTGAGCATCTTGGGGCGGAATATTGGAATAGCACCTGAGTGTCACCTTATGTAATGCTTTGGAAGCCCTTCCTACTTTTTGTAATGGCTTTTCACTGAGAATCTTGGGGAGGGCCTATTGGAATAGCACCTGAGTGTGACCTTATGTAATGCTTTGAAAGCCCTTCCTACTCTATGTAATGGCTTTTCCATGAGCATCTTGGGGGGGACTATTGGACCTGAGTGTGACCTTATGTAATGCTTTGAAAGCCCCTCCTACTCTCAGTAATGGCTTTTCACTGAGCATTTGGGGGGGGGGCTCTATTGGAATAGCACCTGAGAGTGACCTTATTTACTGCTTTGAAAGCCCTTCCTACTCTTTGTAATAACTTTTCCCTTAGCATCTTGTGGGGGCCTATTGGAATAGCACCTAAGTGTCACCTTATGTAATGCTTTGAAAGCCCTTCCTACTTTTTGTAATGACTGTTCACTGAGCATCTTGGGGGGGGGGGGGCTATTGGAATAGCACCTGAGTGTGACCTTATGTAATGCTTTGAAAGGCCTTCCTACTCTCTGTAATGGCTTTTCGCTGAACATTGGGGGGGGGGGGCTATTGGAATAGCACCTGAGTGTGACCTTATGTAATGCTTTGAAAGCCCTTCCTACTCTCAGTAATGGCTGTTTACTGAGCATCTTGGGGGGGACTATTGGAATAGCACCTGAGTGTGACCTTATGTAATGCTTCGAAAGCCCTTCTTACTCTCAGTAATGGCTTAACACTGAGGAGCTTGGGGGGGGGGGGCTATTGGAATAGCACCTGAGTGTGAACTTATATAATGCTTTGAAAGCCCTTCCTACTCTTTGTAATGGCTTTTCACTGAGCATCTTGGGGCAGAATATTGGAATAGCACCTGAGTGTCACCTTATGTAATGCTTTGAAAGCCCTTCCTACTTTTTGTAATGGCTTTTCACTAAGAATCTTGGGGAGGGCCTATTCGAATAGCACCTGAGTGTGACCTTATGTAATGCTTTGAAAGCCCTTCCTACTCTATGTAATGGCTTTACAATGAGCATCTTGGGGGGGACTATTGGACCTGAGTGTGACCTTATGTAATGCTTTGAAAGCCCCTCCTACTCTCAGTAATGGCTTTTCACTGAGCATTTTGGGGGGGGGCTCTATTGGAATAGCACCTGAGAGTGACCTTATTTAATGCTTTGAAAGCCCTTCCTACTCTTTGTAATAAATTTTCCCTTAGCATCTTGTGGGGGCCTATTGGAATAGCACCTAAGTGTCACCTTATGTAATGCTTTGAAAGCCCTTCCTACTTTTTGTTATGACTGTTCACTGAGCATCTTGGGGGGGGGGGCTATTGGAATAGCACCTGAGTGTGACCTTATGTAATGCTTTGAAAGCCCTTCATACTCTCTGTAATAACTTTTCACTGAGCATCTATGGGGGGGGGGGCTATTGGAATAGCACCTGAGTGTGACCTTATGTAATGCTTTGAAAGCCCTTCCTACTCTCAGTAATGGCTTTTCACTGAGCATCTTGGGGGGGGGGGCTATTGGAATAGACCCAATGTGACCTAATGTAATGCTTTGAGAGCCCTTCCTACTTTCAGTAATGGCTTTTCACTGAGCATCTTGGGGGAGCCAATTTGAATAGCACCTGAGTGTGACCTTATGTAATGCTTTGAAAGCCCTTCCTACTCTTTGTAATGACTTTGCATTGATTATCCTAGGGGGGGGCTTTTGTAATAGAGCTTGAGTGTCACCTTATGTAATGCTTTGAAAGCCCTTCCTACTCTATGTAATGTCTTTTACCTGAGCTTATGAGGGGGGGCTATTTCAATAGCACCTGAGTGTGACCTTATGTAATGGTTTGAAAGCCCTTCCTACTCCTTCTAATGGCTTTTCATTGAGCATCTTGGGGGAGGGCCTATTGGAATAGCACCTGAGTGTGACCTTATGTAATGCTTTGAAAGCCCTTCCTACTCTCAGTAATAGCTTTTCACTGAGCATCTTGGGGGGGGGGGGGCTATTGGAATAGCACCTGAGTGTGACCTTATGTAATGCTTTCAAATCCCTTCCTACTCTCAGTAATGGCTTTTCACTGAGCATCTTTTGGGCGGACTATTGGAATAGCACCTGAGTGTGACCTTATATAATGCTTTGAAAGCCCTTCCTACTCTTTGTAATGGCTTTTCACTGGGCATATTGGAGGGGCCTACTGGAATAGCACGTGAGTTTCACCATATGTAATGCTTTGAAAGCCCTTTCTACTTTTTATAATGGCTTTTCACTGAGAATCTTGGGGGGGGGCCTATTGGAATAGCACCTGAGAATGACCTTAAGTAATGCTTTGAAATCCCTTCCTACTCTCAGTAATAGCTTTTCACTGAGCATCTTGGGGGGAGCCTATTTGGAATAGCACCTGAGTGTGACCTTATGTAATGCTTTGAAAGCTCTTCCTACTCCCTGTAATGGCTTTTCATTGAGCATCTTGGGGGAGGGCCTATTGGAATAGCACCTGAATGTGACATTATGTAATGCTTTGAAAGCCCTTCCTACTCTCAATAATTGTTTTTCACTTCGCATTTTGGGGGGGGGTCTATTGGAATAGCACCTGAGTGTGACCTTAGGTAATGCTTTGAAAGACCTTCCTACTCTCAGTTATGGCTTTTCACTGAGCATATTACGGGGGGGGCCCATTGGAATAGCACCTGAGTGTGACCTTATGTAATGCTTCGAAACCCCTTCCTACTCTCAGTAATGGCTTTTCACTGAGCATCTTGGAGGGGGGGCTATTGGAATAGAACCTGAATGTGACCTTATGTAATGCTTTGAAAGCCCTTCCTACTCTCAGTAATGGCTTTTCACTGAGCATCTTGGGGGGTCTATTGGAATAGCACCTGAGTGTGACCTTATGTAACGCTTTGAAAGCGCTTCCTACTCTATGTAATGGCTTTTCAGTGAGCATCTTGGGGGGGGGGGCTATTGAATAGTACCTGAGTGTGACCTTATGGAATGCTTTGAAAGCCCTTTCTACTCTCAGTAATGGCTTTTCACTGAGCATCTTGGGGGGGACTATTGGAATAGCACCTGAGTGTGACCTTATGTAATGCTTTGAAAGCCCTTCCTACTCTCTGTAATGGCTTTTCACTGAGCACCTTGGGGGGGGGGTGCTATTGGAATAGCACCTGAGTGTGACCTTATGTAATGCTTTGAAAGCCCTTCCTACTCTTTGTAATGGCTGTTCACTGAGCATGTTGGGGGGGACTATTAGAATAGCACCTGACAGTGACCTTATGTAAAGCTTTGAAAGCCCTTCCTACTCTCAGTAATGGCTGTTCACTGGGCATCTTGGGAGGGGGCTATTGGAATAGCACCTGAGTGTGAACTTAAATAATGCTTTGAAAGCCCTTCCTACTCTTTGTAATGGCTTTTCACTGAGCATCTTGGGGCGGCCTATTGGAATAGCACCTGAGTGTCACTTTATGTAATGCTTTGAAAGCCCTTCCTACTTTTTATAATGGCTTTTCACTGAGAATCGTGGGGGGGGGGCCTATTGGAATAGCACCTGAGTGTGATCTTATGTAATGCTTTGAAAGCCCTTCCTACTCTCTGTAATGGCTTTTCACTGAGCATCTTTGGGGAGGCTATTGGAATTGCACCTGAGTGTGACCTTATGTAATGCTTTGAAAGCCCTTCCTACTCTCAGTACTGGCTTTTCACTGAGCAGCTTGGGGGGGGACTATTGGAATAGCGCTTGAGTGTGACCTTATGTAATGCTTTGAAAGCCCATAGCCCTTCCTACTCTCTGTAATGGCTTTTCACTGAGCATTTTGGGGGGGGGGACTTTTGGAATAGCACCTGAATGTGACCTTATGTAATGCTTTGAAAGCCCTTCCTACTCTCAGTAATGGCTTTACACTGAGCATCTTGGGGGGGGGGGGCTAAGCAATAGCACCTGAGTGTGATCTTATATGATGCTTTGAAAGCCCTTCCTACTCTTTGTAATAAATATGCACTTCGCATCTTGGGGGGGGGGGCTATTGGAATAGCACTAGTGTGTGACCTTGTATAATGCTTTGAAAGCCCTTCCTACTCTTTGTAATGGCTTTTCACTGAGCATCTTGGAGGGGCCTACTGGAATAGCACCTGAGTTTCACCTTATGTAATGCTTTGAAAGGCCTTGCTACTCTCAGTAAAGGCTTTTTACTGAGCATCTTGGGGGGGGAGCCTATTTGGAATAGCACCTGAGTGTGTCCTTATGTAATGCTTTGAAAGCCCTTCCTACTCCCTGTAATCGCTTTTCATTGAGCATCTTGAGGGAGGGCCTATTGGAATAGCACCTGAGTTTGACATTATGTAATGCTTTGAAAGCCCTTCCTTCTCTCAGCTATGGCTTTTAACTGAACATATCACGGGGGGGGGCCCATTGGAATAGCACCTGAGTGTGACCTTATGTAATGCTTCGAAAGCCCTTCCTACTCTCAGTAAGGGCTTTTCACTGAGCATCTTGGGGGGTGGGTTATTGGAATATCACCCGAATGTGACCATATGTAATGCTTTGAAAGCCCTTCCTACTCTATGTAATGGTTTTTCAGTGAGCATATTGGGGGGGGGGGGCTATTGAGTAGTACCTGAGTGTGACCTTATGTAATGCTTTGAAAGCCCTTTCTACTCTCAGTAATGGCTTTTCACTGAGCATCTTGGGGGGGACTATTGGAATAGCAGCTGAGTGTGACCTTATTTAATGCTTGGAAAGGCCTTCCTACTCTTTGTAATAAATTTTCACTGAGCAACTTGTGGGGGCCTATTGGAATAGCACCTGATTATGACCTTATGTAATGCTTTGAAAGCCCTTCCTACTCTCAGTAATGGCTTTTCACTGAGCATTTTGGGGGGGGATTTATTGGAACAGCACCTTAATGTGACCTTATGTAATGCTTTGAAAGCCCTTCCTACTCTCTCTGTAATGGCTTTTCACTGAGCATCTTGGGGGGGGACTATTGGAATAGCACCTGAATGTGACCTTAAGTAATGCTTTGAAAGCCCTTCCTACTCTCTCTGTAATGGCTTTTCGCTGAGCGTCTTGGGGGGGGGGGGTCTATTGGAATAGCACCTGAATGTGACCTTAAGTAATGCTTTGAAAGCCCTTCCTACTCTCAGTAATGGCTTTACACTGAGCATCTTGGGGGAGGGGTGTGGGCTATTGGAATAGCACCTGAGTGTGATCTTATATAATGCTTTGAATGCCCTTCCTACTCTTTGTAATAAATTTGCACTGAGCATCTTGTCGGGGCCTATTGGAATAGCACCTGAGTGTCACCTTATGTATTGCTTTGAAAGCCCTTCCTACTCTATGTAATGGTTTTTTAGTGAGCATCTTGGGGGGGGGGCTATTGAATAGTACCTGAGTGTGACCTTATGTAATGCTTTGAAAGCCCTTCCTACTCTTAGTAATGGCTTTTCACTGAGAATCTTGGGGGGGGACTATTTTAATAGCACCTGAGTGTGACCTTAAGTAATGCTTTGAAAGCCCTTCCTACTCTCAGTAATGGCTTTACACTGAACATCTTGGGGTGGGGTCTATTGGAATAGCACCTGAGTGTGACCTTATGTAATGCTTTGAAAGCCCTACCTACTCTTTGTAATGGCTTTACACCGAGCATCTTGGGCGGGGGCCTATTGGAATAGCACCTGAGTGTAACCTTATGTAATGCTTTGAAAGCCCCTCCTACTCTTGCTAAAGGCTTTTCACTGAGCATCTTGCGGGGGGGCCTATTGGAATAGTACCTGAGTGTAACCTTATGTAATGCTTTGAAAGCCCTTCCTACTCTTTGTAATGGCTTTTCACTGAGCATCCTGGGGGGAGGGCTATTGGAATAGCACCTGAGTGTGACATTATGTAATGCTTTGAAAGCCCTTCCTACTCTCTGTAATGGCTTTTCACTGAGCATCTTGGGGGGGGGGGGGAGGGAGGAAGCTAATGGAATACCACCTGACTGTGACCTTATGTAATGCTTTGAAAGCCCTTCCTACTCTCAGTAATGGCCTTCACTGAGCATCTTGTGGGGGGGACTATTGGAATAGCACCTGAGTGTCACCTTATGTAATGCTTTGAAAGCCCATCCTACTCTATGTAATGTCTTTTCACTGAAAATCTTGGGGGGGGGCTATTGGTATAGCACCTGAGTGTGACCTTATGTAATAGTTTGAAAGCCCTTCCTACTTCTTGTAATAGCTTTTCACTGAGCATCTTGGGGGGGCTATTGAAATAGCACCTGTGTGACCTTATGTAATGCTTTGAGAGCCCTTCCTACTCTCTGTAATGGCTTTTCATTGAGCATCTTGGGGGAGAGCCTATTGGAATAGCACCTGAGTGTGACCTTATGTAATGCTTTGAAAGCCCTTCCTACTCTTTGTAACGACTTTTAATTGAGCATCTTGGTGGAGCCTATTGGAATAGTACCTGAGCGTGACCTTATGTAATAGTTTGAAAGCCCTTCCTACTCTCAGTTATGGCTTTTCACTGAGCATCTTGGGGGGGGGGGGGCCTATTGGAATAGCACCTGAGTGTGACCTTATGTACTGCTTTGAAACCCCTTCCTACTCTCAGTAATGGCTTTTCACTGAGCATCTTGGGGGGGGGGGCTATTGGAATAGAACCTGAGTGTGACCTTATGTAATGCTTTGAAAGCCCTTCCTTCTCTCCGTAATGGCTTTTTACTGAGCATCTTGGGGGGGAGCCTATTGGAATAGCACCTGAGTGTGACCTTATGTAATGCTTTGAAAGCCCTTCCTTCTCTCAGCTATGGCTTTTAACTGAACATATCACGGGGGGGGGGCCCATTGGAATAGCACCTGAGTGTGACCTTATGTAATGCTTCGAAAGCCCTTCCTACTCTCAGTAAGGGCTTTTCACTGAGCATCTTGGGGGGTGGGTTATTGGAATATCACCCGAATGTGACCATATGTAATGCTTTGAAAGCCCTTCCTACTCTATGTAATGGTTTTTCAGTGAGCATATTGGGGGGGGGGGCTATTGAGTAGTACCTGAGTGTGACCTTATGTAATGCTTTGAAAGCCCTTTCTACTCTCAGTAATGGCTTTTCACTGAGCATCTTGGGGGGGACTATTGGAATAGCAGCTGAGTGTGACCTTATTTAATGCTTGGAAAGGCCTTCCTACTCTTTGTAATAAATTTTCACTGAGCAACTTGTGGGGGCCTATTGGAATAGCACCTGATTATGACCTTATGTAATGCTTTGAAAGCCCTTCCTACTCTCAGTAATGGCTTTTCACTGAGCATTTTGGGGGGGGATTTATTGGAACAGCACCTTAATGTGACCTTATGTAATGCTTTGAAAGCCCTTCCTACTCTCTCTGTAATGGCTTTTCACTGAGCATCTTGGGGGGGGACTATTGGAATAGCACCTGAATGTGACCTTAAGTAATGCTTTGAAAGCCCTTCCTACTCTCTCTGTAATGGCTTTTCGCTGAGCGTCTTGGGGGGGGGTCTATTGGAATAGCACCTGAATGTGACCTTAAGTAATGCTTTGAAAGCCCTTCCTACTCTCAGTAATGGCTTTACACTGAGCATCTTGGGGGAGGGGTGTGGGCTATTGGAATAGCACCTGAGTGTGATCTTATATAATGCTTTGAATGCCCTTCCTACTCTTTGTAATAAATTTGCACTGAGCATCTTGTCGGGGCCTATTGGAATAGCACCTGAGTGTCACCTTATGTATTGCTTTGAAAGCCCTTCCTACTCTATGTAATGGTTTTTTAGTGAGCATCTTGGGGGGGGGGCTATTGAATAGTACCTGAGTGTGACCTTATGTAATGCTTTGAAAGCCCTTCCTACTCTTAGTAATGGCTTTTCACTGAGAATCTTGGGGGGGGGACTATTTTAATAGCACCTGAGTGTGACCTTAAGTAATGCTTTGAAAGCCCTTCCTACTCTCAGTAATGGCTTTACACTGAACATCTTGGGGTGGGGTCTATTGGAATAGCACCTGAGTGTGACCTTATGTAATGCTTTGAAAGCCCTACCTACTCTTTGTAATGGCTTTTCACCGAGCATCTTGGGCGGGGGCCTATTGGAATAGCACCTGAGTGTAACCTTATGTAATGCTTTGAAAGCCCCTCCTACTCTTGCTAAAGGCTTTTCACTGAGCATATTGCGGGGGGCCTATTGGAATAGTACCTGAGTGTAACCTTATGTAATGCTTTGAAAGCCCTTCCTACTCTTTGTAATGGCTTTTCACTGAGCATCCTGGGGGGAGGGCTATTGGAATAGCACCTGAGTGTGACATTATGTAATGCTTTGAAAGCCCTTCCTACTCTCTGTAATGGCTTTTCACTGAGCATCTTGGGGGGGGGGAGGGAGGAAGCTAATGGAATACCACCTGACTGTGACCTTATGTAATGCTTTGAAAGCCCTTCCTACTCTCAGTAATGGCTTTCACTGAGCATCTTGTGGGGGGGACTATTGGAATAGCACCTGAGTGTCACCTTATGTAATGCTTTGAAAGCCCATCCTACTCTATGTAATGTCTTTTCACTGAAAATCTTGGGGGGGGGGGGGCTATTGGTATAGCACCTGAGTGTGACCTTATGTAATAGTTTGAAAGCCCTTCCTACTTCTTGTAATAGCTTTTCACTGAGCATCTTGGGGGGGCTATTGAAATAGCACCTGTGTGACCTTATGTAATGCTTTGAGAGCCCTTCCTACTCTCTGTAATGGCTTTTCATTGAGCATCTTGGGGGAGAGCCTATTGGAATAGCACCTGAGTGTGACCTTATGTAATGCTTTGAAAGCCCTTCCTACTCTTTGTAACGACTTTTAATTGAGCATCTTGGTGGAGCCTATTGGAATAGTACCTGAGCGTGACCTTATGTAATAGTTTGAAAGCCCTTCCTACTCTCAGTTATGGCTTTTCACTGAGCATCTTGGGGGGGGGGGCCTATTGGAATAGCACCTGAGTGTGACCTTATGTACTGCTTTGAAACCCCTTCCTACTCTCAGTAATGGCTTTTCACTGAGCATCTTGGGGGGGGGGCTATTGGAATAGAACCTGAGTGTGACCTTATGTAATGCTTTGAAAGCCCTTCCTTCTCTCCGTAATGGCTTTTTACTGAGCATCTTGGGGGGGAGCCTATTGGAATAGCACCTGAGTGTGACCTTATGTAATGCTTTGAAAGCCCTTCCTACTCTATGTAATGGCTTTTCACTGAGCATCTTGGGGGGGGGGCTATTGGAATAGCACCTGAGTGTGACCTTATGTAATGCTTCGAAAGCCCTTCCTACTCTCAGTGATGGCTTTTCACTGAGCATCTTGGGGGGGGGGGGCTATTGGAATAGCACCTGAGTGTGACATTATGTAATGCTTTGAAAGCCCTTCCTACTCTCAGTAATTGTTTTTCACTTCGCATCTTGGGGGGGGGGGCTATTGGAATAGCACCTGAGTGTGACCTTATGTAATGCTTTGAAAGCCCTTCCTACTCTCAGTTATGGCTTATCACTGAGCATATTACGGGGGGGGGGCCCATTGGAACAGCACCTGAGTGTGACCTTATGTAATGCTTCGAGAGCCCTTCCTACTCTCAGTGATGGCTTTTCACTGAGCATCTTGGGGGGGGGCTATTGGACTATCACCTGAGTGTGACCTTATGTAATGCTTTGAAAGCCCTTCATACTCCCTGTAATGGATTTTCACTGAGCATCTTGGTGGGGGGCTAATGGAATAGTACCTGAGTGTGACCTTACTTAATGCTTTGAAAGCCCTTCCTACTCTCAGTATTGGCTTTTCACTGAGTATCTTGGGGGGGACTATTGGAATAGCACCTGAGTGTGACCTTATGTAATGCTTTGAAGGCCCTTCCTACTCTCTGTAAAGGCTTTTCACTGAGCATCTTGGGGGGGGGGGGGCTGTTGGAATAGCACCTGAGTGTGACCTTATATAATGCTTTGAAAGCCCTACCTACTCTCAGTGATGGCTTTTCACTGAGCATCTTTGGGGTGTGGGCTGTTGGAATAGCACCTGAGTGTGACCTTATGTAATGCTTTGAAAGCCCTTCCTACTCTCTGTACTGGCTTTTCACTGAGAATCTTGGGGGTGGGCCTATTGGAAAAGCACCTGAGTGTGACCTTATGTAATGCTTTGAAAGCCCTTCCTACTCTCAGTAATTGTTTTTCACTTCGAGCTTGGGGGGGGGGGCTATTGGAATAGCACCTGAGTGTGACCTTATGTATTGCTTTGCAAGCCCTTCCTACTCCCTGTACTGACTTTTCATTGAGCATCTTGGGGGAGGGCCTATTGGAATAGACCTGAGCGTGACATTATGTAATGCTTTGAAAGCCCTTCCTACTCTCAGTAATTGTTTTTCACTTCGAGCTTGGGGGGGGGGGGGCTATTGGAATAGCACCTGAGTCTGACCATATAATGCTTTGAAAGCCCTTCCTACTCTCAGTTATGGCTTTTCACTGAGCATTTTACGGGGGGGGGGGCATTGGAATAGCACCTGAGTGTGACCTTATGTAATGCTTTGAAAGCCCTTCATACTCTCTGTAAAGCTTTTCACTGAGGATCTTGGTGGGGGGCTATTGGAATAGTACCTGAGTGTGACCTTACTTAATGCTTTGAAAGCCCTTCCTACTCTCAGTATTGGCTTTTCACTGAGTATCTTGGGGGGGACTATTGGAATAGCACCTGAGTGTGACCTTATGTAATGCTTTGAAAGCCCTTCCTACTCTCTGTAATGGCTTTTCACTGAGCATCTTGCGGGGGGGGGGACTATTGGAATAGCACCTGAATGTGACCTTATATAATGCTTTGAAAGCCCTTCCTACTCTCAGTAATGGCTTAACACTGAGCATCTTGGGGGGGGGGAGCTATTGGAATAGCACCTGAGTGTGATCTTATATAATGCTTTGAAAGCCCTTCCTACTCTTTGTAATAAATTTGCACTGAGCATCTTGTGGGGGCCTATTGGAATAGCACCTGAGTGTCACCTTATGTAATGCTTTGAAATCCCTTTCTACTCTCAGTAATTGCTTTTCACTGAGCATCTTTTGGGCGGACTATTGGAATAGCACCTGAGTGTGACCTTATATAATGCTTTGAAAGCCCCTCCTACTCTCAGTAATGGCTTTTCACTGAGCATTTAGGAGGGGGCTCTATTGGAATAGCACCTGAGAGTGACCTTATTTACTGCTTTGAAAGCCCTTCCTACTCTTTGTAATAACTTTTCCCTTAGCATCTTGTGGGGGCCTATTGGAATAGCACCTAAGTGTCACCTTATGTAATGCTTTGAAAGCCCTTCCTACTTTTTGTAATGACTGTTCACTGAGCATCTTGGGGGGGGGCTATTGGAATAGCTCCTGAGTGTGACCTTATGTAATGCTTTGAAAGGCCTTCCTACTCTCTGTAATGGCTTTTCGCTGAGCATTTTGGGGGGGGGGGCTATTGGAATAGCACCTGAGTGTGACCTTATGTAATGCTTTGAAAGCCCTTCCTACTCTCAGTAATGGCTGTTTACTGAGCATCTTGGGTGGGACTATTGGAATAGCACCTGAGTGTGACCTTATGTAATGCTTCGAAAGCCCTTCTTACTCTCAGTAATGGCTTAACACTGAGCAGCTTGGGGGGGGGGCTATTGGAATAGCACCTGAGTGTGAACTTATATAATGCTTTGAAAGCCCTTCCTACTCTTTGTAATGGCTTTTCACTGAGCATCTTGGGGCAGAATATTGGAATAGCACCTGAGTGTCACCTTATGTAATGCTTTGAAAGCCCTTCCTACTTTTTGTAATGGCTTTTCACTGAGAATCTTGGGGAGGGCCTATTGGAATAGCACCTGAGTGTGACCTTATGTAATGCTTTGAAAGCCCTTCCTACTCTCAGTAATAGCTTTTCACTGAGCATCTTGTGGGGAGCCTATTTGGAATAGCACCTGAGTGTGACCTTATGTAATGCTTTGAAAGCTCTTCCTACTCCCTGTAATGGCTTTTCATTGAGCATCTTGGGGGAGGGCCTATTGGAATAGCACCTGAATGTGACATTATGTAATGCTTTGAAAGCCCTTCCTACTCTCAGTAATTGTTTTTCACTTCGCATTTTGGGGGGGGGGGTCTATTGGAATAGCACCTGAGTGTGACCTTAGGTAATGCTTTGAAAGACCTTCCTACTCTCAGTTATGGCTTTTCACTGAGCATATTACGGGGGGGGGGGCCCATTGGAATAGCACCTGAGTGTGACCTTATGTAATGCTTCTAAACCCCTTCCTACTCTCAGTAATGGCTTTTCACTGAGCATCTTGGAGGGGGGGCTATTGGAATAGAACCTGAATGTGACCTTATGTAATGCTTTGAAAGCCCTTCCTACTCTCAGTAATGGCTTTTCACTGAGCATCTTGGGGGGTCTATTGGAATAGCCCCTGAGTGTGACCTTATGTAACGCTTTGAAAGCGCTTCCTACTCTATGTAATGGCTTTTCAGTGAGCATCTTGGGGGGGGGGGTAATGAATAGTACCTGAGTGTGACCTTATGGAATGCTTTGAAAGCCCTTTCTACTCCTAGTAATGGCTTTTCACTGAGCATCTTGGGGGGGACTATTGGAATAGCACCTTAGTGTGACCTTATGTAATGCTTTGAAAGCCCTTCCTACTCTCTGTAATGGCTTTTCACTGAGCACCTTTGGGGGGGGGTGCTATTGGAATAGCACCTGAGTGTGACCTTATGTAATGCTTTGAAAGCCCTTCCTACTCTTTGTAATGGCTGTTCACTGAGCATGTTGGGGGGGACTATTAGAATAGCACCTGAGTGTGACCTTATGTAAAGCTTTGAAAGCCCTTCCTACTCTCAGTAATGGCTGTTCACTGGGCATCTTGGGAGGGGGCTATTGGAATAGCACCTGAGTGTGAACTTATATAATGCTTTGAAAGCCCTTCCTACTCTTTGTAATGGCTTTTCACTGAGCATCTTGGGGCGGACTATTGGAATAGCACCTGAGTGTCACTTTATGTAATGCTTTGAAAGCCCTTCCTACTTTTTGTAATGGCTTTTCGCTGAGAATCGTGGGGGGGGCCTATTGGAATAGCACCTGAGTGTGATCTTATGTAATGCTTTGAAAGCCCTTCCTACTCTCTGTAATGGCTTTTCACTGAGCATCTTTGGGGAGGCTATTGGAATTGCACCTGAGTGTGACCTTATGTAATGCTTTGAAACCCCTTCCTACTCTCAGTACTGGCTTTTCACTGAGCAGCTTGGGGGGGGACTATTGGAATAGCGCTTGAGTGTGACCTCATGTAATGCTTTGAAAGCCCATAGCCCATCCTACTCCCTGTAATGGCTTTTCATTGAGCATCTTGGGGGAGGGCCTATAGGAATAGCACCTGAGTGTGACATTATGTAATGCTTTGAAAGCCCTTCCTACTCTGAGTAATTGTTTTTCACTTCGCATCTTGGGGGGGGGGGCTATTGGAACAGCACCTGTGTGACCTTATGTAATGCTTTGAGAGCCCTTCCTACTCTCAGTAATGGCTTTTCACTGAGCATCTTGGGGGGGGGGGCTATTGGAACAGCACCTGAGTGTGACCTTATGTAGTGCTTTGAAAGCCCTTCCTACTCTCAGTAATGGCTGTTTACTGAGCATCTTGGGTGGGACTATTGGAATAGCACCTGAGTGTGACCTTATGTAATGCTTCGAAAGCCCTTCTTACTCTCAGTAATGGCTTAACACTGAGCAGCTTGGGGGGGGGGCTATTGGAATAGCACCTGAGTGTGAACTTATATAATGCTTTGAAAGCCCTTCCTACTCTTTGTAATGGCTTTTCACTGAGCATCTTGGGGCAGAATATTGGAATAGCACCTGAGTGTCACCTTATGTAATGCTTTGAAAGCCCTTCCTACTTTTTGTAATGGCTTTTCACTGAGAATCTTGGGGAGGGCCTATTGGAATAGCACCTGAGTGTGACCTTATGTAATGCTTTGAAAGCCCTTCCTACTCTATGTAATGGCTTTACAATGAGCATCTTGGGGGGGACTATTGGACCTGAGTGTGACCCTATGTAATGCTTTGAAAGCCCCTCCTACTCTCAGTAATGGCTTTTCACTGAGCATTTTGGGGGGGGGGGCTCTATTGGAATAGCACCTGAGAGTGACCTTATTTAATGCTTTGAAAGCCCTTCCTACTCTTTGTAATAAATTTTCCCTTAGCATCTTGTGGGGGCCTATTGGAATAGCACCTAAGTGTCACCTTATGTAATGCTTTGAAAGCCCTTCCTACTTTTTGTAATGACTGTTCACTGAGCATCTTGGGGGGGGGGCCATTGGAATAGCACCTGAGTGTGACCTTATGTAATGCTTTGAAAGCCCTTCATACTCTCTGTAATAACTTTTCACTGAGCATCTATGGGGGGGGGCTATTGGAATAGCACCTGATTGTGACCTTATGTAATGCTTTGAAAGCCCTTCCTACTCTCAGTAATGGCTTTTCACTGAGCATCTTGGGGGGGGGGCTATTGGAATAGACACAATGTGACCTAATGTAATGCTTTGAGAGCCCTTCCTACTTTCAGTAATGGCTTTTCACTGAGCATCTTGGGGGAGCCAATTTGAATAGCACCTGAGTGTGACCTTATGTAATGCTTTGAAAGCCCTTCCTACCCTTTGTAATGACTTTGCATTGATTATCCTAGGGGGGGGGCTTTTGGAATAGAGCTTGAGTGTCACCTTATGTAATGCTTTGAAAGCCCTTCCTAAACTATGTAATGTCTTTTACCTGAGCATATGAGGGGGGGCTATTTCAATAGCACCTGAGTGTGACCTTATGTAATGGTTTGAAAGCCCTTCCTACTCCTTCTAATGGCTTTTCATTGAGCATCTTGGGGGAGGGCCTATTGGAATAGCACCTGAGTGTGACCTTATGTAATGCTTTGAAAGCCCTTCCTACTCTCAGTAATAGCTTTTCACTGAGCATCTTGGGGGGGGGGGCTATTGGAATAGCACCTGAGTGTGACCTTATGTAATGCTTTGAAATCCCTTCCTACTCTCAGTAATGGCTTTTCACTGAGCATCTTTTGGGCGGACTATTGGAATAGCACCTGAGTGTGACCTTATATAATGCTTTGAAAGCCCTTCCTACTCTTTGTAATGGCTTTTCACTGGGCATATTGGAGGGGCCTACTGGAATAGCACGTGAGTTTCACCATATGTAATGCTTTGAAAGCCCTTTCTACTTTTTATAATGGCTTTTCACTGAGAATCTTGGGGGGGGGGCCTATTGGAATAGCACCTGAGTATGACCTTATGTAATGCTTTGAAAGCCCTTCCTACTCTCAGTAATAGCTTTTCACTGAGCATCTTGTGGGGAGCCTATTTGGAATAGCACCTGAGTGTGACCTTATGTAATGCTTTGAAAGCTCTTCCTACTCCCTGTAATGGCTTTTCATTGAGCATCTTGGGGGAGGGCCTATTGGAATAGCACCTGAATGTGACATTATGTAATGCTTTGAAAGCCCTTCCTACTCTCAGTAATTGTTTTTCACTTCGCATTTTGGGGGGGGGGGTCTATTGGAATAGCACCTGAGTGTGACCTTAGGTAATGCTTTGAAAGACCTTCCTACTCTCAGTTATGGCTTTTCACTGAGCATATTACGGGGGGGGGGCCCATTGGAATAGCACCTGAGTGTGACCTTATGTAATGCTTCTAAACCCCTTCCTACTCTCAGTAATGGCTTTTCACTGAGCATCTTGGAGGGGGGGCTATTGGAATAGAACCTGAATGTGACCTTATGTAATGCTTTGAAAGCCCTTCCTACTCTCAGTAATGGCTTTTCACTGAGCATCTTGGGGGGTCTATTGGAATAGCCCCTGAGTGTGACCTTATGTAACGCTTTGAAAGCGCTTCCTACTCTATGTAATGGCTTTTCAGTGAGCATCTTGGGGGGGGGGGGGGGTAATGAATAGTACCTGAGTGTGACCTTATGGAATGCTTTGAAAGCCCTTTCTACTCCTAGTAATGGCTTTTCACTGAGCATCTTGGGGGGGACTATTGGAATAGCACCTTAGTGTGACCTTATGTAATGCTTTGAAAGCCCTTCCTACTCTCTGTAATGGCTTTTCACTGAGCACCTTTGGGGGGGGGTGCTATTGGAATAGCACCTGAGTGTGACCTTATGTAATGCTTTGAAAGCCCTTCCTACTCTTTGTAATGGCTGTTCACTGAGCATGTTGGGGGGGACTATTAGAATAGCACCTGAGTGTGACCTTATGTAAAGCTTTGAAAGCCCTTCCTACTCTCAGTAATGGCTGTTCACTGGGCATCTTGGGAGGGGGCTATTGGAATAGCACCTGAGTGTGAACTTATATAATGCTTTGAAAGCCCTTCCTACTCTTTGTAATGGCTTTTCACTGAGCATCTTGGGGCGGACTATTGGAATAGCACCTGAGTGTCACTTTATGTAATGCTTTGAAAGCCCTTCCTACTTTTTGTAATGGCTTTTCGCTGAGAATCGTGGGGGGGGCCTATTGGAATAGCACCTGAGTGTGATCTTATGTAATGCTTTGAAAGCCCTTCCTACTCTCTGTAATGGCTTTTCACTGAGCATCTTTGGGGAGGCTATTGGAATTGCACCTGAGTGTGACCTTATGTAATGCTTTGAAACCCCTTCCTACTCTCAGTACTGGCTTTTCACTGAGCAGCTTGGGGGGGGGACTATTGGAATAGCGCTTGAGTGTGACCTCATGTAATGCTTTGAAAGCCCATAGCCCATCCTACTCCCTGTAATGGCTTTTCATTGAGCATCTTGGGGGAGGGCCTATAGGAATAGCACCTGAGTGTGACATTATGTAATGCTTTGAAAGCCCTTCCTACTCTGAGTAATTGTTTTTCACTTCGCATCTTGGGGGGGGGGGGGCTATTGGAACAGCACCTGTGTGACCTTATGTAATGCTTTGAGAGCCCTTCCTACTCTCAGTAATGGCTTTTCACTGAGCATCTTGGGGGGGGGGGGGGGGCTATTGGAACAGCACCTGAGTGTGACCTTATGTAGTGCTTTGAAAGCCCTTCCTACTCTCTGTAATGGCTTTTTACTGAGCATTTTGGGGGGGGACTTTTGGAATAGCACCTGAATGTGACCTTATGTAATGCTTTGAAAGCCCTTCCTACTCTCAGTAATGGCTTTACACTGAGCATCTTGGGGGGGGGGCTATTGGAATGGCACCTGAGTGTGATCTTATATGATGCTTTGAAAGCCCTTCCTACTCTTTGTAATAAATATGCACTTCGCATCTTGGGGGGGGGGCTATTGGAATAGCACTAGTGTGTGACCTTGTATAATGCTTTGAAAGCCCTTCCTACTCTTTGTAATGGCTTTTCACTGAGCATCTTGGAGGGGCCTACTGGAATAGCACCTGAGTTTCACCTTATGTAATGCTTTGAAAGGCCTTGCTACTCTCAGTAAAGGCTTTTTACTGAGCATCTTGGGGGGGAGCCTATTTGGAATAGCACCTGAGTGTGTCCTTATGTAATGCTTTGAAAGCCCTTCCTACTCCCTGTAATGGCTTTTCATTGAGCATCTTGGGGGAGGGCCTATTGGAATAGCACCTGAGTTTGACATTATGTAAAGCTTTGAAAGCCCTTCCTTCTCTCAGCTATGGCTTTTAACTGAACATATCACGGGGGGGGGCCCATTGGAATAGCACCTGAGTGTGACCTTATGTAATGCTTCGAAAGCCCTTCCTACTCTCAGTAAGGGCTTTTCACTGAGCATCTTGGGGGGTGGGTTATTGGAATATCACCCGAATGTGACCATATGTAATTCTTTGAAAGCCCTTCCTACTCTATGTAATGGTTTTTCAGTGAGCATATTGGGGGGGGGCTATTGAGTAGTACCTGAGTGTGACCTTATTTAATGCTTGGAAAGGCCTTCCTACTCTTTGTAATAAATTTTCACTGAGCATCTTGTGGGGGCCTATTGGAATAGCACCTGAGTGTCAGCTTATGTAATGCTTTGAAATCCCTTCCTACTCTTAGTAATGGCTTTTCACTGAGCATCTTTTGGGCGGACTATTGGAATAGCACTAGTGTGTGACCTTGTATAATGCTTTGAAAGCCCTTCCTACTCTTTGTAATGGCTTTTCACTGAGTATCTTGGAGGGGCCTACTGGAATAGCACCTGAGTTTCACTTTATGTAATACTTTGAAAGCCCTTCCTACTTTTTATAATGGCTTTTCATTGAGAATCTAGGGGGGGCCTATTGGAATAGCACCTGAGTATGACCTTATGTAATGCTTTGAAAGTCCTTCCTACTCTCAGTAATGGCTTTTCACTGAGCATCTTGGGGGGGGGAGCCTATTTGGAATAGCACCTCAGTGTGACCTTATGTAATGCTTTGAAAGCCCTTCCTACTCCCTGTAATGGCTTTTGCTTGAGCATCTTGGGGGAGGGCCTATTGGAATAGCACCTGAGTTTGACATTATGTAATGCTTTGAAAGCCCTTCCTACTCTCAGTTATGACTTTTCACTGAGCATATCACGGGGGGGGGCCATTAGAATAGCACCTGAGTGTGACCTTATGTAATGCTTCGAAAGCCCTTCCTACTTTCAGTAATGTCTTTTCACTGAGCATCTTGGGGGGGGGGCTATTGGAATATCACCTGAGTGTGACCTTATGTAATGCTTTGAAAGCCCTTTCAACTCTCAGTAATGGCTTTTCACTGAGCATCTTGGGGGGGACTTTTGGAATAGCAGCTGAGTGTGACCTTATTTAATGCTTTGAAAGCCCTTCCTACTCTTTGTAATAAATTTTCACTGAGCATCTTGTGGGGGCCTATTGGAATAGCACCTGATTGTGACCTTATGTAATGCTTTGAAAGCCCTTCCTACTCTCAGTAATGGCTTTTCACTGAGCATCTTGGGGGGGGGGCTATTGGAACAGCACCTTAATATGACCTTATGTAGTGCTTTGAAAGCCCTTCCTTCTATCTCTGTAATGGCTTTTCACTGAGCATCTTGGGGGGGGGGCTATTGGAAATTCACCTGAGTGTGACCTTACTTAATGCTTTGAAAGCCCTTCCTACTCTCAGTATTGGCTTTTCACTGAGTATCTTGGGAGGGACTATTGGAATAGCACCTGAGAGTGACCTTATGTAATGCTTTGAAAGCCCTTCCTACTCTCTCTGTAATGGCTTTTCATTGAGCATCTTGGGGGAGGGCCTATTGGAATAGCACCTGAGTGTGACCTTATGTAATGCTTGGAAAGCCCTTCCTACTCTTTGTAACGGCTTTTCATTGAGCATCTTGGAGGGGGGGCCTATTGGAATTATACCTGAGTGTGACCTTATGTAATTCTTTGCAGCCCTTCCTACTCTCAGTTATGGCTTTTCACTGAGTATCTTGGGTGGGGGGGGTGATTGGAATAGCACCTGAATGTGACCTTATGTAATGCTTTGAAAGCCCTTCCTACTCTCAGTCATGGCTTTACACTGAGCATCTTGGGGGGGGGGCTATTGGAATAGCACCTGAGTGTGATCTTATATGATGCTTTGAAAGCCCTTCCTACTCTTTGTAATAAATTTGCACTGAGCATCTTGGGGGGGCCTATTGGAATAACACCTGAGTGTCCCCTTATGTAATGCTTTGAAAGCCCTTCCTACTTTTTGTAATGGCTTTTCACAGAGAATCTTGAGCGGGGCCTATTGGAATGGCACCTGTGTATGACCTTATGTAATGCTTTGAAAGCCCTTCCTACTCCTTGTAATAAATTTTCACTGAGCATCTTGTGGGGGCCTATTGGAATGGCACCTGAGTGTCACCTTATTTAATGCTTTGAAAGCCCTTCCTACTTTTTGTAATGGCTGTTCACTGAAAATCTTGGGGGGGTCCTATTGGAATAGCACCTGAGTGGGAACTTATGTAATGCTTTGAAAGCCCTTCCTACTCTCAGTAATGGCTTTTCATTGAGCATCTTGGGGGGGGGGGCTATTGGAATAGATCCTAGGTGTGCACTTATATAATGCTTTGAAAGCACTTCCTACTTTTTGTAATGGATTTTCACTGAGCATCTTTGGGGAGGCTATTGGAATAGCACCTGAGTGTGACCTTATGTAATGCTTTGAAAGCCCTTCCTACTCTCAGTACTGGCTTTTCACTGAGCATCTTGGGGGTGACTATTGTAATAGCACCTGAGTGTGACCTTATGTAGTGCTTTGAAAGCCCTTCCTACTCTCTGTAATGGCTTTTCACTGAGCATCTTGGGGGGGGGGACTATTGGAATAGCACCTGAATGTGACCTTATGTAATGCTTTGAAAGGCCTTCCTACCCTCAGTAATAGCATTACACTGGGCATCTTGGGGGAGGCTATTGGAACAGCACCTTAATGTGGCTTTATGTAATGCTTTGAAAGCCCTTCCTACTCTCAGTAATGGCTTTTCACTGAGCATCTTGGGGGGGGGGGCTATTAGAATAGCACCTGAGTGTGACCTTACTTAATGCTTTGAAAGCCCTTCCTACTCTCAGTATTGGCTTTTCACTGAGTATCTTGGGGGGGACTATTGGAATAGAACCTGAGTGTGACCTTATGTAATGCTTTGAAAGCCCTTCCTACTCTCTCTGTAATGGCTTTTCATTGAGCATCTTGGGGGAGGGCCTATTGGAATAGCACCTGAGTGTGACCTTATGTAATGCTTTGAAAGCCCTTCCTACTCTCAGTAATGGCTTTTCACTGAGTATCTTCGGGGGGGGTGGCTATTGGAATAGCACCTAAGTGTGACCTTATATAATGCTTTGAAAGCCCTTCCTACTCTTTGTAATAAATTTTCACTGAGCATCTTGTGGGGGCCCATTGGAATAGCACCTGAGTGTCACCTTATGTAATGCTTTGAAAGCCCTTCCTACTTTTTGTAATGGCTGTTCACTGAGAATCTTGGGGGGGGGGGCTATTGGAATAGCACCTGTGTGTGACCTTATTTAATGCTTAGAAAGCCCTTCATAATCTCTGTAATGGCTTTTCACTGAGAATCTTGGGGGGGGGGGCTATTGGACTAGCACCTGAGTGTGACCTTATGTAATGCTTTGAAAGCCCTTCCTACTCTCTATAAGGGCTTTTCACTGAGCATCTTGGGGGGGGGGGCTATTGGAATAGCACCTGAGTGTGACCTTACTTAATGCTTTGAAAGCCCTTCCTACTCTCAGTAATGGCTTTTCACTGAGCATCTTGGGGGGGGATTATTGGAATAGTACCTGAGTGTGACCTTATGTAATGCTTTGAAAGCCCTTCCTACTCTCAGTAATGGGTTTTCACTGAGCATCTTGGGGGGGGGGCTATTGGAATAGCACCTGAGTGTGACCTTACTTAATGCTTTGAAAGCCCTTCCTACTCTTTGTAATAAATTATCACTGAGCATCTTCTGGGGGCCTCTAGGATTAGCACCTGAGTGTGACCTTATGTAATGCTTTGAAAGCCCTTCCTACTGTTTGTAATGGCTTTTCATTGAGCATCTTGGGGAGGGGTTTCCTATTGGAATTATACCTGAGTGTGACCTTATGTAATTCTTTGAAAGCCCTTCCTGCTCTCAGTTATGGCTTTTCACTGAGCATCTTGGGGGGGGGGCCTATTGGAGTAGCACCTGAGTGTGACCTTATGTAATGCTTTGAAAGCACTTCCTACTCTCTGTATTGGCTTTTCACTGAGCATCTGGGTGGGGGGGGACTATTGGAATAGCACCTGAGTGTGACCTTATGTAATGCTTTGAAAGCCCTTCCTACTCTCAGTAATGGCTTTTCACTGAGAATCTTTGGGGGGGGGGCTATTGGAATAGCACCTTAGTGTGACCTTATATAATGCTTTGAAAGCCCTTCCTACTCTTTGTAATGGCTTTTCACTGAGCATCTTGGGGGTACTATTGGAATAACTCCTGAGTGTCACCTTATGTTTTGCTTTGAAAGCCCTTCCTACTTTTTGTAATGTCTTTTCACTGAGAATCTTGGGGGGGGGCCTATTGGAATGGCTTCTCAGTATGACCTTATGTAATGCTTTGAAATCCCGTCCTACTCTCAGTAATGGCTTTTCACTGAGCATCTTGGGGGGGGGGGAGCCTATTGGAATAGCACCTGAGTGTGACCTTATGTAATGCTTTGAAAGCCCTTCCTACTCTTTGTAATGACTTTTCATTGACTATCTTGGGAGGGGTGGCATTGGAATAGAGCTTGAGTGTCACCTTATGTAATGCTTTGAAAGCCCTTCCTACTCTCAGTAATGGCTTTTCACTGACCATCTTGGTGGGGACTATTAAAATAGCACCTGAATATGACGTTATGTAATGCTTTGAATGCCCTTCCTACTCTCAGTATTGGCATTTCACTGAGCATATTGGGGGGGGGGGGCTTATTGGAATAGCACCTGAGTGTGACCTTATATAATGCTTTGAAAGCCCTTCCTACTCTTTGTAATGGCTTTTCACCGAGCATCTTGGGGGGGGGGGCTATTGAAATAGCACCTGAGTGTCACCTTATGTAATGCTTTGAAAGCCCTTCCTACTTTTTGTAATGGCTTTTCACTGAGAATCTTGGGGGGGTCCTATTGGAATAGCACCTGAGTGTGACCTTATGTAATGCTTTGAAAGCCCTTCCTACTCTCTGTAATGGCTTTTCACTGAGCATCTTGGGGGGGGGGGGCTATTGGAATAGCACCTGAGTGTGACCTTACTTAATGCTTTGAAAGCCCTTCCTACTCTCAGTATTGGCTTTTCACTGAGTATATTGGGGGGGACTATTGGAATAGCACCTGAGTGTGACCTTATGTAATGCTTGAAAGACCTTCCTACTCTTTGTAATGACTCTTCATTGAATATCTTGGGAGGGGGGCTATTGGAATACCACCTTTGTGACCTTATGTAATGCTTTGAAAGCCCTTCCTACTCTCAGTAATGGCTTTTCACTGAGCATCTTCGGGGGGGGGGGGTGGCTATTGGAATAGCACTTGAGTGTGACCTTATATAATGCTTTGAAAGCCCTTTCTTTTCTTTGTAATAAATGTTCACTGAGCATCTTGTGGGGGCCTATTGGAATAGCACCTGAGTGTCACCTTATGTAATGCTTTGAAAGCCCCTCCTACTTTTTGTAATGGCTGTTCACTGAGAATCTTGGGGGGGGGCTGTTGGAATAGCACCTGTGTGTGACCTTATTTAATGCTTAGAAAGCCCTTCATAATCTCTGTAATGGCTTTTCACTGAGTATCTTGGGGGGGGCTATTGGACTAGCACCTGAGAGTGACCTTATGTAATGCTTTGAAAGCCCTTCCTACTCTCTGTAATGGCTTTTCACTAAGCATCTTGGGGGGGGGGGCTATTGGAATAGCACCTGAGTGTGACCTTACTTAATGCTTTGAAAGCCCTTCCTACTCTCAGTAATTGCTTTTCACTGAGCATCTTGGGGGGGGATTATTGGAATAGTACCTGAGTGTGACCTTACTTAATGCTTTGAAAGCCCTTCCTACTCTTTGTAATAAATTTTCACAGAGCATCTTCTGGTGGTCTCTTGGATTAGCACCTGAGTGTGACCTTATGTAATGCTTTGAAAGCCCTTCCTTCTGTTTGTAATGGCTTTTCATTGAGCATCTTGGGGAGGGGGTTCCTATTGGAATATACCTGAGTGTGACCTTATGTAATTCTTTGAAAGCCCTTCCTGCTCTCAGTTATGGCTTTTCACTGAGCATCTTGGGGGGGGGGCTTATTGGAGTAGCACCTGAGTGTGACCTTATGTAATGCTTTGAAAGCCCTTCCTACTCTCAGTATTGACTTTTCACTGAGCATCTTGGGGGGACTATTGGAATAGCACCTGAGTGTGACCTTATGTAATGCTTTGAAAGCCCTTCCTACTCTCAGTAATGGCTTTTCACTGAGAATCTTTGGGGTGGGGGCTATTGGAATAGCACCTTAGTGTGACCTTATATAATGCTTTGAAAGCCCTTCCTACTCTTTGTAATGGATTTTCACTGAGCATCTTGGGGGTACTATTGGAATAACACCTGAGTGTCACCTTATGTTTTGCTTTGAAAGCCCTGCCTACTTTTTGTAATGGCTTTTCACTGAGAATCTTGGGGGTGGGGGCCCTATTGGAATGGCTTCTGAGTATGACCTTATGTAATGCTTTGAAAGCCCTTCCTACTCTCAGTAATGGCTTTTCACTGAGCATCTTGGGGGGGACTATTAAAATAGTACCTGAGTATGACGTTATGTAATGCTTTGAAAGCCCTTCCTAATCTCAGTATTGGCATTTCACTGAGCATATTGGGGGGGGGGGCTTATTGGAATAGCACCTGAGTGTGACCTTATATAATGCTTTGAAAGCCCTTCCTACTCTTTGTAATGGCTTTTCACTGAGCATCTTGGGGGGGGGGCTATTGGAATAGCACCTGAGTGTCACCTTATGTAATGCTTTGAAAGCCCTTCCTACTTTTTGTAATGGCTTTTCACTGAGAATCTTGGGGGGGTCCTATTGGAATAGCACCTGAGTGTGACCTTATGTAATGCTTTGAAAGCCCTTCCTACTCTCTGTAATGGCTTTTCACTGAGCATCTTGGGGGGGGGGGCTATTGGAATAGCACCTGAGTGTGACCTTATGTAATGCTTTGAAAGCCCTTCCTATTCTCAGTAATGGCTTTTTACTGAGCATCTTGCGGGGGACTATTGGAATAACACTTGAGTGTGACCTTATGTAATGCTTTGAAAATACTTCCTACTCTTTGTAATGGCTTTTCACTGAGCATTTTGGGGGGGGCCTATTGGAATAGCACCTGAGTGTCACCTTATGTAATGCTTTGAAAGCCCTTCCTACTCTTTGTAATGACTTTTCATTAAATATCTTGGGGGGGGGGCTATTGGGATAGCACCTGTGTTTAGCCTTATGTAATGCTTTGAAAGCCCTTCCTACTCTTTGTAATGGCTTTTAACTGAGCATCCTAGGGGGGGGCTATTGGAATAGCACCTGAGTGTTACATTATGTAATGCTTTGAAAGCCCTTCCTACTCTCTGTAATGGCTTTTCACTGAGCATCTTGGGGGGGGGCTATTGGAATGGCACCTGAGTATGACCTTATGTAATGCTTTGAAATACCTTCCTACTCTCAGTAATGGCTTTTCACTGAGCATCTTGGAGGGGACTATTGGAATAGCACCTGAGTATGACCTTATGTAATGCTTTGAAAGCCCTTCCTACTCTCAGTAATGGCTTTTCTTTAGGCATCTTGGGGGGAGGCTATTGGAATAGCACCTGAGTGTGACCTTATACGAGGGCCGTTCAGAAAGTAGCCTCCGATCGGTCACAGTGCGGGTAGTGGGGGGAGTAGCGACGCCACCTGTGCATTCGCGCACTCAGCAGGTCAGTCGGCATCAAGCCGTGGTCGAGTGAAAGTCGTACCTGCGCTAGTTTAGTGTTTGTGGCCGTTTGAAATGTGTACTGCAATAGAAAACTCCGCCAAATGTGAAGTGCGTGCTGTTATAAGGTTTTTTACAGCCAAAGGATATTCTGCAGCAGCTATTCATCGTGAGCTTTTTGCCGTGTACGGACCAAGAGCTATGAGTGAAGGAGTGGTCCGTGAATGGGTACGTTTATTTATAAGTGGACGAGAAAACGTTCATGATGAAGAGAGGAGTGGTAGACCATCATTGGTCACGGACGAACTCGTTCAGACAGTTGATGCAAAAGTTCGTGAAAACCGACGTTTCACAATGTAGGAGTTGTCTACTGATTTTCCACAGATTTCTAAGACTCTCTTGTACGAGATAGTGACAGCAAGATTGGGTTACCGTAAGTTCTGTGCACGATGGGTGCCCAAAATTCTTACCGACCACCACAAAACTCTAAGAATGGCCTCTGCATTAGACTTTCTGTCAAGTTATGAGGCCGAAGGTGAACCATTGTTAAACAGAATCGTGACCGGGGACGAAACCTGGATTAAGTACGTGAACCCTGAGGCAAAAGAACAATCAAAGATGTGGGCACATTCAAATTCGCCTACCAAACCAATAAAAGCCCGGCATGATTTTTCTGCCTGAAAATTGATGGCAACGGTGTTTTGGGATGCAAAATGGGTTTTGTTGGTTGAATTAATGGAACGTGGGACGACCATTAATCAAGACGTGTACTGTGAAACACTAAAACAATTACGACGGGCTATACAGAACAAACGCCGTAGTATGCTGACTTCCGGTATCGTTTTTTTCACGATAACGCCCGTCCTCACTCTGCTCGCAGAACAACAGCCCTTCTTGAGTCCTTCAAGTGGGACGTTGTCAACCATCCACCTTACAGCTCAGATCTGGCGCCAAGCGATTATCACCTCTTCATACATATGAAGAAATGGCTCGGGTCCCAGCGGTTTGATGACGACGAAGAGCTCAAAGATGCGGTCACAGGCTGGCTCCAGGCACAAGCGGGTGATTTTTATGCAGAAGGAATTTCAAAGCTTGTGAACAGATACGATAAGTGCCTCAATCGTTATGGAAATTATGTAGAAAAATAGTGCAAAGATGTAGTTGTAAGATGTATATATTAAAATATTTTTATTTAACTTGGTGAATTTCTTGCAATCAACCGGAGGCTACTTTCTGAACGGCCCTCGTATAATGCTTAGAAAGCCCTTCCTACTCTTTGTAATGGCTTTTTACTCAACATCTTGGGGGTGGGGCTATTGGAATAGCACCTGAGTGTGACCTTATGTAATGCTTTGAAACCCCTTCCTACTCTCTGTATTGGCTTTTCACTGAGCATCTTGGGGGGGACTATTGGAATAGCACCTGAGTGTGACCTTATATAATGCTTTGAAAGCCCTTCCTACTCTTTGTAATGGCTTTTCACTGAGAATCTTGGGGGTACTATTGGAATAACACCTGAGTGTCACCTTATGTAATGCTTTGAAAGCCCTTCCTACTTTTTGTAATGGCTTTTCACTGAGAATCTTGGCCTATTGGAATGGCTTCTGAGTATGACCTTATGTAATGCTTTGAAATCCCGTCCTACTCTCAGTAATGGCTTTTCACTGAGCACCTTGGGGGGGTGCCTAATGGAATAGCACCTGAGTGTGACCTTATGTAATGCTTTGAAAGCCCTTCCTACTCTTTGTAATGACTTTTCATTGAATATCTTGGGGGGGGGGGGCCATTGGAATAGAGCTTGAGTGTCACCTTATGTAATGCTTTGAAAGCCCTTCCTACTCTCAGTAATGGCTTTTCACTGAGCATCTTGGGGGGAACTATTGGAATAGCACCTGTGTATGACCTTATGTAATGCTTTGAAAGCCCTTCCTATTCTCAGTATTGGCTTTTCACTGAGCATCTTGGGGGGGGGGTATTGGAATAGCACCTGAGTGTGACCTTATATAATGCTTTGAAAGCCCTTCCTACTCTTTGTAATGGCTTTTCACTGAGCATCTTGGGGGGGGGGGGTCTATTGGAATAGCACCTGAGTGTCACCTTATGTAATGCTTTGAAAGCCCTTCCTACTTTTTGTAATGGCTTTTCACTGAGAATCTTGGGGGGGTCCTATTGGAATAGCACCTGAGTGTGACCTTATGTAATGCTTTGAAAGCCCTTCCTATTCTCAGTATTGGCTTTTCACTGAGCATCTTGGGGGGGGGGTATTGGAATAGCACCTGAGTGTGACCTTATATAATGCTTTGAAAGCCCTTCCTACTCTTTGTAATGGCTTTTCACTGAGCATCTTGGGGGGGGGGGTCTATTGGAATAGCACCTGAGTGTCACCTTATGTAATGCTTTGAAAGCCCTTCCTACTTTTTGTAATGGCTTTTCACTGAGAATCTTGGGGGGGTCCTATTGGAATAGCACCTGAGTGTGACCTTATGTAATGCTTTGAAAGCCCTTCCTACTCTCTATAATGGCTTTTCACTGAGCATCTTGGGGGGGGGGGAGGGCTATTGGAATAGCACCTGAGTGTGACCTTATGTAATGCTTTGAAAGCCCTTCCTATTCTCAGTAATGGCTTTTCACTGAGCATCTTGGGGGGGACTATTGGAATAGCACTTGAGTGTGACCTTATGTAATGCTTTGAAAATACTTCCTACTCTTTGTAATGGCTTTTCACTGAGCATTTTGGGGGGGCCTATTGGAATAGCACCTGACTGTCACCTTATGTAATGCTTTGAAAGCCCATCCTACTCTTTGTAATGACTTTTCATTAAATATCTTGGGGGGGGGCTATTGGGATAGCACCTGAGTGTGACCTTAGGTAATGGTTTGAAAGCCCTTCCTACTCCTTGTAATGGTTTTAAACTGAAGCATCTTGGGAGGGGGGCTATTGGAATAGCACCTGAGTGTGACCTTATGTAATGCTTTGAGGGCCCTTTCTACTCTCTGTAATGGCTTTTCATAGAGCATCTTGGGGGAGGGCCTATTTGAATAGCACCTGAGAGTGCCATTATGTAATGCTTTGAAAGCCCTTCCATCTCTCAGTAATGGTTTTTCACTGAGCATCTTGTGGGGGGGGCTATTGGAATAGGACCTGAGTGTGACCTTATGTAATGCTTTGAAAGCCCTTCATACTCTCAGTTATGGCTTTTCATTGAGCATATTAGGGGGGGTGCCCATTGGAATAGCACCTGAGTGTGACATTATGTAATGCTTTGAAAGCCCTTCCTACTCTATGTAATGGCTTTTCAGTGAGCATCTTGGAGGGGGGGGGCTATTGAATAGTACCTGAGTGTGACCTTATGTAATGCTTTGAAAGCCGTTCCTACTCTCAGAAATGGCTTTTCACTGAGCATCTTGGGGGAGGGGCTATTGGAATAGCACCTGAGTGTGACTTTATGTAATGCTTTGAAAGCCCATCCTACTCACAGTAATGGCTTTTCACAGAGCATCTTGGGGGGGGGCTATTGAAATAGCACCTGAGTGTGACCTTATGTAGTGCTTTGAAAGCCCTTCCTGCTCTCTGTAATGGCTTTTCACTGAGCATATTGGGGGGGGGTCTATTGGAATAGCACCTGAGTGTGACCTTACTTAGTGCTTTGAAAGCCCTTCCTACTCTCAGTAATGGCTTTTCACTGAGCATCTTGGGGGGTCTATTGGAATAGCACCTGTGTGACCTTACTTAGTGCTTTGTAAGCCCTTCCTACTCTCAGTAATGGCTTTTCACTGAGCATCTTGGGGGGGCTATTGGAATAGCACCTGAGTGTGACCTTATATATTGCTTTGAACGCCCTTCCTACTCTCAATTATGGCTTTTCACTGAGCATATAAGGGATGGCCCATTGGAATAGCACCTGAGGGTGACATTATGTAATGCTTTGAAAACCCTTCCTACTCTATGTAATGGCTTTTCAGTAAGCATCTTGGGGGGGCTATTGGAATACCACCTGAGTGTGACCTTATGTAATGCTTTGAAAGCCCTTCCCACTCTATGTAATGGCTTTTCAGTGAGCATCTTGGGGGGGGGGGGCTATTGAATAGTACCTGAGTGTGACCTTATGTAATGCTTTGAAAGCCCTTCCTACCCTCAGTAATGGCTTTTCACTGAGCATCTTGGGGGGGGGGCTATTGGAATAGCACCTGAGTGTGACCTTATATATTGCTTTGAACGCCCTTCCTACTCTCAATTATGGCTTTTCACTGAGCATATAAGGGGTGGCCCATTGGAATAGCACCTGAGGGTGACATTATGTAATGCTTTGAGAACCCTTCCTACTCTATGTAATGGCTTTTCAGTAAGCATCTTGGGGGGGCTATTGGAATACCACCTGAGTGTGACCTTATGTAATGCTTTGAAAGCCCTTCCCACTCTATGTAATGGCTTTTCAGTGAGCATCTTGGGGGGGGGGGCTATTGAATAGTACCTGAGTGTGACCTTATGTAATGCTTTGAAAGCCCTTCCTACTCTCAGTAATGGCTTTTCACTGAGCATCTTGGGGGGGGGGCTATAGGAATAGCACCTGAGTGAGACCTTAGGTAAGGTTTTGAAAGCCCTTCATACTCTCTGTAATGGCTTTTCACTGAGCATCTTGGGGGGGGGGCTATTGGAATAGCACCTGAGTGTGACCTTATGTAATGCTTTGAAAGCCCTTCCTACTCTCAGTAATGGCTTTTCACTGAGCATCTTGGGGGGGGGCTATTGGAATTGCACCTGAGTTTGACCTTATGTAGTGCTTTGAAAGCCCTTCCTACTCTCTGTAATGGCTTTTCACTGAGCATCTTGGGGGGGGGGGGCTAATGGAATAGCACCTGAGTGTGACCTTACTTAATGCTTTAAAAGCCCTTCCTACTCTCAGTAATGGCTTTTCACTGAGCATCTTGGGGGGGCGGCCTATTGGAATAGCACCTGAGTATGACCTTATGTAATGCTTTGAAAGCCCTTCCTACTCTCAGTAATGGCTTTTCATTGAGCATCTTGTGGGGAGCCTATTGGAATAGCACCTGAGTGTGACCTTATGTAATGCTTTGAAAGCCCTTCCTACTCTCTGTAATAGCTTTTCACTGAGCATCTTGGGGGGGGGCTATTGGAATAGCACCTGAGTGTGACCTTACTTAATGCTTTGAAAGCCCTTCCTACTCTCAGTATTGGCTTTTCACTGAGTATATTGGGGGGGACTATTGGAATAGCACCTGAGTGTGACTTTATGTAATGCTTTGAAAGCCCTTCCTACTCTCTCTGTAATGGCTTTTCATTGAGCATCTTGGGGGAGGGCCTATAGGAATAGCACCTGAGTGTGACCTTATGTAATGCTTTCAAAGCCCTTCCTACTCTTTGTAACGGCTTTTCATTGAGCATCTTGGGGGGGGGGCCTATTGGAATTATACCTGAGTGTGACCTTATGTAATTCTTTGAAAGCCCTTCCTACTCTCAGTTATGGCTTTTCACTGTGCATCTTGGGTGGGGAGGCGGCTATTGGAATAGCACCTGTGTGTGACCTTATGTAATGCTTTGAAAGCCCTTCCTACTCTTAGTAATGGTTTTTCACTGAGAATCTTGGGGGGGACTATTGGAATAGCACCTGAGTGTGACCTTATGTAATGCTTTGAAAGCCCTTCCTACTCTCTGTAATGGTTTTTCACTGACCATCCTGAGGGGGGGCTATTGGAATAGCACCTGAGTGTCACCTTATATAATGCTTTGAAAGCCCTTTCTACTCTTTGTAATGGCTTTTCACTGAGCATCTTGGGGGGGCCTATTGGAATAACACCTGAGTGTCACCTTATGTAATGCTTTGAAAGCCCTTCCTACTTTTTGTAATGTCTTTTCACTGAGAATCTTGAGCGGGGCCTATTGGAATGGCACCTGAGTATGACCTTATGTAATGCTTTCAAAGCCCTTCCTACTCTTTGTAATAAATGTTCACTGAGCATCTTGTGGGGGCCTATGGGAATGGCACCTGAGTGTCACCTTATTTAATGCTTTGAAAGCCCTTCCTACTTTTTGTAATGGCTGTTCACTAAAAATCTTGGGGGGGTCCTATTGCAATAGCACCTGAGTGGGAACTTATGTAATGCTTTGAAAGCCCTTACTACTTTCAGTAATGGCTTTTCACTGTGCATCTTGGGTGGGGAGGCGGCTATTGGAATATCACCTGAGTGTGACCTTATGTAATGCTTTGAAAGCCCTTTCAACTCTCAGTAATGGCTTTTCACTGAGCATCTTGGGGGGGACTTTTGGAATAGCAGCTGAGTGTGACCTTATTTAATGCTTTGAAAGCCCTTCCTACTCTCAGTAATGGCTTTTCACTGAGCATCTTGGGGGGGGGGGCTATTGGAACAGCACCTTAATATGACCTTATGTAGTGCTTTGAAAGCCCTTCCTTCTATCTCTGTAATGGCTTTTCACTGAGCATCTTGGGGGGGGCTATTGGAAATTCACCTGAGTGTGACCTTACTTAATGCTTTGAAAGCCCTTCCTACTCTCAGTATTGGCTTTTCACTGAGTATCTTGGGAGGGACTATTGGAATAGCACCTGAGAGTGACCTTATGTAATGCTTTGAAAGCCCTTCCTACTCTCTCTGTAATGGCTTTTCATTGAGCATCTTGGGGGAGGGCCTATTGGAATAGCACCTGAGTGTGACCTTATGTAATGCTTGGAAAGCCCTTCCTACTCTTTGTAACGGCTTTTCATTGAGCATCTTGGAGGGGGGGCCTATTGGAATTATACCTGAGTGTGACCTTATGTAATTCTTTGCAGCCCTTCCTACTCTCAGTTATGGCTTTTCACTGAGTATCTTGGGTGGGGGGGGTGATTGGAATAGCACCTGAATGTGACCTTATGTAATGCTTTGAAAGCCCTTCCTACTCTCAGTCATGGCTTTACACTGAGCATCTTGGGGGGGGGGGGGCTATTGGAATAGCACCTGAGTGTGATCTTATATGATGCTTTGAAAGCCCTTCCTACTCTTTGTAATAAATTTGCCCTGAGCATCTTGGGGGGGCCTATTGGAATAACACCTGAGTGTCCCCTTATGTAATGCTTTGAAAGCCCTTCCTACTTTTTGTAATGGCTTTTCACAGAGAATCTTGAGCGGGGCCTATTGGAATGGCACCTGTGTATGACCGTATGTAATGCTTTGAAAGCCCTTCCTACTCCTTGTAATAAATTTTCACTGAGCATCTTGTGGGGGCCTATTGGAATGGCACCTGAGTGTCACCTTATTTAATGCTTTGAAAGCCCTTCCTACTTTTTGTAATGGCTGTTCACTGAAAATCTTGGGGGGGTCCTATTGGAATAGCACCTGAGTGGGAACTTATGTAATGCTTTGAAAGCCCTTCCTACTCTCAGTAATGGCTTTTCATTGAGCATCTTGGGGGGGGGGGGCTATTGGAATAGATCCTAGGTGTGCACTTATATAATGCTTTGAAAGCACTTCCTACTTTTTGTAATGGATTTTCACTGAGCATCTTTGGGGAGGCTATTGGAATAGCACCTGAGTGTGACCTTATGTAATGCTTTGAAAGCCCTTCCTACTCTCAGTACTGGCTTTTCACTGAGCATCTTGGGGGTGACTATTGGAATAGCACCTGAGTGTGACCTTATGTAGTGCTTTGAAAGCCCTTCCTACTCTCTGTAATGGCTTTTCACTGAGCATCTTGGGGGGGGGGGACTATTGGAATAGCACCTGAATGTGACCTTATGTAATGCTTTGAAAGGCCTTCCTACCCTCAGTAATAGCATTACACTGGGCATCTTGGGGGAGGCTATTGGAACAGCACCTTAATGTGGCTTTATGTAATGCTTTGAAAGCCCCTCCTACTCTCAGTAATGGCTTTTCACTGAGCATCTTGGGGGGGGGCTATTAGAATAGCACCTGAGTGTGACCTTACTTAATGCTTTGAAAGCCCTTCCTACTCTCAGTATTGGCTTTTCACTGAGTATCTTGGGGGGGACTATTGGAATAGCACCTGAGTGTGACCTTATGTAATGCTTTGAAAGCCCTTCCTACTCTCTCTGTAATGGCTTTTCATTGAGCATCTTGGGGGAGGGCCTATTGGAATAGCACCTGAGTGTGACCTTATGTAATGCTTTGAAAGCCCTTCCTACTCTCAGTAATGGCTTTTCACTGAGTATCTTCGGGGGGGGTGGCTATTGGAATAGCACCTAAGTGTGACCTTATATAATGCTTTGAAAGCCCTTCCTACTCTTTGTAATAAATTTTCACTGAGCATCTTGTGGGGGCCCATTGGAATAGCACCTGAGTGTCACCTTATGTAATGCTTTGAAAGCCCTTCCTACTTTTTGTAATGGCTGTTCACTGAGAATCTTGGGGGGGGGCTATTAGAATAGCACCTGTGTGTGACCTTATTTAATGCTTAGAAAGCCCTTCATAATCTCTGTAATGGCTTTTTCACTGAGAATCTTGGGGGGGGGGCTATTGGACTAGCACCTGAGTGTGACCTTATGTAATGCTTTGAAAGCCCTTCCTACTCTCTATAAGGGCTTTTCACTGAGCATCTTGGGGGGGGGGCTATTGGAATAGCACCTGAGTGTGACCTTACTTAATGCTTTGAAAGCCCTTCCTACTCTCAGTAATGGCTTTTCACTGAGCATCTTGGGGGGGGATTATTGGAATAGTACCTGAGTGTGACCTTATGTAATGCTTTGAAAGCCCTTCCTACTCTCAGTAATGGGTTTTCACTGAGCATCTTGGGGGGGGGCTATTGGAATAGCACCTGAGTGTGACCTTACTTAATGCTTTGAAAGCCCTTCCTACTCTTTGTAATAAATTATCACTGAGCATCTTCTGGGGGCCTCTAGGATTAGCACCTGAGTGTGACCTTATGTAATGCTTTGAAAGCCCTTCCTACTGTTTGTAATGGCTTTTCATTGAGCATCTTGGGGAGGGGTTTCCTATTGGAATTATACCTGAGTGTGACCTTATGTAATTCTTTGAAAGCCCTTCCTGCTCTCAGTTATGGCTTTTCACTGAGCATCTTGGGGGGGGGGGCCTATTGGAGTAGCACCTGAGTGTGACCTTATGTAATGCTTTGAAAGCACTTCCTACTCTCTGTATTGGCTTTTCACTGAGCATCTGGGTGGGGGGGGACTATTGGAATAGCACCTGAGTGTGACCTTATGTAATGCTTTGAAAGCCCTTCCTACTCTCAGTAATGGCTTTTCACTGAGAATCTTTGGGGGGGGGGCTATTGGAATAGCACCTTAGTGTGACCTTATATAATGCTTTGAAAGCCCTTCCTACTCTTTGTAATGGCTTTTCACTGAGCATCTTGGGGGTACTATTGGAATAACTCCTGAGTGTCACCTTATGTTTTGCTTTGAAAGCCCTTCCTACTTTTTGTAATGTCTTTTCACTGAGAATCTTGGGGGGGGGGGCCTATTGGAATGGCTTCTCAGTATGACCTTATGTAATGCTTTGAAATCCCGTCCTACTCTCAGTAATGGCTTTTCACTGAGCATCTTGGGGGGGGGGGAGCCTATTGGAATAGCACCTGAGTGTGACCTTATGTAATGCTTTGAAAGCCCTTCCTACTCTTTGTAATGACTTTTCATTGACTATCTTGGGAGGGGTGGCATTGGAATAGAGCTTGAGTGTCACCTTATGTAATGCTTTGAAAGCCCTTCCTACTCTCAGTAATGGCTTTTCACTGACCATCTTGGTGGGGACTATTAAAATAGCACCTGAATATGACGTTATGTAATGCTTTGAATGCCCTTCCTACTCTCAGTATTGGCATTTCACTGAGCATATTGGGGGGGGGGCTTATTGGAATAGCACCTGAGTGTGACCTTATATAATGCTTTGAAAGCCCTTCCTACTCTTTGTAATGGCTTTTCACCGAGCATCTTGGGGGGGGGGGGCTATTGGAATAGCACCTGAGTGTCACCTTATGTAATGCTTTGAAAGCCCTTCCTACTTTTTGTAATGGCTTTTCACTGAGAATCTTGGGGGGGTCCTATTGGAATAGCACCTGAGTGTGACCTTATGTAATGCTTTGAAAGCCCTTCCTACTCTCTGTAATGGCTTTTCACTGAGCATCTTGGGGGGGGGGGCTATTGGAATAGCACCTGAGTGTGACCTTACTTAATGCTTTGAAAGCCCTTCCTACTCTCAGTATTGGCTTTTCACTGAGTATATTGGGGGGGACTATTGGAATAGCACCTGAGTGTGACCTTATGTAATGCTTGAAAGACCTTCCTACTCTTTGTAATGACTCTTCATTGAATATCTTGGGAGGGGGGCTATTGGAATACCACCTTTGTGACCTTATGTAATGCTTTGAAAGCCCTTCCTACTCTCAGTAATGGCTTTTCACTGAGCATCTTCGGGGGGGGGGTGGCTATTGGAATAGCACTTGAGTGTGACCTTATATAATGCTTTGAAAGCCCTTTCTTTTCTTTGTAATAAATGTTCACTGAGCATCTTGTGGGGGCCTATTGGAATAGCACCTGAGTGTCACCTTATGTAATGCTTTGAAAGCCCCTCCTACTTTTTGTAATGGCTGTTCACTGAGAATCTTGGGGGGGGGGCTGTTGGAATAGCACCTGTGTGTGACCTTATTTAATGCTTAGAAAGCCCTTCATAATCTCTGTAATGGCTTTTCACTGAGTATCTTGGGGGGGGCTATTGGACTAGCACCTGAGAGTGACCTTATGTAATGCTTTGAAAGCCCTTCCTACTCTCTGTAATGGCTTTTCACTAAGCATCTTGGGGGGGGGCTATTGGAATAGCACCTGAGTGTGACCTTACTTAATGCTTTGAAAGCCCTTCCTACTCTCAGTAATGGCTTTTCACTGAGCATCTTGGGGGGGGATTATTGGAATAGTACCTGAGTGTGACCTTATGTAATGCTTTGAAAGCCCTTCCTACTCTCAGTAATGGGTTTTCACTGAGCATCTTGGGGGGGGGCTATTGGAATAGCACCTGAGTGTGACCTTACTTAATGCTTTGAAAGCCCTTCCTACTCTTTGTAATAAATTTTCACTGAGCATCTTCTGGTGGTCTCTTGGATTAGCACCTGAGTGTGACCTTATGTAATGCTTTGAAAGCCCTTCCTTCTGTTTGTAATGGCTTTTCATTGAGCATCTTGGGGAGGGGGTTCCTATTGGAATATACCTGAGTGTGACCTTATGTAATTCTTTGAAAGCCCTTCCTGCTCTCAGTTATGGCTTTTCACTGAGCATCTTGGGGGGGGGGGGCTTATTGGAGTAGCACCTGAGTGTGACCTTATGTAATGCTTTGAAAGCCCTTCCTACTCTCAGTATTGACTTTTCACTGAGCATCTTGGGGGGACTATTGGAATAGCACCTGAGTGTGACCTTATGTAATGCTTTGAAAGCCCTTCCTACTCTCAGTAATGGCTTTTCACTGAGAATCTTTGGGGGGGGGCTATTGGAATAGCACCTTAGTGTGACCTTATATAATGCTTTGAAAGCCCTTCCTACTCTTTGTAATGGATTTTCACTGAGCATCTTGGGGGTACTATTGGAATAACACCTGAGTGTCACCTTATGTTTTGCTTTGAAAGCCCTGCCTACTTTTTGTAATGGCTTTTCACTGAGAATCTTGGGGGTGGGGGCCCTATTGGAATGGCTTCTGAGTATGACCTTATGTAATGCTTTGAAAGCCCTTCCTACTCTCAGTAATGGCTTTTCACTGAGCATCTTGGGGGGGACTATTAAAATAGTACCTGAGTATGACGTTATGTAATGCTTTGAAAGCCCTTCCTAATCTCAGTATTGGCATTTCACTGAGCATATTGGGGGGGGGGGGCTTATTGGAATAGCACCTGAGTGTGACCTTATATAATGCTTTGAAAGCCCTTCCTACTCTTTGTAATGGCTTTTCACTGAGCATCTTGGGGGGGGGGGCTATTGGAATAGCACCTGAGTGTCACCTTATGTAATGCTTTGAAAGCCCTTCCTACTTTTTGTAATGGCTTTTCACTGAGAATCTTGGGGGGGTCCTATTGGAATAGCACCTGAGTGTGACCTTATGTAATGCTTTGAAAGCCCTTCCTACTCTCTGTAATGGCTTTTCACTGAGCATCTTGCGGGGGACTATTGGAATAACACTTGAGTGTGACCTTATGTAATGCTTTGAAAATACTTCCTACTCTTTGTAATGGCTTTTCACTGAGCATTTTGGGGGGGGCCTATTGGAATAGCACCTGAGTGTCACCTTATGTAATGCTTTGAAAGCCCTTCCTACTCTTTGTAATGACTTTTCATTAAATATCTTGGGGGGGGGGCTATTGGGATAGCACCTGTGTTTAGCCTTATGTAATGCTTTGAAAGCCCTTCCTACTCTTTGTAATGGCTTTTAACTGAGCATCCTAGGGGGGGGCTATTGGAATAGCACCTGAGTGTTACATTATGTAATGCTTTGAAAGCCCTTCCTACTCTCTGTAATGGCTTTTCACTGAGCATCTTGGGGGGGGGGCTATTGGAATGGCACCTGAGTATGACCTTATGTAATGCTTTGAAATACCTTCCTACTCTCAGTAATGGCTTTTCACTGAGCATCTTGGAGGGGACTATTGGAATAGCACCTGAGTATGACCTTATGTAATGCTTTGAAAGCCCTTCCTACTCTCAGTAATGGCTTTTCTTTAGGCATCTTGGGGGGAGGCTATTGGAATAGCACCTGAGTGTGACCTTATACGAGGGCCGTTCAGAAAGTAGCCTCCGATCGGTCACAGTGCGGGTAGTGGGGGGAGTAGCGACGCCACCTGTGCATTCGCGCACTCAGCAGGTCAGTCGGCATCAAGCCGTGGTCGAGTGAAAGTCGTACCTGCGCTAGTTTAGTGTTTGTGGCCGTTTGAAATGTGTACTGCAATAGAAAACTCCGCCAAATGTGAAGTGCGTGCTGTTATAAGGTTTTTTACAGCCAAAGGATATTCTGCAGCAGCTATTCATCGTGAGCTTTTTGCCGTGTACGGACCAAGAGCTATGAGTGAAGGAGTGGTCCGTGAATGGGTACGTTTATTTATAAGTGGACGAGAAAACGTTCATGATGAAGAGAGGAGTGGTAGACCATCATTGGTCACGGACGAACTCGTTCAGACAGTTGATGCAAAAGTTCGTGAAAACCGACGTTTCACAATGTAGGAGTTGTCTACTGATTTTCCACAGATTTCTAAGACTCTCTTGTACGAGATAGTGACAGCAAGATTGGGTTACCGTAAGTTCTGTGCACGATGGGTGCCCAAAATTCTTACCGACCACCACAAAACTCTAAGAATGGCCTCTGCATTAGACTTTCTGTCAAGTTATGAGGCCGAAGGTGAACCATTGTTAAACAGAATCGTGACCGGGGACGAAACCTGGATTAAGTACGTGAACCCTGAGGCAAAAGAACAATCAAAGATGTGGGCACATTCAAATTCGCCTACCAAACCAATAAAAGCTTGGCATGATTTTTCTGCCTGAAAATTGATGGCAACGGTGTTTTGGGATGCAAAATGGGTTTTGTTGGTTGAATTAATGGAACGTGGGACGACTATTAATCAAGACGTGTACTGTGAAACACTAAAACAATTACGACGGGCTATACAGAACAAACGCCGTAGTATGCTGACTTCCGGTATCGTTTTTTTCACGATAACGCCCGTCCTCACTCTGCTCGCAGAACAACAGCCCTTCTTGAGTCCTTCAAGTGGGACGTTGTCAACCATCCACCTTACAGCACAGATCTGGCGCCAAGCGATTATCACCTCTTCATACATATGAAGAAATGGCTCGGGTCCCAGCGGTTTGATGACGACGAAGAGCTCAAAGATGCGGTCACAGGCTGGCTCCAGGCACAAGCGGGTGATTTTTATGCAGAAGGAATTTCAAAGCTTGTGAACAGATACGATAAGTGCCTCAATCGTTATGGAAATTATGTAGAAAAATAGTGCAAAGATGTAGTTGTAAGATGTATATATTAAAATATTTTTATTTAACTTGGTGAATTTCTTGCAATCAACCGGAGGCTACTTTCTGAACGGCCCTCGTATAATGCTTAGAAAGCCCTTCCTACTCTTTGTAATGGCTTTTTACTCAACATCTTGGGGGTGGGGCTATTGGAATAGCACCTGAGTGTGACCTTATGTAATGCTTTGAAACCCCTTCCTACTCTCTGTATTGGCTTTTCACTGAGCATCTTGGGGGGGACTATTGGAATAGCACCTGAGTGTGACCTTATATAATGCTTTGAAAGCCCTTCCTACTCTTTGTAATGGCTTTTCACTGAGAATCTTGGGGGTACTATTGGAATAACACCTGAGTGTCACCTTATGTAATGCTTTGAAAGCCCTTCCTACTTTTTGTAATGGCTTTTCACTGAGAATCTTGGCCTATTGGAATGGCTTCTGAGTATGACCTTATGTAATGCTTTGAAATCCCGTCCTACTCTCAGTAATGGCTTTTCACTGAGCACCTTGGGGGGGAGCCTAATGGAATAGCACCTGAGTGTGACCTTATGTAATGCTTTGAAAGCCCTTCCTACTCTTTGTAATGACTTTTCATTGAATATCTTGGGGGGGGGGGCCATTGGAATAGAGCTTGAGTGTCACCTTATGTAATGCTTTGAAAGCCCTTCCTACTCTCAGTAATGGCTTTTCACTGAGCATCTTGGGGGGAACTATTGGAATAGCACCTGTGTATGACCTTATGTAATGCTTTGAAAGCCCTTCCTATTCTCAGTATTGGCTTTTCACTGAGCATCTTGGGGGGGGGGTATTGGAATAGCACCTGAGTGTCACCTTATGTAATGCTTTGAAAGCCCTTCCTACTTTTTGTAATGGCTTTTCACTGAGAATCTTGGGGGGGTCCTATTGGAATAGCACCTGAGTGTGACCTTATGTAATGCTTTGAAAGCCCTTCCTATTCTCAGTATTGGCTTTTCACTGAGCATCTTGGGGGGGGGGGGTATTGGAATAGCACCTGAGTGTGACCTTATATAATGCTTTGAAAGCCCTTCCTACTCTTTGTAATGGCTTTTCACTGAGCATCTTGGGGGGGGGGTCTATTGGAATAGCACCTGAGTGTCACCTTATGTAATGCTTTGAAAGCCCTTCCTACTTTTTGTAATGGCTTTTCACTGAGAATCTTGGGGGGGTCCTATTGGAATAGCACCTGAGTGTGACCTTATATAATGCTTTGAAAGCCCTTCCTACTCTCTATAATGGCTTTTCACTGAGCATCTTGGGGGGGGGGGAGGGCTATTGGAATAGCACCTGAGTGTGACCTTATGTAATGCTTTGAAAGCCCTTCCTATTCTCAGTAATGGCTTTTCACTGAGCATCTTGGGGGGGACTATTGGAATAGCACTTGAGTGTGACCTTATGTAATGCTTTGAAAATACTTCCTACTCTTTGTAATGGCTTTTCACTGAGCATTTTGGGGGGGCCTATTGGAATAGCACCTGACTGTCACCTTATGTAATGCTTTGAAAGCCCATCCTACTCTTTGTAATGACTTTTCATTAAATATCTTGGGGGGGGGGCTATTGGGATAGCACCTGAGTGTGACCTTAGGTAATGGTTTGAAAGCCCTTCCTACTCCTTGTAATGGTTTTAAACTGAAGCATCTTGGGAGGGGGGCTATTGGAATAGCACCTGAGTGTGACCTTATGTAATGCTTTGAGGGCCCTTTCTACTCTCTGTAATGGCTTTTCATAGAGCATCTTGGGGGAGGGCCTATTTGAATAGCACCTGAGAGTGCCATTATGTAATGCTTTGAAAGCCCTTCCATCTCTCAGTAATGGTTTTTCACTGAGCATCTTGTGGGGGGGGGGCTATTGGAATAGGACCTGAGTGTGACCTTATGTAATGCTTTGAAAGCCCTTCATACTCTCAGTTATGGCTTTTCATTGAGCATATTAGGGGGGGTGCCCATTGGAATAGCACCTGAGTGTGACATTATGTAATGCTTTGAAAGCCCTTCCTACTCTATGTAATGGCTTTTCAGTGAGCATCTTGGAGGGGGGGGCTATTGAATAGTACCTGAGTGTGACCTTATGTAATGCTTTGAAAGCCGTTCCTACTCTCAGTAATGGCTTTTCACTGAGCATCTTGGGGGAGGGGCTATTGGAATAGCACCTGAGTGTGACTTTATGTAATGCTTTGAAAGCCCATCCTACTCACAGTAATGGCTTTTCACAGAGCATCTTGGGGGGGGGGGCTATTGAAATAGCACCTGAGTGTGACCTTATGTAGTGCTTTGAAAGCCCTTCCTGCTCTCTGTAATGGCTTTTCACTGAGCATATTGGGGGGGGGGGTCTATTGGAATAGCACCTGAGTGTGACCTTACTTAGTGCTTTGAAAGCCCTTCCTACTCTCAGTAATGGCTTTTCACTGAGCATCTTGGGGGGTCTATTGGAATAGCACCTGAGTGTGACCTTACTTAGTGCTTTGTAAGCCCTTCCTACTCTCAGTAATGGCTTTTCACTGAGCATCTTGGGGGGGCTATTGGAATAGCACCTGAGTGTGACCTTATATATTGCTTTGAACGCCCTTCCTACTCTCAATTATGGCTTTTCACTGAGCATATAAGGGATGGCCCATTGGAATAGCACCTGAGGGTGACATTATGTAATGCTTTGAAAACCCTTCCTACTCTATGTAATGGCTTTTCAGTAAGCATCTTGGGGGGGCTATTGGAATACCACCTGAGTGTGACCTTATGTAATGCTTTGAAAGCCCTTCCCACTCTATGTAATGGCTTTTCAGTGAGCATCTTGGGGGGGGGGGCTATTGAATAGTACCTGAGTGTGACCTTATGTAATGCTTTGAAAGCCCTTCCTACCCTCAGTAATGGCTTTTCACTGAGCATCTTGGGGGGGGGGCTATTGGAATAGCACCTGAGTGTGACCTTATATATTGCTTTGAACGCCCTTCCTACTCTCAATTATGGCTTTTCACTGAGCATATAAGGGGTGGCCCATTGGAATAGCACCTGAGGGTGACATTATGTAATGCTTTGAGAACCCTTCCTACTCTATGTAATGGCTTTTCAGTAAGCATCTTGGGGGGGCTATTGGAATACCACCTGAGTGTGACCTTATGTAATGCTTTGAAAGCCCTTCCCACTCTATGTAATGGCTTTTCAGTGAGCATCTTGGGGGGGGGGCTATTGAATAGTACCTGAGTGTGACCTTATGTAATGCTTTGAAAGCCCTTCCTACTCTCAGTAATGGCTTTTCACTGAGCATCTTGGGGGGGGGGGGCTATAGGAATAGCACCTGAGTGAGACCTTAGGTAAGGTTTTGAAAGCCCTTCATACTCTCTGTAATGGCTTTTCACTGAGCATCTTGGGGGGGGGGGCTATTGGAATAGCACCTGAGTGTGACCTTATGTAATGCTTTGAAAGCCCTTCCTACTCTCAGTAATGGCTTTTCACTGAGCATCTTGGGGGGGGGGGCTATTGGAATTGCACCTGAGTTTGACCTTATGTAGTGCTTTGAAAGCCCTTCCTACTCTCTGTAATGGCTTTTCACTGAGCATCTTGGGGGGGGGGGGCTAATGGAATAGCACCTGAGTGTTACCTTACTTAATGCTTTAAAAGCCCTTCCTACTCTCAGTAATGGCTTTTCACTGAGCATCTTGGGGGGGCGGCCTATTGGAATAGCACCTGAGTATGACCTTATGTAATGCTTTGAAAGCCCTTCCTACTCTCAGTAATGGCTTTTCATTGAGCATCTTGTGGGGAGCCTATTGGAATAGCACCTGAGTGTGACCTTATGTAATGCTTTGAAAGCCCTTCCTACTCTCTGTAATAGCTTTTCACTGAGCATCTTGGGGGGGGCTATTGGAATAGCACCTGAGTGTGACCTTACTTAATGCTTTGAAAGCCCTTCCTACTCTCAGTATTGGCTTTTCACTGAGTATATTGGGGGGGACTATTGGAATAGCACCTGAGTGTGACTTTATGTAATGCTTTGAAAGCCCTTCCTACTCTCTCTGTAATGGCTTTTCATTGAGCATCTTGGGGGAGGGCCTATAGGAATAGCACCTGAGTGTGACCTTATGTAATGCTTGGAAAGCCCTTCCTACTCTTTGTAACGGCTTTTCATTGAGCATCTTGGGGGGGGGGCCTATTGGAATTATACCTGAGTGTGACCTTATGTAATTCTTTGAAAGCCCTTCCTACTCTCAGTTATGGCTTTTCACTGTGCATCTTGGGTGGGGAGGCGGCTATTGGAATAGCACCTGTGTGTGACCTTATGTAATGCTTTGAAAGCCCTTCCTACTCTTAGTAATGGTTTTTCACTGAGAATCTTGGGGGGGACTATTGGAATAGCACCTGAGTGTGACCTTATGTAATGCTTTGAAAGCCCTTCCTACTCTCTGTAATGGTTTTTCACTGACCATCCTGAGGGGGGGCTATTGGAATAGCACCTGAGTGTCACCTTATATAATGCTTTGAAAGCCCTTTCTACTCTTTGTAATGGCTTTTCACTGAGCATCTTGGGGGGGCCTATTGGAATAACACCTGAGTGTCACCTTATGTAATGCTTTGAAAGCCCTTCCTACTTTTTGTAATGTCTTTTCACTGAGAATCTTGAGCGGGGCCTATTGGAATGGCACCTGAGTATGACCTTATGTAATGCTTTCAAAGCCCTTCCTACTCTTTGTAATAAATGTTCACTGAGCATCTTGTGGGGGCCTATGGGAATGGCACCTGAGTGTCACCTTATTTAATGCTTTGAAAGCCCTTCCTACTTTTTGTAATGGCTGTTCACTAAAAATCTTGGGGGGGTCCTATTGCAATAGCACCTGAGTGGGAACTTATGTAATGCTTTGAAAGCCCTTACTACTTTCAGTAATGGCTTTTCATTGAGCATCTTGGGGGGTGGGGGCTATTGGAATAGATCCTAGGTGTGCACTTATATAATGCTTTGAAAGCACTTCCTACTCTTTGTAATGGATTTTCACTGAGCTTCTTGGGGGGGCCTATTGGAATAGCACCTGAGTGTCACCTTATGTAATGCTTTGAAAGCCCTTCCTACTTTTCGTAAGGGCTTTTCACTGAGAACTTTTGGCAGGGTCCTATTGGAATAGCACCTGAGTATGACCTTATGTAATGCTTTGAAAGCACTTCCTACTCTTTGTAATGGATTTTCACTGAGCTTCTTGGGGGGCCTATTGGAATAGCACCTGATTGTGACCTTATGTAATGCTTTGAAAGCCCTTCCTACTCTCAGTAATGGCTTTTCACTGAGCATCTTGGTGGGAGCCTATTCGAATAGCACCTGAGTGTGACCTTATGTAATGCTTGAAAGACCTTCCTACTCTTTGTAATGACTCTTCATTGAATATCTTGGGAGGGGGGCTATTGGAATACCACCTTTGTGACCTTATGTAATGCTTTGAAAGCCCTTCCTACTCTCAGTAATGGCTTTTCACTGAGCATCTTCGGGGGGGGGGTGACTATTGGAATAGCACTTGAGTGTGACCTTATATAATGCTTTGAAAGCCCTTCCTACTCTTTGTAATAAATGTTCACTGAGCATCTTGTGGGGGCCTATTGGAATAGCACCTGAGTGTCACCTTATGTAATGCTTTGAATGCCCCTCATACTTTTTGTAATGGCTGTTCACTGAGAATCTTGAGGGGGGGGGCTATTGGAATAGCACCTGTGTGTGACCTTATTTAATGCTTAGAAATCCCTTCATAATCTCTGTAATGGCTTTTCACTGAGCATCTTGGGGGGGGCTATTGGACTAGCACCTGAGAGTGACCTTATGTAATGCTTTGAAAGCCCTTCCTACTCTCTGTAATGGCTTTTCACTGAGAATCTTGGGGGGGGGGCTATTGGAATAGCACCTGAGTGTGACCTTACTTAATGCTTTGAAAGCCCTTCCTACTCTCAGTAATGGCTTTTCACTGAGCATCTTGGGGGGGATTATTGGAATAGTACCTGATTGTGACCTTATGTAATGCTTTGAAAGCCCTTCCTACTCTCAGTAATGGGTTTTCACTGAGCATCTTGGGTGGGGGGGGCTATTGGAATAGCACCTGAGTGTGACCTTACTTAATGCTTTGAAAGCCCTTCCTACTCTTTGTAATAAATTTTCACTGAGCATCTTCTGGTGGTCTCTTGGATTAGCACCTGAGTGTGACCTTATGTAATGCTTTGAAAGCCCTTCCTTCTGTTTGTAATGGCTTTTCATTGAGCATCTTGGGGAGGGGGTTCCTATTGGAATATACCTGAGTGTGACCTTATGTAATTCTTTGAAAGCCCTTCCTGCTCTCAGTTATGGCTTTTCACTGAGCATCTTGGGGGGGGGGCTTATTGGAGTAGCACCTGAGTGTGACCTTATGTAATGCTTTGAAAGCCCTTCCTACTCTCAGTATTGACTTTTCACTGAGCATCTTGGGGGGACTATTGGAATAGCACCTTAGTGTGACCTTATGTAATGCTTTGAAAGCCCTTCCTACTCTCAGTAATGGCTTTTCACTGAGAATCTTTGGGGGGGGGGGCTATTGGAATAGCACCTTAGTGTGACCTTATATAATGCTTTGAAAGCCCTTCCTACTCTTTGTAATGGATTTTCACTGAGCATCTTGGGGGTACTATTGGAATAACACCTGAGTGTCACCTTATGTTTTGCTTTGAAAGCCCTTCCTACTTTTTGTAATGGCTTTTCACTGAGAATCTTGGGGGGGGGGGGGCCCTATTGGAATGGCTTCTGAGTATGACCTTATGTAATGCTTTGAAAGCCCTTCCTACTCTCAGTAATGGCTTTTCACTGAGCATCTTGGGGGGGACTATTAAAATAGTACCTGAGTATGACGTTATGTAATGCTTTGAAAGCCCTTCCTACTCTCAGTATTGGCATTTCACTGAGCATATTGGGGGGGGGCTTATTGGAATAGCACCTGAGTGTGACCTTATATAATGCTTTGAAAGCCCTTCCTACTCTTTGTAATGGCTTTTCACTGAGCATCTTGGGGGGGGGCTATTGGAATAGCACCTGAGTGTCACCTTATGTAATGCTTTGAAAGCCCTTCCTACTTTTTGTAATGGCTTTTCACTGAGAATCTTGGGGGGGTCCTATTGGAATAGCACCTGAGTGTGACCTTATGTAATGCTTTGAAAACCCTTCCTACTCTCTGTAATGCCTTTTCACTGAGCATCTTGGGGGGGGGGGCTATTGGAATAGCACCTGAGTGTGACCTTATGTAATGCTTTGAAAGCCCTTCCTATTCTCAGTAATGGCTTTTTACTGAGCATCTTGCGGGGGACTATTGGAATAACACTTGAGTGTGACCTTATGTAATGCTTTGAAAATACTTCCTACTCTTTGTAATGGCTTTTCACTGAGCATTTTGGGGGGGGGCCTATTGGAATAGCACCTGAGTGTCACCTTATGTAATGCTTTGAAAGCCCTTCCTACTCTTTGTAATGACTTTTCATTAAATATCTTGGGGGGGGGGGGCTATTGGGATAGCACCTGAGTGTAGCCTTATGTAATGCTTTGAAAGCCCTTCCTACTCTTTGTAATGGCTTTTAACTGAGCATCCTAGGGGGGGGGCTTATGGAATAGCACCTGAGTGTTACATTATGTAATGCTTTGAAAGCCCTTCCTACTCTCTGTAATGGCTTTTCACTGAGCATCTTGGGGGGGGGGCTATTGGAATGGCACCTGAGTATGACCTTATGTAATGCTTTGAAATACCTTCCTACTCTCAGTAATGGCTTTTCACTGAGCATCTTGGAGGGGACTATTGGAATAGCACCTGAGTATGACCTTATGTAATGCTTTGAAAGCCCTTCCTACTCTCAGTAATGGCTTTTCTTTAGGCATCATGGGGGGAGGCTATTGGAATAGCACCTGAGTGTGACCTTATACGAGGGCCGTTCAGAAAGTAGCCTCCGATCGGTCACAGTGCGCGTAGTGGGGGGAGTAGCGACGCCACCTGTGCATTCGCGCACTCAGCAGGTCAGTCGGCATCAAGCCGTGGTCGAGTGAAAGTCGTACCTGCGCTAGTTTAGTGTTTGTGGCCGTTTGAAATGTGTACTGCAATAGAAAACTCCGCCAAATGTGAAGTGCGTGCTGTTATAAGGTTTTTTACAGCCAAAGGATATTCTGCAGCAGCTATTCATCGTGAGCTTTTTGCCGTGTACGGACCAAGAGCTATGAGTGAAGGAGTGGTCCGTGAATGGGTACGTTTATTTATAAGTGGACGAGAAAACGTTCATGATGAAGAGAGGAGTGGTAGACCATCATTGGTCACGGACGAACTCGTTCAGACAGTTGATGCAAAAGTTCGTGAAAACCGACGTTTCACAATGTAGGAGTTGTCTACTGATTTTCCACAGATTTCTAAGACTCTCTTGTACGAGATAGTGACAGCAAGATTGGGTTACCGTAAGTTCTGTGCACGATGGGTGCCCAAAATTCTTACCGACCACCACAAAACTCTAAGAATGGCCTCTGCATTAGACTTTCTGTCAGGTTATGAGGCCGAAGGTGAACCATTGTTAAACAGAATCGTGACCGGGGACGAAACCTGGATTAAGTACGTGAACCCTGAGGCAAAAGAACATACAAAGATGTGGGCACATTCAAATTCGCCTACCAAACCAATAAAAGCCCGGCATGATTTTTCTGCCTGAAAATTGATGGCAACGGTGTTTTGGGATGCAAAATGGGTTTTGTTGGTTGAATTAATGGAACGTGGGACGACCATTAATCAAGACGTGTACTGTGAAACACTAAAACAATTACGACGGGCTATACAGAACAAACGCCGTAGTATGCTGACTTCCGGTATCGTTTTTTTCACGATAACGCCCGTCCTCACTCTGCTCGCAGAACAACAGCCCTTCTTGAGTCCTTCAAGTGGGACGTTGTCAACCATCCACCTTACAGCACAGATCTGGCGCCAAGCGATTATCACCTCTTCATACATATGAAGAAATGGCTCGGGTCCCAGCGGTTTGATGACGACGAAGAGCTCAAAGATGCGGTCACAGGCTGGCTCCAGGCACAAGCGGGGGATTTTTATGCAGAAGGAATTTCAAAGCTTGTGAACAGATACGATAAGTGCCTCAATCGTTATGGAAACTATGTAGAAAAATAGTGCAAAGATGTAGTTGTAAGATGTATATATTAAAATATTTTTATTTAACTTGGTGAATTTCTTGCAATCAACCGGAGGCTACTTTCTGAACGGCCCTCGTATAATGCTTTGAAAGCCCTTCCTACTCTTTGTAATGGCTTTTTACTCAACATCTTGGGGGGGGGGCTATTGGAATAGCACCTGAGTGTGACCTTATGTAATGCTTTGAAACCCCTTCCTACTCTCTGTATTGGCTTTTCACTGAGCATCTTGGGGGGGACTATTGGAATAGCACCTGAGTGTGACCTTATATAATGCTTTGAAAGCCCTTCCTACTCTTTGTAATGGCTTTTCACTGAGAATCTTGGGGGTACTATTGGAATAACACCTGAGTGTCACCTTATGTAATGCTTTGAAAGCCCTTCCTACTTTTTGTAATGGCTTTTCACTGAGAATCTTGGCCTATTGGAATGGCTTCTGAGTATGACCTTATGTAATGCTTTGAAATCCCGTCCTACTCTCAGTAAGGGCTTTTCACTGAGAACCTTGGGGGGGAGCCTAATGGAATAGCACCTGAGTGTGACCTTATGTAATGCTTTGAAAGCCCTTCCTACTCTTTGTAATGACTTTTCATTGAATATCTTGGGGGGGGGCATTGGAATAGAGCTTGAGTGTCACCTTATGTAATGCTTTGAAAGCCCTTCCTACTCTCAGTAATGGCTTTTCACTGAGCATCTTGGGGGGAACTATTGGAATAGCACCTGTGTATGACCTTATGTAATGCTTTGAAAGCCCTTCCTACTCTCAGTAATGGCTTTTCACTGAGAATCTTTGGGGGGGGGGGCTATTGGAATAGCACCTTAGTGTGACCTTATATAATGCTTTGAAAGCCCTTCCTACTCTTTGTAATGGATTTTCACTGAGCATCTTGGGGGTACTATTGGAATAACACCTGAGTGTCACCTTATGTTTTGCTTTGAAAGCCCTTCCTACTTTTTGTAATGGCTTTTCACTGAGAATCTTGGGGGGGGGCCCTATTGGAATGGCTTCTGAGTATGACCTTATGTAATGCTTTGAAAGCCCTTCCTACTCTCAGTAATGGCTTTTCACTGAGCATCTTGGGGGGGACTATTAAAATAGTACCTGAGTATGACGTTATGTAATGCTTTGAAAGCCCTTCCTACTCTCAGTATTGGCATTTCACTGAGCATATTGGGGGGGGGCTTATTGGAATAGCACCTGAGTGTGACCTTATATAATGCTTTGAAAGCCCTTCCTACTCTTTGTAATGGCTTTTCACTGAGCATCTTGGGGGGGGGGGCTATTGGAATAGCACCTGAGTGTCACCTTATGTAATGCTTTGAAAGCCCTTCCTACTTTTTGTAATGGCTTTTCACTGAGAATCTTGGGGGGGTCCTATTGGAATAGCACCTGAGTGTGACCTTATGTAATGCTTTGAAAACCCTTCCTACTCTCTGTAATGCCTTTTCACTGAGCATCTTGGGGGGGGGGGGCTATTGGAATAGCACCTGAGTGTGACCTTATGTAATGCTTTGAAAGCCCTTCCTATTCTCAGTAATGGCTTTTTACTGAGCATCTTGCGGGGGACTATTGGAATAACACTTGAGTGTGACCTTATGTAATGCTTTGAAAATACTTCCTACTCTTTGTAATGGCTTTTAACTGAGCATTTTGGGGGGGGGCCTATTGGAATAGCACCTGAGTGTCACCTTATGTAATGCTTTGAAAGCCCTTCCTACTCTTTGTAATGACTTTTCATTAAATATCTTGGGGGGGGGCTATTGGGATAGCACCTGAGTGTAGCCTTATGTAATGCTTTGAAAGCCCTTCCTACTCTTTGTAATGGCTTTTAACTGAGCATCCTAGGGGGGGGGGGCTTATGGAATAGCACCTGAGTGTTACATTATGTAATGCTTTGAAAGCCCTTCCTACTCTCTGTAATGGCTTTTCACTGAGCATCTTGGGGGGGGGGCTATTGGAATGGCACCTGAGTATGACCTTATGTAATGCTTTGAAATACCTTCCTACTCTCAGTAATGGCTTTTCACTGAGCATCTTGGAGGGGACTATTGGAATAGCACCTGAGTATGACCTTATGTAATGCTTTGAAAGCCCTTCCTACTCTCAGTAATGGCTTTTCTTTAGGCATCATGGGGGGAGGCTATTGGAATAGCACCTGAGTGTGACCTTATACGAGGGCCGTTCAGAAAGTAGCCTCCGATCGGTCACAGTGCGCGTAGTGGGGGGAGTAGCGACGCCACCTGTGCATTCGCGCACTCAGCAGGTCAGTCGGCATCAAGCCGTGGTCGAGTGAAAGTCGTACCTGCGCTAGTTTAGTGTTTGTGGCCGTTTGAAATGTGTACTGCAATAGAAAACTCCGCCAAATGTGAAGTGCGTGCTGTTATAAGGTTTTTTACAGCCAAAGGATATTCTGCAGCAGCTATTCATCGTGAGCTTTTTGCCGTGTACGGACCAAGAGCTATGAGTGAAGGAGTGGTCCGTGAATGGGTACGTTTATTTATAAGTGGACGAGAAAACGTTCATGATGAAGAGAGGAGTGGTAGACCATCATTGGTCACGGACGAACTCGTTCAGACAGTTGATGCAAAAGTTCGTGAAAACCGACGTTTCACAATGTAGGAGTTGTCTACTGATTTTCCACAGATTTCTAAGACTCTCTTGTACGAGATAGTGACAGCAAGATTGGGTTACCGTAAGTTCTGTGCACGATGGGTGCCCAAAATTCTTACCGACCACCACAAAACTCTAAGAATGGCCTCTGCATTAGACTTTCTGTCAAGTTATGAGGCCGAAGGTGAACCATTGTTAAACAGAATCGTGACCGGGGACGAAACCTGGATTAAGTACGTGAACCCTGAGGCAAAAGAACATACAAAGATGTGGGCACATTCAAATTCGCCTACCAAACCAATAAAAGCCCGGCATGATTTTTCTGCCTGAAAATTGATGGCAACGGTGTTTTGGGATGCAAAATGGGTTTTGTTGGTTGAATTAATGGAACGTGGGACGACCATTAATCAAGACGTGTACTGTGAAACACTAAAACAATTACGACGGGCTATACAGAACAAACGCCGTAGTATGCTGACTTCCGGTATCGTTTTTTTCACGATAACGCCCGTCCTCACTCTGCTCGCAGAACAACAGCCCTTCTTGAGTCCTTCAAGTGGGACGTTGTCAACCATCCACCTTACAGCACAGATCTGGCGCCAAGCGATTATCACCTCTTCATACATATGAAGAAATGGCTCGGGTCCCAGCGGTTTGATGACGACGAAGAGCTCAAAGATGCGGTCACAGGCTGGCTCCAGGCACAAGCGGGGGATTTTTATGCAGAAGGAATTTCAAAGCTTGTGAACAGATACGATAAGTGCCTCAATCGTTATGGAAACTATGTAGAAAAATAGTGCAAAGATGTAGTTGTAAGATGTATATATTAAAATATTTTTATTTAACTTGGTGAATTTCTTGCAATCAACCGGAGGCTACTTTCTGAACGGCCCTCGTATAATGCTTTGAAAGCCCTTCCTACTCTTTGTAATGGCTTTTTACTCAACATCTTGGGGGGGGGGGCTATTGGAATAGCACCTGAGTGTGACCTTATGTAATGCTTTGAAACCCCTTCCTACTCTCTGTATTGGCTTTTCACTGAGCATCTTGGGGGGGACTATTGGAATAGCACCTGAGTGTGACCTTATATAATGCTTTGAAAGCCCTTCCTACTCTTTGTAATGGCTTTTCACTGAGAATCTTGGGGGTACTATTGGAATAACACCTGAGTGTCACCTTATGTAATGCTTTGAAAGCCCTTCCTACTTTTTGTAATGGCTTTTCACTGAGAATCTTGGCCTATTGGAATGGCTTCTGAGTATGACCTTATGTAATGCTTTGAAATCCCGTCCTACTCTCAGTAAGGGCTTTTCACTGAGAACCTTGGGGGGGAGCCTAATGGAATAGCACCTGAGTGTGACCTTATGTAATGCTTTGAAAGCCCTTCCTACTCTTTGTAATGACTTTTCATTGAATATCTTGGGGGGGGGCATTGGAATAGAGCTTGAGTGTCACCTTATGTAATGCTTTGAAAGCCCTTCCTACTCTCAGTAATGGCTTTTCACTGAGCATCTTGGGGGGAACTATTGGAATAGCACCTGTGTATGACCTTATGTAATGCTTTGAAAGCCCTTCCTACTCTCAGTAATGGCTTTTCACTGAGAATCTTTGGGGGGGGGGGCTATTGGAATAGCACCTTAGTGTGACCTTATATAATGCTTTGAAAGCCCTTCCTACTCTTTGTAATGGATTTTCACTGAGCATCTTGGGGGTACTATTGGAATAACACCTGAGTGTCACCTTATGTTTTGCTTTGAAAGCCCTTCCTACTTTTTGTAATGGCTTTTCACTGAGAATCTTGGGGGGGGGCCCTATTGGAATGGCTTCTGAGTATGACCTTATGTAATGCTTTGAAAGCCCTTCCTACTCTCAGTAATGGCTTTTCACTGAGCATCTTGGGGGGGACTATTAAAATAGTACCTGAGTATGACGTTATGTAATGCTTTGAAAGCCCTTCCTACTCTCAGTATTGGCATTTCACTGAGCATATTGGGGGGGGGCTTATTGGAATAGCACCTGAGTGTGACCTTATATAATGCTTTGAAAGCCCTTCCTACTCTTTGTAATGGCTTTTCACTGAGCATCTTGGGGGGGGGGGCTATTGGAATAGCACCTGAGTGTCACCTTATGTAATGCTTTGAAAGCCCTTCCTACTTTTTGTAATGGCTTTTCACTGAGAATCTTGGGGGGGTCCTATTGGAATAGCACCTGAGTGTGACCTTATGTAATGCTTTGAAAACCCTTCCTACTCTCTGTAATGCCTTTTCACTGAGCATCTTGGGGGGGGGGGGCTATTGGAATAGCACCTGAGTGTGACCTTATGTAATGCTTTGAAAGCCCTTCCTATTCTCAGTAATGGCTTTTTACTGTGCATCTTGCGGGGGACTATTGGAATAACACTTGAGTGTGACCTTATGTAATGCTTTGAAAATACTTCCTACTCTTAGTAATGGCTTTTCACTGAGCATTTTGGGGGGGGGCCTATTGGAATAGCACCTGAGTGTCACCTTATGTAATGCTTTGAAAGCCCTTCCTACTCTTTGTAATGACTTTTCATTAAATATCTTGGGGGGGGGGCTATTGGGATAGCACCTGTGTGTAGCCTTATGTAATGCTTTGAAAGCCCTTCCTACTCTTTGTAATGGCTTTTAACTGAGCATCCTAGGGGGGGGGGGCTATTGGAATAGCACCTGAGTGTTACATTATGTAATGCTTTGAAAGCCCTTCCTACTCTCTGTAATGGCTTTTCACTGAGCATCTTGGGGGGGGGGGCTATTGGAATGGCACCTGAGTATGACCTTATGTAATGCTTTGAAATACCTTCCTACTCTCAGTAATGGCTTTTCACTGAGCATCTTGGAGGGGACTATTGGAATAGCACCTGAGTATGACCTTATGTAATGCTTTGAAAGCCCTTCCTACTCTCAGTAATGGCTTTTCTTTAGGCATCTTGGGGGGAGGCTATTGGAATAGCACCTGAGTGTGACCTTATACGAGGGCCGTTCAGAAAGTAGCCTCCGATCGGTCACAGTGCGCGTAGTGGGGGGAGTAGCGACGCCACCTGTGCATTCGCGCACTCAGCAGGTCAGTCGGCATCAAGCCGTGGTCGAGTGAAAGTCGTACCTGCGCTAGTTTAGTGTTTGTGGCCGTTTGAAATGTGTACTGCAATAGAAAACTCCGCCAAATGTGAAGTGCGTGCTGTTATAAGGTTTTTTACAGCCAAAGGATATTCTGCAGCAGCTATTCATCGTGAGCTTTTTGCCGTGTACGGACCAAGAGCTATGAGTGAAGGAGTGGTCCGTGAATGGGTACGTTTATTTATAAGTGGACGAGAAAACGTTCATGATGAAGAAAGGAGTGGTAGACCATCATTGGTCACGGACGAACTCGTTCAGACAGTTGATGCAAAAGTTCGTGAAAACCGACGTTTCACAATGTAGGAGTTGTCTACTGATTTTCCACAGATTTCTAAGACTCTCTTGTACGAGATAGTGACAGCAAGATTGGGTTACCGTAAGTTCTGTGCACGATGGGTGCCCAAAATTCTTACCGACCACCACAAAACTCTAAGAATGGCCTCTGCATTAGACTTTCTGTCAAGTTATGAGGCCGAAGGTGAACCATTGTTAAACAGAATCGTGACCGGGGACGAAACCTGGATTAAGTACGTGAACCCTGAGGCAAAAGAACAATCAAAGATGTGGGCACATTCAAATTCGCCTACCAAACCAATAAAAGCCCGGCATGATTTTTCTGCCTGAAAATTGATGGCAACGGTGTTTTGGGATGCAAAATGGGTTTTGTTGGTTGAATTAATGGAACGTGGGACGACCATTAATCAAGACGTGTACTGTGAAACACTAAAACAATTACGACGGGCTATACAGAACAAACGCCGTAGTATGCTGACTTCCGGTATCGTTTTTTTCACGATAACGCCCGTCCTCACTCTGCTCGCAGAACAACAGCCCTTCTTGAGTCCTTCAAGTGGGACGTTGTCAACCATCCACCTTACAGCACAGATCTGGCGCCAAGCGATTATCACCTCTTCATACATATGAAGAAATGGCTCGGGTCCCAGCGGTTTGATGACGACGAAGAGCTCAAAGATGCGGTCACAGGCTGGCTCCAGGCACAAGCGGGTGATTTTTATGCAGAAGGAATTTCAAAGCTTGTGAACAGATACGATAAGTGCCTCAATCGTTATGGAAATTATGTAGAAAAATAGTGCAAAGATGTAGTTGTAAGATGTATATATTAAAATATTTTTATTTAACTTGGTGAATTTCTTGCAATCAACCGGAGGCTACTTTCTGAACGGCCCTCGTATAATGCTTTGAAAGCCCTTCCTACTCTTTGTAATGGCTTTTTACTCAACATCTTGGGGGGGGGGGCTATTGGAATAGCACCTGAGTGTGACCTTATGTAATGCTTTGAAACCCCTTCCTACTCTCTGTATTGGCTTTTCACTGAGCATCTTGGGGGGGACTATTGGAATAGCACCTGAGTGTGACCTTATATAATGCTTTGAAAGCCCTTCCTACTCTTTGTAATGGCTTTTCACTGAGAATCTTGGGGGTACTATTGGAATAACACCTGAGTGTCACCTTATGTAATGCTTTGAAAGCCCTTCCTACTTTTTGTAATGGCTTTTCACTGAGAATCTTGGCCTATTGGAATGGCTTCTGAGTATGACCTTATGTAATGCTTTGAAATCCCGTCCTACTCTCAGTAATGGCTTTTCACTGAGCACCTTGGGGGGGAGCCTAATGGAAAAGCACCTGAGTGTGACCTTATGTAATGCTTTGAAAGCCCTTCCTACTCTTTGTAATGACTTTTCATTGAATATCTTGGGGGGGGGCATTGGAATAGAGCTTGAGTGTCACCTTATGTAATGCTTTGAAAGCCCTTCCTACTCTCAGTAATGGCTTTTCACTGAGCATCTTGGGGGGAACTATTGGAATAGCACCTGTGTATGACCTTATGTAATGCTTTGAAAGCCCTTCCTATTCTCAGTATTGGCTTTTCACTGAGCATCTTGGGGGGAGGGGTATTGGAATAGCACCTGAGTGTGACCTTATATAATGCTTTGAAAGCCCTTCCTACTCTTTGTAATGGCTTTTCACTGAGCATCTTGGGGGGGGGGTCTATTGGAATAGCACCTGAGTGTCACCTTATGTAATGCTTTGAAAGCCCTTCCTACTTTTTGTAATGGCTTTTCACTGAGAATCTTGGGGGGGTCCTATTGGAATAGCACCTGAGTGTGACCTTATGTAATGCTTTGAAAGCCCTTCCTACTCTCTATAATGGCTTTTCACTGAGCATCTTGGGGGGGGGGAGGGCTATTGGAATAGCACCTGAGTGTGACCTTATGTAATGCTTTGAAAGCCCTTCCTATTCTCAGTAATGGCTTTTCACTGAGCATCTTGGGGGGGACTATTGGAATAGCACTTGAGTGTGACCTTATGTAATGCTTTGAAAATACTTCCTACTCTTTGTAATGGCTTTTCACTGAGCATTTTGGTGGGGCCTATTGGAATAGCACCTGACTGTCACCTTATGTAATGCTTTGAAAGCCCATCCTACTCTTTGTAATGACTTTTCATTAAATATCTTGGGGGGGGGGGGCTATTGGGATAGCACCTGAGTGTGACCTTAGGTAATGGTTTGAAAGCCCTTCCTACTCCTTGTAATGGTTTTAAACTGAAGCATCTTGGGAGGGGGGCTATTGAAATAGCACCTGAGTGTGACCTTATGTAATGCTTTGAGAGCCCTTTCTACTCTCTGTAATGTCTTTTCATAGAGCATCTTGGGGGAGGGCCTATTTGACTAGCACCTGAGAGTGCCATTATGTAATGCTTTGAAAGCCCTTCCAACTCTCAGTAATGGTTTTTCACTGAGCTTCTTGTGAGGGGGGCTATTGGAATAGGACCTGAGTGTGACCTTATGTAATGCTTTGAAAGCCCTTCATACTCTCAGTTATGGCTTTTCATTGAGCATATTAGGGGGGGTGCCCATTGGAATAGCACCTGAGTGTGACATTATGTAATGCTTTGAAAGCCCTTCCTACTCTATGTAATGGCTTTTCAGTGAGCATCTTGGAGGGGGGGCTATTGAATAGTACCTGAGTGTGACCTTATGTAATGCTTTGAAAGCCGTTCCTACTCTCAGTAATGGCTTTTCACTGAGCATCTTGGGGGGGGGGGGGCTATTGGAATAGCACCTGAGTGTGACTTTATGTAATGCTTTGAAAGTCCATCCTACTCTCTGTAATAGCTTTTCACTGAGCATATTGGGGGGGGGGCTATTGAAATAGCACCTGAGTGTGACCTTACTTAGTGCTTTGAAAGCCCTTCCTACTCTCAGTAATGGCTTTTCACTGAGCATCTTGGGGGGTCTATTGGAATAGCACCTGAGTGTGACCTTATGTAATGCTTTGAAAGCCCTTCCTACCCTCAGTAATGGCTTTTCACTGAGCATCTTGGGGGGGGGGGGCTATTGGAATAGCACCTGAGTGTGACCTTATATATTGCTTTGAACGCCCTTCCTACTCTCAATTATGGCTTTTCACTGAGCATATAAGGGGTGGCCCATTGGAATAGCACCTGAGGGTGACATTATGTAATGCTTTGAAAACCCTTCCTACTCTATGTAATGGCTTTTCAGTAAGCATCTTGGGGGGGCTATTGGAATACCACCTGAGTGTGACCTTATGTAATGCTTTGAAAGCCCTTCCCACTCTATGTAATGGCTTTTCAGTGAGCATCTTGGGGGGGGGGGGCTATTGAATAGTACCTGAGTGTGACCGTATGTAATGCTTTGAAAGCCCTTCCTACTCTCAGTAATGGCTTTTCACTGAGTATCTTGGGGGGGGGGCTATAGGAATAGCACCTGAGTGAGACCTTAGGTAAGGTTTTGAAAGCCCTTCATACTTTCTGTAATGGCTTTTCACTGAGCATCTTGGGGGGGGGCTATTGGAATAGCACCTGAGTGTGACCTTATGTAATGCTTTGAAAGCCCTTCCTACTCTCAGTAATGGCTTTTCACTGAGCATCTTGGGGGGCGGCTATTGGAATTGCACCTGAGTTTGACCTTATGTAGTGCTTTGAAAGCCCTTCCTACTCTCTGTAATGGCTTTTCACTGAGCATCTTGGGCGGGGGGCTAATGGAATAGCACCTGAGTGTGACCTTACTTAATGCTTTAAAAGCCCTTCCTACTCTCAGTAATGGCTTTTCACTGAGCATCTTGGGGGGGCGGCCTATTGGAATAGCACCTGAGTATGACCTTATGTAATGCTTTGAAAGCCCTTCCTACTCTCAGTAATGGCTTTTCATTGAGCATCTTGTGGGGAGCCTATTGGAATAGCACCTGAGTGTGACCTTATGTAATGCTTTGAAAGCCCTTCCTACTCTTTGTAACCCCCCAGGGGCCTACTACGGTAGGTACGGATTAGGCGCACCCTGGGTCCCGAGCCACCTTGACTCCCTCTGTGGGCAACCTCAGAGTGGTGACGGAGTCAGTAGGTCAAAATGCCCACCCACGTGTAGGCCGTGCGTGGAGACCCGTGTCGGTGAAGAGGAATATCCTGGTTGGTTGAGGTTTGCGTACCTGAGCCTGGGCTTCTGTCTTTCAGTAACTGGGGAGGGTGCGCAGCCTAATACACCGCTTTGGTTTCTGATTTGCCTAAACGGTAGGCTAGGGACTAACCCACCCCTAGTCAATCGGCCAGGACTAGGTATTACACCGAACTCCAGGGTGAGTGGGACGGCAAGCCCGCTATATCCCCTGTGTAGCCCTGTCACCCCAGTGGGGTGACCCCTCGTTGGGCTCCGTGGTGGGTGGGGAGCACTGGGGGATGAATTTATACCATTTTTTCTATGGCACCAAAACTAAAACCCCTTAATAAAGACGTTGGAAAGGAAGTAGTCGAGTCATGTGGTCCTCGCTACTTGGTTATTCATAGGACAGAGGAAGGTAAGAAGTTCCTTACCGGTGAGCCCTTTTACTATCCAAAAGGGTCTCGATGCCATTGCTGGTCCGGTCAAATCTTGCGTTCGAGCTCGCAATGGTACACTTCTTGTCGAAGCCAACTCCGCCTCGCAAGCTGCAAGGATACTTAAAGCCACCATGTTAGCCAGCTATCCAGTGAAGGTCGAGGTGCACAAGTCGCTGAACTCCTCCCGCGGTGTAGTAACAACCCGCGCGTTGGACGATTTGTCCATTAAGGAGATCCAAGAAAATCTAGCGACTCAGGGTGTCTCAGCTGTTTATCGGGTACAACGTAAGATCAACGGTGAATTCCTGCCTATTCGTACCCTGTTTCTTACTTTTGATCGGATTGATCTGCCTCAAAAGATTAGAGCAGGGTATGAAGCCATCGAAGTTAGGCCTTATATACCCAATCCGCTGAGGTGCTTTAAATACCAACGTTTTGGTCACACTAGTGAGTTGTGTACCGGCAGGTCCACCTGCGTCCACTGCGGTGACATCTCCCACGATGGGGCTTGTGCTTCAGCTCCATCGTTTGTGAACTGTAACGGGGAACACCCATCTAGTTCCCGAGATTGCCCCCGTTTTGCAGAAGAACGAGCGATCCAGGAGATACGGGTGAAAGAGAATGTGTCCTTCTTGGAAGCTCCTGCGACTCCGCCAACCCTCTGCCCCGAGGTCCGGTACCTATAGCTCAGTTGCAGCTAAACCGGTACCGCGTCGGGAAATCGCAACACAGACCGGCGATATGAACGGGGCTACAATTGCGGAAAAGGTTATTTTAGCCCAAGCGCTGCCAAAGCCTTCGGCACCTACACCCAAGTTGGTATCAACATCTGCCAAATCCGCCAGCTTACAGAATAGTCCTGCACAGTTGTCACCGAAAGCCTCGACCTCTGGAACTAAAGTTGGTAAATTCCCGACGTCTTCTGCCCCGGAAAAACAGTTTAAGACCAAGTATGTACGACAAGACTTCTTGAAAGAGTATGTGCAATCTATTACCAAGTCATCTAAGGGTAAGAAAAGTACACGCAACTCCACACATGTATCCTCCTCTGAAGGGTCATCTGGGGAAGAGGGCGTGAATCGGCGACGGCCGTCTTCGCCGATCAGCACATCCAATCGGTTCGAACTACTCGGACCGAAATTTGCTCTTGAAAAAGGGACCTCCCTTGTGGAGCAGATGGACCAGCAGGATTCTGCCGCCACTGCCAGAGGGACAGTGCGGAAACGGCAGGATCGTGCTCCTGAAAATAGTACTAGCCCAACGCCTAAGAAGAACAAATTGAACCGACCAGCAAATCCCAATCTGCAGAAGCGTCTTTCGATTTGAAACTTATCCCATAATATACTCAATGGCTATCCTCCATTGGAACATACGCGGAATTCGACCACATCGACCAGAGCTTGACTTGTTGCTGCGCCAGCATGAACCCTTGGCTGTATGCTTACAAGAGACGAAGCTCCGTCCACAGGATACCGTTACCATCAGGCAGTACTCCTGCGTACGATGTGATTTATCCCCGGAGGACGGTGTCCCGGCACATGGGGGCACTATGATGCTTATTCGAGATGATATTTTTGCCAACTCCTTACCTATACAATCTGCAATCCAGTCCGTTGCTGTCAGCATTAAGCTACCCTCCGCTTCATTCACCATTTGCAGTATCTATTTGCCTCCATCTGCGGACCTCCCGCACAGCGACTTAGAACACCTCATTTTGCAGTTGCCACCACCCTTTTTATTGGTAGGCGACGTGAATGCCCATCACCCTCTTTGGGGCTCTCCTCGGGCTTGTGCGAGAGGTACGCTACTTAAAGACTTCTTGGATAGTCAGAATCTTGCTCTCTTGAACACCGGAGAGCCCACCTTTCTATCTGACGCATTTCATAGTTTTTCACACATTGACATTGCAATTTGTTCCCCTCAGCTGGCAGTCACCTTATGCTGGAATATCATCTCGGATTTGCATTCTAGTGACCACTTTCCTTGTTGTATTAGTGTCTTGACACCCGTTGTATGTTCCACCCGTTTACCTAGTTGGCGCCTAGACCACGCCAGCTGGGAACTGTACTCCCACTTGGCTGAATTTAGCTACGAAGAGCACGACTCTGTGAACCACTTGGTCGAACATCTCACAGGGACCATCCTTTCTGCTGCTGAGCAATCCATTCCGCGTTCGACTGGCTACAATCGTCGATTTCCGGTACCTTGGTGGACCGATGACTGTCGGGATGCTATTCGCGCTCGCAGACGAGCTCTACGGGTTTTCCAGCGTTTTCCTACACTGGATAACCTGATACACTATAAACGGATGCGTGCAAATTCTAGGCGGGTTATTAAGGATAGCAAAAAGATGTCATGGAATAAATTCGTGGGTTCCTTTAATCGACATACACCTTCCTCTGTCGTATGGGATAAGTTAAGACGTGTGGCTGGGAAACCGAACCATATGCCCATCGCCGGTCTCAAAACACCTACCGGAGCTGTTGTTGATACATTTGACGTGGCGAATACTTTAGGCAGTGCTTTCGCTCAGGTGTCTAGCTCAGGCAATTATTCCCCTGAGTTTCTTACAGTTAAGAACCAGGTGGAATCTCAAGAATTCTCGTTTCTTTCTGGCAACCTTGAGGATTATAATCGCCTTTTCACCCCGGCAGAGCTAGACAATGCACTCTCCTCTTCACGACACTCAGCACCAGGTCCAGATGGTATCCACGTCCAAATGTTGCAACATCTCTCTCCTGATGGCAAAGATTTCCTACTCGAGGTCTATAATCGTGTCTGGGTTGATGGCATTTTTCCAGACAAGTGGCGGGAGGCCACCATCATACCCATTCTTAAACCTGGAAAGGACCGCCATCTTCCTTCCAGTTACCGTCCTATTTCCCTCACCAGTTGCGTGTGCAAGGTGATGGAACGCATGATCAATGGACGGCTGGTGTGGTGGCTGGAATCCCACAATCTTCTGACGAACATCCAGTGTGGCCTTCGACGACGACGTTCAACTGCTGACCACCTTGTCTCTCTGTCAACTCAGATTATGGACGGGATTCTTAAGAACAGCCCCACAGTTGGGATATTTTTTGACCTCGAGAAGGCCTACGACACGTGTTGGCGGGCGGGAATATTGCGTTCTCTGCACAACTGGAACATACGTGGACGCCTACCGTTGGTCATTCAGGAGTTTATGCGGGACCGCGTTTTTCGAGTGAGGGTGGGTTCGGTTTTTTCTAACCATTTTATTCAAGAGAACGGAGTGCCGCAGGGCTCGGTACTCAGCGTGACTCTATTTGCTATTGCGATAAATTCCATATCACTATGTGTGGCTCAAGGTGTCTCTTCCTGTTTATTCGTGGTCGACTTTGCCATTTTCTGTACTTCTCAGCGTACACCGTTTTTGGAACGCCGTCTCCAGCGGTGTTTGGACAATCTCTATGCATGGAGCTCGAAACACGGTTTTCGTTTCTCCGCTGAGAAGACAGTCTGCGTTAACTTCTGGCGCCGTAAGTGGCAAATGCCGCCGTCTCTTCGACTCGGGCCAGATTTACTTCCTTTCGCAGATGAGGCGAGATTCCTTGGTTTGATCTTCGATCGGAAACTTTGTTGGGCACCACAAATAGCACAGCTTAGAGCACGATGTGACCGTTCTCTAAATCTTTTACGGATACTAAGTGGCAAGTCTTGTGGTGCGGATCGGACGGCATTGCTCCGTCTTTATCGTGCTGTGATTCGTTCGAAGTTGGACTATGGCAGCATTGTGTATTCTTCAGCTCGACCTTCAGTGCTCAGAAGGTTAGATACAGTCCATAAGGGGCCGCGCCGTGGCCGAGTGGTTAGACCACTAGCCTCTCACCTAGACGGCCGGGGTTCGATCCCAAGCGACCGCATGTGAGATTTGTGGTGGACAAAGCGGCGCTGGGGCGGGTTTTCTCCGGGTACTCCGGTTTCCCCCGCCATCGCATTCCACCGGTGCTCCATCATCATTCATGTATCATCAGTGTCACCGCCTGCGATGCCATTAGTAGTTAAAGCGGGCGTTAAACACTACCAAAAAAAAAAAAAAAAACAGTCCATAACCAGGGCATCCGTGTGGCCGTTGGTGCTTTTCCAACGAGCCCAGTTGTTAGCCTCTACGCTGAATCGGGAGAACCTCCTCTGCGTTGTCTGCGTGATGTCCTGCTTGCTAATTATGGCTGTGGGCTGAAGTGTATGCCTGGGCATCCAACTTATCACGCGTTTTTCTCCCCTGAGCTGCACGAGCGATACTGCCTCCGCTCTCTGAGCCCCAGGCCAGCAGGTTTTCGTTTCCGTGAGCTTCTACGCCAGCACCATGTTGACATTCCTCGGCTGTTATCCAAGGGAGAGAGTATACACCCCCCTTGGTTACGCGCTACCTCCCATGTCGATCTCGGGATGACGCTCTACGGGAAATCTGTTACGCCTCTTGATAGTATTCGTCGTTGCGTTTTAGAATTTTTATCCAAATACAGTGGCCGTATTTGTATTTACACCGATGGTAGTAAGAGCCCCGACGGTGTTGGATGTGCCTTTGTAACTGGCACCGCAACTTCTACTTACGGTTTGCCTAGGTGCACATCTATATATTCTACCGAGCTATATGCTATTTATCAAGCCCTTCCGTATATTCGACGTCGAAAATTAGGTGACTGCCTTATTCTTAGTGATTCCCTTAGTGCCCTTCAGAGCATTCGTGAGCTGTACAATTACCATCCTTTGGTGCAGCGCATCCAGGACGTTCTCCACATTTTGCACGCTTCTGGTTTTAATGTGGAGTGCGCATGGATTCCTTGACACGTTGGCTTGCCAGGGAATGACACGGCGGATTTGGCAGCGAAATAGGCAGTCACAGCGCCCAGTGTTACGATTACCCATTCAACAGCAGAAGATTTTAGAGTGGCTGTACGGAGAGCCGTTTTTTCGACTTGGCATGCGGAGTGGTCGGCTCTCCGTGGTAATAAGCTGCGAGAGGTGAAGGACCTCCCTGTCAACTGGGTAACCTCCTCTCGTTTATTCCGCCGGGAGGAGGTAGTACTAGCTCGGCTAAGAATTGGCCACTGTATTTTTACTCACAGTTACCTTTTTAAACGTGAACCTGCTCCTGTCTGTGCGATCTGTGGGGAGGCACAGACAGTTCGTCATGTGTTGCTGGAGTGTGGTCACCTGGCACACATTCGGTCATCTATGGGCATGCCGGCCTCTCTTGCTGAGGTCCTGGCAGATGACCCAAGAGCAGTGGACAGGGTTTTTAAATTTTTTGCAAAACTTTCTTTTACCTTGACGTATTAGTGTGATAGCAGTTTTTTTTTTAATCTCTTTTAATTTTAATGTGTTGATTTTAGATGGAGTTTTATATCCAGCTCTGTTTAGAGGGCTGGACCGTTCGGTTACTTCCATTTCAACTGTGTTAGCTCTTTTACTTGTGTTTTTTTCCTTTTTTTTTTGGTATTTTCTTACTGCCTATTGCCAAGTTTTAATCGTAAGGCGCTTATGACCTCGGCAGTTGAGCGCCCTTAAACACCATTATCATCATCATCTACTCTTTGTAATGACTTTTAACTGAATATCTTGGGGGGGGTCTTTTGGAATAGAGCTTGAGTGTTACCTTATGTAATGCTTTGAAATCCCTTCCTACTCTATGTAATGGCTTTTCACTGAGCATCTTGGGGGGGGGGGGCTATTGGAATAGCACCTGAGTGTGACCTTATGTAATGGTTTGAAAGCCCTTCGTGCTCCTTCTAATGGCTTTTCACTGAGCATCTTGGGAGGGGGGCTATTGGAATAGCACCTGTGTGACCTTATGTAATGCTTTGAGAGCCCTTCTTACTCCCTGCAATGGCTTTTCATTGAGCATCTTGGGGGAGGGCCTATTGGAATAGCACCTGAGTGTGACCTTATGTAATGCTTTGAAAGCCCTTCCTACTCTCAATAATGGCTTTTCACGGAGCATCTTGGGGGGGGGGCTATTGGAATAACACCTGAGTGTGACTTTATGTAATGCTTTGAAAGCCCTTCATACTCTCTGTAATGGCTTTTCACTGAGCATCTTGTGGGGGGCCTATTGGAATAGCACCTGAGTGTCACCGTATGTAATGCTTTGAAAGCCCTTCCTACTTTTTGTAATGGCTGTTCACTGAGAACCTTGGGAGGGGCCCTATTGGAATAGCACCTGAGTGTGACCTTATGTAATGCTTTGAAAGCCCTTCCTACTCTCAGTAATGGCTTTTTACTGAGCATCTTGGGGGGGGGGGGCTATTGGAATAGCACCTGAGTGTGACTTTATGTGATGCTTTGAAAGCCCTTCATACTCTCTGTAATGGCTTTTCACTGAGCATCTTGGGGGGGGGGGTTATTGGAATAGCACCTGAGTGTGACCTTATGTAATGCTTTGAAAGCCCTTCCTACTCTCAGTAATGGCTGTTCACTGAGCATCTTGGGGGGGGGGGGTATTGGAATAGCACCTGAATGTGACCTTATGTAGTGCTTTGAAAGCCCTTCCTACTCTCTGTAATGGCTTTTCACTGAGCATCTTGGGGGGGGGGAGCTATTAGAATAGCACCTGAGTGTGACCTTACTTAATGCTTTGAAAGCCCTTCATACTCTCAGTAATGGCTTTTCACTGAGCATCTTGGGGGGGACTATTGGAATAGCACCTGAGCGTGACCTTATGTAATGCTTCGAAAGCCCTTCCTACTTTTTGTAATGGCTTTTCAATGAGAATCTTGGGGAGGGGCCTATTGGAATAGCACCTGAGTATGACCTTATGTAAACTTTGAAAGCCCTTCCTACTCTCAGTAATTGCTTTTCAATGAGCATCTGGGGGGGGGGGGAGCCTATTGGAATAGCACCTGAGTGTGACCTAAGGTAATGATTTGTAGCCCTTCATACTCTTTGTAAAGACTTTTCATTGAATATCTTGGGTGGGGGCGGCTATTGGAATAGAGCTTGAGTGTCACCTTATGTAATGCTTTGAAAGCCCTTCCTACTCTATGTAATGGCATTTCACTGAGCATCTTGGGAGGAGCTATTGGTATAGCACCTGAGTGTGACCTTCTGTAATGGATTCAAAGCCCTTCCTACTTCTTCTAATGGCTTTTCACTGAGCATCTTGGGGGGGGCCTATTGGAATAGCACCTGAGTGTCACCTTATGTAATGCTTTGAAAGCCCTTGCTACTTTTTGTAATGGCTTTTCACTGAGAATCTTGGGGAGGGGCCTATTGGAATAGCACCTGAGTATGACCTTATGTAATGCTTTGAAAGCCCTTCCTACTCTCAGTAATGGCTTTTCAATGAGCATCTTGAGGGGGGGGGAGCCTATTGGAATAGCACCTGAGTGTGACCTTAGGTAATGATTTGAAAGCCCTGCCTACTCTTTGTAAAGACTTTTCATTGAATATCTTGGGGGGGGGCGGCTATTGGAATAGAGCTTGAGTGTCACCTTATGTAATGCTTTGAAAGCCCTTCCTACTCTATGTAATGGCTTTTCACTGATCATCTTGGGAGGAGCTATTGGTATAGCACCGGAGTGTGACCTTCTGTAATGGTTTGAAAGCCCTTCCTACTTCTTCTAATGGCTTTTCACTGAGCATCTTGGGGGGGGGGGGAAAGGCTATTGGAATAGCACCTGAGTGTGAACTTATATAATGTTTTGAAAGCCCTTCATACTCTCAGTAATGGCTTTTCACTGAGCATCTTGGGGGGGCCTATTGGAATAGCACCTGAGTGTGACCTTATGTAATGCTGTGATAGCCCTTCCTACTCTCAGTAATGGCTTTTCACTGAGCATCTTGGGAGGAGCTATTGGTATAGCACCTGAGTGTGACCTTCTGTAATGGTTTGAAAGCCCTTCCTACTTCTTCTAATGGCTTTTCACTGAGCATCTTGGGGGGAGGGCTATTGGAATAGCACCTGAGTGTGACCTTATGTAATGCTGTGAAAGCCCTTCCTACTCTCATTAAGGGCTTTTCACTGATCATCTTGTGGGGGGAGGCTATTGGAAGGGCACCTGAGTGTGACCTTATGTAATGCTGTGAAAGTCCTTCCTACTCTCTGTAATGGCTTTTCACTGAGCATCTTGAGGGGGGGGGGGCTATTGGAATAGCACCTGAGTGTCAACTTATGTAATGCTTTGAAAGCCCTTCCTACTCTTTGTAAAGACTTTTCATTGAATATCTTGGGGGGGGGGCGGCTATTGGAATAGAGCTTGAGTGTCACCTTATGTAATGCTTTGAAAGCCCTTCCTACTCTATGTAAAGGCTTTTCACTGAGCATCTTGGCAGGGGCTATTGGTATAGCACCTAAATGTGTGACCTTCTGTAATGGTTTGAAAGCCCTTCCTACTCCTTCTTATGGCTTTTCACTGAGCATCTTGGGGGGGGGCCTATTGGAATTATACCTGAGTGTGACCTTCTGTAATTCTTTGAAAGCCCTTCCTACTCTCAGTTGTGGCTTTTCACTGAGCATCTTGGGGTGAAGGCATATTGGAATAGCACCTGAGTGTGACTTCATGTAATGCTTTGAAAGCCCTTCCTACTCTCTGTATTGGCTTTTCACTGAGCATCTTGGGTGGGGGGGGGGCTATTGGAATAGCACCTGAGTGTGTCCTTATAAAATGCTTTGAAAGCCCTTCCTACTCTTTGTAATGGCTTTTCACTGAGCATCTTGGGTGGGGGGGGCTATTGGAATAGCACCTGAGTGTGACCTTATGTAATGCTTTGAAAGCCCTTCCTACTCTCGGTAATGGCTTTCCATTGAGCATTTCGTGGGGGGGGGGGTAAATTGGAATAGCACCATGAATGTGACCTTATATAATGCTTTGAAAGCCCTTCCTACTTTTTGTAATGGCTTTTCACTGAGCATCTTGGGGGGGGGGGGATATTGGAATAGCTCCTGAGTGTGACCTTATGTAATGCTTTGAAAGCCCTTCCTACTCTCAGTACTGGCTTTTCACTGAGCATCTTGGGGGGGACCTATTGGAATAGCACCTGAGTGTGACCTTATGTAATGCTGGTGAAAGCCCTTCCTACTCTCAGTAATGGCTTTTCACTGAGCATCTTGGGGGGGGGGGGAGGCTATTGGAAGGGCACCTGAGTGTGACCTTATGTAATGCTGTGAAAGTCCCTCCTACTCTCTGTAATGGCTTTTCACTGAGCATCTTGGGGGGGGGCTATTGGAATAGCACCTGAGTGTCACCTTATGTAATGCTTTGAAAGCCCTTCCTACTCATTGTAATGGCTTTTCACTGAGCATCTTGGAGGGGGGCTTATTGGAATAGCACCTGAGTGTGACCTTATGTAATGCTTTGAAAGCCCTTCTTTCTCTCAGTAATGGCTTTTCACTGAGCATCTTGGGGGGGCTATTGGAATAGCACCTGAGTGTGACCTTATGTAATGCTTTGAAAGCCCTTTCTACTCTCAGTTATGGCTTTTCACTGAGCATCTTGGCGGGGCTATTGGAGTAGCACCTGAGTGTCACCTTATGTGATGCTTTGAAAGCCCTTCCTACTCTCAGTTATGGCTTTTCACTGAGCATCTTGGGGGGGCTATTGGAATAGCACCTAAGTGTGACCTTATGTAATGCTTTGAAAGCCCTTCCTACTCTATGTAATGGCTTTTCACTGATCATCTTGGGAGGAGCTATTGGTATAGCACCGGAGTGTGACCTTCTGTAATGGTTTGAAAGCCCTTCCTACTTCTTCTAATGGCTTTTCACTGAGCATCTTGGGGGGGGGGGGGAAAGGCTATTGGAATAGCACCTGAGTGTGAACTTATATAATGTTTTGAAAGCCCTTCATACTCTCAGTAATGGCTTTTCACTGAGCATCTTGGGGGGGCCTATTGGAATAGCACCTGAGTGTGACCTTATGTAATGCTGTGATAGCCCTTCCTACTCTCAGTAATGGCTTTTCACTGAGCATCTTGGGAGGAGCTATTGGTATAGCACCTGAGTGTGACCTTCTGTAATGGTTTGAAAGCCCTTCCTACTTCTTCTAATGGCTTTTCACTGAGCATCTTGGGGGGAGGGCTATTGGAATAGCTCCTGAGTGTGACCTTATGTAATGCTGTGAAAGCCCTTCCTACTCTCATTAAGGGCTTTTCACTGATCATCTTGTGGGGGGAGGCTATTGGAAGGGCACCTGAGTGTGACCTTATGTAATGCTGTGAAAGTCCTTCCTACTCTCTGTAATGGCTTTTCACTGAGCATCTTGGGGGGGGGGGCTATTGGAATAGCACCTGAGTGCCAACTTATGTAATGCTTTGAAAGCCCTTCCTACTCTTTGTAAAGACTTTTCATTGAATATCTTGGGGGGTGGCGGCTATTGGAATAGAGCTTGAGTGTCACCTTATGTAATGCTTTGAAAGCCCTTCCTACTCTATGTAAAGGCTTTTCACTGAGCATCTTGGCAGGGGCTATTGGTATAGCACCTAAATGTGTGACCTTCTGTAATGGTTTGAAAGCCCTTCCTACTCCTTCTTATGGCTTTTCACTGAGCATCTTGGGGGGGGGGGGCCTATTGGAATTATACCTGAGTGTGACCTTCTGTAATTCTTTGAAAGCCCTTCCTACTCTCAGTTGTGGCTTTTCACTGAGCATCTTGGGGTGAAGGCATATTGGAATAGCACCTGAGTGTGACTTCATGTAATGCTTTGAAAGCCCTTCCTACTCTCTGTATTGGCTTTTCACTGAGCATCTTGGGTGGGGGGGGGGCTATTGGAATAGCACCTGAGTGTGACCTTATAAAATGCTTTGAAAGCCCTTCCTACTCTTTGTAATGGCTTTTCACTGAGCATCTTGGGTGGGGGGGGCTATTGGAATAGCACCTGAGTGTGACCTTATGTAATGCTTTGAAAGCCCTTCCTACTCTCGGTAATGGCTTTCCAATGAGCATTTCGTGGGGGGGGGTAAATTGGAATAGCACCATGAATGTGACCTTATATAATGCTTTGAAAGCCCTTCCTACTTTTTGTAATGGCTTTTCACTGAGCATCTTGGGGGGGGGGATATTGGAATAGCTCATGAGTGTGACCTTATGTAATGCTTTGAAAGCCCTTCCTACTCTCAGTACTGGCTTTTCACAGAGCATCTTGGGGGGGACCTATTGGAATAGCACCTGAGTGTGACCTTATGTAATGCTGGTGAAAGCCCTTCCTACTCTCAGTAATGGCTTTTCACTGAGCATCTTGGGGGGGGGGAGGCTATTGGAAGGGCACCTGAGTGTGACCTTATGTAATGCTGTGAAAGTCCCTCCTACTCTCTGTAATGGCTTTTCACTTAGCATCTTGGGGGGGGGGGCTATTGGAATAGCACCTGAGTGTCACCTTAAGTAATGCTTTGAAAGCCCTTCCTACTCTTTGTAATGGCTTTTCACTGAGCATCTTGGAGGGGGGCTTATTGGAATAGCACCTGAGTGTGACCTTATGTAATGCTTTGAAAGCCCTTCTTTCTCTCAGTAATGGCTTTTCACTGAGCATCTTGGGGGGGCTATTGGAATAGAACCTGAGTGTGACCTTATGTAATGCTTTGAAAGCCCTTTCTACTCTCAGTTATGGCTTTTCACTGAGCATCTTGGCGGGGCTATTGGAATAGCACCTGAGTGTCACCTTATGTGATGCTTTGAAAGCCCTTCCTACTCTCAGTTATGGCTTTTCACTGAGCATCTTGGGGGGGATATTGGAATAGCACCTAAGTGTGACCTTATGTAATGCTTTGAAAGCCCTTCCTACTCTATGTAATGGCTTTTCACTGATCATCTTGGGAGGAGCTATTGGTATAGCACCGGAGTGTGACCTTCTGTAATGGTTTGAAAGCCCTTCCTACTTCTTCTAATGGCTTTTCACTGAGCATCTTGGGGGGGGGGGGGGGGAAAGGCTATTGGAATAGCACCTGAGTGTGAACTTATATAATGTTTTGAAAGCCCTTCATACTCTCAGTAATGGCTTTTCACTGAGCATCTTGGGGGGGCCTATTGGAATAGCACCTGAGTGTGACCTTATGTAATGCTGTGATAGCCCTTCCTACTCTCAGTAATGGCTTTTCACTGAGCATCTTGGGAGGATCTATTGGTATAGCACCTGAGTGTGACCTTCTGTAATGGTTTGAAAGCCCTTCCTACTTCTTCTAATGGCTTTTCACTGAGCATCTTGGGGGGAGGGCTATTGGAATAGCACCTGAGTGTGACCTTATGTAATGCTGTGAAAGCCCTTCCTACTCTCATTAAGGGCTTTTCACTGATCATCTTGTGGGGGGAGGCTATTGGAAGGGCACCTGAGTGTGACCTTATGTAATGCTGTGAAAGTCCTTCCTACTCTCTGTAATGGCTTTTCACTGAGCATCTTGGGGGGGGGCTATTGGAATAGCACCTGAGTGTCAACTTATGTAATGCTTTGAAAGCCCTTCCTACTCTTTGTAAAGACTTTTCATTGAATATCTTGGGGGGGGGGGGGCGGCTATTGGAATAGAGCTTGAGTGTCACCTTATGTAATGCTTTGAAAGCCCTTCCTACTCTATGTAAAGGCTTTTCACTGAGCATCTTGGCAGGGGCTATTGGTATAGCACCTAAATGTGTGACCTTCTGTAATGGTTTGAAAGCCCGTCCTACTCCTTCTTATGGCTTTTCACTGAGCATCTTGGGGGGGGCCTATTGGAATTATACCTGAGTGTGACCTTCTGTAATTCTTTGAAAGCCCTTCGTACTCTCAGTTGTGGCTTTTCACTGAGCATCTTGGGGTGAAGGCATATTGGAATAGCACCTGAGTGTGACTTCATGTAATGCTTTGAAAGCCCTTCCTACTCTCTGTATTGGCTTTTCACTGAGCATCTTGGGTGGGGGGGGGGGCCTATTGGAATAGCACCTGAGTGTGACCTTATAAAATGCTTTGAAAGCCCTTCCTACTCTTTGTAATGGCTTTTCACTGAGCATCTTGGGTTGGGGGGGGCTATTGGAATAGCACCTGAGTGTGACCTTATGTAATGCTTTGAAAGCCCTTCCTACTCTCGGTAATGGCTTTCCATTGAGCATTTCGTGGGGGGGGGGGTAAATTGGAATAGCACCATGAATGTGACCTTATATAATGCTTTGAAAGCCCTTCCTACTTTTTGTAATGGCTTTTCACTGAGCATCTTGGGGGGGGGATATTGGAATAGCTCCTGAGTGTGACCTTATGTAATGCTTTGAAAGCCCTTCCTACTCTCAGTACTGGCTTTTCACTGAGCATCTTGGGGGGGACCTATTGGAATAGCACCTGAGTGTGACCTTATGTAATGCTGGTGAAAGCCCTTCCTACTCTCAGTAATGGCTTTTCACTGAGCATCTTGGGGGGGGGGGAGGCTATTGGAAGGGCACCTGAGTGTGACCTTATGTAATGCTGTGAAAGTCCCTCCTACTCTCTGTAATGGCTTTTCACTGAGCATCTTGGGGGGGGGGGCTATTGGAATAGCACCTGAGTGTCACCTTATGTAATGCTTTGAAAGCCCTTCCTACTCTTTGTAATGGCTTTTCACTGAGCATCTTGGAGGGGGGCTTATTGGAATAGCACCTGAGTGTGACCTTATGTAATGCTTTGAAAGCCCTTCTTTCTCTCAGTAATGGCTTTTCACTGAGCATCTTGGGGGGGCTATTGGAATAGCACCTGAGTGTGACCTTATGTAATGCTTTGAAAGCCCTTTCTACTCTCAGTTATGGCTTTTCACTGAGCATCTTGGCGGGGCTATTGGAATAGCACCTGAGTGTCACCTTATGTGATGCTTTGAAAGCCCTTCCTACTCTCAGTTATGGCTTTTCACTGAGCATCTTGGGGGGGCTATTGGAATAGCACCTAAGTGTGACCTTATGTAATGCTTTGAAAGCCCTTCCTACTCTTTGTAATAAATTTTCACTGAGCATCTTTTGGGGGCCTATTGGAATAGCACCTGAGTGTCACCTTATGTAATGCTTTGTAAGCCCTTCCTACTTTTTGTAATGGCTGTTCACTGAGAATCTTGGGGGGGGGCCTATTGGAATAGCACCTGAGTGTGACCTAATGTAATGCTTTGAAAGCCCTTCCTACTCTCAGTAATGGCTTTTCACTGAGCATCTTGGGGGGGGGGGGCCATTGGAATAGCACCTGAGTGTGACCTTGTGTAATGCTTTGAAAGCCCTTCCTACTCTCAGTAATGGCTTTTCACTGAGCATCTTGGGGGGGGGGGGCTATTGGAATAGCACCTGAGTGTGACCTTGTGTAATGCTTTGAAAGCCCTTCATACTCTCAGAAATGGTTTTTCACTGAGCATCTTGGGGGGGGGGGGCTATTGGAATAGCACCTGAGTGTGACCTTATGTAATGGTTTGAAAGCCCTTCCTACTCTCAGTAATGGCTTTTCATGGAGCATCTTGGGGGGGAGGGCCTATTGAAATAGCACCTGAGTATGACCTTATGTAATGCTTTGGAAGCCCTTCCTTCTCTCAGTAATGGCTTTTCAGCATCTTGCTGGGGGGCCTATTGAAATTGCACCTGAGTGTGACGTTATGTAATGCTTTGAAAGCCCTTCCTACTCTATGTAATGGCTTTTCAGTGGGTATCTTGGGGGAAATCTACAGGATAACATCTGAGTAATCCTTTCCTACTCTTTGTTATAGTTATTCACAGGGTAGTGTGGGGGGAAAAACCCACAAGAATAAAATGTGAGAACTTGGTCATATTCAAACTAGAATCAGACAAAAAATAAAATTTCATCTGTTATACCTGAAATTAACACTTGATTTATATGAGCTGAAAAGGCTTTTAGGGCATGTTTACAAGCAACAAGACAGAGTTGTATAGCAACAAATGCAATGTTCACCATCTTGTTGGAAATTTCATTATTTTAAGAGGTTGCTGCACTTTTCAAAGACATTTCATCTATATCTCTTATTTAGCCAATCAAATAAATATTTTATTTCTTGTACTATGTGATAACTTTCAGTACTTCAGTTCCCTGATTGTATATTACAGAATAATTTATCTTTTTTTTGTTTCCTTGCCAAGTGTTTCAGGTTATTGATATTTAATTCCATAATAATTTTTTTTATCACCCTAGACTTGGTACTGAAATTTTGGAGGACAACTGTCAACTGTAGCACATGTGAAATGGACACCAGAAAAGAAAATAATGAAGAGGTTTCTTTCTCAGAAGAAATTTCACAGGCACAGAGAGAAAGTTACTCAAAGGATGTTATAATAAAGCTTAACAGTGAAGCTACTGTATGCATTGAAATTTGCAAAACAGAAATCAAAGAAGAGTTTGTTGATTCAGACTTTAGTCCACAAAATGATAGGCAGCATCTTTCTCAGAATGTTGTGATGGTCAAACAATGTCACAATGACTTTGAAATGGAAACCGAAACGGAAATGAATGAAGTGTGTTATGACTCAGACCTTTTCTCACAAAATGAGGGACAGTTTTTTTCTGAAGTTCCTGCAGGGGTAGTCAATCCATGCAACAAAGATTCTGAACTGGACTCCAAGCTACAAATAAAAGAAGAGCTCCAATGGCTGGAAACAACTCCCGTGGAAACTCCCTGTTCTGATGCAACTAAGGTTAGTTTTGTTAGTAAGTAAATTAAACTATATTTTAATTATTGGGTCCGAATCGGGGATCTACAGTTTTGTAGAGAACAAAATTATTGCTTAGCCTGCAAAGAATATTTTGGATGTTCTCTTTCAAAATTATGTTTCTTGCATTTTGAAATACCTAATAATTCTAGGAGTAATAGAAAGGTAATAGCAGATGCATTGCATACCATGAACTTAATTCTGAGTTTAATGTAATGGCAAGAGCTGGGGACAGATCAAGCAAACTAATACCAATAGTGTTATACAAGGCTATATGATCAGGAAAGGCTTGCTATCGGGTAGCTGGTTTGTTATATAATCTGAGAGTATCTTAAGGCCTATTCTAAATATTTCCTTGTTTTTGAAGAAAAACAAAATGGTAAATCTCAGCTATGTGGCCCTTACGGTCATGTAATAATTTGCTTCACACATTCCCTTCTTTGTCCTCACAGACTTGAGGTTTTATTAGCAGTCTGTTGCTGAAGCCAGGAGAGATGATAGGTTTTCCTGTCATGTAAGTGATCCTTGTGCATGTTTATAAAAGAAAGGTATGGAATTTCAGCACCAATGAGAAGTTTTGTACACTGTTTTCGTATTTTTAGTGCTGTAACATTGTCACTGGTTTTCTTCTGCAGTGTCAAAATTTAGCTAAAAGTACTTTTCATTTTGATTAGTGTTTACTTCTGAAAGTACTTCTACATAAAGAACTTGTTTTAGTGTAAAAACCATAAACCTTAATGTTCACTGAATAACGTCCGTTAACCTGGTGCATCATATTCGATGATGAATCCAATGGGTGAAAAATGCTCAAATGAGCCCAATGATCATAGGGCATACAGTTACCTGACATCATGCCAGAATATGGAAAAACTGCAGGTAAATCTTATCCGGTTAACTCATCATATCCAAGATTTGAACTTGGGACCTCTTGAATGTTAGGATGACATGCTACCACCACACTACAGAGGTGGGCATACTTTCATTATTTTTTGAAAACCTTACATTTTAAAATACTAAGGTATTCACTTAATTCCTAAAATATTCCATTATAGAAATTGGCCAATGGAACCTAAAGAGAATGTATTTTTCACTAAGGGAAAATAAATGCCTGTATATCTTCTTTAGTTGTATGATGTAACTAAACAGATTTCAGCAGAAGTATAATTTTCCTTGCAGTTTAGCAAAGCTTTTTATACCTTAGGATATTATTGCCTTGGATATTATTGCCTTCCAATTGTTATAAAGCCAGTATGATAGCTACTGGTGTTTGCATCTTTAAATAATATATTGTGAAGTGGTAAATACTGTTCACTTCTGGAGTTTAAGCAAACAACTCTCTCCGTAACAACTTCTGATTATTCCAGTCATGTTGAGATTACAATGAAAATTTCCAGTTTGAGTGTGCATCTTTTTCGGTTACAAATAATTTGTGCAAGAAATCTTAATTTTCTTAAATAAAGCATGTTCTCCAAAATTGTTTACTTAGATACTTGTCTAAAAAGAAGTAATTAAATAACATTGTTGTAATTTACATATTGCATAGTATACCTCTGTTTACACTGAAAGTGTTTCATAATAATTTTATAATCCATGCATCTTGTCACATATCCAGTGTTCCAGTTTAATGGATAACACAAGAATTTGACCAATTAATAGGATCTTTAAATACCTTAATGCACATAATTATGTTTCAGAACTGGTTGCATGAGAGCTTCCCTTCAACAGAGTCAATAAGGTAAGACTTTTAGGTTATTGTGTGCTCCTCAATTCTCCATTATTTCATCTTCTCATCCATATTCCTTGTTAATGTAATGGAGCTGTTCTCCAAACATAATCAGTGTAGCGCAGTTCCTTCTCCAAGTTACCTCAGCAATTGTCTCCACTTTAACAAAAGTCTTTATTTCAATAGCTGACAAGTATTTTAATTCTCTTCGCTTTGATGCTAATTCACTCAGTTGTCAAGTGCTTTTTCTCTCACAAATCCAACCACACTCTCCAAGCTTTCTTGCACTTCACTTCCTGTATGCCTGGCTGCCCTGCTTTAATAGCCCTGATTATGAAGCGAATTACTTCTAGAACCATGGGCATTATGTCATGCATTCATTTTACTGAGGTCTACATACCTGCAAAATGCAGGGTACTTATATAACTCAACTGCCTGTGTACATTGTACACCACTCCATCTGTGGTGCAGCTATGAAAGCACTCTTAGTGCATCTGCGACAACTCAGCATAATAAGAAATTGAATGACCTGCACATGCATTTGGGGGTTGTAGTTACACTTCTCCCTCCTCAGGACTGTTACTGTGCTAGGATCTAGGTGTACTACAACCTCTTCCCATGTGACAGTCTCTGTATGGAGTAGATGTAGTTAATCTTCTAAAGCATGAGGTACAGCACATAGTTACACTTCTCCCTCCTCAGGACTGTTACCGTGCTAGGATCTAGGTGTACTACAACCTCTTCCCATGTGACAGTCTCTGTATGGAGTAGATGTAGTTAATCTTCTTCAGCATGAGGTACAGCACATAGTTACACTTCTCCCTCCTCAGGACTGTTACCGTGCTAGGATCTAGGTGTACTACAACCTCTTCCCATGTGACAGTCTCTGTATGGAGTAGATGTAGTTAATCTTCTTCAGCATGAGGTACAGCACATAGTTACACTTCTCCCTCCTCAGGACTGTTACCGTGCTAGGATCTAGGTGTACTACAACCTCTTCCCTTGTGACAGTCTGTATGAAGTAGATGTAGTTAATCTTCTTCAGCATGAGGTACAGCACATAGTTACACTTTTCCCTCCTCAGGACTGTTACCGTGCTAGGATCTAGGTGTACTACAACCTCTTCCCTTGTGACAGTCTCTGTATGAAGTAGATGATGTAGTTAATCTTGTTCACCATGAGGTACAGCACATAGTCACACTGCTCCCTCCTCAGGACTTTTACGGGGCTAGGATTTAGGTGTGACTCTTCCCTTGTGACAATCTCTGGATACAGTAGGTGATATCATTAATCCTCTTAATCTTGAGATATAGCACATAGTCATACTATTCCCTCCTCAGGAGTGTTACTGGACTAGGATCTAAGTGAATCACAACCTCTTTCCTTGAGATAGTCTCTAGATGCAGTAGATGACAACATTAATCTTCTTCATTAAAAGGTGTGACACACTGGTAACACTGTTCCCTCCTCAGATGTTGTACTGGGTTAGGATCTAAGCAGATCAAAACCTCTTTCCCATAACCACATCAGATTACCCTGCTGGAATTCTTCTGTTGGCCTGAGTATTTATTGTAAAGGGTCTTCTTCTGATTGCCTGGATGTGCTGATATGAATGTCATGAAATATGTATAAAAGATATTCCATGTCGTCAATTACTGGCTGTTCCAAGGGAAATATCAAATATTAGGTCCCATATTAGTTGAAGACCAGGCTCATCAGGCCAAGATGACATCATCCCATTAGTTGAAGAGCTGTAGGCCAGAATGCCCCAGTCTCTCTGGTGATTTGCCACAGCATTCCTCAAATTTTCTTTTAGAGTCTTGATATAATGCTGAGGTATGTTGTCTTTCGTAGGTTGAGAGTAGTTGTACACATCTTATCCCTCATCAGGTTCTATGTAAAGTTGGTGTCCTGCTTGCTGTGAAGCTCCAGTGATACCCCAATGAAGCAGAATAGTTCTTATATGAATCATGCTGCTGTGGTCTCATGGCAGAAAACTTGTCTTGGAAAAGACCTTAGCTTTAAACAACAGAAGTCATATCACTAATCCAGTCCAACCCTTCCACCAGATGGAAGCCACTCAATGCCCAGAAGACCCCTCAGTAAGCTCCATCCACCTACACTGTATGAGTGCACCTGTCATGGCTCCTGAATTGGAGCTCTAACCAACTTGGACCACAGCTCACCTCATCCTGAAGATGCCAAGTCCAGACATTGGAAAAATATTGGTATCTTCAATGACTTCTGGACCATAGCCTACTAGCCTTGCAAATAGAAGTGCACTTATTGATCTGGACTCCAGCCATGATAACTGAAGCTGTATTTAAAATCTTATCTTACCCAGTAAACTGTGAGGGTATGGTTTTGTGTGAGGGTTGCTCGAAATAACTCATATAAATGTCAGCCAGAATAGGAAATAGTGGGTTGTCTGTAGATAGTCCTGATGTCTGTTAGTAATTTTTTTCCATTAAATTGAAAAAGAAATACTCATGGTTTGCTCATGGCATATCAATGAACATAGTGCAAGCAAAGAAAGCAAAGAAAATGTTAACGACAAAGAAAATGCTCATTTCACATTTAGTAAGCATTACATTGTGATGGAGTCTTACATAATAGTAATAATAATAATAATAACAAGAAGAACAGTAAGAATAATAGGTAGACAGTCAATCACTTTCTGAAGCATCATATCTCAGAGGAGTGTATTTTGTAGGTATCGCAATTTCAAGATTGAAAATGAATGCAATATCTCCAGAAACTACCTAATTATAAATTAATGTGACAGAGTATTAATAGAAAAAAAAATTCTGGCTCCACAAATATACAAGCTCAGAATTCTTAGAAATTGGGTTTAGAAAAATCCTTCATCATGTTCTAATACAGCAACAATGTTTATTTTAAATATTTGTACTTGAGCTACATGTTTTACTTTACGGCATTTATATCTGTGTTTCAGCAAACAATCCTCACCTATATATGCATGTTATTAACATGTTATGAACATTTCTGTTCTATTTTTCCCCATGCAAAGAACTTGCACCAGTTACTAATGATACTTAGTGGCTGACATCTAGCAAAGACACCTGCTGATGTTGACAGTTGCCGAATGATCAGACCACTTGCCTCTCACCTAGATGGCCCAGGTTTGATCTCAAGCGGCCGTATGTGAGATTTGTGGTGGACAAAGCGGCGCAGGGCTGGGCTTTCTCTGGGATCTCCAGTTTCACCCGTCATCACATTCCACCCAGGCACCATGTTCATGTATCATCAGGGTCATCACCTGCAGTGCCAGAGTAGTAAAAGGGGGCATTAAACACTGTAAAAAAAAAAAAAAAAATTGACACTTGATTTAGGACTATGTGCTGTCATAAATAGCTGAAGCCCAGAATCCAGAGTTTTTTTTTTGTGATTTCTTACATAGAGCATTAAGTATATTTTCTAATACATATTTGTATAATTTTGTTTCTTCTCTACCAGTCCATTTTTCCTTACCTAATATATGCTTTTACTTATAAGTTTTTCTTTTCCCTAGTTCCCTTGAAAACATACAAATGAAGTTTACTACAACACAAGGATCTAATCATTATGTAGTGCAAGTATATTATACAGGTTATTAACATATACAGTTTATAAATGGAAAACCAGTAGAGATAATGCAGGATTATAATTAACTGGAAGTAAAATTTTTCAAATACATACAAATAAAGGGAAAGATAGTCGCAGCATTGAAAGTGAAATAGTTTCTGAAGCAGTAGTTGAATCTAAGATGTTAGATAGAGTAGAAATCTAAGGGACACCAAAAGAGAATGTGGTACTCAGAATATTTTGCACTTATGTATTTGTTTGTGTAAGATTTTTATCAGCAGACTTAATGAAGTTTAGAGAGAAAGGGCAAAAGACCGCGCCATGGCCAAGGGGTTAGACCACTTGCCTCTCACCTAGGCAACAGAGGTTCAATCCCAAATGACTGCGTGTGAGATTTATGGTAGACAAAGAAGCACAAAGGCGGGGTTTCTCTGGGTTCTCCAGTTTCCCCCACTCTCTCATTCCACCAATGCTCCATCTTCTTTCCATGCGTCATAAATGTGCCTGAGGTGCCACATGTAGTAAAAGTGGACATTAAACACTATCAAAAAAAGAGATAAAGGGTATAGTGTCAGAGAGAATTTGAAATATTGGTGCATAGGTTTCAAATTAAATCATAAGAAAAGACTCAGACAATTGAATCAGTTGGAGCTGAAAAGCATTAAGTCAGATTTTGCAACCTTTCAGGAGAGGGAGAAAAAATATTGTCCTCCAGAAAATGCAAATTGATTGACTGTTTATGTTAATCTATAGAATAATTCCCTAGGCTGTGTATGTATTGATAGATAAATTAATACCTCATAAACATTTAAGAAAATTATTTTGACAAATTCACTTAATGTTTTTCAGCTCTGTGCCCTCTCTTTACACTTTATAAATACATTTTATATTTAAATTTTGAGTGCCATTTTTATTATATTTTTCTGTAACCACCCTCATTCCATATAAAGATTGTTAGCAAACTACAAGCTACATAGGATACATATAGTAAACTACAAAACACAAAGCTACTTATTACAGCAGAAAGTGCAAGCTTTTCCCTTCAATTTCAGTTGATTTGCCATATCAAAATTATTAAATAAGCAGAATGCTGTAAATTGTAATAACTCTTTGTGACATAACAAAATTAAAGTTACATAGAACAGCAGAGTAAGAATACTAAAAGTTACTTAGGGCAGCTGACCTTATAAGGAGTTCCTTCCTTTTGTTTTGTTGGTCATTTTAAAATGTTATAAAAATTCAATGCATCATATGGAACATATTTGACAACCTTTCGAATGTCTTTTAACATATTTAAGTGTATGAGTACATTGTCCTTATACACTTTTTCCGAAGGCGTGGGTTTAGTTAATAATGAAGGTTTATCTAGAAAAAAAGTGTGTTTATTGGAGAGTTAATGTAGAAAAGTGCTTTGACTTCTCCAATCTTGTTGCTGTTACAAGATTCTTTCTGCATTTGGCCATAATTTCAACATATTATTTTGGGATGTACTCTCTGTCAACACTGGTAATTTTCTTTTTGAACACACTAAAATTTGGATAGGTTGAATCAGACTGAAAAATTCAATGCCATAGTCGGAATTTGAACCACGGATGTCCAAGTCTCTGGCCAGTTGCTCTGCCGCTGAGCTACAACAGCAACATGCTGGTGTAGCATTGAATTTCTCAGCTGGCTGCTATGTTTCTTGGTAAACCACAAGGTGTTCTCAAATTATTTTGAAGTAACAATTCCAATGGCGACTTACAATGTTGCAAGTAGTTAAGACCCAGGATTCATAGTCAACTATTATGGTCAATTGTATCAATTTATTTGCTTTTTCACACAAGCTGTGTCCAGGACAGGAGTTGGATATGTAGAATCAGACTGAAAAACTGCTGTCCTACATACGTCTTGTATGAAAATAGAAATCATTACCAATTGACCATAATAGTTGGCTATACTATGCATCCTGGGTCTTAAGCACGTGCAACACTGTAAGTCACCAGTGGGGTTGTTATCTCAAAATAATTTGAGAACACCTTGAGGTTTACTGGGAAACATACGAGTCAGTTGAGAAATTCAATGCTATGCCAGTATATTGCCATAGTAGCTCAGTGGCAAAGCAACCAGCTAGAGCCTGGGAGATCCGTGGTTCAAATCCTGGCTATGATTTTGAATTTCTCAGTCTGACTCTACCTATCCAACACCTGTCCTACACACAGCTTGTGTGAGAAAACAAAGAAACCATCACTATAATTTCTATCATATGGTAAGTATGAATGGCAATGTTCAGAATAATTATGGGTAATTGAGTGATATCTACCTGTTGACATACATATTCTCATAACAGTATGATTTTTATTTTGTCTCGGACATCCCTAATAATAACAATGTAAGTGACGTAGTGTTAAAAAACCAACTCAACAAATTAATACATATATAATTTGACTGTCACTGTTACTAAATTCCTCCAAACATCAATCGTCCATAAGATATTTCACTGAGTTTGAAACATAATGTGTAACACAGTGATAGAGAAAAGAGCACACCTCATTAGCACCTTTGTTCCCATCAAGATAAAGGTATACTACAGAGCTGTCTGTTTTTAAATAGTGAATATTGAACTCGTTTACCTTAAACTGACGCATATGAAAATTTACAATAGAATTTCTGACAAGAGCAAATTTTGCATGAAGTCAAAGGCTATGGCAGCGGTATGTTCATTTTGAAGACACTAGGGCTTCATCTCCTTCAGGCTATTATAAAACTTACAGCTCCTTCAGATATGAACTTATAAATCTACTTTAGCAGCAACTTTTGAACTTTCACAAAGATGAGGACTCTAGTTTTGCATTAAGTTCCTTACAAAGAGAGCAAACATCTATTTGGGGCCTACCAAATTTGTAATCAAAATTTTCACGAAAGTATTCTCTATAAAGGTCATATTTAACACGTGTGTCTGAATACTTTTCACAGAACAGTTTATATATCAATTTGAATCAAAGTCTAGCATTAAGCTAAAAGAATCTCTTTCCCAGCATATTGAGAAGACTTTAGCAGAAATAATTGTATACATTCACCTATTATCTTTAGAATGACTTCAGAAAGTTTGTTTCCATTGGGTATTTTTCCGTGTTTATCATAGGGCATTTCTCCACGTAACAATGCACAAGTTACTGTGAATACTCATTTCATGCCAACTACATGAAGACTATGAAAAGTTTTTTGACAAACTAAAGTCCTTTTTGTTTCAACCATTACAAAATAATTAAAATACGAGGGTTGGGATACAACTCATGGCAACTAGTTTTTTTTCTTGTAGATATGTGAATGGATCACAAATGTATATGTGTTGTGTAGAAGTTCTGCAGGCATAGTGGGTATGCAGAACAACAGGTGGCTCTGTGATAGCTGGTAGTAGTGCAGCAAGGGCTGTGAAATCAGTCAGTTGGTGAGTGTCATGCGAGATGGAAGTAATCTGTGTTGAGCAGCACACTTACATTAAAATAGCCATTCTCCGAGGGAGAAATGCGATGGAATGTCTTAGTAAAATAGTGGAAGCTTTTGGAAATAATGCCCTATCATACCATACAATAGCACGGTGGGTAGGAAAGTTTCAGCAAGGACATATGTTAACCAGAGATGAGCAACATTTAGGACGGCCTGTCAGTATGTGCACCAACATGGCACATGCCATCATCAAGCAGCTTCTGGATGAAGGCAGACAATGGATGCTACTGGAGTTAGAAAGGACGGATGGCATCGAGAAACACACCGTCCACAGATATTGCATAATGAGCTGTAACTATGCAAAATTGCATCACGGTGGGTACCGCATGCACTGACGGAAGTTCAAAGGTGGGTGCGCTATGCAATATGCTCCGATCACCTTGCACACTGGCAACAGGACGGCGGTCAATTCTTGTCATGAAAAATCGCCATCGGTGAATTTTAGACCATATGAACCAGACCTGAAACGTCAGTCCACAGAGTGGCAACATGCTGAATCACCAAGGAGGCAGAGGTGTCATTGTTTGCCACTTTGGTCCACATGACAAAACAAATACCACACTGTACTACAGGGATTTCCTGATGCGACACATATGACGTGGCATTCCGAAGAAACGTCTGCATCTTGTGGACAGTGCAATTATCCTGCACAATAATGCAAAACCACATAAAGCAGAGAGTGTTGGGCAGCCACTGCAACATTGGGGATAGGAGGAATTGGAACACCCACCGCACTCTCCTGACATTTTGCCCTGGTAGGCGGCTTGCAACACGAGAGAACATTACTAATGCCATGTGCAAATAGATATCCTGATTCATAAATGCTGCGGCAGATGGTATTCAGCGCCTGCCTCATCGTTGGCAGCATGTGGTGTCAGTAGCAGGGGGAGTACTTTGAGGGTCTTTAGCCCAGGTTTGTCATGCCAACTGTGTGTATACTGTGTTGTCATTCTTTTGCACCGTGAAGGCTGTATTGCCCTGTATACTATCATAATAAATTAGTATGTTATGATATTCAGTGCTATTCATTGTCCACACATGTAGTTAACACTTTGTCCTTTCGTCTGTATATGTCACATTTTCCAACCGGACTGGTATCATCAAGAAAATAAATAGTTGCTATGACTTTTGCCCCAACCCTCGTACTACAATGCTTTTTCTGTTCATCCATACTCTGCTAACATGATCTGCATTGCTTGATATGTACTTCAATATCCCTACATAAATACAAATCTTGATCATCATTGTTTTACAAGATTAAAAAATGCTGTGATAATATTAATTTTTTCATTGTCCTAATTCTCTCAAAGCAATGCTTACAGCACTTATAAGGAAACAAGATTATGTCTTAGAAATAGTCATTGCAATATTTTTACAGTTTTAACATACAATAAATAGTGTGTTTATATTGAAAATAATAGTTTGTACTGTAACTGGCCATAGGAGATAATACTAAAACAGCATACCTGCAATCTTTTCTGGTTCTTTTTTTCTTCGACATCCTTGCCTTTGTATTTAGTATATGCTAAATCTTCAATAATAGATTGTGCAAAGAATCGTTCCTCTTACATTTAAGTGACATTATTGTACCCTTCACTATATCAAGTCTCACAAACAATGCCTCACATTGCATTAAAACATTGATATCAAATGCTGCAAAATTTGCAGGAATCGGAACACAGCACCTGGTTGGTTAACTTGTAGCCTCGAGTGCTATGGCACTGAATGGCAGTAAGTTAATGCTTTACCAGTAGCAACAGCTTTTTGTACTAGGAGAAGGCCGATTCAATTCTTTCTTGCGCTGAACAGTAGGTCTTACTTTTAACTAGTACATAGTGCTAAATAAAATAAAAAAGCCCAAATTTGGCTTAATGCTTTTCAGCTCCAATCGATTCAATTATAAAAAAACATGATGGAAAGAGAGTGTTGGTTTGGGAAGCTTGCAAATACATTAGAAGTTTGATATTTGGCTATCAGTTATAATCAATTATGGTGTAGTTTGAACAGAACAATATAAACAATGTAAAATATAGACAAGTCACGATATATGGGTGAATTAAAAGACAAAGGTTCTTAGCATTTATAAGACAGTTACAAGAAATTGTGGGAGCGAGAAATAGGTAGATATTTGCACACAATTATTGTTTTTAAAGCTATTATGCATAATGGGGCACAGAAAATATTGTTTTTAGTAAAGTTTGTAGGTGTTTTTGTAGTGTTAAATACCTACTTTACTGCACATGGCACTGAAGACAATGACCATAATGACACATAGAATGAGGATGAAGCACCGGTGGAATGAAATGGTAGGGGAAAGCAGAAAACCGGGACAAAACCCATGCCTGTGCTGCTTTGTCCACCATAAACCACATACGGTCTAACCAGGGAGTGAACCCAGGCTATGGATGAATGGCAAGCAGTCTAACCACTTGGTCACAGCGACACCAAATTTTGTAGTGGTTAAAACATGGAGGATTGATAAATAAAGTGTAAAATAATGTGATTTCACCAAAGATACTGCAACAATTAAAAACATTTTTAGGAAGGGTAATAGATAATTAGGTTAGGAAGAGAGGGCAGGTGCAGTGTGAAAGGCAGAATGATGTAACAGTGGCTTTATGGAATATATAGGTTCATCCTAAAGGTAAAATTTGCGGAACCAAACATTGAGATGTGCTAGATCTCTAAGTACGTGGTTGGTAGGTTTTATTGTGCTCAATTGAGAAAGAAAAAAGTATTTTCTTTTAAATAGCATTAATATGAAGTAGAATTTGTCGTTTCCAAAATAACTGTAGCAGGGTTACATTTTCATCCAGCTTGAGGGTTACTGTTTCATCATTAAGCATTCATTTACAGTCCCCTTACATTTGTTTGTGTGTTCTATAGTTGCAAATAGATGAGAGCACTCCAGTGGTGCAGTTCAAAGAGTGGGGGAAAGAGGCGGAGACTTGAAGCAATAGCCATGCAGTATGCACAGAAGAACTGGGATGATGACAAACAAATAAATTCATATTATTTATTAGTAGGCATCATTTTGTGTGCATAAATTTCCAACATATGCCTGTATTTATGCAGTTGAGATCTGTAGATAGACAATAGATAATTTATTTCATCTTTTCAAGTTACACACTTCATACATATATAGTTACTTTCCTGGAATTGCTGAATTTAATATCAAATACCATTAACATCCTGGTTATTTAGGTATGTGTACACCTTTCCCTCTATATCTACATTTTTATACCCTACTTCTTAATCTATTTACTATTTTGTAAATTATAACCTTTTTTAAGATCCTCTCTTTCTTTGGCAATTTCCTTTCCCCATTTCTCTCTTATTTTTCTTGAATAATTACCTATATTACAGTTGTTTCAGAAATTCTTTCCTATTGTTTCCAAGAAGTTTTTAGTACAATATCTCTGGTGGTAATCTTTCCTAGTTTATATTTCATATTTTCTCTCTCCACATTTTGGCTTCCTTGCAATCAATTATACAGTGTGAAGTTATCGACATTGTGACATAGTGGGTATTGATCTTTATCAACTTTTAGACCTTTTATTAACGTTCCTGTTATTGCCCATGCCAGAGTCAAAAGCTGTATAATGAGTTCTATAATTATTTTCTCTCGTACATATGTAGATAGAGAAGGTCATATTCCACCAAAAAATTCAATACAGAGTTATCACTGAATACAGGTTTTGAGACTCTCTGAAAAATGGAAAACTGTCCATGTTTATGTGTGTGGGCAGCATATCTCAAATACAAAAAGTTTGTTAAATAGTAAAGCTGCTATTTAAGTTCAGTATTTTAGAAGGATACGACACAAAGATTTTCAGAAAATCCCCACCCTTTAACCACCTTTTCTATGTAACATTTTTTCGAATATTTTTATGTTTCTGAAAAATTACTAATGATTTTGATTTAAACACCATGAGTTGAAGATATTTTCATGACAAACAAAATGGTTATGTTGAATTTTCTTCATTCTGAATGAATTTTGTATAGCTGTAAACCATAAGAGATTGACAAAGACTTACTGTACCAAAAATGTAGATCTTGTTACAACACACTTTTATATCACACCTTTTTTTGTAAGTAACTGTTTCCATGATTTTCCTCATTATTGGTCTCAATTTTAAACTGCTTAAGATTTTCTCAAATGGGAAGTCATCATTTTGTTTCATACCTCTGTTGTCCTACCATGGTAGGTCAACCAAATTTCATTTGTTTTACATAGGGATAATTTTTAAAAGATTTGATTATCACATCAGCCAGGTGTGTTCCCTTCTACTTATAAGGAAGCACGTAATAAGACAATCAATATTCACCTCGATTAGCATGGTGTAGATAAATGAATAATTTTTTGTAAGAATATACTAAGTCTTTCTTTAAGAGGTTTTGAGACAAGACTCGCATTCGCCTAACTGAATATGTTCTAAAACAGATATAATTTATGGACAGAACTAAATGACACAATGTAGCCTCTTTCATCACATATGGATTCACATAATGTAATGTGTAACACGTTAGCAATCACTCCTCCTGTTTGGTTATGCAAGAATTTTCCTTGTAATTTGCTGGTGGCATTGTTTAGTCTATTTTTATCTCTGCTATATGTCATGAGGAGCGATCCTCAGATTATCATGATGCTGGACAGACTAATGCTCACTACATGATTGCAACTTGCCAGACGATTCAAGCATCAGTTCATGGTACTGCTTATCATGTTTACAGTGCTCACGTCTATTTGCAAGCACCGTACATGGAGTTAACATTCTCATGTATGCCTTGGAGACTATGTTGCTGTTCCCTGTGTTTACACAAGGTCAATGTTGCATTAAGTGCAGTTACCTGCGCATACACTCTCTCCTGTTATGGTACTTTGGTTATCATAATCAATATATGTGATTATTTTACTATTTTTCTCATTGCCCAGCACCATTGCATTATAATGTAAAATGTGGATTAACTTTCCTACATGTCATGCACAGAATGTTCAAAAACATTCCTTGCAATTTCATCAAAAATATGTTTTAGCTGTATCCCTCTGAATAGAAGGAGGATCTCAGATCTTTTCAGTATGTGATTATCTAGTTCATTGTATGTCAGTAAAACTTGATGACAAAAGTTTTAATTACTGCTCATTCTGGTCTATAGATACTCAAAGCTTAGATGTGCTAAATATAATCCTCAAAACAGCTATATTCTATGTGAACTGCATATATGTGTGACACAATTTACTATTTTGCTGCTAGGTTTGCTGCAACAATATATAGAGTAATATATTGATGGCCTAGTTCTAATACCACGTAAGTCAATTTAACACTGCTTTACAGGACAACAAAAACATATTTTTGTATATTACTAATGTAGAGAGACACAATAATTTTGCTGCAATAAATTGTTCTTTATTTTTAACAATGTTTAGAAGGAAATATAATGAGTTATAGTAGTAATTATAATCATATTCTGCATGACAAACATACGGGTGTGTCATTAGGGGTAATAGGGTGAATATGTGCTTCAGAAAAGATATATTTTTTTAACTAAATATGTGTGCTGCTAACATTAACATGATACACTCTTATAAAATCACACAATATAATGTTACACTATTTTACTCAATTGCCAATAATTCTAATCTGCCTGTGGCTCAATAAGTTATATTTAATGAGATAAATTGTCAAAATCTGTTACATACCAGGAATCACCTCCTTAATTTCCTGAAGGTGATACCACTTACTTTCTGGAATTTTTAATGTAGCAGTCTGCCAGTAGGTAGCTCTTGGAATACTTTACCAAACAATATTTGTACATTATTCTTGCATCCTTATACTGAAAGGCTCTCTCACTTCCTTGACAGTTTTCTAGACAAATCAACTCATTATGTTGTAGTGGTTTACTTGTAATACCTGTAAAGTCTTTTAGGAAATCAAAGGACTTCACACCTTAAGACTAGGTATTTTCCTTGCTTCCTTTTTTGCTCACATAATCTTCTTCAATTTCCTCTCAATAGATGCATGGATACTGTTACATTCCATTTCTACGTCCTTTCATCAAGTACTTATGAATTATGATAACACGATTCTGAATTGAAAAATGAAGATGAGCATTGGTTAGCACACAGTTCTTGTTTTGATACACACACCCATCACTGTATGCCCACATTATATAAATGGTGAAATAATGACAGGAGAGCTTTGTCTTGTAAACTGCTCCAGCTTGAACAAAAGGACTTGCCTTTACAGACTGCAAGTCCATGGTTATTATTTAATATTTTTTATTTAAAGCATCAATGTTATCTATTTTTTGCCCTAGAACAGCTTGCTTCTTTTCATTTTCTTTATCCATTCCTCTTCTGCAAGACTTCCAATTCTACTGGCTACATGTATCACACATGTCTTTTTGAGGTTCGATAAGAGAAAGATTAAGGTCCTCAAACATTTCACTGAAAGTAAAGTAGCTGAGATTGGTCATGTCACAGTCTGTACTTTTTTCATATAAGATCATATAGTTGCTCTTTTGTTGCAAAAATTGATTTTAAATAAAGTCTGTTAGTGACTCTTTGACAATAATGGGAAGAAACTCTTGGTATTGTGTTGATAAATTCCCCAGTCCTTTATCTTTCCCTTGTTCTTTTTCTTTTAATTTTCAGGATTTTGTTCTCTACCTTCAATTTCAACATGAGTTTGGTTTCCAGAGACATCATCTTGTCTTTGTTTTACCCAATTATCTGCCATCCATTCTTAATTACCTAACATATTCAAAAAAAATTTCTTGCACACCACTTTTTTGATATCTCCAGTTTTAGGAAAATACACAAAAGTGGTAGAACATCTAAATTGGTTTGTTTCTTTTGCTTAATTCCTTTTTGGAGGTACTATGTCAAAAAGAGAAGCTACATGGCCTTCCTCTGATGCTATTCAAAATTCTTCCAGAAATTAAGGAATAGGCTATTTCTTATATTTTCAGTTAAATCAGCACAGTGCCAGTTAGCACTCTTAAGGCAAGCTCTAAAATTACAAGGAGGATCCATATATCTAGGTTTCCATTCTGGTGCTCTGGACATTTTTCCTTCCTTATTTTAGTAGTAGCCAACATATTCTGCATCCTTCTTTCTGTGATACTTTTCTATGTTTTTTTGTTTGCCATGTCTTAGTAACCTTCCTATATCTTCTGTGTATTTTTCTACCTCACAACTGAAGTCTTGTCTGATATGTTTGTACTAATTTCTGGCTCATAATCAGAATCATCCTCATTCTCTAAATTGCTCTCACCATCATAATTGATCAAATATGAATGGTGAGTCGGAGACACTACCTCCATTACTCATATCTTGATGAGTATTTAACGTTATATGTCCATGTGCTCTTCTTGGAGTTAGTGTTGATTCTCATTTCCTCGTTACATGCAGATATTAATGACTGAAAAGGTCTTTAATCTTCAAAGCTTGGCATACAAGCCAACACAGTTATGAAGTCTTCTTGGATGGTATTTAATTCACCTTGTGTGGATCAAATATAATATTTTCTTCATTTTGAGGCGAATTTCACGTTCTTTATCCTAAACAAATTAAATTATGTAATTTGAATGGATATACAATTAGTAACGGCAGCATTGGTGGTCATGCTAGTAGCAGTATTTTAATAATAGCAGTACTAGTTGTAGTAATTGTATTAATTTACTTGAATAGTAACAGCAATAGTAATATTTTCAATTGTCAATAGTATTACCTATAAGATTATCAACTTAAATAATTAAGCTGATTTTAGCAGCATATAAGAATATTACTCACCAGTTTAACTACAATACAGTTTGTCATTTCAACTGTCTTCCTGCTACATAATAACATACTGAATTTTCACAATGTACAGAATGCCAGTTTAATGAACACTGTCCACATTAAAAATCTTAAAGCTACTAATTTTATTGAAACTGTAACAGCAGATCATGAATAAAACAGTGAGTTACCTAAGTGAGGAAGTACATGGTTGAATATGAGTAGGACAAGAAAAGGTGTGACACAAAAAATGTGATACATGTTATTAGAAGTTACTACTGTGGTAGTTCAGAGAAATGTGATTTGGCGTATTAGAAAGTTCCAACTTAGTATTATTAGCAGAAATATTTATTTTATTTGTATACACGGTATTATAGAAATGCTCTTGATCTATTAATTTTAAGGTGACATGCATGCAATTAGAATTAATATATGGAGCATAAAATTCTGAATCGGTAGGTATTGAAACCTATTTTATGCCAAAAATTTCTCTTATGTAGTATTAGAACTAGACCATTTATATGCATATATAAAACGTTTTTCCCATTTCAGGTTATGCATGAGTAAAGAAGTAGGTGCACTAGAAACATCTTCAGTACAGAAAAATGTTAACTCTGAACAACATAATGATGAGCAAATTGTTAGCATATCTTCATGCTTGAAATATAATAATTTCTCTCAGCACAATAGTGTGCAGGTGTGTGACTTGAATGAGAAAAATTATTTCAAGGAGTCAGTTTTGATTAGAGACAACATGCATAGAAATTACAATAGTGAAAATTGTGACAAGATATTTACTTCACCATTAATTTTGAACGAGCATAAGAGTAATATGTCTCACAATTCTGATATTTGTGAGAATGGTTTGACTGTGTTCAAACCATTCTCAAAAAAACATAAATCGACTCATGAAGCCATAAAGCCTCTCAGGTGCGATACTTGTGGGAAATGCTTCAGTCATTTATCAAATTTGAAACGACATAAATTGACTCACGAAGGTATAAAGCCCTACAAGTGTGATATATGTGGGAAATGTTTTAGTCATTCAACACATCTAAAACGACATAAATTGGCTCATGAAGGCATAAAGCCCCACAAATGTCATTCTTGTGGGAAATGTTTCAGCCACTCAACACATTTGAAACGACATAAATTGACTCATGAAGGCATAAAGCCATATGCGTGTGATACTTGTGGGAGATTTTTTACTCAATTAACAGATTTGAAACAACATAAATTGACTCATGCAGGCATAAAACCTCACAAGTGTGATACTTGTGGTAAGTGTTTTACTCGGTTGACACATTTAAATAGCCATAAATTGATCCATGAAGGCATAAAGTCACAAAAGTGTGATACTTGTGGGAAATGCTTTAGGTATTTAACAAATTTGAAACGACACAAATTGACTCATGAAGGCATAAAACCCTACAAGTGTGATACTTGTGAGAAGTGTTTTAGGCATTCATCACATTTGAAACGACATAAATTGACTCATGAAGCCATAAAGCCTCACAAGTGTGATACTTGTGGCATATGTTTTAGTTATTTAACACCCTTGAAACGACATAAATTGACTCATGAAGGCATAAAGCTCCACAAGTGTGATACTTGTGGGAAGTGTTTTACTCGGATGACAAATCTGAATAGGCATAAATTCACTCATAAGGACATAAAACCTCACAAGTAAGATTGCTTTAATATTTTATTCATTCAACAGTTTTTAAATGACTTTAATTGACCTGTGGGCAGCGTTTTACCTAATCGGGAAGTTTGGAAAGTCATAGGATGACTCATGAGGGCATAAAGTCATACTTGTGTGAAGTGTTTAATGATTTGACAGTTTTGAAGAAACATAAATCCACTCATGAAAGCAAAGCCACACAGCTATATATGTGGGAAGTGTTAGTGATTTAACCAATTTAACAATATAAATTGACTCATAAAGCCACACAAGTGTGTAGTTTTGGGAAGTTTGGAAAGCCGAAAATTGACTCAAGAGCACAAAGCCACACAAATATTACATTTGTGTTAAGTGTTGTGATTTAACCGTTTTAGTACAATGTAAATTGACTCAAAGGCATAAAGACCCATAGGTGTGATACTTGTGGTAAGTTTGGGAAGTTTGAAAAGCCATAAATTGACTCATGAAGGCATAAACCCTACATGTGCAATACTTGTGTGATGTGTTTTACTTAATTGGGAAGTTTGAAAAGCCATAAGTTAACTCATATGGGCATAAAGCCACACAAGCATGATACATGCGGGAGATGTTTTACTCATTTGTCAAATTTTAAAGGATTTTAAATTCACTCATAAAGACAGACTATCTAGCCAAGATACCTGTGGTTACTAGGTTGATTTTTAAAATAAAATAATTTGATTTATTAATACTGAAATACCCTAGTTTCAAACCGCTCTTAATAAACAGCAACATGTAGTGATAAATGGTAATTCACACAGCTCCACTTCAAATGACAGTGATGCTGCAGGAGAAAACGAACATGGAAATTCTAGTAAAGTTACTAGTAAATAAATTGCCCATAATGGAGCAATATAGAATAAAACATTCTGCTGCAAATGCTAGGTTCCAGCTCATAATGTAAGGAATCTACCGGGATCTGTAACCACTACTATGAAAATTGCTTGGAACTATTCCATATTTAAGGAAATACTAGACAGAATCTTTGCCTGCTCAAATCCAGATAAAGGCAAGTATGCAAAGCAAAAGGTTAAACTTGGAAAAATGTCATAATTGAAGAAAATGAAGAATTTTTTGGAATACTACACCTTGCTGGTGTTAAGTCCAATGAGAGATTATTTGTAGATGAAAAATCCCAATCCCAAGCCTATATATGAGGCTACAATGTCTGTAACAGATTTGAGGATATTAGAAACATTAGATGTGATGAAAGATGCACTAGAGCAGCCTGTTCTGATGGTGATGAGCTAGCACCTATATGATCTACCTGGGAAATATTTGTTTACATTTGGAAAAGAATGATACCTGATGAATCACTATTGATGTATAGTTGGTAACATTTTGTAGATGTGGATTTACACAGTGTGTACATGTAAACTGGACAACTGGACTGATTCTGAAATGGCTTGCACTATAAATGGAATAGCTTATACAGGACAAAAACCAGATGATCCTATACAACAAAATATAGGAATGAATGTACTAAACCAGCTGGCAAAAAGTGTGGAAGGGTCAACTAGAAATATAATTTTGGATAATGATTTTACTAGTATGAAGCTAGCAGAGGACATGCTGGAAAAGAGAATCACTACAGTGGGAACAATAAATAAATAAAAACAAGCCACAACCTTTCAGTTCTGTATTTGTTTTCAAAATAGTGTAACAATGGTGATCTATGCGCAGAAGAAAATAAGCCTGTCATTCTAATTGCATCAACAAAGAGCTGTAGCACAAGATCATCCCAAGAAAAAGCCAAAGATTATAATATACTATAATTCAACAAATGGAAGTGTTCACCAAATGGACCAAAGAGTGAGTCACTAAACTTGCAAGAGGTAAATAGCAGCCAAATGGCACCTGTTTCTGAAGGGTTTGGCAAATGAGATGGTACGATCTGTAAAGGCTTTAAGATCAGTAGTCGCTAATCTGTCGAAATGTAGTACTGGAGCAATGTGGTTTGGATTCAGCTTCATCATCTCTCAACTGTGCAATGAAAAAGGAAAAAGTGTTGCTATTGCCCATACAATATGCACAGGAAGGGTTTCCTGGTTTGTTTGTAAATGTAATAAGAATATTTGTAGGGAACACATTTCATTGCTTTGTAATTCTGGTATTTTACTGTAGAGTACAATTTGCAAAGAAAATGTGCTTTAGCTTCTGTTTACCATCTATGTATTTATAGTTTTTAAACCATATTTAGTAAACTGAATTACTTGCAGTTATATGCTTAATAAAAATTAATAATTTGTTGTTCTTATTTTGTAAATGTAACTTCCATTTGATAACATTCCTATGATGAAAGGTTACCTTTATAATAGTTATCTTAAACATTGTGTTTAAGCTAAAGAATTCCTAATGCATTTTGAAAATTCTTAAATAACACATTAATCACTATATTTTATGATGAGCATGCCATCCAAAATAAAAAAAAGACTGAAAATATAATAAAAGGATGGTAGGACCTGATATGCCCTAGTTATGTATTCTCCAAAAAGTTCAGAACCATGCATGCTAGAGTTAAAAAGAGACGCATGCTACTTCAGACATAGATCTACTGAGACAGAATGATGTTGAGAAAAGAGGGCATTCTGGTGGCAGGCTTCATTTAAATCCCACACCAGACAGAGATCTACTAAGACAGAATGGTGTTGAAGAAGAGGGGATTCTTGTGGCAGACTTCGCTTAAATGCTACGTCAGACACAAATCTACTAAGACAGAATGGTGTTCAGTAAAAAGGGGATGTACATTTGAGCGCTTGCGTTTATTATTACCTGGACTTTACAATAAATAATTGTTTTGTATTGATACATATTAAGTTTCTTCTCTGGAAGGGCTCTCTAATGAAGTAAATATTTTCAATGCAATATAATAGTTAATATTCCTATAATACAGAAGGTAAGCACATGAGTGGTCTAGCCCTCACTTTTTTAGGAATACGAAAAAGAATAGTTTTGTACATGCTAAAAAAAGAAATATGAATTAAAATGCTGATCTATTTTCAATTAGAGTAGGGTTGAAATATTTGAACAAAGCTGAAATTTTATGCAATGTCCAAACTATTTTAATTAATTTTTCTTGAACTTGAGAGAGAAAACAATAATAACAATATTCCTTGTTCTGACTGAAGTATAACAGAAGCTACATATATTTTAATTTTTATTAGCAAAATGCAACATTGCACTTTTAGTTTAGCTTAACTACATTAGTGATTATTAGAGTAATCATAAAAATCTGCACTTAAAACCATAATGGTATTATTTCAGATACTCAATATAGTCTTCCTAAATATTCATTAAAAATTGGATGGACATAATTAGCACTTCAAGTAGATCTGAGTTTTGGCCGAGTTACAGGCAAGTATAGTCATACTTAGGTGGTTAAGACACATGATTGCAAGAAATAAAAAAGTCTTTACAATCGAGCCTTTAGAGTTAAATAATCCACAATTTATTAGTATTCAAAACAACTGAGAAATAATAATCTGGAACATTGTGCTTTTGATTGCTTGACCACTTTAATTGTAATTAACGTATTACTTATTAATCAGACCAGAAATTGATCAAAGAAAATCTCCATCTATTTATAAAATGGATAGCTTCTGATTTCGTTGCCATTAGACAAATTAAGAATCTATAACAATAGAAATCACTAACCTGACTTTGCTTAACTCATGGTGAGAAGTGCTTCAGCTGGGCGAGAGACTTGTTAGCTATGCTTTGCATGGTGAGAGATAATACCTGAGGGTTGTGTTGTAGTGACCTCCCCTTTCATGTCTGGTCCTGCAAATATACTATATCAGTCAGTAATGCAACCCTTACCTGAGAAAATATTACAGTATGAACAGAATCATTATGTCACATTGAGCCCATTTTATAGCATAACAAAAGGCTAGAAAGTAAACTATCAACTGATCAGGAATAAATTCTTCGTTATTTACAAATTGAATAAAAAATGTAATTCTTCACAAACTTACCAGGCTTCTAAACTAGCCCAGAAAACACGCTCCTGCTAGCAGTGTTCCCCATTATTACGTTACACAAAAATGATACAACTAAAACAATAGTATCAATTCCCCCCAAGGACCTACTACGGTAGGTACAGGTTTGTTACACCTGGGATCCCGAACCAACCCTGGAGCTCTCGTGGAGTAATCTCCGAATGATGAGGGAGTCAGTCACTCAAATTGCCCACTCATGTGTAGGCTGTGCGTGTAGACCCCTGTTGGTGGAAAGGGACATCCAGAGTGATTGGGGTTTGTGTACCTGAGCCTGGACTCCTCCAGGGGCCTACTACGATAGGTACGGATTTTGCGCCCGAGCCAACCTTGACTCCCTCTCTGGGCAACCTCTAAGTGGTGAGGGAGTCAATAAGTTAAAATGGCCAACACATGCAGGCCGCGCGTGGAGACCCGTGTCGGTGCAAACGAATATTCTGGTTGGTTGAGCGTTGCGTACCTGAGCCTGGGCTTCGGACATTCAGTAACAGGGGAGGGTGCACAGCCTAATACACCCCTTTGGTTTCTGCTTCGCCTAAACGGGAGACTAGAGACTAACTCACCCCTAGTCAATCGGCCAGGATTAGGTATTATACCGCACCCAGGGTGAGTGAGACAGCTAGCCTGCTATATGCCCTGTGTAGCCCTGTCACCCCAGTGGGGTGACCCTTCGTTGGTCTCCGTGGTGCTGGGGAGCACTGGGGGATGAATATAAACCATATTTTATGGGACCTGTAGACAAACCCTTCAGTATTAGTGAGGACGTAGGAAAAGAAGTAGTCGAGTCATGTGGTCTTGCTACTTGCTTATTAACAGGACAGAGGAGGGAAAGCAGTTTTCAACGGTAATTCCTTTCATAATTCAAAATAGTCTTGAAAACATTGCTGGTCCAGTGAAGTCATGCTTTCGAGCTCGAAACGGTACTCTCCTGGTCGAAGCGAATTCCGCTTCCCAGGCTGCTACAATATCAAAAGCCTTAATGTTAGCCAGCTATCCCGTTAAAGTCTAAGTTCATAGATCGTTAAACTCTTCACGCGCTGTAGTAGCCAACCGCGCACTAAAGGGTTTGTCCGTTGAGATAAAGGAGAATCTTTCGGCTCAAGTTGTATCAGTTAAAGAGTTATGCGCAAGGTGAATGGTGAATTCTTGCTTACCTGTACCCTGTTTCTGATTTATGATCGGGTTGACATCCATAAAAGATCATGGTAGGGTATGAAGCTATCGAGGTTAGGTAGTATATTCCCAATCCGCTCCAGTGTTACAATTGTCAACGTTTGGCCATATTAGCGAGATGTGCAACGGCAAATACACCTGCGTCAACTGAGGTAACGTTTCCCACGATGGCATTTGTGTTTCAGCTCCATCGTGTGTTAATTGTAACGGGTGGTATTCATCTAGTTCCCGCGACTGCCCCCGTTTTACAGAGGAGAAAGCGATCCAGGAAATGTAGGTGACAGAGAGTGTATCCTTCTCAGAAGCTCGTAAGCTCCTGCTACTTCCAGAACCCTGCGTCCCGAGGTAAGTAACCTATAGCTCTGTTGTAGCTAAACCGGTACCTTCTCGAGAAATCTCAGCACAGACCAGCGATTTAAACGGGGCCACCATCTCAGACAAAGTCCTGGACATCTACTTCAACGACGGCGTCACCTATTGCCAAATCCGCCTACAAGCACAACTAATCCCCCCAATTATATGATGTTTAAGGGCCCTCAACTGCAGAGGTCATTAGCGCCCTTATGATAAAAACTTGGCAACAGTCTGTAACAAAACAAATTTAAAAAGAAAATACAGGTAACAGTAGAGCTAAAAGAGGATAAACCCTAAGAAAAAGAATGTCCAGCCCTGTAAAAAGACTCCCAGGGGCCTACTACGGTAGGTACGGGTTTGGCGCACCCTGGGGTTCCCGAGCCACTCACCGCCATCTCATCATCCCCATCGCCAACAACTGAGCCACGTTCCGTGTTTGTGTGCCTATATGTTTGTGTCTGTTTTTGCGGGAGCGTATTTACTTGCCACATTTTCTTCCCCCCTCTAGGGTTATTCTTTACAAATTTAGTTGTAAGGCTTTAGTTTTATTAACTCCTAACTCACCATCAGGGATTATTATTTTATCTCCGAGGTTCCTGTCCCACGGTTCCAGCGCGGCTTCCAACATGTGTGCTCTTCGGAGGTCTCAGGCGTGAAGGTTGAGTGGACCCTTCCTACTGCCCCTATGTGTAAGTCTTAGGTGCAGAGCCCGTCCATACCGTTATGTACACCCACGTTGCTTCCTTGGGGGCCCGGTCCGTTTTAATTTCCCCACGGATGCTGCTCTTTGGGTTAGAATTACGGACCGGTCGTGTTACCGCTAACGGAAAAGCGGTGTAATGAACTACAAGTCACCTGAATCTATGTCTGCTTTATTACGCAGCATAGCCTAAAGTGGGGAGCCACAGGTGGTTATACCTGTGATTGGGGCTTAAAGCCGGGCTGTACATGGTGAAGGGCTTAGCCGTATGGACCAGCAGTAGTAGCTGGAGGGTACCTCCTCCTGGCGTACTCTTTGAGATCGGTCTGGTAGGGGTCTACCAGGCGGCACAGACCGGAAAGTATTTTGGTGTCTTTTCTCTTTACCCTGGATAGCAGGCTGACGCCGACGGTTCCGGAAGGGGGTCCTTTCAACATGCTCTCTGCGTAAACCTGCTTCATTTGACCGCTTTTTGGTTATGACCTTGGCCTTGTGAAACAAAAGCAATGAAATATATGTCCGTTTTACATAAAACGCGAGATTGACAGGATCTGCGGTAAAGTGACCAATGTCATCAGAACACGAGACGGTACGTTGCTAGTTGAATCAAAATTGGAAGACCAGTCAAAGAAACTCCTGAAGGCCAGCTTGTTAGGTTCGTACCCCATAACAGTGGCTCCGCACAAGTCTTTGAACACTTGTAGAGGCGTGGTGACCACCGCCTGTTTAGACGGTCTTTCAGATGCAGACATTGTTTCCAATTTCTCCGACCAAGGTGTATGTCAGGTGTACCGTCTTCTAGGTGAACGTGATGGTCAGTCGGTTGCGTTGCGAACGGTATTCCTAATGTTCAAAGGCATAACCTTACCTGAGGCACTTTACTGTGGTTACGAACGCGCTGCGTATGTACCGAATCCCATGCGTTGGTTTCGGTGTCAGAAATTCAGTCATACCCAAAGTCAGTGCACCTTCGACGCTACATGTGAACTTTGCGGCCAACCTTCTCATAGAGAAACTGCTTGTACTCGGGACCTTTGCTGCGTCCATTGTAAAGGAAACCATCCATCCAGCTCCCGGCAAGGTCCGCGTTTTCTCGAGAAAAATCCATCCAGGAGTTGCGGGTTAAGGAACGCCTAACTTTTCCTGAAGCCCGGCGTCGCTTCCAAAAATTGCAGCCTGCGACCATCTCAGGCTACGCATCAGCGCTCCGCCGCACTCCCGTTTCCTCAGTGGCACTACAAACCGCGCCCATAGCCGACGCATGTACGCAAATAGAGCAGTTACCGAGCATAACAATCTTGCAGTCTTCAACATCCACAGCACCCACTGCCTCAAGTTCTATTTCTCCAGAACCTGCTCGTAAGCCGCTAGTTAGGCCGACGCCATCTGTCACTGCTCCTCATGAGCGCGGTCGTAAGAAACCCAAGGCCACTAATAATCCTTCCAAGCTACGTTCTCGGTTCACGAGCCGTAGGGGATCTTCCGCATCCCGAACATCAGCGGATAGCAGCGACGAAAGTGGCTATATTCTTGTGGGTCCAAAGAGTGCAAAGAACAAGAAACGCGCACCCTAACTTCAGCTACTTCGTTTCCGCTAGTCGTTTGCTTCCCAGCTGCTAACTCATAATATGATTTATCGATAACCTCTCACGCCTCTAACTGTGCTCCATGGCTCTCCTGACTTGGAATATCCGTGGTGTGCGTACCCGTAGGGCAGAATTGCTGCTGTTACTACGGTTCTATAACCCTCTGGTTCTGTGTTTGCAGGAGACAAAGCTTCGCCCCCACGATGCCTTTGCCCTGCACCAATACCTTCTTGTGCGTTTTGATGTTACACTGGAGGAGGGCTCTCCTCCTCATGGTGGTGTTATGATCCTAAAGCGCAATGGTATCTGCGGTCAGCCGGTCACGCTTACCACTACATTGCAAACTGTCGCTATCCGACTTACTCTTCCTGGTTTCTCCTTCACTGTATGTAATGTTTACGTTCCGCCTTCATGTACCCTCTGCGCTGCTGACATGCTCCATCTTTTGTCTTAGCTGGCGTCACCTTTTCTTCTGTTGGGTGATTTTAATGTCCACCATCCCCTATGGGGTTCTCCTAGGGCCTGCACGCGCGGGACTGTTCTAGCAGAACTGTTCGTTCAATATATCTGTTCTGTGCATCGGCGAACACTTTCATTTCCGATTCTTCTGCCACTCTCTCCCACCTGGACCTTCTTAAATTACTCTGCACAGTCTACTTACCGCTTTCAGTAAATTAAGCAATTTTCACGCCCAATATAGAATTGGACACTGAGAACCAAAGCAGTTAAAGAGCGTCCATAAATAACAGACCATTTCACCGCTTTCAGTCGAACGTAGTATCAGAAACTCATGCCAGTGGTCATTCCTCTTGTGTCTTCACTCTGCTATCACACCACATTTCCTCCTCGCGTGCGAGTTCTTGGCACCTGTCTAAGTCGAATTTGGCTCTTATCTCCGCTCTGGCCGTTTTCAAATAACGCCTGTTCGACTCCGTAGACCACATGTTCAAACATTTCAACTCTGTCGTGATCTCCGCTGCCGAGCAATATATACCGCGGTCGTCTTCCTACCTTAGATGCTTACCGGTTCCTTGGTGGACTACCAATGCTATTCGTGCTCGCAAGAACTCTCTTCGGGTGTTGCTCCATCAACGTACCTTGGAGCATTTCATCAATTTTAAATAAACACGCACCTGGGCACGGCCCATTATTCGAGATAGCAAACGGGCTACCTGGGCTTTGTTTGTTGAAACCTTCAGTCGCACAACACCTTCATCTGTTGTGTGGGAGAAGCTCCCCTGTGTTGCCGGCAAGCAGACTGGTACTTACATACTGGGCTTCTTGTGGGTACTGACACCGTCGTTGATCCGGTTGCTATTGCAGACGCCCTGGGTAGCACGTTCGCAACTGCGTCCAGCTCCGCCAATTATCACCCAGTGTTTCGTACCATCAAAGTGGACGTGGAGTCTCAGAGTCTCTCTTTCCGGTCCTTGGATTCCGAGTGTTATACCTCGGATTTTAGCATGCGGGAGCTGGATGCCTGTTTAGCATCCTCTCGACACTCTACTCCAGGACCCGATGGTATCCATATCGCCATGCTACAGAACCTCTCTTCTGACAGTAAGCAATATCTCGTGAACCTGTACAACGTTGTTTGGCGTGAGGGTGTGTTTTCTACAGCTTGGCGCGAAGCCACCGTTGTTCCCATCTTAAAATCGTGGAAGGACCGTAGTCTTCCTCCCAGTTACCGTCCTATCTCCCTCACCAGTGCGGTTTGTAAGGTGATGGAGCGTGTGATCAATGGATGGTTACGATGGTGGCTCGAGTCCGAGAAACTTCTGTGCAGCATACAGTGCGCCTTTCGCCGATACGGCTCCACAACTGACCACCTTGTTTCCCTCTCGACTCACATCCTGAATGGTTTTCTTCGGAAGTGTCAAACTGTGGCCATATTTTTCGATCTGGAGAAAGCTTATGACACTTGCTGGAGGGTTGGCTTACTGCGTATTTTGCACAGTTGGGGCTGGCGTGGCCGCCTTTCAGAGTTCCCCCGGAAGTTCATGAAGGACCGGATATTTCGTGTGCGTGTCGACTCTGTTTGCTCTCGTGTTTTTAGTCAGGAGAACGGAGTGCCTCAAGGGTCGGTACTCGGCGTCACTCTCTTCGCTGCTGCCATCAATCCCATTTTCGAATGTGTTCCTGCTCTTATCTGCTTCTCCTTATTTGTGGACGATTTCGCAATTTATTGCAGTTCTCGGCGCACGTGCCTTTTGGAGCGTCGCCTACAGACATATCTTGACCGTCTACATGCTTGTAGGGTTACGAATGGCATCCGCAGTTTTTCTTCCGAAAAGGCAGTTTGTGTCAACTTCTGGTGTCGGAAACCATACGAACCTCCTTCTCTACATCTTGGGACCGAACCGCTGCCCTTCGCCGAAACTGTGAAGTTTCTTGGCCTGGTATTCGACAGGAAGCTTAGCTGGTCGTCTCATATCTCTTCGCTGAGTTCTCGATGGGATCGAGCTTTTATTATTTTACGTATTTTATGTGGGGAGCAGATCGCACTGTACTATTACAGCCATACCGTTCACTTATTCGCTCTATATTTGATTACGGGTGCATTGTGTACTATTCGGCATGTCGTTCAGCTTTACGTCGTTTAAGCTCAGTTCACCATCGAGGGATTCGCCTGGCACTGGGTGCGTTTCCGACCATCCCAGCTATTAGTTTGTCTGCTGAGGCTGCTGAACTTCCGCTGTCCCATAGGTGTGAGTTGCTTGTTTGCAACTATGCTCTCCGCCTCTATGCAATGCCGGATCACCCGTCTTTCAAGTTATTCTTTGACGAGTCACTAGACTGCCAATATGCTGTTAGTGCGCTGGCCTTGCTTCCTGCCGGGGTTTGTTTTCGTGAATTGCCTCCGCTCTTGCATGTTCAGCTACCGGATCTGCTGTCACTGGGGGAATGTGCATCCCCTCCTTGGTTACGCTGCGGCACCCCGGTACACCTACATTTGGCATCCATGCCGAAATCAGTACTCCGCCCTCGGCCTTCCGCTCCGCTTCTTTAGAGTTGCAGGCCGAGTTTCCCAACCATTGTTTTATTTTCACGGATGGTTCCAAGGATGACCGTGATGTGGTATGTGCTTTTGTTTTTAATTCGCGGAGTTACGCCGTTCACCTATTGGGGCAGTGTTCGATTTTTACCGCCGAAATTTTCAGTATCTATGAGGCTCTTCTTTTTATCCGGGGACAGGATTTTAGGTAGTTTCTTATCTGTAGCGATTCCCTCAGTGCACTACAGGGCCTGCGAGAGTTGTATCCATACCATCCTTTGATACAGCGTATTCAGGATTGCCTGAATTCGCTCACTGATGCTGGCGTCAGCGTGTGGTTTGTTTGATTTCCTGGCCACGTAGGTATCAGCGGAAATGAGCAAGTGGACGCAACTGCCAAGTTTTTCAATTTTAAAGCCTTCTGTTTTTAGCTCCACTGTTCTTCCCAATGATGCTAATTTCCTACTGCGCTGGGCCATTCTTTCGTGCTCGTTCGCGGTATGGTCTGGGGTGAGTGGGAACAAACTCAGAGAGTTCAAAGTCCTTTCCTGTCCCCTGAACTACTTCCTCGCGTGCATCTCGCCGCGATGAAGTTATTTTAGCGCGTCTGCGTATGGGACATTGCCGGCTGGCCATCACCGTTGTTCCCATTTCAAAACCGGGAAAGATTCGTGGACTTCCTTCCAGTTACCGACCTATCTCCCTCACCAGTGGTTTTGCAAGGTGATGGAGCACATGATCAATGGACGGTCACGATGTTGGCTCAGGTCTGAGAAAGCGCTCTGCAATATCCAGTGCAGCTTTCGCCGATATTGCTCCACGACAGACCATCTCGTCTCCCTCTCGACTCACATCCTGAATGGATTTCTACGCAAGTGCCAAACTGTGGCCATCTTTTTCGATCTGGAGAAAGCTTATGACACTTGCTGGAGGACTGGCTTATTGCGCACCTTGCACAAGTGGGGCTGCCGCAGTGGCCTTCCAGTGTTCCTCCGGGAGTTCATGACGAACAGAGTGTTTCATGTGCCAGTGGATTCTATTTGCTCTCCTGTTTTTAATCCAGAGAACGGAGTGCCTCAAAGGTCGGTACTCAGTGTCACTCTCTTTGCTGTCGCCATCACTCCCATTGTCGAGTGTGTTCCTGCAGGTTTTTCCTACTCCTTGTACCCCCCAGGGACCTACTTCGGTAGGTACGGATTTGGCGTACCCGGGGGTTCCCGAGCCACCTACCGCCCCCTCACCCTGCCCATCGCCATCCACTGTTGCACATATTTTTTCTGGTTTTGTTTCTTTCGTTTGTTTACTTTATCACCCTTTTCCTCTTCTAGGATTAGGGCGGTTATTAGTTTGACCTTAGGATTATTACTCCCCAGGGGCTCAGTTTCTGTGGGTACGGGTTTGGCGTTCCTGGGGTACCCAGGCCATTCGCCCTCATTGTCATTCGCTCATTCCCATCTGTCGGGAACATGGATTGGGTACTAACGTGGCTGAACGATAATACCCAATCCATGTTACATCTTTTCATTCCCGATTATAATAGCCTAATCCTCTTCCAGGTTTATACACTTCTTAGGTTTAAGGTCTTTAGGTTTATGAACTTCTGTCTCACCAACAGGGATCTTTCCTATCTCCGTGGTTCCTGTCCCACGGTTTCGGCGCAGCTTTCAACTTGTGTGCCCCCTGGCGGTCTCACATGTGACGGTTGAGTGCACCCTCCTCACTACCCCTTTCTTGCGACACTAGGTGCGGAGCGGTTCCGATGTCATGTACACCCACGTATCTCCGTGGAGCCGGGTCCCCGTGAGAAACTCGGCGGCCGTGAGTAGCAGGGTTGATCGGGGGGACCCGACATGTTACCGCTGTCTGGGGCCCGATGTAATCAACTACAAGTCCCCTCAATCTGCGCTGACTCCGTTGAGGGGGGGCAACTGGTGGTTATTCCAGTAGTAAGGGCCTAAAGTCGGGCCTGCCTTCGGTGTAAATGTCGCATACCGGTAAGTAGTGATAGTCGGAGGGTAACTCCTCTGATGTACTCCTTGAGATCGGGCATGTAGCGGGTGCTTCAGGCCGGCACAGACCGGAAGATTTAGGTGTCTTTTCTCTTTTATCCCCCGGATGGCATGCTGACGCCAACGGTTCCGGAAGGGGGGCTATACCATTATGGCTCCTCTGCGCTTACGCTCTTCAAAACCCCGTTTTTTCGTGATGCGACTTGTGTGCGAGACAAAGACTATGAAGAATGTCAGTCCATTTTATATTCAAGAAACACTGGACAGGATTTGCGGAAAGGTGACCAATGCCACAAGATGTAGAGACGGCACACTGTTGATTGAGACAGCCACACCTGACCAACAGGCCAAGTTAATAAGTGTTTCTCTTTTGGTTTCTTACCCTACTAAGGTAGAGAAGCACAAATCCCTGAATAGTAGCCGTGGTGTAGTGACGACCGCTAGTTTGGACGGCTTATCAAACGACATCGTGAATTGCCTTTCTGACCAAGCCGTTATCAGTGCGTACAGATTAATTGGCAAACGGGACAAGAAGCCGTTCCCACTCCGCACGTCTTTTTGAATTTTGAGCGGAATGAAATACGGGCTTTTATCATGTGTGGCTCTTAAAGAGCACCCGTGTGACCATATATCTGGAACCCGATGCGCCGCTACCGCTGTCAGAAATTCGGCCATACGCAACAACGCTATACCAATTACCCGATTTGGGCTCAGTGTTGACAAAAAGCACACGATGGATCAGTATGGGCCCAAGGTCCCACTTGTGTCAACTGTGGAGAGGCGCGTACATCTAATTCTAAGGAGTGTCCGCGTTTCCGTGAGGAGAAGACGATCCAGGAGATAAAATTCAAAGAGCACTTAACTTTCCAAGTGGCACGGAAGCGCTATTTAGAGCTTAATCCGACCATTACTTTAAATTTTTCTGCTGCTGTCCGCCAACCAGTGCAGAAGCAGGATGCGATTCTTCAGACCATCACTAATGCTCGTTCCCGTGTGTGTAAAGGTGTACAGACCAATTTTTCCTCCGACAACGTTCGGTTTCCAAAGAGCAATTCTATGCCATCTCCCTCTTCTGCTCCTCTTCCTGATCGCACGGCACATAATTCGCCCATTCATCACCCTACAAGTCGTTCGCGCTCTCCTAACCGCACCCAAACTGATCTGCTGGACCAACTGAACCTCTCTATTTTGAATACTGGTGAGCCTACATTTCTTGCAGACTCCACTGGCACCCTTTCTCACCTTGATTTAAGTATCTCCTCAGCACAGCTTAGACGACGTTTATAGTGGAATGTCGTCTCGGATGCACATTCCAGTGATCATTTTCCATTTTCTATTACCTTTCTTCAGCGTCCTCCTCTATCTACTGGTATACCCAAATTCCAGTTTAGCAAGGCGGTTTGGTCACCTTTTTCTCGTTTAGCCCATTTCTCCAATAGGGACTACCTCACTGTTGATGGCATGATTCAGCATTTTCACCTTCGTTATTATGGCTGCTGCCGAGCATTTAATTTTTAGTAGGTCTTCCCACCCAGGCGTACCTCGGTGGAAGGAATGTGGCAAAGCCATTCGTGCGCGGAGAAGTGCTCTTAGAATTTTCAAACGTCATCCAACAGCTGCTAACTTAATGGTGTATAAATAATTACGGGCTCGGGCGCACCGTATTTTCCGTGAAAGTAAGAAGGCCTCTTGCAAACGTTATGTGGAAAGCTTTAATAGCTCAACTCCCACATGCGTGGTGTGGGACAGACTTCGGCGCGTAGCCGGTAAGGCAAAACCGTGTACAATACACGGTCTTAGGGTTGGTGGCGACGTTAGTGCTAACACGTTAGGCAGGACTTTTGAGGCTGTTTCCAGTTCCGCGAATTATAATCCGGCATTTGTTCTCCTTAAGGTTGCGTGTGAAGCCCAGGACTTGTCATTCCGGTCCGACAACCATAAGGACTACAACCGCCCTTTTAGCTTGCGCGAGCTAGAACATGCACTATCTATTTCTAGGCATTCAGCTCCTGGGCCGGACGCCATACATGTGTCGCTACTTCAGCATTTGTCTCCGGATGGTAAGCTATTTCTCCTCCAGCTCTATTATTGTATCTGGCATGACGGTGTGTTTCCTGCTGTTTGGCGCGAGTTCCTATATTGAAACCTGGAAAGGATCGCCAACTACCTTCCAGTTACCGCCCAATTTCCCTAACTAGTTGCGTTTGCAAGGTTATGGAACACATGCTAAATGGGCGGTTTACGCGGTGTCTCGAATCTCGGGGCCTCCTATCGAATGTTCAGTGTCGTTTTCGTCGGCACCACTCCACAATCGATCATCTGGTATCTCTTTCGACTCATGTTATGAACGGGTTCCTGAGAAAGAGCCAACCCGTGGCACTATTTTTTGATTTGTAGAAAGCTTACGAATATGTTGGAGGACTGGAATTCTTCGTACAGTTCAGCAGTGGGGTTTCCGTGGTAGCCTCCCCATATTCATTCGGGAGTTCATGGAAGACCGGGCGTTTCGTGTGCGCGTGAGTTCGCTTTTATCTGATGATTTTACTCAGGAGAACGGAGTACCTCAGGGTTCGGTACTTAGTGTTACACTATTCCTTGTAGCAATCAACACTGTTGTTGACTACCGTCAACCAGGGATTTCATCGTCGCTCTTTGTGGACGATTTTGTTGTGTATCTTACAGCTCGGCGTACCTGTCTCCTTGAGCGTCGTCTTCAGAATTGTCTATACTCAATTACCTCCTGGAGGCTGGCCAATGGCTTCAGGTTCTCCACTGAGAAGACGGTATGTGTAAATTTCTGGCGCCGGAAGGAATTTCCTTCTCCTACTCTCCGGCTCGGCACTGAGATACTACCGTTTGCAATTGAGGCGAAATTCCTGGGGTTAATATTCGATCGAAAGTTATGTTGCTCCGCCCATATAAGTTATTTGAAGGCAAGGTGCATTCGTTCTCTCGATATTTTACGTCTTTTAAGTGGCACATCCTGGGGAACTGATAGGACCGTACTTCTAAACCTGTATTGTACATTGGTCTGTTCCAAATTGGATTATGGGTGCATCATTTATTCTTCTTCACGACCCTCTATCGTTCATCGCTAAAACACTGTTCATCATCAAGGCATACGGCTAGCGACTGGCGCTTTTCGCACTAGCCCAGTTAAGAGTGTTGTGTGGAAGCTGCAGAACAACCGCTATGTTAACGCTGTGAGTATCTTCTGTGTAGCTATGTATGCATGCCGTCTATCCAGCATGCCTCAACACCCAAGTCGTGCACCCTTCTTCGACGATTCCTTAGATGCTTTGTATGCTTCTCGCTCCATCGCCCTCTTGCCAACAGGGGTGCGTTTTCGCAGACTGTTAGAGCAGATGGACATGGCAATGCCTGCCGTCATGCCCAAAAGAGAAACTACTTTCCCTCCTTGGTTTCATCCGGAAAACCATCTCCACCTGGTTCCTCCAGTATTTCGAAGTAAAATACCCCTGGTTTCGTCCTTCGGGCCATCTTTCTAGCTCTGAAGGACCAACTTCCCAACAACATTTTTATTTATACTGACGGATGGAAAAACGCTCAAGGTGTTGGTTGTGCCTTTGTGGTTGGAAACTAAAGTTTTAAGTTTTGTCTTTCGTGACAGTGTTCGATTTTTACCGCTGAGCTTTTTAGTATTCTTCAAGCTCTTTTTTATGTGCGGCGACATATGATAATACTCTCTGCCATCTGTACCAATTCCCTCAGTGCCCTTCAAAGCCTTCGAGCGCTGTAAAATTTTCACCCTATGGTGCAGAGAATCCAGGACTGTCTTCACTCCCTTTCAGAAGCAGGTCTTAAAGTGACGTTCGTGTGGGTGCCTGGTCACACTGGAGTGGTCGGGAATGAGGCAGCTGATTCTGCTGCCAAGAGAGCCATTTTATCTCCCAAGGTTTTTTGTTCTTCCGTTCCCGCGAATGATCTGAAGCCGGCTTTTTGGTGGGACCATTATTGTTCGTTGGAAGACTGAATGGTCCCAAATTAGAGACAACAATTGCGGGTAATTAAAGCACTCCCGGAAGCCCGGAAAACATCTTGTCATTCCTCCCGCTGAGAAGAAGTCATTTTATGTCGCCTACGTATCGGACACTGTCATTTTAGACACTGTCATCTACTGCGAGGAGAGCCAGCTCCAGTTTGTCAGTGCGGCGCGACCTTGACAGTGAAACACTTTTTAATCGAGTGCCACTACTTAGCTCCTCTTCGTATGTTGTTGAGTTTGCCCAACGACATGCATGCCATCCTAGCGGACAGCCTGCATGGTGTAGAACGGGATTTATCGTTCATATGACAGTGCTCTCCGATTGGCCATATGTAGTTTTATTTCCGTTCTACATCTTTAGCAATATGGTCTTTTATTCTATATTTTAACCTACCGGACTGTTTTTAAAGTTTAACTTTGGAGGAATGTATTAGTAGGTTATATTCATTTTACCATAATATTTTAGCTAGAAGTATAATTTTATCATTAATTAAGCCATAATTTTAACCAACCCGACTGGTTTTAAAGTTTTCTTTTTGGGAAGCTAATTAGTAAATTTAAATATTCATTTGACCAGAATGTTTTAGCTGGAAGATTTATTTTATGATTAATTCCTTCCTTTTTTTTTAACCCACCTTTTTTTAACGTTTTAACTTTGAGGGATACATTATTCGGTTATAATTTTATTTTTACCGAGTTATTTTACCTAGAAGATTAGCCTAGTTTTATTTTGTTTTATAGGGCGCTAATAACCGTATAGGTTGGGCGCCCTAAAACTTTACTTCTCTATCTCCTCCTTGTACGTGGACGATTTTGCAATTTATTGCAGTTCTCGGCGCACTTGCCTTTTGGAACGTTGCCTGCAGGCATGTCTTGATCGTGTACATGCTTGGAGTTTTGAAAATGGCTTGCGTTTTGCTACTGAGAAATCACTTTGTGTAAACTTCTGGCGACGGAAACGTTACGATCTGCCTGAGTCTACACCTTGGGCCGGAACCGCTACCCTTTGCCGAAACGGTGATGTTTCTCGGCCTGGTGTTCGACAGAAAGCTGGTCGTCCAATGTCTCTCCTCTGAAGGCTAGATGTGATCGTGCACTTAATATATTACATGTTTTATGTGGCACAGCCTACGGAGCAGAACGTATCGTGCTATTACAGCTTTGCCGTTCGCTTGTTCGCTCTAAACTTGATTGCGGGTGCATTGTGTACTCTTCGGCATGTCCTTCGGTTTTACGACTTTTGAACCCAGTTCACCACCGAGGGGTTCGTCTGGCTCTGGGTGCGTCTCCGACTAGCCCGGTCATCAGCCCGCTATCTCATAGGCGTGACCTGCTTCTTTGCATCTATGCTATCCTCCTCTTTGCCTTGCCAGATTACCCGTCTTTCAAGTTATTTTTTGACGAGTCTCTTGAACGTCAATATGCTGTCAGCGCGGTTGCCTTGCTTCCCGCAGGAGTTCGTTTTCGTCTGCTTCTTCGGATCTTGGATGTTCGCCTACCGCCTGTGTTTCCACTGGGGGAAAGTTCCTTCCCCCCTTGGTTACGTTGCGACTCCCTGTTCCACTTTGGGTTGGCCTCAATGCCGAAGTCACTGACTCCGTCCTCGGTCTTCCGCTCCGCATTTTTTGCTTTGCAGGCCGAGTTTCCTAACTATTGTTTTAGTTACACAGATGGTTCCAAGGAAGACCGTGGTGTGGGATGTGCTTTTATTTTTAATTCGCGGAGTTACACATTTCATCTTTTGGGGCAATGTTCGATTTTTACCGCCGAACTTTTTAGTATTTATCAGACTCTTGGTTTTATCCGGGGACAGGATTTCAGGCAGTTTGTTATTTGTAGCGATTCCCTCAGTGCACTACGGGGTCTGCGTGAGCTGTATCCATGACATCCCTTGATACAGCGTATTCAGGATCGCCTGCAGTCGCTCGCTGACGCTGTCGTCAGCGTGTCGTATGTTTGAGTTCCTGGTCACGTAGGTGTGCGCGGAAACGTACAAGCGGACACAGCTGCCACGTCTGCAATTTTATTAACTAATTTTGTTTAGCACCACTGTCCCTACAGGTGATGTTCGTGTTCACCTAGGCCGGGCCATTTTTTTGCGCTGGTTCGCGGAATGGTCCGGGGTGCGTGACAACAAACTGAAAGCGGTCAAGTCCCTTCCTGTCCCCTGGCCTACCTCTTCGCGTACATGTCGCTGCAATGAGGTGGTTTTAGCGCGACTGCGTATCGGGCAGTGCCTTTTTAGCCACCAGCATATTTTACATAGGGAATCCGCACCTCAATGTGCTTCGTGTAACGAGCCTTTGACGGTCCGTCATGTTTTATTGTAGTGCCACCTTTTTACTGTGCTGCGTGCGTCCCATGTCTGTCTACTGACATCCCCACCCTTCAGGGCGATAATCCTGTTTCTTGCGAGCGACTTTTTAATTTTCTCCGCCGCTGCGAGATGTACAGTAGGATTTAATTTTATCTCGGGGTCTGCTGCTGCTGCTGCTGCCACCGCCGCCGCCGCTTGTGCTGCTGCCGCTTGTGCTGCTGCTTGTTCTGCTGCTGCTGCTGCTGCTTGTGCTGCTGCTGCCGCCGATGGCAGTAAGTGCCCAGAGTTTTTTGGATGTGCCGTTGTCACTGGCACCGCAACCTCCACTTACGGTTTGCCTAGCAACACATCTATTTATTCTGCCGAGCTGTATGTTCGTTATCAAGCCCTTCTGTATATTCGCCGTCGAAAATTACATGACAACCTTATTTTTAGTGATTCCCTTAGTGCCCTTCAGATCATTCGTGAGCTGTGACATTACCATAATTTTGGTGCAACGCATCCAGGACTTTTTCCACATTTTGCACGCTTCTGGTTTTAGTTTGGAGTGCGCATGGATTCCTGGACACGTTGGCTTCCAGGGAATGAATTGGTGGATCTGGAAGCGAAATCGGCGGTCATTGAGCCCAGTGTTACTTTTACCAGTTCAACAGCAGAAGAGCCGTTGCGAAGAGCCGTTTTTTCGGATTGGCATGCGGAGTGGTCGGCTCTCCTTGGCAATAAACCGAGGGAGGTGAAAGACCTCCCTGTCAACTGGGTAACCTCCTCTCGTTTATCCCGCCGGGAGGAGGTAGTATTAGCTCGGCTACGACTTGGCCACCGTATTTTTATTCACAGTTAGCTTTTAAAACGCGAATGTGCTCCTGTGAGTGTGCTCTGTGAGGAGGCACAGCCAGTTCTTCATGTGTTGCTGGAGTGTGGTCATCTGGCACACATTCGGTCATCTATGTGTCGGCCTCTCTTGCCGAGGTCCTGGTAGATGACCCAAGAGCAGTGGACAGGGTTTTTAAATTTTTAGCAAGAGTTTCTTTTACCTTGAGGTTTTATTAGACAGAGTTTTATCTGCAGCTCTGGAGAGCTGGATAGTTCTTTTACTTCGGTTGTATACTCTTTTAGCTCTACTTTTACTTGTGTTTTATTTTGCAATGGTGTTTTCTTACTGACTAGATGATGATGATGATGATGGTGTTTAAGGGCGCTCAACTGCCGAGGTCATAAGCGCCCGTATGATTAAAACTTGGCAATAGCCAGTAAGAAAATACCAAACAAAAAAGTAAACACAAATAAAAGAGCTAACACAGTTGAAACTGAAGTAACAGAAACGTCCAGCCCTCTAACCAGAGCTGGATATAAAACTCCATCTAAAATCAAAACATTAAAACCAAAAGAGTTTAAAAAACCGCTATCACACTAAAACGTCAAGGTAAAAGAAAGTTTTGCTAAAAATTTAAAAACCCTGTCCACTGCTCTTGGGTCATCTGCCAGGACCTCAGCAAGAGAGGCCGGCATGCCCATAGATGACCGAATGTGTGCCAGGTGACCACACTCCAGCAACACATGACGAACTGTCTGTGCCTCCCCACAGAGCGCACAGATAGGAGCAGGTTCACGTTTAAAAAGATAACTGTGAGTAAAAATACAGTGGCCAATTCTCAGCCGAGCTAGTGCTACCTCCTCCCGGCGGAATAAACGAGAGGAGGTTACCCAGTTGACAGGGAGGTCCTTCACCTCTCGCAGCTTATTACCACGGAGAGCCGACCACTCCGCATGCCAAGTCGAAAAAACGGCTCTCCGTACAGCCACTCTAAAATCTTCTGCTGTTGAATGGGTAATCGTAACACTGGGCGCTGTGACTGCCGATTTCGCTGCCAAATCCGCCGTGTCATTCCCTGGCAAGCCAACGTGTCCAGGAATCCATGCGCACTCCACATTAAAACCAGAAGCGTGCAAAATGTGGAGAACGTCCTGGATGCGCTGCACCAAAGGATGGTAATTGTACAGCTCACGAATGCTCTGAAGGGCACTAAGGGAATCACTAAGAATAAGGCAGTCACCTAATTTTCGACGTCGAATATACAAAAGGGCTTGATAAATAGCATATAGCTCGGCAGAATATATAGATGTGCAACTAGGCAAACCGTAAGTAGAAGTTGCGGTGCCAGTTACAAAGGCACATCCAACACCGTCGGGGCTCTTACTACCATCGGTGTAAATACAAATACGGCCACTGTATTTGGATAAAAATTCTAAAAAGCAACGACGAATATTATCAAGAGGCGTAACAGATTTCCCGTAGAGCGTCATCCCGAGATCGACATGGGAGGTAGCGCGTAACCAAGGGGGGTGTATACTCTCTCCCTTGGATAACAGCCGAGGAATGTCAACATGGTGCTGGCGTAGAAGCTCACGGAAACGAAAACCTGCTGGCCTGGGGCTCAGAGAGCGGAGGCAGTATCGCTCGTGCAGCTCAGGGGAGAAAAACGCGTGATAAGTTGGATGCCCAGGCATACACTTCAGCCCACAGCCATAATTAGCAAGCAGGACATCACGCCGACAACGCAGAGGAGGTTCTCCCGATTCGGCGTAGAGGCTAACAACTGGGCTCGTTGGAAAAGCTCCAACGGCCACACGGATGCCCTGGTTATGGACTGTGTCTAACCTTCTGAGCACTGAAGGTCGAGCTGAAGAATACACAATGCTGCCATAGTCCAACTTCGAACGAATCACAGCACGATAAAGACGGAGCAATGTCGTCCGATCCGCACCCCAAGACTTGCCACTTAGTATCCGTAAAAGATTTAGAGAACGGTCACATCGTGCTCTAAGCTGTGCTATTTGTGGTGCCCAACAAAGTTTCCGATCGAAGATCAAACCAAGGAATCTCGCCTCGTCTGCGAAAGGAAGTAAATCTGGCCCGAGTCGAAGAGACGGCGGCATATGCCACTTACGGCGCCAGAAGTTAACGCAGACTGTCTTCTCAGCGGAGAAACGAAAACCGTGTTTCGAGCTCCATGCATAGAGATTGTCCAAACACCGCTGGAGACGGCGTTCCAAAAACGGTGTACGCTGAGAAGTACAGAAGATGGCAAAGTCGTCCACGAATAAACAGGAAGAGACACCTTGAGGCACACATAGTGATATGGAATTTATCGCAATAGCAAATAGAGTCACGCTGATTACCGAGCCCTGCGGCACTCCGTTCTCTTGAATAAAATGGTTAGAAAAAACCGAACCCACCCTCACTCGAAAAACGCGGTCCCGCATAAACTCCTGAATGACCAACGGTAGGCGTCCACGTATGTTCCAGTTGTGCAGAGAACGCAATATTCCCGCCCGCCAACACGTGTCGTAGGCCTTCTCGAGGTCAAAAAATATCCCAACTGTGGGGCTGTTCTTAAGAAACCCGTCCATAATCTGAGTTGACAGAGAGACAAGGTGGTCAGCAGTTGAACGTCGTCGTCGAAAGCCACACTGGATGTTCGTCAGAAGATTGTGGGATTCCAGCCACCACACCAACCGTCCATTAATCATGCGTTCCATCACCTTGCAAACGCAACTGGTGAGGGAAATAGGACGGTAACTGGAAGGAAGATGGCGGTCCTTTCCAGGTTTAAGAATGGGTATGATGGTGGCCTCCCGCCACTTGTCTGGAAAAATGCCATCAACCCAGACACGATTATAGACCTTGAGTAGGAAATCTTTGCCATCAGGAGAGAGATGTTGCAACATTTGGACGTGGATACCATCTGGACCTGGTGCTGAGTGTCGTGAAGAGGAGAGTGCATTGTCTAGCTCTGCCAGGGTGAAAAGGCGATTATAATCCTCAAGGTTGCCAGAAAGAAACGAGAATTCTTGAGATTCCACCTGGTTCTTAACTGTAAGAAACTCAGGGGAATAGTTGCCTGAGCTAGACACCTCAGCGAAAGCACTGCCTAAAGTATTCGCCACGTCAAATGTATCAACAACAGCTCCGGTAGGTGTTTTGAGACCGGCGATGGGCATATGGTTCGGTTTCCCAGCCACACGTCTTAACTTATCCCATACGACAGAGGAAGGTGTATGTCGATTAAAGGAACCCACGAATTTATTCCATGACATCTTTTTGCTATCCTTAATAACCCGCCTAGAATGTGCACGCATCCGTTTATAGTGTATCAGGTTATCCAGTGTAGGAAAACGCTGGAAAACCCGTAGAGCTCGTCTGCGAGCGCGAATAGCATCCCGACAGTCAGCGGTCCACCAAGGTACCGGAAATCGACGGCTGTAGCCAGTCGAACGCGGAATGGATTGCTCAGCAGCAGTAAGAATGGTCCCTGTAAGATGTTCGACCAAGTGGTTCACAGAGTCGTGCTCTTCGTAGCTAAATTCAGCCAAGTGGGAGTACAGTTCCCAGCTGGCGTGGTCTAGGCGCCAACTAGGTAAACGGGTGGAACATACAACGGGTGTCAAGACACTAATACGACAAGGAAAGTGGTCACTAGAATGCAAATCCGAGATGATATTCCAGCATAAGGTGACTGCCAGCTGAGGGGAACAAATTGCAATGTCAATGTGTGAAAAACTATGAAATGCGTCAGATAGAAAGGTGGGCTCTCCGGTGTTCAAGAGAGCAAGATTCTGACTATCCAAGAAGTCTTTAAGTAGCGTACCTCTCGCACAAGCCCGAGGAGAGCCCCAAAGAGGGTGATGGGCATTCACGTCGCCTACCAATAAAAAGGGTGGTGGCAACTGCGAAATGAGGTGTTCTAAGTCGCTGTGCGAGAGGTCCGCAGATGGAGGCAAATAGATACTGCAAATGGTGAATGAAGCGGAGTGTAGCTTAATGCTGACAGCAACGGACTGGATTGCAGATTGTATGGGTACGGAGTTGGCAAAAATATCATCTCGAATAAGCATCATAGTGCCCCCATGTGCCGGGACACCATCCTCCGGGGATAAATCACATCGTACGGAGGAGTACTGCCTGATGGTAACGGTGTCCTGTGGACGGAGCTTCGTCTCTTGTAAACATACAGCCAAGGGTTCATGCTGGCGCAGCAACAAGTCAAGCTCTGGTCGATGTGGTCGAATTCCGCGTATGTTCCAATGGAGGATAGCCATTGAGTATATTATGGGATAAGTTTCAAATCGAAAGACGCTTCTGCAGATTGGGATTAGCTGGTCGGTTCAATTTGTTCTTCTTAGGCGTTGGGCTAGTACTATTTTCAGGAGCACGATCCTGCCGTTTCCGCACTGTCCCTCTGGCAGTGGCGGCAGAATCCTCCTGGTCCATCTCCTCCACAAGGGAGGTCCCTTTTTCAAGAGCAGTTTTAGGTCCAAGTAGTTCGAACCGATTGGATGTGCTGATCGGCGAAGACGGCCGTCGCCGATTCACGCCCTCCTCCCCAGATGACCCTTCAGAGGAGGATACACGTGTGGAGTTGCGTGAACTTTTCTTACCTTTAGATGACTTGGTAATAGATTGCACATTCTCTTTCAAAAAGTCTTGTCGTACATACTTGGTCTTAAACTGTTTTTCCGGGGCAGAAGACGTCGTGAATTTACCAACTTTAGTTCCAGAGGTCGAGGCTTTCGGTGACAACTGTGCAGGACTATTCTGTAAGCTAGCGGATTTGGCAGATGTTGATACCAACTTGGGTGTAGGTGCCGAAGGCTTTGGCAGCGCTTGGGCTAAAATAACCTTTTCCGCAATTGTAGCCCCGTTCATATCGCCGGTCTGTGTTGCGATTTCCCGACGCGGTACCGGTTTAGCTGCAACTGAGCTATAGGTACCGGACCTCGGGGCAGAGGGTTGGCGGAGTCGCAGGAGCTTCCGGGTTTCCAAGAAGGACACCTTCTCTTTCACCCGTATCTCCTGGATCGCTCGTTCCTCTGCAAAACGGGGGCAGTCTCGGGAACTAGATGGGTGTTCCCCGTTACAGTTCACACACGATGGAGCTGAAGCACAAGCCCCATCGTGGGAGATGTCACCGCAGTGGACGCAGGTGGACTTGCCGGTGCACAACTCACTAGTGTGACCAAAACGTTGGCATTTAAAGCACCTCAGCGGATTGGGTATATAAGGCCTAACTTCGATGGCTTCATACCCTGCTCTAATCTTTTGAGGCAGATCAACCCGATCAAAAGTAAGAAACAGGGTACGAGTAGGCAGGAATTCACCGTTGATCTTACGTTGTACCCGATAAACAGCTGAGACACCCTGAGTCGCTAGATTTTCTTGGATCTCTTCAATAGACAAACCGTCCAACGCGCGGGTTGTTATTACACCGCGGGAGGAGTTCAGCGACTTGTGCACCTCGACCTTCACTGGATAGCTGGCTAACATGGTGGCTTTAAGAATCCTTGCAGCTTGCGAGGCGGAGTTGGCTTCGACAAGAAGTGTACCATTGCGAGCTCGAACGCAGGATTTAACAGGACCAGCAATGGCATCGAGACCCTTTTGGATAGTAAAAGGGCTCACCGTAAGGAACTTCTTACCTTCCTCTGTCCTATGAATAACCAAGTAGCGAGGACCACATGACTCGACTACTTCCTTTCCAACGTCTTTATTTTAATCAGGGGTTTAAGTTTTGGTGCCATAAAAAAAATTGTCTAAATTCATCCCCCAGTGCTCCCCACCCACCACGGAGCCCAACGAGGGGTCACCCCACTGGGGTGACAGGGCTACACAGGGGATATAGCGGGCTCGCCGTCCCACTCACCCTGGAGTTCGGTGTAATACCTAGTCCTGGCCGATTGACTAGGGGTGGGTTAGTCCCTAGCCTCCCGTTTAGGCAAATCAGAAACCAAAGCGGTGTATTAGGCTGCGCACCCTCCCCAGTTACTGAAAGACAGAAGCCCAGGCTCAGGTACGCAACCCTCAACCAACCAGGATATTCCTCTTCACCGACACGGGTCTCCACGCACGGCCTACACGTGGGTGGGCATTTTCACCTACTGACTCCCTCACCACTCTGAGGTTGCCCACAGAGGGAGTCAAGGTGGCTCGGGACCCCGGGTGCGCCTAACCCGTACCTACCGTAGTAGGCCCCTGGGGGGTCTTACTGACTATTGCCAAGCTTTAACCATAAGGGCGCTAATGGCCTCGGCAGTTAAGCGCCCTCAAACCCCATTATCTCTCCATAGCAGCAGTGTATTGTTTAGGAATCAACGATCTTAGATTACAATTAGCACAGCGGTTATTTATACTGCAATTATATGTTGTTTAACCTTGTCTACCAATACTTCCGGCGTAAGCAGAAAATGGTAACACCTAGCATTTAAGCATGTCAGCATTTAACTGTTATCCTATTTTTCGTTCATGTTGTATTCGAGAACGAGCATGATGAGAACTGAAGAATATTAATCGAATGATGATACCGTAGCGAGAACTTGGATACGAAAATAGTGTGATTGTAGTATTCGAGATCTGAGAACATCACACGATACATAAACGTATCCAACTAACTTGCATAGGCATTCGAGAGCTTGTACTCGAACGAGTGTTTCCATTCCTAAAAGTATTACATTCTTGAAAACATTCGATTCTGCTCATCACTACCGTTTAAATAAAGTAAAATAAATAAAGGAATAAAATAACATAAAATAAATTTAGAGAGCTTTGACTCCGCCTACTTGATGATAATTGTAGTATGATGCCGACGACTAATGACATATTTTTCCCGCCTGTACTTATATATGCGGTTCTAAGATTAGTGTGCCAAACCTTGGTTGATGATCGTGTTTTGCGATAGGGAAGAAGAAATGAAAAAGTGTTTTTATAATTGATAATAAAGTTTAAGAATAGTACCGGGAAATTCAAGAAAATGAAAGTTGAAATTAAGCAAGAAAAGGACTGGCAGGACGAGACAACAACGGATTCAACAGGCAAAGCAGAGCTAACTTTGGAGTTAATTCCTGTTTTGCAATTTAAAAATGTAAGTTTAAGGTTAAGTTTTCATTTCAACTCAATTTTCTTTCCTTTGTGTTACATTTACTACCAAATAAGCTTTCCGTATGTTGGTCCCTACCTATGTAGCAATTGAATAGCTTATTTTTTTCTAATATTAAGTAAGTAGTTTTTTTTTCTTCTTTTTGTTGTTGTTGTGACAGTAGTGTCAAGATAGCTATGTAGTTAAGCAGTAATCTGTATCCTACAAGACCATTCCTGATAAATTCCAACTATAGAGTACCGCTCGGAATTGCTGTATGTATAACGCCTACACATTTGAGTTTAGCGTCAAAATAGAGGAAGTACACACAAACAAGGAGGATCCGGATTTTAGTGCCCGAAAAATGCTTGAAAAATGACGTAAAAATGATTTTATGTCCTCAAAATTCATTAAAAACGACATAAAACAAAACAAACAAAATAAAAAAGACCAAGAAAGTTAAAATGATCAATGTTTTTATCCTCTCATCATTTAATATTTCTTCATTGCTGCTTTACAATAACTTATAAACACCTTCCACAGATTATCAAATGTGAAAGACTGACGTCTATCAAAAGAACCTTGTACATGGAAAAACTCCTTTCTACCTTGACTGAAGACAGGAGTATACTTAAAACAACATAAATCATTCGGCTTTAGTTGTGCTCCCACTCCATCAAGTAAATATTTCTTTCCTGCCAGAAGATCACTAATCTTAAATAGAGTATCAAAACCACTATTTTTCTTCAATACAGCTTTCATTTTCTAAACACAATTTCATAAACTACATTAAATAGTTAACATTCAGTTGATTTAACCAAATCTATTTGCATTGACAGTGGACATCCACATTGTTCCAGGAATGTAATTACAGCTGGCTGGAATACAAAATTTGGTTTTATGTAGGCTAGTTTATCTTTGGTTTTGACATTTGAGACCAGTTCTTGCTAAATTGTAACTGCTACTGCATTGTCACATACAAAAAGTTGATTAATTTTTTTGAAATAATATCTAGAGGCTTCTAACCAAGTTCACCACCTAGTAAATACTGGAGCAGGAGGAGGAGGGGTCCCAGGGGCTCCTGCTTGAAATATTTTCTCACGACAAGGAGATTTAAAAAACACTTTCTTCACATTTCCAATTAGTCTGTCAATAATTGGGAAGTGGCCACTCTGTGATAGGCATGTGTTAAAAAAGTAACCTGTACCATTTTTTAATGGAGTGCCCTAAGCGAGTTTGCTGCTTTAATCATATAGGGTGCTGCGTCAGTGACAAACAGCATTAAAGAATCATGCTGGACACCATTAGACCAAAGAGAATTCATGGTTTTGTCAAAGTATTTACTCACATTGGTATAATTTGCCTTTTCCAAAATGCCACAGTTTACAAGACAGATATCACCTCTATCTTCTTCATTCAAAACACCTACAATTACATTCACAACATAAACTCTGTAGCCTCGCTCCTTGACACCCTGATTTGTTTGCCTTTCAGTTTTGTTCTGATTTTATCCATAGTCTTGTGACATCATTCGAGAGTCCTTTCTTATTGTCAACTCATCTGGTATAGATTTTCCAGTATTTTTATCCAGAAAATTGCATAAAGCATCATTGTTCAACTTACTGCATAATATGTTTGCTGAAACAAAGTTTTACACATATCTTCATAGTACTGAAAATTCCTTGAATTTGCATTGCACTGCCCTAGCACCATCTGTTGTGCTTTTCTTTTTGCTTGTGCTTCTAGCCCTCATTTATGTTTTTCCCTCTTGACATGTTCAATGGTAAATATCTGCTCTGCAGCTTCTTTAACATCACAGATTTTGCAGTATAGAGTACTACTGTCACTTGAAAATACAGTGTTGCCATGGAAGTAGTAAGTTTTACTCTTGTTATGTGTACTCTGCACTTCACTCAGGAACAGCTATGAAAAATGACTAATATACAGAAATATAATGGCTAAGCTGCTGCAGGATCTATTTGCTAAACCCTTAGACAGTAGCAGTTAGCCATGCAACTGGCAATTGCTTGCTGTATGCCCTTTATTTCCTGCTTCATGCTGACAGTATGTATGCAAAACCCTTGGACATCAGCAGGTAGCGCAACAAGGCTATTGCTTGCTGCATTGTTTAAATTCTCCCACATAAGAACATTCCTTGCAGCTGGACAGGTCTACCTTGAAACAGAATCATATTGCAGAGGTTACTGCTTATTCCCAAGAAAAGTTAATTGCTTCTTAAACATGAGAAGTCTTAAAAATTATAGACAAATTGTATTAAAACTAGTGAAAAGTATAAAAAATGTTTATTTTTGTAGTAAAATGGTCTAAAATGCTTTTAAACAATATAAAAATTCCCTTTTCCTCTAAAGTGTCTAAAAATGCAACAAAATGACTTCATTTCACTCCTTCTGATACATTATGTATATATATATATTTAACTGAGCATTGCCCTACTAGGGCCACGCTGTGGCTGAGTGCTTGGACCATTTGCCTCTCATGTAGATGGCCTGGGTTTGATCCCTGGCTACCACATGTGAGATTTGTGGTGGAGAAAGCAGTGCAGGGGCAAGTTTTCTCCAGTTTGCCCCGCCATCACATTCCACTGGTGGTCCATCTTCATTTCATATATCACCTGCAGTGCCACAAGTAATAAAAGTGGGTGCTAAACACTACTAAAAAAAAAAAAAAAAAAAACACTGGCCTACTATCATCAGAAAAAAGATGCAAAGTCATCAAAGTACAGGCCCTACTAATAAGATTCATTCACTTATATATAATATTCTAATTCGGAATTTATAATGTATACTTTTTGATTTTGTCACTTGTGCTTCTCATGTATAACACATGAATCATTATGGTAACATAACTTCTTCTTTTTCTGAGTTGCCAACATTGGAAAGCCTAAGCCACAAAGCTTAGCTAGGGGTGAATGCCCTATCCTTATGTATTATGGTTGGTGATGCAGGATTTTTGTGTAGCCACCATAGTTAATCACTCAACTTTTGAGAAGAGCATGCCTTGTGTGGATTAAATAAGATTTTGTGGTGTTAAATGTTCAGTTAATCAGTAAATTTAAACTGTAAGTTTTAAGCCAGTATAATGATAAATACGTGTTTGGCATTTGGTAGTTTCTTGAATAGCAGAACCAAAAACAAGGAAAGGGAAATGTGTTTCAATACATAGGCTAGTATACTTATTTAACACATTGGTGCCCAAGCCCGAGTATAGCTCGGGCTTGCGAAATATTCATGAGGCCCACGCCTGGGTATAGCTTGGCAGGTATTTCTAACACTTTTAATGCAATTCCACAACCTTAATTCTGTCTTGGGCTATGCGGCAAAGAACATTCATCAGTTGTCTTATTTATGCTACCATCTCTCCTTACTTTAGGAGATTAAGTAATATTGGCTGCTCTTGGGTAGTCGTGCAATTTTCTTTGAAGGTGGTGATCTGTTTGTTATGTTTGTGCTCTTAAATGTTAGAATGCTGCATTTTCCTCAGTTTCTATGAACTGAAGTTGAAATTCAGGATACAAATGAAGCTGCAGAAAAGTCTGATTCTGAGGGAGAGTATCTCAAACTTTGAATAAATGGAGTGTAAGCAGCTTTACGCAGTTTTTTTTTTCAAACTCATATTTGATATTTTTTGTAAATTTAAAATAAAATATTAAAACAGAAGCTATGACTATTTTCTTACTTATTGAGAAATCCTTGAATGCCATATTTCAGATTGTCCCAATTATTTTCGGCAGATTTAATTGATGTAATGTAAAATAATAACTCAAAGTAGGCGTAAAACCCTGGGTTTCTTGGCACTTCAAATACTGAAATGCCCGGGCTTCAATGTGTTCAGTGATTGTTTGGTGGTATAGTTGGTGAAATATTTCAATACACTGGTTAGTGTACTTATTAGGTGATTTTTAAGTGATGTACATAGCAAAATATGTGCATTATCAACAGAACGATTCTGTATTGTTTGGTAGATTTTGCTTTCCAATTTGGAATGACTGTTGAGAAGCTTGAATAAAAGCATTAACAGACAAAATTGGCAACCTGTTCCAGTTTATAAGAAACTTCTTTAGCAGCTATCATGAGAAATAACTGTTATCAAATTCTGTGCTTATGATACCAGAACTGTGAGTTCCTCAGAGTCAGAATGCAATAGTAATTATCGCAATATTCCTGAACCAAACTTCTTGATTAATATCACACACTCTACTAAAGCTTTAAACGAATGCTGTAATATATGGTACAGTCTTTTGTTACATTAACAGTAATTTTAGGCCAAGAAATTAGAACAAAATTAAGTTATTACTTTGCTGTGATATTTACTGCATTAATAAAAATTTATAAATAATTTCTGACAGGTCCAAAAATGTTATTGCATTAAATATTTCTTCAACTAGAGATCTTTCTGCATCCATTGTCCTTTATTTTTTTACTTCAGAAATGTGAAAAACAATTAATTTAGCAGATGTTGCATATGGTATATATTGTAATGTGTAGTGCCACAAGATGGCAACACCTGCTTCAGTGAAACGGTAGGATTTCCATCATGTGGCTTATGCACCTTTGATTTACCAGCAGTGGAGTGGGCCATATCTATGGAGCAACAACAAAATATAGCCAAGGGGATCTGTGAAGAGCAAACCTCAGTGAACAATGACGTATAGTGAAGTTTTTATTAGTGATATTTTGACTATGTTGGCTATCGTCTGCTTCAAAATGACACTAGTTTGCGCATTAAGGGAAGTTGCCAAATATAATGGATGGGCGGGTAATACATCTTGGTTTGAACATCAAATTGTGTTTACTGTTTTCTTTTGTTTATTCAGAGGAACTTTGAATATGCTATTTAGCAGGTTCTATAATAAATGAACAAGTAAAATATTGGTACTCACATTTGGATGTGAAATCAGTATTCTAGTTGCACATATGTGATGAAATATGATTTTAGAGTAATTAATGTTGAAACATTTGACTAACTTTGGACTTACAAAGTGTACATGACAGCTGTTGAGGTAAACACATGCAATGTTACAGAAGTCTAAATATGACCTATTGATAAGGACATGTGCAACATTTTTTAAGATTATATTCCCAGTCTAATTCTGAAGTATGGTTTTAAGCCACAAAATATAGCCCTGTGTAAAGTGCCCCAAACTGATAGGGATGTATTTTTTATAAAAACCAGCTGAACATTCATTGTGAAGGGCAGGATTCTTTTGTTTTCAAATGTTTGTGAGCTTAGGTATAATGTGTGTGTGTGTGGTCACACATGAGTGTGTGTGTTTGCGAGAGAGAACTGGATATAAATAACAGGTATCAGCACATTTAGTTTAAAAGGTGTATAGGCAAGTGGAGACTGTTTGGCCACTGCAAACACAGCAAATATCAGGGTCCTCTGGTTTGTGCAAGTATAGGTTTGGTTTAACGGTGTGTTTACAGTGGGTCAAAATAAGGGATATTTAATAGTCCTTATGAAATAAGTACTGTGTAGTTTTGGAAAACTATTTTAGTATTTTTGTAAAAGCAATTCAAATTAGGGGTTTTGAAATATAAAAAAAACTGTGAAATTCGTTCAGTAGTCAAACTAAAGTTTTACCCAATTTTGTAATGTATTGTATCTGAACCAAACAAAGCTTTGTGTTAATACCATGTAAGTTGTTTTATTTTAATAACAATTATATGTTCCACATCACATGCCGCTACCAATATCAGGTATCTGACATCTGTCTACTATTTGCTGGAGCTTCTAACTTTGTACAATTAAGTTTATAGCAAATGAAGTATTCATTTGCTTATGCTGAACACATGAAATGCAGCACCTTATTTAGCTTTTCTTGTGCTTTGGTATGTGTATCATGTGACATCATTTGTCACAAGTTTTATTTTTATTTATTTATTCATTTAAACGTACTAGAGAGCAAAATTCTCATCTTACGGGTAGTACATCTATAAATACATTTTTCACAGCAACAAAATACCATTTTTACAATTATAAATTCAATATTTAACCTCAAAACACACAGATATAACATAGACATATATATTGAAAAATAATGCATTAAACAAATTTAATATGGTGTGTCCTTTACTGGAAAAACCAGCTATCTCCATAAAGTTACCTTTGAGATATTTGAGGTTGAAAGTTTGAAATCGCCTTAAAAATCGCCATTCACTGTTTAGTACTGGAGGACCGCAGATTAAAGTTGTTTTAGATAGCAGAGGCTGTAAACATATCAAAAAAACATGCAGGTAATATTTTAAATAATGGTTTGGGCTTCAAAAGGTCTGTGCAAGTTGGGCGCCGCGTTTGTTGACACCTGATCAAAAGTTGCAAAAGAAACTTTTGTTAAGAATGTGGAGCTCTACTGTAAAAATCCCAGTGAATTTTTGAGACGGCTTATTACCATGGATGAAACTTGGATACATCATTTCACTCCAGAAAGTAAATCAGTCAAAACAGTGGATTGTGCCAGATGAACCAACTCCAAAATGGGCAAAGTCAATTTTATCAGCTAACAAGTTTATGGTGAGGGAATTATTTTGTTGATCACTTGGTAAAGGGTAAAGTATCACTGGTGACTACTAGGCAAGCTTACCAACATTTGAGTGAACAGTTGAAAAGAAAACGACCTCATTTGGCAAAACAAAATCTTGTTTCATCACAACAATGCTCAGGCCCATTGTTCAGTCATTGCAATGGGAAAAAATGTGCGAATTAAAGTTCAAATTGCTTGAAAATTCACCCTTTTCACCAGATCTGGCACCCAGTTGATGATGATTTGTGTTTAAGGGCGCTCAAGGACAGAGGATATTGCAGCCAGTGACTACCACCTGTTCCCAAATCTCAAAAAATTTCTTGAAGGATGAAGATTTTACATCGAGGAGGTCATTGATGCGGTAAACAGCTATTTTGAGCATCTTAATAAATTGCACTACAGAGATGGCTTAATTAAATTAGAACACCAATATGACAAATGTATTAGCCTTTCTGGAGATTATGTTGAGAAATAAAGCAAACAAACAAACGAATATTAAATGCTGTTTTCATTGAGGGGTCTAGGACTTATCTGTTGACCCTTATGTAAATTACAAGTAAAATACAAGGAAAGGTGGAACACACATATGAAATATTATTAATATAACTAATAGAACTTATACACTTAATGTACTAAAGATGAAACCTTATGGCAAACCACCTGATAGTAACACCAAGAGTATAACATAAACAACACCTACTTAATATAGTGACAGATTCCTAATACGGTGGTCTAACTATAAGTTAGACTGTTTCAGAAATGCAGCTGACAGCAAAGGTATCAGCAACAATCAATTATCTAGCAGATGCTAGTTATGCACGATTTCCCTCCCCACTAATCCTGAAAACTAACCCAGCACCAGAAATCCTCCTTCAATGATCTCCTGAAATTTGCCAGTGGGCAGGCTGGGCCTAGGCCAAGCCTGCCTGCGAGCACCTAACAGCACCCTCTGGTGTCCACACAGTGGGCCAGCTATTTCCTCCATGTACTATGCGGGTGCAATAGTGATACTGCAGTATTCCTTCTCCAACCCACTCCAGTACCTGTGAAGGTTTTTAGCTGGTATGGCCAAGGGCAGGACCTGACACCTCAAACGTGCCTGGGTAGTCCACAGGGTAGAATTTTTTCCTCCATATAAAAAAGAATGCTTCATGGCCAAAGATATCAGGCAAACCAATCAGATTCTAGCTTCATTCGGCAATATAAATATGGGAATGTAGGCTATCAAGTTACCAGTTTACCCTGAAGATAAATATAATGCACATCTTCAAAATGTTGGAGTCAATCCATGAACTCACCTAGCTAGAAGCCTGAGAACTCGTAGAGTCTTGTGATTGGGGAAATTTCAGTTGTTACTTTGAAGCATAAAAATAAATATCATTGGTCAGTTAGAAATATGAATTCTACTGCTTAATCTAAACTCTCCACTTTTCACAGATAAAGTAACAACTTACAAAGCCAGCTGTTCATACATATTTGATAATTACTGTTAAAGCTGTAGTCAGACTATGCATTGCTGTTCTTGTTTCTGGGCTGTTGAGAAACAACGTATTATATGATGGTTTACTTTCCGTTCTAGTTTCCATTCTCAGGCTGTTGTAAATCAAAATGTTATGTTTTTTTTTTTTTTTTTTTTTTTTTTTGGTCTGTTCTACTTAGCATTCTGAGGCTATTGTGAAACTCCCTTATTTGCCTGATTAAAAAAAATCTTAATTTTTTTGCTAAGAAAATTATTCATATTGGAGTTCAAAAACAAATATGTATTTTGGTAGTTTCACATATAAATTTTTGGTGGTGTTTTTATGCATTGGTTAGAGTGCATCATTACTGATCTAAAATATATGCTTAACATGCATATAAGGTTTTTTTTTTTTTTGGTAGTTTTTAACGCCCGCTTTAACTACTTATGCCACCGTAGGCGGTGACACTGATGATACATGAATGAAGCTGGAGCACTGGTGGAATGCGATGGGGGGGGGGAAACCGGTGAACCCGGAGAAAACCAGCCCAGCGCCGCTTTGTCCACTACAAATCTCACATGTGGTCGCTTGGGATCGAGCCCGGGCCGTCTAGGTGAGAGGCGAGTGGTCTAACCACTGAGTGTACTGGAAATCATATACTATAAACAATAGCAATATTCTGCCATATTAGTATAATTAGAAATGGCATAAAAAATGTGTATAGTTACCCACAACAATAGTCAGTCTAAGTAACCCAAATATATGTTAACTGCTTTATATGCATCGTTTAGAATGTTTTTTCAACTTCCTTATTTTATTGCAGGAAACAGCTTCAAAGGTGGATAGGATAGATGAAGGTCCATTATCACAATCTCCAAGGTAATGACATGAACTCCTACAATTTCATGATCAATAACATAACAGAGTTTTATTTCTTTGGATTACCACACTCAACACTATAATGGTTAATATTACAATTATCACCACACAGATAAAGAATTCTGTTTTCAGTCATACAACACTGTTGTACTATCAAAAGTATTATCTTCATTATTTCAAGGTTTTTACTGTAACAAAAATGCAACTTTCAGGCGGGAAAATGGTTTAAAAGTTTTATGTTCATCTATAATATTATTTTTGCATTTATTTGATGTTAGAAATTTATTTTGTATTTGAATTAGCTACTAATGGTTTCCTTGATCTAATTATAAAGGCTAAAAGCACAATTCTTTACACATGGATGGCTTTGAATGCTCAGTCACACATATGAACACTTCCTTTCTCTGTTACCATTTGCTACACTGGGCCATGTAGGATTATGGAATGGGGGCATTACCTGACTTAGTGTGCTAGTATAATTTAATTTAGACTTTATCTAGGCCCATGATTATCTAATTAAAACCATCTAAAATTACGTGAAAAGGAGTGCTGCTGATGATGGTGTTTAAGGTTGCTCAGCTACTGTGGTCATTAGTGCCCTTAGTGAAAAAAAAACCATCATAGGTAAAATAACAATATAAGACAAATTAAAACTAAAAGCAGGATGACAATTAAAAACTAGGAGACTAAAATCATGGTGGCTAAATGACACATCTGAATTTAAAATAATTAAAAACGGAGCAAGAAGCACACAAATAACTTAAAAGTCAGTCAACGGATTAAAATTAATCCGTGGAAGGACAGATAAAATGATTAAAAACCATGCACCTGCGCTCCAATAAAAGCAATGCTTATAAAGTTAAAAAGAACACAAACTAAATCCTAATTGGAAGTGCCAAAGAAGATGAAATGGTAAAACCTCTATCGATCGCCCTGTGGTTATCGGCAAGGACCTCCACGAGGGAGACTGGCAGGTGGAATGATGAACGAAGGGCTGCTAGAGAAATACACTAGCAATACATACTGGACCGACAATTCTGCCCCACAGAGCGTACAGTTAGGTACAGGGTCCCTCATAAAAATATAACTATGGGTAAAATAACAGTGACCAATCCGTAAGCGAGGCAATTGCACCTCCTCACGACGGGATTTACGAGAGCAGGTTACCCAGATAGCAGGAAGATCCTTCACTTCCCTAAGTTTGTTCCCGCGAAGAGACGCCCACTCTTCATGCCAGCCAGAGTGCACAATTCTCCGGACAACAAGCCTGAAGTCCGCAGCAGTTACAAAAGGAAGAGTAGTACTGCGTTGTGTTGCTGCCGTCTTAGCTGATAAATCCACCAGTTCATTACCCTGCAAGCCGACGTGACCAGGAATCCATGCACAATCCACATTAACACCAGAAATGTGGAGGAGGTCTTGGATACACTGCACAATAGGATGGTGGTTGTACAACTCACGATCGCTCTGAAGGTCACTAAGAGAATCACTCATTAGCAGGCAGTCACCTAAATTCCGACGGCGAACGTAAAGAATGGCTCGATAGATGACATACAGCCCAGCGGTATAAATGGATGTGCCACTATGCAGACCAAAAGTAAAGCTGTCGTTCCCAGTAACAAATGCACATCCAACATCGGCAGCACTCTTACTACCGTCGTGTGTATACAAAAGTAAAGCTGTCGTTCCCAGTAACAAATGCACATCCAACATCGGCAGCACTCTTACTACCGTCGTGTGTATACAAAAGTAAAGCTGTCGTTCCCAGTAACAAATACACATCCAACACCGGCAGCACCCTTACCGCCGTCGGTGTATACACAAAAGTAAAGCTGTCGTTCCCAGTAACAAATACACATCAAACACCGGCAGGACTCTTACTACCGTCGGGATATATACAAAAGTAAAGCTGTCGTTCCCAGTAACAAATGCACATCAAACACCGGCAGCACACTTACTGCCGTCGGTGTATACACAAAAGTAAAGCCGTCGTTCCCAGTAACAAATGCACATCAAACACCGGCAGCACACTTACTGCCGTCGGTGTATACACAAAAGTAAAGCTGTCGGTCCCCGTAACAAATACACATCCAACACCGGCAGCACTCTTACTGCCGTCGGTGTATACACAAAAGTAAAGCTGTCGTTCCCAGTAACAAATACACATCCAACACCGGCAGCACTCTTACTACCGTCGGTGTATACACAAAAGTAAAGCTGTCGCTCCCAGTAACAAATGCACATCCAACACCGGCAGTACACTTACTGCCGTCGGTGTATATACAAAAGTAAAGCTATCGTTCCCAGTAACAAATGCACATCCAACACCGGCAGCACACTTACTGCCGTCGGTGTATATACAAAAGTAAAGCCGTCGCTCCCAGTAACAAATGCACATGCAACACCGGCAGCACACTTACTACCGTCGTGTATATACAAAAGTAAAGCTGTCGTTCCCAGTAACAAATGCACATGCAACACCGGCAGCACACTTACTACCGTCGTGTATATACAAAAGTAAAGCTGTCGTTCCCAGTAACAAATGCACATCCAACACGGCAGCACACTTACTACCATCGCTGTATATACAAAAGTAAAGCTGTCGCTCCCAGTAACAAATGCACATCCAGCACCGGCAGCACACTTACTGCCGTCGGTGTATATACAAAAGTAAAGCCGTCGTTCCCAGTAACAAATGCACATCCAACACCGGCAGCACTCTTACTACCGTCGGTGTATATACAAAGGCGGTCACTGTAGTACCCCTCAGCGGCCTACTACGGTAGGTATGGGTTAGGCGGACCCGGGGTCCCGAGCCACCTTGACTCTCTCTGTGGGCAATCTCAGAGTAGTGAGGGAGTCAGTAGGTCAAAATGCTCAGCCACGTGTATGCCGTGCGTGGAGACCCGTGTCGATGAAAAGGAATATCCTGATTGGTTGAGGGTTGCATACCTGGGCTTCTGTCTTTCAGTAACTGGGGAGGGTACACAACTTAATACACCATTTTAGTTTCTGCTTTGCCTAAACGGGAGGCTAGGGACTAACCCACCCCTGGTCAATCGGCCAAGACTGGGTATTATACCGAACTCCAGGGTGAGTGGGACGGCGTGCCCGCTATATCCCCGTGTTGGGCTCCGTGTTGGGTGGGGAGCACTGGGGGATGAATTTCTGTGTACCTTTATGGCACCAAAAAACCAAAATCAAGCTCTTAGTAATATGGGAAAAGAAGTAGTCCAGTCTTGTGGTCCTCGCTACTTGGTGATCAATCGGAGAGCCCTGCAAAATCCTGTATTAGAGCCCGCAATGGTACGCTGCTGGTTGAGGCCTTCTCCGCATCCCAGGCTGCCAAAATACTTAAAGCGAAACTGTTAGCCAGCTACCCCGTGAAGGTCGAACTGCATAAGACCCTAAACTCCTCACGTGGTGTGATCACCACCCGCGATTTTTGACGGACTAAGAATTGAGGAGATTCAGGAGAACACAGCGGATCAAGGATCTGTCTATCGGGTTCACGGTAAAGTTAATGGAGAACTCATGCCTACCCGTACCCTGTTCCTGACTTTTGATCGGGAAATCACCCGCAAAAGATTAGGGCAGGGTACGAAATCATCAAGGTTAGGCCTTAATACCGAACCCGCTCAGATGCTATAAGTGTCAATGTTTAGGCCACACGCAAGATTTTTGTAAGGGCGAATCCACCTGCGCCAACTGTGGCGAGCTATCCCACGATGGTGTGTGTAGTTCACCGCCATCATGCATGAATTGTAACGGCGAACATCCATCTAGTTCCCGAAACTGTCCCCGTTTTACAGAGGAGAAGGCGATTCAGGATATCCGGGTGAAAGAGAAGGTGTCCTTCTCGGAAGCCCAGACTCTCTTATGACTCCGCCAACCCTCGGTTCTGAAGTCCGGCACGTTTAGCTTGTTGTAGCTAATCCGGTGACGTCGGGAAATCGCAACACAAACTAGCGATATAAACGTGACAAAAATCGCAGAAAAAGTCCTTATAGCTAGAACAGTGCCCAAGCCTACGTCACCTTTCAAGTCGGCATTAACATCTGCCCCCCACCCCCAGGGGCCTACTACGGTAGGTACGGGTTTAGCACACCCGGGGGTTCCCGAGCCACTCACCACCATCTTATCATCTCCATCACCACCAACTGTGTCACGTTTTGTGTTTTTGTGCCTATTTGTTTCTGTCCTTTTGTGGGAGCGCATTTACACGCCTAATCTTCTTCCATTTCTAGGCTTATTCTTTACATATTTAGTTTTAAGGCTTTATATTTATTAACTCCTGCCTCACCAACAGGGTACTTTATTCTATCTCCGTGGTTCCTGTCCCACGGTTCCAGCGCGGCTTCCAACATGTGTGCTCTTCGGAGGTCTCAGGCGTGAAGGTTGAGTGGACCCTTCCTACTGCCCCTATGTGTAAGTCTTAGGTGCAGAGCCCGTCCATACCGTTATGTACACCCACGTTGCTTCCTTAGGGGCCCGGTCCGTTTTAATTTCCCGACGGATGCTGCTCTTTACGTTAGAATTACGGACTGGTCGTGTTACAGCTAACGGAAACGCGGTGTAATGAACTACAAGTCACCTGAATCCATGTCTACTTTATTACGCAGCATGGCCTAAAGTGGGGAGCCACAGGTGGTTATACCTGTGATTGGGGCTTAAAGCCGGGCTGTACATGGTGAAGGGCTTAGCCGTATTGACCAGCAGTAGTAGCTGGAGGGTATCTCCTCCCGGCGTACTCTTTGAGATCGGTCTGGTAGGGGTCTCCCAGGCGGCACAGACCGGAAAGTATTTTTGGTGTCTTTTTTTTTTTCTCTTTTCCCCGGATGGCAGGCTGACGCCGACAGCACCGGAAGGGGGCTATTTCATCATGATCCATCCGCGCAAAACTCTCCATTTGTCCGCTTTTCGGTAGTGACTTTGGCTTGCAAATCTAAAACTATGCGAGATATTAACCCATTTTATATTCAATTGGAAACTGACAGGATCTGTGATGAAGTAAGCAACGCAACCAGGACTAGAGACGGTACTCTGTTAGTGGAAACCAAAACCGAAGCAAGTCTAAGAAGCTCCTCAAAGCCGGCTTGCTGGGTTCCTACCCAATAACGGTAGCCCCACATAAATCTCTGAATACTTGTAGAGGCGTGGTGACCACCAGCTGCCTAGACGGTCTTTCAGATGCAGACATTCTTTCCCATCTCTCCGACCTGGGTGTATGTCTTCTAAGTGATGGTCAGTTGGCTGCGTTGCGAACGGTATTCCTGACGTTCAAAGGCACCACTCTACCTGAAGCACTTTCTTGTGGGTATGAACGCGCTACTGTGAGACCGTATGTACCAAATCCCATGCGTTGTTTTCGGTGTCAGAAATTTGCTCATATCCAAAGTCGGTGCACCTTCGACGCTACTTGTGAACACTGCAGCCAACCTGTTCACGGCGAAACTGCTTGTGCCCGAGACCCATGCTGCGTCTATTGTAAAGGGAACCATTCATCCAGCTCCCGGCAGTGTCAGCGTTTTCTCGAGGAAAAAGCCATCCTGGAGTTGCGGGTTAAGCAACGCCCAACTTTTCCTGAAGCTCGGCCTCGCTTCCAACAACTTCAGCCTACGACAATCTCAGGCTACGAATTTGCTCTCCGCCGCACTCCTGTTTCCTCAGTGGCTCTACAAACCGTGCCCGTAACCGACGCGTCTAGGCAAACAGAGCAGGAGCCGAGCGTCAATCTTGCAGTCTTCAACATCCACAGCACCCACACCTTCAAGTTCTATTTCTCCAGAACCTGATCGTAAGCCACTAGTTAGACCGACACCATCTGTCGCTGCTCCTCATGACCGCAGTCGTAAAAAACTCAAGGCCACCGATAAACCTTCCAAGTCCAGCTGTCGTTCTAAGAGCTGTAGCGGATCTTCCGCATCCCGAACACCAGCGGATAGCGGCGACGAAAGCGGCTATACTCTTGTGGGTCCAAAGAGTGTAAAGAACAACAAACGCCCATCTTAACTTCTACTACGTTTCCACCATTCGTTTGCATCCCAGCTGCATATTATGATTAATCGGTAACCTTTCACGCCTCTAACTTGATCCATGGCTCTCCTGACGTGGAATATCCGCGGTATCCGTATCCATTGGGCCGAATTGCAGCTGTTACTACGGTCCTATAACCCTCCAGTTCTATGTTTGCAGGAGACAAAGCTTCGCCCCCACGATGCCCTTCCTGGTTTCTGTTTTACTGCTTTACTTTATGTAATGTCTACCTTCCGCCTTCATCTGTCCTCTGCGCCGCTGACATGCTCCATCTCTTGTCACAGCTCCCAGCACCTTTTCTTCTGCTGGGTGATTTTAATGCCCACCATCCCCTAAGGGGTTCCGCCGAGGGCTTGCGCGCGGGGAACTGTTCTTGCTGTACTTTTCGTTCAATATACTCTCTCTGTTCTGAACACCGGTGAACCTACTTTCATTTCCGATTCTTCTGCCACGCTATCCCACTTGGACCTTTCTGTTTGTTCTGCACAGCTTGCTCACCGCTTTCAGTGGAATGTAGTATCAGACACTCGTTCCAGTGATCATTGCCCTTGTGGAATTACTCTTATATTACACCATATTTCCTCCTCGCGTGCGAGTTCTTGGCAGCTGTCTAAGTCGAATTGGGCTCTCTTTTCCGCTCTGACTGTTTTCAGCGACCGCCAGTTCGACTCCGCTGACCAGATGGTCGAGCATTTCAACACTGTCGTGATCTCCGCTGCCAGGCACTCAATACCGCGGTCGTCTGCCTAACCTAGACGATTGCCGGTCCCTTGGTGGACTGCCGAGTGCCGCGATGCCATTCGTGCTCTTAGGAGGGCTCTAGGGGTATTTCGCCAACACCCTACACTGGAGCATTAGATCAATCTTAAACACGCGCACGGGCATGCCGAATTATTCAGGATAGCAAAATGGCTCCATGGAATTCGTTTGTGTCTACGTTTAATCCCACAACACCTTCATCTGTTGTGTGGAAGAAGCTCCGCCGTTTTGCCGGTAAGCAGACTGGTACTTCAATACCGGGTCTACTCGTGGGCACCAACACCGTAGATGATCCGATTGCTGTTGCAGACGTCCTTGGTAGCACATTCGCAAATGTGTCCAGTTCCGCCAATTATCACCTGGCGTTCCGTGCCATTAAGGCTGACGTGGTGTCTCAGAGTCTCTCTTTCCGGTCCTCTGACACCGAGTGCTATAAAACATTTTTTAACATACGAGAGCTGGATGCCTCATTAGCATCTTCTCGGTACTCCGCCCAAGGACCTGATAATATCCAAATCGCAATGCTGCAGTACCTCTTTTCTGATGGTAAACTATCTCCTGAGCCTATATGACCGTGTTTTGCAAGAGGGTGTGTTTCCTGCGGCTTGGCGTGAAGCCACCGTTGTTCCCATTTTAAAACCGTGAAAGGATCGCAGACTTCCTTCCAGTTACCGTCCTATCTCCCTCACAAGTGCTCTTTGTAACGTGATCAATGGGCGGTTACGATGGTGGCTCGAATGTGAGAAACTGCTCTGTAATATCCAGGGCGGCTTTCGCCGATACCGCTCCTCGACTGACCATCTCGTCTCTCTTTCGACTCACATCCTGAATGAATTTCTACGCAAGTGCCAAACTGTGGCCATCTTTTTCGATCTGAAGAAAGCTTGTGATACTTGCTGGAGGACTGGTTTTTTGCGTACCTTGCACAAGTGGGGCTGTCGTGGCCACCTTCCCAGTGTTCCTCCAGGAGTTCGTGATGAACAGTGTGTTTCGTATACGTGTGGGTTCTGTTTGCTCGTGTTTTTAATCAGGAGAACGGAGTACCTTAAGAGTCGGTACTCAACGTCACTCTCTTTGCAGTCGCCATCAATCTCATTGTTGAGTATGCTCCTGCAGGTATTTCCTCCTCCTTGTACGTGGGTGATTTTGCAATTTATTGCAGCTCTCGGAGCATTGGCCTTTTGGAGCGTCGCTGGAGCGTCTTGATGGTCTACATGCTTGGAGTGTTGAAAACGGTTTCGATTTTCTTTCAAGAATGCACTTTGTGTAAACTTCTGGCGTCGGAGACGTTACGATCCGGCTTCTCTACACCTTGGGCCGGAACCGCTATTTTTCGCCGAAACGGTGAAGTTTCTCGGCCTGGTGTTCGACAGAAAGCTTAGGTGGTCGTCCCATATCTCTTCGCTGAAGGATAGATGTGATTGTTTACTAAATATTTTATGTGTCTTATGTGGCACATCCTGGGGAGCAGATCGCACCGTGCTGTTACATCTCTACTGTTGTTTGTCCGCTCTAAACTTGATTACGGGTGCATTGTGTACTCTTCGGCATGTTCTTCGTTTTTACGTCGTTTAAACTCAGTTCACCATCGATGGATTCGTCTGGCCTTAGGTGCTTTTCCAACTAGCTGCTGAACCTCCGCTGTGCTATAGACGTGAGGTGCTTCTTTGCAGCTATGTTCTCCGCTTCTTTGCTTTGCCAGCTCACCCGTCTTTCAAGTTAATATTTGACGAGTCTGTTGACCGTCAATATGCTGTCAGCGCGTAGGCCTTGCTTCCGGCAGGGATTCGTTTTCGTCTTCTTCTTCGGCTCTAGGATGTTCGCCTACACCTGTGTCTCCACTGGGGGAATGTTCATTCCTCCCTTGGTTACGTTGCGACTCCCTGTTCCACCTTGGGTTGGTCTCCATGCCAAAGTCACTGACTCCGTCCTCGGATTTCCGCTCCGCAGTTTTAGCTTTGCATGCCGAGTTTCCTAACCATTGTTTTATTTACACAGACCATGACGGTGGTGTGGAAGACCAGGAAGACCGTGGTGTGGAACTGCTTTTTTTTTTCTTTTCTTTTTTTTTTTTTAATTCGTTGAGTTATACATTTCCTCTTTTGGGGCAGTGTTCGGTTTTTACCGCAGAACTTTTTAGTATCTACCAAGCTCTTCTTTTTATCCGGGGACATGATTTTAGGCATTATGTTATATGTAGTGATTCCCTCAGTGAACTGCAGAGCCTTAGTGAGCTTTATCCCTCCCATCCTTTGATACAGTGTATTCAGGACCGTCTGCACTTGCTCATTGATGCTGGCGTCAGCGTGTCGTTTGTTTGGGTTCTTGGCCACGTGTGTGTGAGCGGTAACGAACATGCGGACACAGTTGCCAAGTGGGCGATTTTATTGACTAACGTTTGAGCTCCACCGTTCCTCCGGGTGATGTAGGTGTTCACCTGCGCCGGTTCGTTCTTTCGCGTTGGTTCGCAGAATGGTTCGGCGTGCGTGGCAACAAGCTGAGAGAAGTTAATTCCCTTCCCGTCTCCTTGCCTACTTCCTCGCGAGCATGTCGCCGCGATGAAGTAATTTTAGCGCGACTGCGTATAGGGCACTGCTGTTTTAGCCATCGGTATCTTTTATGTTGGGAACCCGCACCTCAATGTGCTTCGCGTAACGAGCATTTGATGGTGCGTCATCTTTTATTGGAGTGCCACCTTTTTACTGTGCTGCGTGCGTCCCTATGTCTGCCAACTGACCTTCCCACCCTGCTGGGCGACAACTCTGGTATTTGTGAGGGACTTTTTAACTTTCTTCGCCGCTGCGGGATGTACAGTCGGGTTTAATTTTATCTCGGGTTTTTTTATCTTTTTACCCACTTGTCTTTTAGGTTACCTTGTTCTTTCCTTCAGTGGCGTTGTCCTTTTTGTGTCAGTTTAATCCCTTGATTTTAGCCTGGCCTGGATAGCTAATTTCAGGCTTTCTCCCTGGTTTTAACCCTTGTGCGGTACTCCTGTTTTAGTGGATTTTCTGCGTTTGTTAGTTCTTAGAGCTCTTTTATTTACCCTAGGGCGCTAATAACCGAAGCAGTTTTCCGCCCTAAAAGCCCACTACTACTACTACTACCACCACCACCACCACCACCACCACCACCACCACCACGTACTTACTTACTTACTTACTTACTTACTTACTTACTTACTTACTTACTTACTTACTTACTTACTTACTTACTTACTTACTTACTTACTTACTTACTTACTTACTTACTTACTTACTTACTTACTTACTTACTTACTTACTTACTTACTTACTTACTTACTTACTTACTTACTTACTTACTTACTTACTTACTTACTTACTTACTTACTTACTTACTTACTTACTTACTTACTTACTTACTTACTTACTTACTTACTTACTTACTTACTTACTACTACTACTTACTTACTTACTTACTTACTACTACTACTTACTTACTTACTACTACTACTTACTTACTTACTACTACTACTTACTTACTTACTTACTACTACTACTTACTTACTTACTACTACTACTACTTACTTACTTACTTACTACTACTACTTACTTACTTACTTACTACTACTACTTACTTACTTACTACTACTACTTACTTACTTACTTACTACTACTTACTTACTTACTACTACTACTTACTTACTTACCTACTACTACTACTTACTTACTTACTTACTTACTTACTTACTTACTTACTTACTTACTACTACTACTACTTACTTACTTACTTACTACTACTACTTACTTACTTACTACTACTACTTACTTACTTACTTACTACTACTACTTACTTACTTACTTACTACTACTACTTACTTACTTACTTACTACTACTACTTACTTACTTACTACTACTACTTACTTACTTACTACTACTACTTACTTACTTACTTACTACTACTACTTACTTACTTACTTACTACTACTACTTACTTACTTACTACTACTACTTACTTACTTACTACTACTACTTACTTACTTACTTACTACTACTACTTACTTACTTACTACTACTACTTACTTACTTACTACTACTACTTACTTACTTACTTACTACTACTACTTACTTACTTACTTACTTACTACTACTACTTACTTACTTACTTACTACTACTACTTACTTACTTACTTACTACTACTACTTACTTACTTACTTACTACTACTACTTACTTACTTACTACTACTACTTACTTACTTACTTACTACTACTTACTTACTTACTTACTTACTACTACTTACTTTCTTACTTACTTACTACTTACTTACTTACTTACTTACTTACTTACTTACTTACTACCTACTACCTACTACCTACTACCTACTACCTACTACCTACTACCTACTACCTACTACCTACTACCTACTACCTACTACCTACTACCTACTACCTACTACCTACTACTTACTACTTACTACTTACTACTTACTACTACTACTACTTACTACTTACTACTTACTACTACTTACTACTACTTACTACTACTTACTACTTACTACTTACTACTACTTACTACTACTACTACTACTTACTACTACTTACTACTTACTACTTACTACTACTACTTACTACTTACTACTACTACTTACTACTTACTACTACTACTTACTACTTACTACTACTACTACTTACTACTTACTACTACTACTTACTACTTACTACTTACTACTTACTACTACTTACTACTTACTACTACTTACTACTACTTACTACTTACTACTACTTACTACTTACTACTTACTACTACTTACTACTTACTACTTACTACTACTTACTACTTACTACTTACTACTACTTACTACTACTTACTACTTACTACTTACTACTACTACTACTTACTACTACTTACTACTACTTACTACTACTTACTACTTACTACTACTTACTACTTACTACTACTACTACTACTTACTACTACTACTACTTACTACTACTACTACTACTACTACTACTACTACTTACTACTACTTACTACTACTACTACTTACTACTACTACTACTTACTACTTACTACTACTACTTACTACTACTTACTACTTACTACTTACTACTACTTACTACTTACTACTACTTACTACTTACTACTTACTACTACTTACTACTTACTACTTACTACTACTTACTACTTACTACTTACTACTACTTACTACTTACTACTTACTACTACTTACTACTTACTACTTACTACTACTTACTACTTACTACTACTTACTACTTACTACTTACTACTACTTACTACTACTTACTACTTACTACTACTTACTACTTACTACTTACTACTACTTACTACTTACTACTACTTACTACTTACTACTTACTACTACTTACTACTTACTACTTACTACTTACTACTTACTACTTACTACTTACTACTTACTACTACTTACTACTACTACTACTTACTACTTACTACTTACTACTACTTACTACTACTTACTACTTACTACTACTACTTACTACTTACTACTACTACTTACTACTACTTACTACTACTACTTACTACTACTTACTACTACTACTTACTACTACTTACTACTACTACTTACTACTACTACTTACTACTACTACTTACTACTACTACTTACTACTACTACTTACTACTTACTACTACTACTTACTACTTACTACTACTACTTACTACTACTACTTACTACTACTACTTACTACTTACTACTACTACTTACTACTACTACTTACTACTTACTACTACTACTTACTACTACTACTTACTACTTACTACTACTACTTACTACTACTACTTACTACTTACTACTACTACTTACTACTACTACTTACTACTTACTACTACTTACTACTACTTACTACTACTTACTACTACTACTACTACTACTACTACTACTACTACTACTACCTGCTCAAACATTGTTGTGCGCGTAATTTTGGCCAAAAACAACACACTTATGATGCCGCAGCTACCATATTTCCCAGACCTGGCCCCTCGTGACTTTTTTTTTCCCCCAAAATTAAAGAGGCCCACGAAAGGACAAACACTACGCCACGATTGAGGAGATAAAGGCGGCATCGAAGGAAGAGCTGAACATGATCACAGAAAACAGTTTTTTAAAGTGCTTCGAGGATTGGATTCCAGCAAGATACATGCAGCTCCAGAATGTTCCTTTTGTGTCTTGCAACTAATATTTCCGTGTTCTAGTAAACAGATGTTAAGGGAGGAATGGCCCGGCAATCAAGGTTCTGTAAGCCTTGTCCCTTGTATGTCTTTATAGAACATCACATGAAGGTGATCACCTGCAGTGTCAAAAGTAGTAAAAGCAGGCATTAAGCACTATAAAAAAAAACAAAAAAAAACATGCAGATAGGATAATGCAGGGCTTTAATGCTGTTTTTTTGCACATGGTTAAATTTAGCATGCCTATGACCCAGCATTGGAGTGATGTAAAGCAAGCTGGTCACACAATGCAGCGGTTGAGGGAGGCAAGGTGCAGTCAAGTGCATAATCACAACAGTATTTCTGTACCTCAAGTGCTGATTAGAGAACTTAGTGATGTGGCAGTGGCTAACCACTATTATCGTTAAGTAGTGCTACCCTAATAAGAAAAAAAGAAGAAGAAAAGATTTTGTTTACAAAGTAAGAAAGAGGTGCTGTAATCTTCTATTGTTATAGATTATGCTCTTCTTCAAGAAAAAGAAAAGAAGATAAATAATTTTGTTTCATTAGAGATATTATTTCTCTATTATCATATTTGAATAGAAAATCTGAGGGAATAAATGAATTACTACATAGTAACTTTCACCATTGCTAATTTGTATTTTAAAATTTCAGATTAACTTCAAGAGGAGTTTCTCAAGATGGCAGTGGTTCCTATATTTCCCTCACCCACACAGATTCAGGAGGTCACTGTGAAATTGGAGAAGTTGTTTCAGATATTAAAACAACCAGTGTGCCTGCATTTCTCAGTAAGGATGTTGAGGACAAGTACTTTATGGGACAAAACATTTGCCCATTTAACTGTAATATGTCACATCTATGTAACCATAATTCCAAGAGTTTTGTAGCTGCTACAGAACTTGTACAAGATAAAATGGAAAACGGGTACAAGAGTCCATACCAATGTGAGTTTTGTGGGAAGACTTTTGTAAAATTATGTAAGTTAATGGAGCACTCTGTAATTCACTCAGATGACACACTTGCCAGACCTTATAAGTGTTTCAAATGTGAGAAAACTTTTAAGCAGAAGGACGCAGTGCAACAGCACTATCATAGACATTCTGTCATAAAACCATACAAATGTGATACTTGTGAGAAGTCTTTCAAGACAAGGGGAGAATTAGCAGCACATAGTTATACTCATTCTGTTGCAAGACCATACAAATGTGACAGATGTGAGAAGTCGTACAAAAAGAGAAAACATTTACAGCGCCATATCATAGTACATTCTGACATTAAACCCTACAAATGTGACAAATGTGAGAAGTCCTTCAAGCTGAGGGAAGACTTACAATCACACAATCGTTCTCATTCTCCCACAAGACCATACAAATGTGACAGATGTGAGAAGACTTTCAAATACAGCTCAGGCATACTAAAGCATATACAGACACATTCTAGGACAAAACCATATAACTGTGACATTTGTCAGAAGGGCTTTCCTGATACGGGATCCATAACACGACATATTCTATCTCATTCAAATACAAAACCATTCAAATGTGATACTTGTGAGAAAAGCTTCAAAGGAGAGTTTGGCTTAAAGATACACATTCAGTTGCATTCAGGCATAAAGCCATACAAGTGTGACACTTGCGAGCAGAGCTTCTATCAGAAGTTACAGCTAACACAACATGTTCTAGCTCATTCAGGAACAAAACCACACTTATGTCACATTTGCGGGAAGAGTTTTAGAAGTAAGAAACTGTTAGAAAATCATAGTATAACACATTCAGACAAAAAACCACACTTATGTGATTATTGTGGGAAGAGTTTCAAACGTATATCAAACTTAAAACAACATGTTATACAACATTCAGGCAACAAACAATATGTATGTGATTGTTGTGGAAAGAGATTCAAATGGAAGTCGAACTTAAAACAGCATGTTCCAACTCATGCAAATAAACAATTATAAACATAAAGATCATCAGCAGAAGTACTGCACATGTATTATTTGGCCAAACAAAGGGCATGTACTTCCAATATTGTGCAAAGACCTTAAATGGAGGTCATATTTACAAACCTTTTCTGTCATTAGCTAGAGGTCTTATTTAGGAAGCCCATAACCCATTCGGTCACAGAGTGATAGAAACTGTGAGTAGAGCTCCAGTTTTAAAATGTAAACATTTCCAAACACACACACCATATATATGATGAGTATTGACAATATGACTAAGAATTTTACAGTTTGTTTGCAACTTACATAAACTCCTTCAGTCAGAATATGTAAGTTTCCAATGCACATCATATATCATTTTTACCAACATCACCATGATTTTTACAATTGTTATAGTACTTGCATAAACTCCTAAACTATACTAGGAATAAAACAAGTATTAACATTCCAGTTTGCCCATAGGCAAAAACAAATATATTGTGATCTTTGCTATTCTAAAAGAAAAAACAATTTCAGTTAAAAGCAGTTTGCTCCATACATTAGAAAAAACTCTTAAAGATACTGTCACATGACATATGAAGTTAAATAACAAAAATTGCTAAGCATACTCCATTGAAATGTATTGAATGTTAAGAGCAGTGCTGCCCAAAACTTTTTACCTGCTGGACCACTAACTCAAGCAAATGGTCAAGTGGCATATAACAATAATATATAAATGCAATATTTTGTGGAATGTAAAAATAGAAAAAAATTGGGTATAAAATTATAAATAATGCTTCTGGATACATTTGTATGGTGTGTTGGACATTTCTCAAAAGCTGTGTTCTATAAGTATAGAACTACAATAAAAAATACTCTCCTAACAAGAAGTGAGAAACTGGCATTTTGAGCTCAATAAATTGCTGATGTGTGGTTTCTGCTTGATGTGCTCAGGAACAGCACATCTTGGAGATGCCCATCACTTGAGCTAGATCTTAACACTAATTTCTGAAGGTTCATTTGTTTCAAATGTTTTTTCACATATACATGTCGAAACAAAGTGAATGTCAAACATTGGGCTTGTTTCTTCAGTGCTGAATATTTTTCTTCTGGCAGTAATATGTAGAAACATAACTTGGGCTCCTTTCATTGCATCATCACACTGCAAGTCTAATAGCAGTAATTGTAGCAGCTCTGGCACTTTATCAGTGAAAATGAACTGTGATGTAAAGAGAAAAATTTCAAGTTCCAATTTTAATCATCGATGAACTTATTTGCGAATTCTTCTTCAATGTCCTGAATTATCTTGGCAATAATATCAAAACGCACTTCTGGGATATTGGTCTTTAAGGGCACCTAGGGCACTGATTCTTCAAAGGAATTTGTCTCTTGAACAATTTCAATTTCAGTTGAAACAATTTAATAGCACTGTAAGCATAAAAAATAAAAGAATTTGAGTCAGTTTTTGTAATACAAACATAATTTATTTTTGCTTACTGGGACCGGTTTTGGGAACAGTTGTTCCCATTTTCAACCCTTAATTCAGAATTAAGGGTTGAAAATGGTAACTTTGCGCTTAGCACCTAACATACAACGCAGTACAACTTAGACGGGATGTTTGTCTTTATTATTAGCTATGTCGTTCTGAGGTTAACTTATCCCATTTTGGATGTACCATCTGTAATTAAACTACACAATCTTTCCCATTTAAGTTCCATATTATCCACAGTTTTTACAATCTCATTAATCCCATTTGTGATTCCATGCATATGTGTCACTCCTATAAGTTCTTTATTGTGAAGTCTAAGTCCACGCCCCTAACAAATACCAGTAATTCTGCAACAGCCATTGTATGGGTACTCTAATCACATGTAAAAGAAAAGCATTCAAACATTTTCTCCTTCTCAATCAGTTAATGGCTAAAACTAGCTTCTAGTTCAGCACACCTGATTACATTTATAGATAAAGAAATATATTTGAACAATTTGCTTTTCCAGATACAATGTTTCAGCAGCAATGACAAGATACTTTTTTTTTACAAATTCTCCTTCAGCATATGGTTTTGCATGCTCAGTGATAATTTCTGAAACCTCATAATTTACTTTTGTAACATGTTATTGTTTTAAATTTCCGCCCTGAAATAGATGTTGCTGTTGATATGTGATTTTACAGCAGAGTACCTTTGCCCTCGCAGTACACTCATGACCATCAAACTCAGCTTAATGTTTTTTTATATTATATTCCTTCATAGATGTAATTACAGCTTTACAAATCATGCACATCACCTGTTGACATGCTGCTGTACAAAGTAGTTACTGAGAAAACACTTATTGGATTTGTTGTACTCACAATCAATTTTACGCTTTTTCAAAAGATTTTTCACTTCTTAGCACACTATGGAAGTAAATTCATTTACAATGAAATAAACACAATGGTTAGAAAATATGGCACTCTACCATGCAGGGAAATAGGCGTGAATAGATAATGAAGGTACATAAGGGCCAATGACTTGCTAGTGATTTTCTTCGCTGTTAGCCTGAAAGTCATTTGTTAACTTAACACTGCATTGTATGCTTTCTCCAACCTCTGCTGCACAAAGATATACAAAATTAACAGATTTTTTTTCAAAGTATTTTTTAGCTCATAAATTTATGAGGTAAAACATTTGATTAATTTTGCTCAGTTTTGTGTGTCATTGAGACCTGATCAGGTGGAGCAGGCAGGCCACATAAACAGCCTTGGTGGGCCAGACATGGACCACAGTTTGGATGGCCCTAGTTAAAAGAGTAAAACGTTCCAATCACCAAAAGCATAACAGCTGTTCCAGACCTGCAGTCAACTGAATAAGCCTTAAAGTAAAAGATGGTGATATAACAGAAATAATTTTTAGGAAGTATAAGCAAATGTATTTAATATTATTATTACTATTTGCTGATATAGCAATTGTATTGATGTAGTGTCTCTTAATGGCATCCCCCCAGGGGCCTACTTCGGTAGGTACGGGTTTGGCGTACCCAGGGGTTCCCGAGCCACTCACTGCCACCTCACCCTGCCCATCGCCATCCACTGTTGCCACGTATTTTTTTCTGGGTTTGTTTCTTTAGTTGGTTTGCTTTATCACCCTTTTCCTCTTCTAGGATTATGGCGATTATTAGTTTTAAGAACTTAGGATTATTTCTCCCCAGGGGCTCACTTTCTGTGGGTACGTGTTTGGCGTTCCCGGGGTGCCCAGGCCACTCGCCCTCATTGTCATTCGCTCACTCCCATCTGTCTCAGCCATGTTAGTACCCAATCCATGTTACCTCTTTTCATTCCTGATTATAATAGCCTCTTCTTCTTCAAGGTTTATACACTTCTTAGGTTTAAGGTCTTTAGGTTTATGAACTCCTGTCTTACTAACAGGGATCTTTCCTATCTCCGCGGTTCCTGTCCCACGGTTAAGGCGCAGCTTTCAACTTGTGTACTCTACGGAGGTCTCAAATGTGAAGGTTGAGTGCACCCTGCTCACTACTCCTTTAGTGCGACACTAGGTGCGGCGCCGTTCCGATGTCATGTATACCCACGTAGCTCCATGGAGCCGGGTCCCCGTGAGCAGCTCGGCAGCCGTGAGGAGCTGGGTTAATGGGGGGGGGGGCCGATGTGTTACCGCTGTCTGGGGCTCGATGTAATCAACCACAAATCCCCTGAATCCGTGCTGACTTCGTTGAAACAGCGTGGTGTATAGTGGGGGGGGGGGCCACTAGCGGTTATTCCAGTAGTAGGGGCATAAAGTCGGGCCTACCTTCGGTGTAAATGTCGCATACCGGCTAGTAGTGAAAGTCGGAGGGTAACTCCTCTGATGTACTCCTTGAGATCAGGCCTGTAGCAGGTGCTCCAGGCCGGCACAGACCGGAAAATTAAGGTGTCTTTTCTCTTTTATCCCCCGGATGGCAGGCTGACGAGGGCGGTTCCGGAAGGGGGACTTTACCATTATGGCTCCTCTGCGCTTACCCTCTTCAACAGCCCGTTTTTTCGTGATGATGATGATGATGATAATGGTGTTTAAGGGCGCTCAACTGCCGAGGTCATAAGCGCCCTTACGATTAAAACTTGTCAATAGGCAGTAAGAAAATACCAGAAAAGGAAAAAAGCACAAGTAAAAGAGCTAACACAGTTGAAAAGTAAGTAACAGAACGGTCCAGCCCTCTAAACAGAGCTGGATATAAAACTCCATCTAAAATCAACATATTAAAATTAAAAGTGTTTAAAAAGAACTGCTATCACACTAAAACGTCAAGGTAAAAGAAAGTTTTGCTAAAAATTTAAAAACCCTGTCCACTGCTCTTGGGTCATCTGCCAGGACCTCAGCAAGAGAGGCCGGCATGCCCATACATGACCGAATGTGTGCCAGGTGACCACACTCCAGCAACACATGACGAACTGTCTGTGCCTCCCCACAGAGCGCACAGACAGGAGCAGGTTCACGTTTAAAAAGGTAACTGTGAGTAAAAATACAGTGGCCAATTCTTAGCCGAGCTAGTACTACCTCCTCCCGGCGGAATAAACGAGAGGAGGTTACCCAGTTGACTGGGAGGTCTTTCACCTCTCGCAGCTTATTACCACGGAGAGCCGACCACTCCGCATGCCAAGTCGAAAAAACGGCTCTCCGTACAGCCACTCTAAAATCTTCTGCTGTTGAATGGGTAATCGTAACACTGGGCGCTGTGACTGCCGATTTCGCTGCCAAATCCGCCGTGTCATTCCCTGGCAAGCCAACGTGTCCAGGAATCCATGCGCACTCCACATTAAAACCAGAAGCGTGCAAAATGCGGAGAACGTCCTGGATGCGCTGCACCAAAGGATGGTAATTGTACAGCTCACGAATGCTCTGAAGGGCACTAAGGGAATCACTAAGAATAAGGCAGTCACCTAATTTTCGACGTCGAATATACAGAAGGGCTTGATAAATACCATATAGCTCGGCAGAATATATAGATGTGCAACTAGGCAAACCGTAAGTAGAAGTTGTGGTGCCAGTTACAAAGGCACATCCAACACCGTCGGGGCTCTTACTACCATCGGTGTAAATACAAATACGGCCACTGTATTTGGATAAAAATTCTAAAAAGCATCGACGAATACTATCAAGAGGCGTAACAGATTTCCCGTAGAGCGTCATCCCGAGATCGACATGGGAGGTAGCGCGTAACCAAGGGGGGTGTATACTCTCTCCCTTGGGTAACAGCCGAGGAATGTCAACATGGTGCTGGCGTAGAAGCTCACGGAAACGAAAACCTGCTGGCCTGGGGCTCAGAGAGCGGAGGCAGTATCGCTCGTGCAGCTCAGGGGAGAAAAAAGCGTGATAAGTTGGATGCCCTGGCATACACTTCAGCCCACAGCCATAATTAGCAAGCAGGACATCACGCCGACAACGCAGAGGAGGTTCTCCCGATTCGGCGTAGAGGCTAACAACTGGGCTCGTTGGAAAAGCTCCAACGGCCACACGGATGCCCTGGTTATGGACTGTGTCTAACCTTCTGAGCACTGAAGGTCGAGCTGAAGAATACACAATGCTGCCATAGTCCAACTTCGAACGAATCACAGCACGATAAAGACGGAGCAATGCCGTCCGATCCGCACCCCAAGACTTGCCACTTAGTATCCGTAAAAGATTTAGAGAACGGTCACATCGTGCTCTAAGCTGTGCTATTTGTGGTGCCCAACAAAGTTTCCGATCGAAGATCAAACCAAGGAATCTCGCCTCGTCTGCGAAAGGAAGTAAATCTGGCCCGAGTCGAAGAGACGGCGGCATTTGCCACTTACGGCGCCAGAAGTTAACGCACACTGTCTTCTCAGCGGAGAAACGAAAACCGTGTTTCGAGCTCCATGCATAGAGATTGTCCAAACACCGCTGGAGACGGCGTTCCAAAAACGGTGTACGCTGAGAAGTACAGAAGATGGCAAAGTCGTCCACGAATAAACAGGAAGAGACACCTTGAGGCACACATAGTGATATGGAATTTATCGCAATAGCAAATAGAGTCACGCTGAGTACCGAGCCCTGCGGCACTCCGTTCTCTTGAATAAAATGGTTAGATAAAACCGAACCCACCCTCACTCGAAAAACGCGGTCCCGCATAAACTCCTGAATGACCAACGGTAGGCTTCCACGTATGTTCCAGTTGTGCAGATATTCCCGCCCGCCAACACGTGTCGTAGGCCTTCTCGAGGTCAAAAAATATCCCAACTGTGGGGCTGTTCTTAAGAAACCCGTCCATAATCTGAGTTGACAGAGAGACAAGGTGGTCAGCAGTTGAACGTCGTCGTCGAAAGCCACACTGGATGTTCGTCAGAAAATTGTGGGATTCCAGCCACCACACCAACCGTCCATTGATCATGCGTTCCATCACCTTGCACACGCAACTGGTGAGGGAAATAGGACGGTAACTGGAAGGAAGATGGCGGTCCTTTCCAGGTTTAAGAATGGGTATGATGGTGGCCTCTCGCCACTTGTCTGGAAAAATGCCATCAACCCAGACACGATTATAGACCTCGAGTAGGAAATCTTTGCCATCAGGAGAGAGATGTTGCAACATTTGGACGTGGATACCATCTGGACCTGGTGCTGAGTGTCGTGAAAAGGAGAGTGCATTGTCTAGCTCTGCCAGGGTGAAAAGGCGATTATAATCCTCAAGGTTGCCAGAAAGAAACGAGAATTCTTGAGATTCCACCTGGTTCTTAACTGTAAGAAACTCAGGGGAATAGTTGCCTGAGCTAGACACCTGAGCGAAAGCACTGCCTAAAGTATTCGCCACGTCAAATGTATCAACAACAGCTGCGGTAGGTGTTTTGAGACCGGCGATGGGCATATGGTTCGGTTTCCCAGCCACACGACTTAACTTATCCCATACGACAGAGGAAGGTGTATGTCGATTAAAGGAACCCACGAATTTATTCCATGACATCTTTTTGCTATCCTTAATAACCCGCCTAGAATGTGCACGCATCCGTTTATAGTGTATCAGGTTATCCAGTGTGGGATAACGCTGGAAAACCCGTAGAGCTCGTCTGCGAGCGCGAATAGCATCCCGACAGTCAGCGGTCCACCAAGGTACCGGAAATCGACGGCTGTAGCCAGTCGAACGCGGAATAGATTGCTCAGCAGCAGAAAGAATGGTCTCTGTAAGATGTTCGACCAAGTGGTTCACAGAGTCGTGCTCTTCGTAGCTAAATTCAGCCAAGTGGGAGTACAGTTCCCAGCTGGCGTGGTCTAGGCGCCAACTAGGTAAACGGGTGGAACATACAACGGGTGACGAGACACTAATACGACAAGGAAAGTGGTCACTAGAATGCAAATCCGAGATGATATTCCAGCATAAGGTGACTGCCAGCTGAGGGGAACAAATTGCGATGTCAATGTGTGAAAAACTATGAAATGCGTCAGATAGAAAGGTGGGCTCTCCGGTGTTCAAGAGAGCAAGATTCTGACTATCCAAGAAGTCTTTAAGTAGCGTACCACTCGCACAAGCCCGAGGAGAGCCCCAAAGAGGGTGATGGGCATTCACGTCGCCTACCAATAAAAAGGGTGGTGGCAACTGCGAAATGAGGTGTTCTAAGTCGCTGTGCGAGAGGTCCGCAGATGGAGGCAAATAGATACTGCAAATGGTGAATGAAGCGGAGTGTAGCTTAATGCTGACAGCAACGGACTGTATTGCAGATTGTATGGGTACGGAGTTGGCAAAAATATCATCTCGAATAAGCATCATAGTGCCCCCATGTGCCGGGACACCGTCCTCCGGGGATAAATCACATCGTACGGAGGAGTACTGCCTGATGGTAACGGTGTCCTGTGGACGGAGCTTCGTCTCTTGTAAACATACAGCCAAGGGTTCATGCTGGCGCAGCAACAAGTCAAGCTCTGGTCGATGTGGTCGAATTCCGCGTATGTTCCAATGGAGGATAGCCATTGAGTATATTATGGGATAAGTTTCAAATCGAAAGACGCTTCTGCAGATTGGGATTGGCTGGTCGGTTCAATTTGTTCTTCTTAGGCGTTGTGCTAGTACTATTTTCAGGAGCACGATCCTGCCGTTTCCGCACTGTCCCTCTGGCAGTGGCGGCAGAATCCTCCTGGTCCATCTCCTCCATAAGGGAGGTCCCTTTTTCAAGAGCAGTTTTCGGTCCAAGTAGTTCGAACCGATTGGATGTGCTGATCGGCGAAGACGGCCGTCGCCGATTCACGCCCTCCTCCCCAGATGACCCTTCAGAGGAGGATACACGTGTGGAGTTGCGTGAACTTTGCTTACCTTTAGATGACTTGGTAATGGATTGCACATTCTCTTTCAAAAAGTCTTGTCGTACATACTTGGTCTTAAACTGTTTTTCTGGGGCAGAAGACGTCGTGAATTTAATAGCTTTAGTTCCGGAGGTCGAGGCTTTCGGTGACAAGTGTGCAGGACTATTCTGTAAGCTGGCGGATTTGGCAGATGTTGATACCAACTTGGGTGTAGGTGCCGAAGGTTTTGGCAGCGCTTGGGCTAAAATAACCTTTTCCGCAATTGTAGCCCCGTTCATATCGCCAGTCTGTGTTGCGATTTCCCGACGCGGTACCGGTTTAGCTGCAACTGAGCTATAGGTACCGGACCTCGGGGCAGAGGGTTGGCGGAGTCGCAGGAGCTTCCGGGCTTCCAAGAAGGACACCTTCTCTTTCACCCGTATCTCCTGGATCGCTCGTTCCTCTGCAAAACGGGGGCAGTCTCGGGAACTAGATGGGTGTTCCCCGTTACAGTTCACACACGATGGAGCTGAAGCACAAGCCCCATCGTGGGAGGTGTCACCGCAGTGGACGCAGGTGGACTTGCCGGTACACAACTCACTAGTGTGACCAAAACGTTGGCATTTAAAGCACCTCAGCGGATTGGGTATATAAGGCCTAACTTCGATGGCTTCATACCCTGCTCTAATCTTTTGAGGCAGATCAACCCGATCAAAAGTAAGAAACAGGGTACGAGTAGGCAGGAATTCACCGTTGATCTTACGTTGTACCCGATAAACAGCTGAGACACCCTGAGTCGCAAGATTTTCTTGGATCTCCTCAATGGACAAACCGTCCAACGCGCGGGTTGTTATTACACCGCGGGAGGAGTTCAGCGACTTGTGCACCTCGACCTTCACTGGATAGCTGGCTAACATGATGGCTTTAAGTATTCTTGCAGCTTGCGAGGCGGAGTTGGCTTCGACAAGAAGTGTACCATTGCGAGCTCGAACGCAGGATTTAACAGGACCAGCAATGGCATCGAGACCCTTTTGGATAGTAAAAGGGCTCACCGTAAGGAACTTCTTACCTTCCTCTGTCCTATGAATGACCAAGTAGCGAGGACCACATGACTCGACTACATCCTTTCCAACGTCTTTATTAAGGAGTTTTTGTTTTGGTGCCATAGAAAAAATGGTATAAATTCATCCCCCAGTGCTCCCCACCCACCACGGAGCCCAACGAGGGGTCACCCCACTGGGGTGACAGGGCTACTCAGGGGATATAGCGGGCTCGCCGTCCCACTCACCCTGGAGTTCGGTGTAATACCTAGTCCTGGCCGATTGACTAGGGGTGGGTTAGTCCCTAGCCTCCCGTTTAGGCAAATCAGAAACCAAAGCGGTGTATTAGGCTGCGCACCCTCCCCAGTTACTGAAAGACAGAAGCCCAGGCTCAGGTACGCAACCCTCAACCAACCAGGATATTCCTTTTCACCGACACGGGTCTCCACGCACGGCCTACACGTGGGTGGGCATTTTCACCTACTGACTCCCTCACCACTCTGAGGTTGCCCACAGAGGGAGTCAAGGTGGCTCGGGACCCCGGGTGCGCCTAACCCGTACCTACCGTAGTAGGCCCCTGGGGGGATTTTTCGTGATGCGACTTATGTGTGAGACAAAGACTATGAAGGATGTCAGTCAAAAAGAACTGGACAGGATCTGCGGAAAGGTGACCAATGCCACACGATGTAGAGACCGCACACTGTTGATTGAGATAGCCACTCCTGACCAACAGGCCAAGTTAATGAGTGCTTCTCTTTTGGGTTCTTACCCTATTAAGGTAGAGAAGCACAAATCCCTGAACAGTAGCCGTGGTGTAGTGATGACCGCTAGTTTGGACGGCTTATCAAAGGACGACATCGTGAATTGCCTTTCTGACCAAGCCGTTATCAGTGCGTACAGATTAATTGGCAAACGGGACGATAAGCTGTTCCCACTCCGCACGGTCTTTTTGGCTTTTGAACGGACTGAAATTCCGGCTTTTATCATGTGTGGCTATGAAAGAGCACCCGTGCGCCCATTTATCCCGAACCCGATGCGCTGCTACCGCTGTCAGAAATTCGGCCATCGCAACAACACTGTACCAATTCACCGGTTTCTGTTCATTGTGGGCAAAAGGCACACGATGGATCAGTATGCGCCCAAGGTCCCACCTGTGTCAACTGTGGAGAGGCGCATACATCAAATTCTAAGGAGTGTTCGCGTTTCCGTGAGAAGACGATCCAGGAGATAAGAGTCAAAGGGCACTTAACTTTTCAAGTGGCAAGGAAGCGCTATTTAGACCTTAACCTGACCACTGCTTTGAATTTTTCCGCTGCTGTCCGCAAACCAGTGCAGAAGCTAGATGCGATAGTTCAGACCATTCCTAGTGCTCGTTCCCGTGTGTCTAAAGGTGTACAGACCAATTTCTCCTCCGAAATCGTTACGTTGCCAAAGGCCTCTTCTGTGCCATCTACCTCTTCTGCACCTCCTCCTGATCGCACAGCACATAGGTCGCCCATTCGTCGCCCGACAAGTCGTTCGCGCTCTCCTAACCGCACCCGAACGACTTGTTCGGACTCCGAAACAAGTGATGGTCAACCAGAAACATTGCCAGTTGGTGGCCACACTCGTCTGAGTCGTAGCCCCACAAAAAAGAACAAGATAAGACTCCGCCAAACCCTCCCGGTTACCTAGTTATTCGATACCTTACCGGCGAGCGCCTTTTGAAACCAAGCATTCTTACTGTCCCTATTATGGCTCTCCTTCAGTGGAATATTCAAGGTCTACGTTCACATCGATCCGACCTGGATCTTCTAATAAGATCTTATAATCCTCCCATCGTTTGCTTACAGGAGACAAAACTACGCCCTCGAGATACCTTTGCTTTGCATAGGTACACACCGGTTCGCTTAGATCTGGAACCTGACGAGGGCTCTCCTCCGCACGGTGGGTCCATGATACTGATTTGAGACGACGTGTGCTTCCGTCCTGTGCCGCTCACCACTCAATTACAAGCTGTTGCTGTCCACATTTCTGTTCCAGGTTTTCGTTTATCCGTCTGTGGTCTTTATGCCCCTCCTGCGTCACCCCTTGCCATTGCTGACCTTGTGAGTTTAGCTTCCCAGTTACCTCCACCGTACCTCCTGGTGGGAGATTTTAATTCTCATCACCTTCTTTGGGGATCTCCCAGGGCATGTGCAAGGGTAGCCGTAATCGCTGATCTGATGGACCAACTGAACCTCTCTATTTTGAATACTGGTTAGCCTATATTTCTTTCAGACTCTACTGGCACCCTTTCTCAACTTGATTTAAGTATCTGCTCAGAACAGCTTAGACACCGTTTAGAGTGCAATGTCGTCTCGGATGCACACTCCATTGATCATTTTCCAGTTGTTATTTCCTTTCTTCAGCGTCCTCCTCCATCTACTGGTATACCCAAATTCCAGTTTAGCTAGGCGGATTGTTCACTTTTTTCTCGTTCAACCCATTTCTCCAATAGGGACTACCTCACTGTTGATGGCATGGTTGAGCATTTGACCCTTGTTATTATGACTGCTGCCGAGCACTCCATTCCTAGAACGTCTTCCCATCCCAGGCGTACCTCGGTTCCTTGGTGGAACGAGGAATGTGGCAAAGCCATTCGTGCGCGGAGAAGTGCTCTTAGAATTTTCAAACGTCATCCAACGGCAGCTAACTTAATGGTGTATAAAGAATTACAGGCTCGGGCGTGCCGTATTTTCCGTAAAAGTAAGAAGGCCTCTTGGAAGCGTTATGTGGAAAGCTTTAATAGCTCAACTCCCACATGCGTGGTGTGGGACAGACTTCGGCGCGTAGCCGATAAGGCAAAACCGTGTACAACACCCGGCCTTAGGATTGCAGGCGACGTACTGGTGGAGCCAGGCCTTATTCCTAACAAGTTAGGCAGGTCTTTTGAGGCTGATTCCAGTTCCGCGAATTATAATCCAGCATTTGTTCCCCTCAAGGTTCCGTTGGAAGCCCAGGACTTGTCATTCGGTCCGACAACCGTGAGGACTACAACCGCCCTTTTAGCTTGCGCGAGATAGAACACGCATTATCTATTTCTAGGCATTCAGCTCCTGGGCCGGACGTCATAAATGTGTCGCTACTTCAGCATTTGTCTCCGGATGGTAAGCTATTTCTCCTCCAGCTCTATAATCGCATCTGGCATGAAGGTGTGTTTCCTGCTGTTTGGCGCGAGGCCACCGTAGTTCGCATATTGAAACCTGGAAAGGATCGCCAACTACCTTCCAATTACCGCCCAATTTCCCTAACTAGTTGCGTTTGCAAGGTTATGGAACGCATGGTAAATGGGCGGTTTATGTGGTGTCTCGAATCTCGGGGACTCCTATCGAATCTTCAGTGTGGTTTTCGTCGGCACCGCTCCACTATTAATCATCTGGTATCTCTTTCGACTCATGTTATGAACGGGTTCCTGAGAAAGAGCTAACCCGTGGCACTGTTTTTTTGATTTGTAGAAAGCTTACGAATATGTTGGAGGACTGGCATTCTTCGTACAGTTCAGCAGTGGGGTTTCCGTGGTCGCCTCCCCATATTCATTCGGGAGTTCATGAAACACCGGACGTTTCGGTTGCGCGTGAGTTTGCTTTTATCTGATTATTTTACTCAGGAGAACGGAGTACCTCAGGGTTCGGTACTTAGTGTTACACTGTTCCTTATAGCAATCAACCCTCTTGTTGACTGCCTTCCGCCAGAGATTTCATCGTCGCTCTTTGTCGACGATTTTGTTGTGTATCTCACAGCTCGGCGTATCTGTCTCCTTGAGCGTCGTCTTCAGCGTTGTCTAGACTCCATTACCTCCTGGAGTCTGGCCAATGGCTTTAAGTTCTCCACTGAGAAGACGGTTTGTGTGAATTTCTAGCGCCGGAAGGAATTTCCTTCTCCTACTCTCCGGCTCGGCACTGAGATACTACCGTTTGCAAATGAGTCGAAATTCTTAGGCTTAATATTCGATCGAAAGCTATGTTGATCCGCCCATGTAACTTATTTGAAGGCAAGGTGTATTCGTTCTCTCGATATTTTACGTCTTTAAAGTGGCACATCCTGGGGAGCTGATAGCACCGTATTTCTAAACCTGTATCGAACATTGGTCGGTTCCAAATTGGATTATGGGTGCATCATTTATTCTTCTGCGCGACCCACTATCGTTCATCGCTTAAACACTATTCATCATCAAGGCATACGGCTAGCGACTGGCGCTTTCCGCACCAGCCCAGTTAATAGTGTTTGTGTGGAAGCTGCAGAACCGCCTCTGTGTTATCGCCGTATCTTCTGTGCAGCTATGCATGCCGTCTATCCAGCATGCCTCAACACCCAAGTCGTGCACCCTTCTTCGACGATTCCTTGGATGCTTTGTATGCTTCTCACCCCATGGCCCTCTTGCCGCCAGGGGTGCGATTTCGCAGAATGCTTGAGCAGATAGACATGGCAATGCTTGCCGTCCTGCCCAAAAGAGAAACTACTTTCCCTTCTTGGCTTCATCCGGAAAACCCTTTCCATCTAGGTTCCTCCAGTATTTCGAAGTCAAATACTCCTGGTTTCGTCCTTCGGGCCATCTTTCTAGCTCTGAAGGACCAGCTTCCCAACAACATTTTTATTTATACTGACGGATCGAAGATCGTTCAAGGTGTTGGATGTGCCTTTGTGGTTAGAAACCAAAGTTTTAAGTTTCGTCTTTCTCGACAGTGTTCGATTTTTACCGCTGAGCTTTTTAGTATTCTTCAAGCTCTTTTTTATGTGCGGCGACATATGATAACACTCTCTGCCACCTGTACGGATTCCCTCAGTGCCTTTCAAAGCCTTCGAGCGCTGTACACTTTTCACCCTATGGTACAGAGAATCCAGGACTGTCTTCACTCCCTTTCAGTAGCAGGTCTCAAAGTGATGTTCGTGTGGGTGCCTGGTCACATTGGAGTGATCGGGAATGAGGCAGCCGATTCTGCTGCCAAGAGAGCCATTTTATTTCCCAGGGTTTTTTGTTCTTCCGTTCCCGCGAATGATCTGAAGGCGGTTTTTCGTGGGACCATTATTGCTCGTTGGGAGACTGAATGGTCCCAAATTAGAGACAGCAATTGCGGGTAATTAAGCCACTCCCGGAAGTCTGGAAAACCTCTTGTCGTTCCTGCCGCCGAGAAGAAGTCATTTTATGTCGCTTACGAATAGGACACTGTCATTTTAGACACTGTCATCTACTGCGAGGAGAGCCAGCTCCAGTTTGTCGGTGCGGCGCAACCTTGACTGTGAAACACTTTTTAATCGAGTGCCACTACTTAGCTCCTCTTCGTATGTCGTTGAGTTTACCCCGCGACATGCATGCCATCCTAGCGGACAGCCTGCATGCTGTAGAACGGGATTTATCTTTCATATGACAGTGCCCTCCGATTGGCCATGTATAGTTTTATTTCCGTTCTACAGCTGTAGCATTATGGTCTTTTATTCTTCTTTTTTTTTTTTTTAACCTACCGGACTGTGTTTAAAATTTAGCTTTGGAGTGATGTATTAGTAGGTTATATTCATTTTACTATAATCTTTTATCTAGAAGTATAATTTTATCATTAATTAATCCATAATTTTAACCTACCGGACTGGTTTTAAAGTTTTCATGTTGGGAAGCTAATTAGTAAATTGAAATATTCGTTTGACCAGAATATTTTAGTTGGAAGATAAATTTTATGATTAATTTCTTCCTTATTTTAATCCACCCGTTTTAGCTTTGTGGGATATATTAGTCGATTATAATTTAATTTTACCGAGTTATTTTAGCTAGAAGATTAACTTTTTTTATTTTGTTTTATAGGGCGCTAATAACCGTATAAGTTGAGCGCCCTAAAACTTTACTTCTCTCTCTCCCTTAATAGCATAGTAAAGTACTATGTAAATTCCATGTTGAAATATTAATTATGAATTCCACACACACACATATATGTTTGGGATTGGTAATTAATTAAACCTCTGAAATTTAAAAAATGTAAATTATATCCACTGAAGGAGAGTCAGATATTGTGACATTGTAGAAAAGAGCATATATGTTGAGAGAAAAATCTTTTGAAGCAAAAGTAAAAAGAAATATCCTAACATAAAGGTTGCAACACATTCTGTTCTCTTATGTGATACAAGTAGATATGTTATGCGCTTGCTAGACAATGCAACCTAGATTTCATTAAAGCTGTCATATTGTTTTTTCGTAACTATGCTATCAATATCAGGATCATATCAGTATTGCAAGTGTGCTGTAATTTCTTGCTGCTTTAACATGCCAGTAAATCTACTGACATGGAACTGCCAATTTTAAGTACACTTAAATCCATTTAATTCAAGATTTTTTTTCTTTTTGGATAATGTTTAATGCCTGCTTTCACCAATTGTGGTACCACAGTGATGACCCTGGTGATACATGGAATGAAGATGGAGCACTAGTGGAATGCGATGACGAGGTAAATTAGAGAACTTGGAGAAAACCCACACCTGTGCCGCTTTGTCCCCCACAAATCTCACATATGGTCACTTGGGATCAAACCAAAGTCATCTAGGTGAGAGAGTCCCCACAAGGGCCTACTACCCTACACCCGAGGGTTCCCGAGCCACTCACCACCATCTTATCATCTCCATCGCCATCAACTGTGCCCCGTTTTGTTTTTATGCCTATTTGTTTCTGTCTTTTTATGGGAGAACTCACACGCCTCATCTTCTTCCCCTTCTAGGCTTATTCTTTACATATTTAGTTTTAAGGCTATAGATTTATTAACTCCTGCCTCACCAATAGGGATCTTTATTCTATCTCCGTGGTTCCTGTACCACGGTTCAGCGCAGCTTCCAACATGTGTGCTCTTCGGAGGTCTCAGGCGTGAAGGTTGAGTGGACCCTTCCTACTGCCCCTATGTGTAAGCCTTAGGTGCGGAGCCCGTCCATACCGTTATGTACACCCACGTATCTTCGTTGGGGGCCTGGTCCGTTTTAATTTCCCGACGAGCGCCGCATGACCTAAAGTGGGGAGCCACAGGTGGTTATACCTGTGGTAGGGGCTTAAAGCCGGGTTGTACTTAGTGAAGCGCTTACCCGTTTGGACCAGCAGTGGTGGCTGGAGGGTAACTCCTTGTGAGGTATTCCTTGAGATCGGTCTGGTAGGGGTCTACTAGGCGGCACATACCGGAAAGTATTTTGGTGTCTTTTCTCTCTACCCCTGGATCGCAGGCTGACGCCGACGGTTCTGGAAGGGGGTCTTTCCATAATTTTATCTCCGCGCAAAGCCTCTTATTTTGACCGCTTTATAGTTGTGACCTTGGCCTGCGAAAAGAAAACTATGCGAGATTTCAGTCCGTTTTACATACAACGTGAGATTGCCAGGATATGCGGTAAAGTGACCAATGCCACCGTGTATCTATCGGTGTGCTTGTCTCTATCTCTGTGCTTGTCTCTATCTCTGTGCTTGACTCTATCTCTGTGCTTGACTCTATCTCTGTGCTTGACTCTATCTCTGTGATTGTCTCTATCTCTGTGCTTGTCTCTATCTCTGTGCTTGTCTCTATCTCTGTGCTTGACTCTATCTCTGTGATTGTCTCTATCTCTGTGCTTGTCTCTATCTCTGTGTGTGTCTATCTCTGTGCTTGTCTCTATCTGTGTGTGCCTATATCTCTGTGTGTGTGTCTATCTCTGTGCTTGTCTATATCTCTGTGTGTGCTTGTCTCTACCTCTGTGTGTTTCTATCTCTATGCTTGTCTCTATCTCTGTGTTGATCTATCTCTGTGCTTGTCTCTACCTCTGTGTGTTTCTATCTCTATGCTTGTCTCTACCTCTGTGTGTCTCTATCTCTATGCTTGTCTCTATCTCTGTGTTGATCTATCTCTGTGCTTGTCTCTATCTCTGTGTGTGTTTATCTCTGTGTGGGTCCATCTCTGTGCTTGTCTCTATCTCTGTGTGTGTCTCTATCTCTGTGCTTGTCTCTATTTCTGTGTGTGTCTCTCTCTCTGTGTCTCTATTTCTGTGCTTTTCTCTTTTTCTGTGTGTCTCTATCTCTGTGCTTGTCTCTATCTATGTGCTTTCCTCTATCTCTGTGCATGTCTCTATCTCTGTGTGTCTCTTTCTCTGTGCGTGTCTCTATCTCTGTCCGTGTCTATATCTCTGTGCTTTTCTCTATCTTTGTGCTTTACTCTATCTCTGTGTGTGTCTATATTTGTGTGTCTCTATCTGTGTGTGTGTCTCTATCTCTATGCTTATCTTTATCTCTGTGCTTATCTCCATCTCTGTGCTTTTATCTATCTCTGTGAATGTCTCTATCTCTGTGCTTGTCACTATCTCTGTGTGTGTCTCTATGTCTATGTGTCTCTATCTCTGTGCTTGTCTCTATCTCTGCATGGGTCTCTATCTCTGTGTGTTTCTCTATGTCTGCGCTTGTCTCTATCTCTGTGTGTGTCTATCTCTGTGTTTCTATCTGTGTGTGTGTCTTTATCTCTGTGTGTCTCTATCTCTGTGCTTGTCTCTATCTCCGTGTGTCTATCTCTGTGTGTCTCTGTCTCTGTGCATGTCTCTATCTCTGTGTGTCTCTATCTCTGTCATAATATGATTTTGCAGCTAGGATGCAAACGAATGTTGGAAACGAAGTAGATGGAGTTAAGGTGGCCGTTTCTTGTGCTTTGCACCCTTTGGACCCATTAAAGTATAGCCAACTTTGTCGACGCTATCCGCTGATGTTTGGAATGCAGAAGATTCCCTACGGCTCGTAGAACGAGAACGGGACTTGGAAGGTTTATCAGTGGCCTTGAGTTTCTTACGACTGCGCTCATGAGGAGCAGCGACAGATGGTGTCGGTCTCACTAGCGGCTTACGTGCAGGTTCTGGAGAAATTGAACTTGTGGCAGTGGGTGGTGTGAATGTTGAAGACTGCGAGGTTGTTGTGGTTATCGTCTGTTCTGTTTCAGTACACGCGTCGGCTACAGGCACGGTTAGCTTCCGGAAAAGTCAGGCGTTCCTTAACTCGCAGCTCCTGGATGGCCTTTTCCTCGAAAAAACTTGGACATTGCCGGGAGACAGATCTATGGTTCCCTTTACAGTGGACACAACAAGGGTCTCGAGCACAAGCAGTTTCTCCGTGGGCAGCTTGGCCGCAACGTTCACAGGTAGCGTCGAAGGTGCACCGAGTTTGCGTGTGGCAGAACCGTTGGCACCGAAAACAGCGCATTGGGTTCGGCACATACGGTCGCACAGAGACGCTTTCATATCCACAATACAGGCTCTCGAATATTCTGGTGCCCTTAAAAGTCAGAATACCGTACGCAATGCCACTGATTCACCATCTCGTTTGCCGAGCAGACGGTACGCTTGTCAAACACGGTGGTAAAATAAACTGGTGACAATATCTGCTTCGGAAAGACCGTCTAAACAAGAGGTAGTTACGACAGCTCTACAGGTGTTCAAAGTCTTGTGGGGGGCCACCTTATAGGGTAGGAACCCAACAAGCAGGCCTTCAGGAGTTTCTTGAACTGATCTTCCGTCTTCGTTTCAAGCAAAAGGGTACCGTCTCGCGTTCGGGTCCCCTATGGGGTTCTCCTAGGGCCTGCGCGTGGGGGACAGTTCTTGCTCATATTTTCGATCAAAATAGTCTCTCTGTTCTGAACACCGGTGAACTTACTTTCATTTCCGATTCTTCTGCCACGGTATCGCACCTGGACCTTTCTGTTTGTTCAGCACAGCTTGCTCACTGCTTCCAATGGAACGTAGTATCTGACACTCATTCCAGCGATCATTGTCCTTGTGTCCTCGCCTTGCTTTCACACCACATTCCGTCATCGCGTGCGAGCACTTGACAGTTGCCTAAGTCGGATTGGGTGTTCTTTTCCGCTCTGGCTATGTTGGGTTACCGTCAGTTCCACACGGTTGACCATATGCATGAGCGCTTTAACTACGTTATACTCTCTGCAGAAGAGCAAACCATACCCCGGACATCTTCCTACCCTAAACACTTACCGGTCCCCTGGTGGACGGGCGAGTGCCGCGATGCCATTCGTGCTCGTTGGAGGGCTTTTAGGGTATTTCGCCATCACCCTACTCTGGAGCATTTGGTCATTTTTAAACAAACACGCGCACGGGCAGGACGAATTATTCAGGATAGCAAAAGGTCTTCATGGAATTCGTTTGTGTCCACCTTTAATCGCACAACAACTACATCCGTTGTGTGAGAGAAGCTCCGCCGTGTTGCCGGTAAGCAGACTGGTACCTCCATACGGGGCTACTCGTGGGCACCGACAGCGTAGTTGATCCGATTGCTGTGGCAGACGTCCTTGGTAGCACATTCGCAAATGTGTCCAGTTGCGCCGATTATCACCCGGCGTTCCGTGCCATTAATATGGAGGTGGAATCTCAGGGTCTCTCTTTCCGGTCCTCTGACACTGAGTGCGAGAGCTGGATGCCTCATTAGCATATTCTCGGCATTCCGCTCTAGGACCTGATGGTATTCACATCGCAGTGCTGCAGCACCTCTCTTCTGATGGTAAACAGTCTCCTGAGCCTATAAAACCGTGTTTGCAAGAGGGTGTGTTTCCTGCGGCTTGGCACGGTTGTTCCCATTTTAATACCGGGAAAGGATCGTAGACTTCCTTCCAGTTACCGTCCTATCTCCCTCACCAGTGCTGTAAGGTGATGGAGCGCATGATCAATGGGCGGTTACAATGCTGGCTCGAGTTTGAGAAACTGCTCTGTAATATCCAGTGCGGCTTTCGCCGATACCGCTCCTCGACTGACCACCTAGTCTCCCTCTCGACTAATACCCTGAATGCATTTTTGCGCAAGTGCCAAACTGTGGCCATATTTTTCGATATTGAGAAAGCTTATGACACCTGCTGGAGGGCTGGCTTATTATGTACGTTGCATAAGTGGGGCTGCCGTGGCCGCCTTCCAGTGTTCTTCCGGGAGTTTTTGGAGAAGCGGGTATTTCGTGTATGTGTGGGTTCTGTTTGCTCCCGCGTATTTAGTCAGGAGAATGGAGTACCTCAGGGTTCGGTTCTCAGTTGCACCCTATTCGCCATCGCCATCAATCCTATCGCTGATTGTCTTCCTGCTGGTATTTCCTCATCCTTATTTGTTGACGACTTTGTAATTTTTTGCAGCTCTCGGCTCACATGCCTTTTCGAGCGTCGCCTTCAGGCTTATCTCGACCGTCTGCATAGTTGGAGCGTTGCAAATGGTTTCGTTTTTTTTTTTTTTTTTTTTTTTTTTTTTGCCGAGAAAACGGTTTGTGTCAATTTCTAGCCTCGGAAACGTTACGCGGCGCCTTCCCTACACCTTGGGCCGGTACCGCTGCCCTTGGCTGAAACGGTGAAGTTTATTGGTCTAGTGTTTGACAGGAAGCTTAGCTGGTTGTCTCGTATTTCTTCGTTGAGGGCTCGATGTGATCGAGCACTTAATATTTTACGTGTTTTATGTGGCACATTCTGAGGAGCAGATCGTACTGTACTATTACAGCTATATCGTTCGCTTGTTCGCTGTAAACTTGATTACAGGTGCATTATGTACTCTTCGGCAAACCTTTCAGTTTTTTCGTTTAAACCCCGTGCACCATGGAGGAATTCGCCTGGCACTGGGTGCGTTTCCGACGAGCCCAGTTATTAGTTTGTCTGCTGAGGCTGCTGAACCTCCGCTGTGCCATTGGCGTGAGGTCCTTCTTTGCAGCTATGCCCTCCGCCTCCACGCAGTGAGGTCCTTCTTTGCAGCTATGCCCTCCGCCTCCACGCAATGCCAGACCACCCGTCTTTCAAGTTATTCTATGGCGAGTTTCTTGGTCCTCAATATGCTGTTAGTGCGCTGGCCCTGCTTCCTGCCGGGGTTTGCTTTCGTGAACTGCTTCGCCTCTTGGATGTTTAGCTACCGGATCTGCTGTCACTAGGGGAATGTTCATCCCCTCCTTGGTTACGCTGCGACACCCCTGTCCACCTACGGTTGGCATCCTTGTCGAAATCAGTTACTCTGCCTGCGGCCTTCCGCTCCGTTTTTTTTTTTTTTTTACAGTTGCAGGCCGAGTTTCCCAACCATTGTTTTATGTTGACGCATGGTTCAAAGAATGACCGTGGTGTGGGATGTGCTTTTGTTTTTAATTCGCGGAGTTACGCGTTTCACCTATAGGGGCAGTGTTCAATTTGACTACCGAATTTTCAGTATCTATCAGGGTCTTCTTTTTAACCGGGGACAGGATTTTAGGCAATTTGTCATCTGTAGCGATTCCCTCAGTGCACAGCAGGGCCTGCGTGAGCTGTATCCATACCATCCTTTGATACAGCGTATTTAGGATCGCCTGCATTCGCTCGCTGATGCTAGCGTCAGCTTGTCGTTTGTTTGGGTTCCTGGCCCCCTTAGGTGTGAGCGGGAATGAGCAAGCGGACGCAGCTGCCAACTCTGCAATTTTAAATCCTACTGATTTTAGCTCCACTGTTCCTCCCAATGATGCTCCTGTCCTGCGCCGGGCCATTCTTTCGCGCTGATTTGCGGAATGGTCCGGAGTCGTGGGAACAAACTCAGAGAGGTCAAGTCCCTTCCTGTCCCCTGGACTACTTCTTCGCGTGCATCTCGCCGCGATGAAGTGATTTTTGCGCGACTGCGTATTGGACATTGCCGTTTCAGACATGAGTACCTTTTACGTGGGGAAGCCGCTCCTCAATGTGCTTCGTGTAATGAGCCTTTGACTGTGCGTCATTTTTTATTTGAGTGTCGCCTTTTTACTGTGCTGCGTGGCTCCCTGTCTCTGTCTCCTGACCTCCCCACCCTGCTAGGCGACAATCCTGCTGCATGTGAGGGACTTTAAGTTTTGGTTGCCGCTGCGAAATGTATAGTCGGGTCTAATTTTATCACGGGGTTTCATCTTTTTACCGACCTTTCAGTCCGTCGGTTTTAATCTAGTTATGGTAATCCTTTTACGATCTCCATGACTTCTTGTGCGGTGCTCTTGCTTTAGCGGTTTTTATGGCTTTTAATTTTTAGCTTATTTGTTTACCATAGGTCGCTAATAACCTTGGCAGTTGTGCGCCCTTAAGCACTATATCTATTACTACTACTACTACTACTACTACTACTACTACTACTACTACTACTACTACTACTACTACTACTACTACTACTACTACTACTACTACTGTCTAGGTGAAAGGCCCCCCAGGGATCTACTAAGGTAGGTACGGGTTAGGCGCACCCGGGGTCCCGAGCCACCTTGACTTCTTCAGTAGGCGACCTCTAAGAGGTGAGGGAGTCACAGGTCAAAATGCCCACCCACGTGTAGGCCGTGCGTGGTGACCCGTGTCGGTGGAAAGGAATCTCCTGGTTGGTTGAGGGTTGCTTACCTTTGCTTGGGTTTCTGTCTTTCGCTAACTGGGGAGGGTGTGCAGCTTAATACATCGCTTTGGTTTCTGATTCGCCTACCCACCCCTAGTGAATCAGCCGGGACTAGGTATTATACCGAACTCCAGGGTGAGTGGGACGCCGAGCCTGCTATATCTGCTGTGTAGCCCTGTCACCCCCAGTGGGGTGACCCACGTGTGGCTCCATGGAGGGTGGGGAGCACTGGGGGATGAAATACAGACCATCTTTTATGGCAACCAAAAGTATACCTAAGGCAAAGATAGTGATAGAAAAGGAAGTAGTCGAGGCCAGTGGTCCTCGTTACTTGGTAATAACTAGGACAGAGGAAGCCAAGAAATTTACATCTGTGAGCCCATTTGCGATCCAAAAAGGCCTTGATAAAATAGCTGGTCCCGTCAAATCCTGTACTCGTTCCCGCCTAGGTACGCTCCTTGTTGAAGCAGTATCTGCATCGCAGGCATCCAAATTATTGCGAGCTCATCTGTTAGGCAGTTACCCTGTTAAGATTGCAATGCACAAGACACTGAACTCCTCACGCGGGGTTGTCACCACCGCGCATTAGACGCTTTGTCTAACGAAGAGATTCAGGACGAGCTCTCAGAACAAGGCGTCACTTCTGTGTATAGGCTTCAGCTAAGAGTTAATGGTGAATTTGTGTCTACCCGTACCCTGTTCCTAACCTTTGGTCGGGTAGATCTCCCTCAAGGAATAAAGACAGGGTGCGAAGCCATTGAGGTTAGGCCATATATCCGGAACCCACTGCGATGCTGTAAATGTCAATGCTTTGGGCACATTAGCGAGTATTGTAGTGGTAGGTCTACATGTGCCTACTGTGGAGTTGGAACACACGATGGAGGTTGCACATCGACTTAGTGCTGTGTTAAATGCGGCGGTGAGCATCCATCAAGCTCCCGCGAAAGTCCCGGTTTTGGAGAGGAGAGCGATCCAGGAGATCCGAGTGAAAGGGAAGGTGTCCTCGGAGGCTCGGAAGCTCCTGCGAATCCACCAACCCTCAGTCCCCTGTCTGGTACCTACAGCTCGGTTTTAGCTAAACCAGTACCCAAGCAGGAAAGCGCTACGCAGACCTGCGATATCAACGGGGCCAAATTGCAGAAAATACCCTCGTAGCCAGACCTCTTACAAGGCCCCCAACTTCCGCTTCTTCGCCAGCCTCTCGATCTGCCAACACCACCTCTGGAAGACATACTGCAGGGACAGTGTCACCCAAGCCTTCGACTTCGGGAACTCAATCAGCCGTAACCGTCGAGCATTCTGGTCCTGCAAAAGCCTTTAAAACCGAATATGTCCGGACCGACTTCCTGAAATACAATTAGAAAACACCTCCCATCTCATCTAAGGGTAGGAATAGTCCACGCCTCTCGCTGCGTAGATCCTCTTCCGAGGACTCTTCTGGGGAGAGCACAGATCAGCAACCACCAACTCCGTCTGTAAGTACCTCCAATCGGTTCGAGGTTCTCGAACCGAAATTCTCTATTGGAAAGAAGAGCTCCCCCGTGGAGGAGATGGAGCAGGAGGATTCTGCCATCACTGCAAGACGGTCAGTGCGTATGAGGCAGGATCGTGCTCCGGAAAAAGGCGTTTGTCCAACGGCCAAGAAAAGTAAACTAAACCGACCAGCACAACCGAATTTGCAGAAACGCCTTTATATTTGAACCTTATCCCACAACATTGCCCATGGCTATCCTATAATGGAACATACGTGGCATTTGGTCACATCGCCCAGAGCTTGAATTGTTGCTACACCAATATCTGCCTTTAGTCGTATGCTTGCAAGAGACCAAGCTCCGTCCCCAAGACCACTTTAAATTAAATCAGTACTCATCTGTCCGGTGGGATGTATCACCGGCGGGTGGAGCTCCTGCACATGGAAGCACCATGATTCTTATCAGAGATATGTAAGACTTGAAGCCTTCACGGCGAATGTTATTCATTATGGTTTCACGGGTGATCAGCCGTGTCAGGCTGCTGTCACTGCTGCAGTCCCTGATGAAGACCATGGATTGTGCAATGGCCGTGAAGCCATAATGAACAGAGATGATATCTTCGCAGACTCTATGCCCATTCAATCTGACATTAAGTGAATGGCTGTCAGGATTATGCTACCCTCCATTTGCTTCCCCATTTGTAGTATTTATGTACCTCCCTCTGACGGCCTCTCGCGCACAGATTTAGTAGACCTAGCCTCCCAGTTCCCACCACATTTTTTGTTGGTGGGGGTGAATGACCACCGCCCCCTTTGGGGCTCCCCTCGGGGTTGTGCGAGAGGTCAACTGCCCGCCAATTTCTTGGACTCTTTTAATTTTTCTCTCCTGAACACCGGACAGCCTACATTTCTTTCCGACGCCTTTGTTTTTCCCACCTGGATATAGCAGTTTATTCTCCACAGTTGGAAGTCTCTCTACAATGGAATATCATCTCTGACTTGCATTCAAGCGACCACTTTCCTATTCTTATATCTCTCTTAGCACAGGATGTATGTTCCACCCTTTTACCTAGATGGCACTTAGACAGCCTTTATTTTGGTTTGGCCGTTTTTCAACATAACGAGCACGACCCGGTGGATAGTGTAGTCCACCACCTCACCCAAACAATTATTTCTGCTGCTGAGGTTTCAATTCCGCAGTCGGCTGCACATCCCCGTCGCTTCCCTGTCCTTTGGTGGACAGGTGAATGCCGGAATGCAATTCGTGCTCGCAGCTGTGCTCTTCGGAATTTCCAGCCTCGGCCTACGCTGGATAACCTCATACACTATAAGAAGATGCGTATCAAATCTAGAAAAATTGTTAAGGATAGCAAAAAGCAATCATGGAGCCAATTTTGGGCTCCTTTAATCGACATACACCTTCCTCTGTCGTAGAGGATAAGTTTAGGCGTATATATGGGAAACCGACCCATATACCGATTGCTGGCCTAAAAACAGCGGCAGGCACTGTGGTTGATGCATTTGGCGTGGCTAACTCTCTAGGCAGTGCTTTCGCCCAAGTGTCTAGCTCAGAGAACTATTCCCCTGAGTTTCTTCCAGTTAAGGCTCAGGTTTTATCTCACAGTTTCGTTATCCACTCTGGAAACCTTGAAGACTACAACCGCCTTTTCACCATGGCGGAGCTAGACTCTGCCCTCTCAACTTCTAGAAACTCTGCGCTCGGTCCAGATGGTAGACACATCAAAATGTTACAACATCTGTCTCTTGAGGGTAAGGCTTTCTCCTCGAGGTCTATAATCGGGTCTGGGTAGATACCACTTTTCCAACTCAGTGGCGGGAAGCCAACATCATACCACTTTTCCAACTGAGTGGCGAGAAGCCAACATCATACCTATTTTGAAGCCTGGAAAGAACGGTCATCCTCCTTCTAGCTTTCGTCCCATTTCCCTCACCAAATGTGCTTGCAAGGTGCTGGAACGCATGATCAACGGACGGTCTGACCAACATTCAATGTGGTTTTCGAGGACATCGTTCAGCGGTTGACCACCTTGTGTCAATATCGACGCAAATCATGAAGGGCTTTCTTCTGCATTGTCAGACGGTTAGGATATTTTTTGACCTCGAGAAGGCTTATGATATCTTTTGGTGGGCGCGGATTTTACGTTCCCTCCACAACTGGATCACACGTGGACGCCTATCGTTGTTCATTCAGGCTTTTATGAGGGACCGCGTTTTCCGTGTAAGGGTTGGCTCGGTTTTATTTTCTAACCATTTTGTTCAAGAGATCAGAGTGCCGCAGGGCTCGGTATTAAGCGTGACGATGTTTGCTATAGCGGTCAATTCCATATCGCAATGTATCCCCCCAGGAATCTCGTCCTGTTTATTCGTGGACGACTTTGCCGTCTTCTGTACCTCTCCACGTACAGCGTTTTTTGGAACGCCGTCTCCAGCGGTGTTTGAACAACCTCTATGATTGGAGCTCTAAAAACGGCTTTGGCTTTTCACCTCAGAAGACCGTCTGCGTTAATTTCTGGCGTCGTAGGTGGCGAATGCCACCTACTCTTCAACTCGGGTCTGATTTACTTCCCTTCGCAGATGAGGTGAGATTCCAGGGGTTGGTTTTCGATCGGAAACTATGCTGGTCAACACATGTAGCACAGCTTAAAGCGCGATGTCAGCGTTCTCTTAATGTTTTACGGGTACTCAGTGGCAAATTTTGGGGAGCAGATCGGACAGTGTTACTGCACCTTTATCGTACGCTATGGGCCGCGCCGTGGCCGAGTGGTTAGACCACTAGCCTCTCACCTAGACGGCCGGGGTTCGATCCCAGGCGACCGCATGTGAGATTTGTGGTGGACAAAGCGGCGCTGGGGCGGGTTTTCTCCGGGTACTCCGGTTTCCCCCGCCATCGCATTCCACCGGTGCTCCATCATCGTTCATGTATCAGCAGTGTCACCGCCTGCGATGCCATTAGTAGTTAAAGCGGGCGTTAAACACTACCAAAAAAAAAAAAAAAAAATCGTACGCTGATCCGATCCAAGTTAGGCTATAGATGCATTGTATATTCTTCCGCACGACCATCGATGCTGAAAGGGTTAGACGCATTACATAATCAGGGCATCCGTGTCGTGTGGCTGTAGGAGCGTTTCCAACCAGCCCAGTTGTGAGCCTCAACGCCGAATCGGCAGAACCTCCTCTGCAGTGTCGGCGTGATGTCCTGCTGGCAAATTATGGTTGTGGACTTAAGTGCCTACCTACGCATCCTGCTGAATTGAACGAACGTTATCACCACCTATCGCTTTGTCCAAAGCCCGCAGGGGTTCACTTTCCCATACTTCATTTTCTGGCATCACCTCAGCAAAATGGAAATGGCGTGTTATTTATGGACGCTCTTTAACTACTGTGGTTCTCAGCGTGCCATTCTAAATTAGGCGTAAGAGACCGCTTAATTTTGCTCAGAGGCCTCTCTATCAGGCTTGAGGTTCTTTTACGTGCCGTAAATCTACGACACGGGACCCACGGCTTAACTTCCCTTCCGAAGGAAGCCATGCTGAGGATTTTTATACCCGAAAAAATCCATCGTCCTCCGCCGGGTTTGAACCCGCTACCTTGGGTATATGAAGTTATCACCTCAGCCTGCTCTCTCTTCTCCAAAGTGGCGTTTTTCGAACGCTGTTTGGCCTGTGTTTCAACAGTCCTTCCGTCTTTCTGACGGGTGTTTTTCCAACGTGGACGATATGGCCACTCATTTTACTGAGGCTGTCTTCTCAGCCGCCTGATCTTCCATTCCACAGTCCTCTGGAGGTAGCAAACGACTATCCGTACCATGGTGGAATACTACATGCGCGAAAGCCGTTTGTGCCCGAAAAACTGCCCTTCAGCACCTTAAGCGCCATCCTACGATGGAAAATTTAATTACGTACAAGAAACTCAAGTCTCAAGCACGAAAAACGATTCGGGAGAGTAAAACTACCTCTTGGAATGTTTACATTTTCTTTATTTCGTCCAACACCCCTTCCTTGGAAGTTTGGCGTAAGGTTCGCAAACTCAAAGGCCGTTCCTGCCCTCTTTCTGTCAGTGGGTTGCTGCCTAAGGGCTCCTTTGTATCAGTCCCAGCAACTGTTACCGAAATTCTTGCCTCTCACTATGAGACAGCCTCGAGTTCTGGTAATTACACCCCGGAATTTCTGACTCATAAAGCATTGTAGGAACGGCGTTCGCTGGACTTTTCTTCTCATACCACTGAGGATTACAATGCGGCCTTTACCTTGCCAGAGCTTCAGGCAGCACTCAGTTTCACCAGAGCTTCTGCTCCTGGACCTGATGGCATTCACAATGTCTTGCTGCAACATCTGCCAACGTGTGTTCTGGTTTTCCTTGTACGGCTCTACAATAAAATTTGGAATGATCATACTCTTCCTACTTCATGGCGTGAGGCGTTTATAATCCGTATTCCCAAGGAAGAGAAGCACCACTCTCTACCTTACAATTATCGCCCAATTTCCCTGACGAGCTGCTTATATAAGCTGCAGGAGCGCATGGTAAATCGTCGCTTATTGTGGTTCCTAGTACAACGGAAACTATTGTCTGCTCTTCAGTGTGGGTTTCGACCAGACCTTTCGACGTCGGACCATCTCGTTTCCTTGGCCAATGCAATTTCCCGGGCCTTTGCGATGCGGCAGCACCTAGTGGCTATTTTCTTTGATATCGACAAGGATTTTGGCACAACTTGGAGGCATGGAATCCTGCGCACGTTACATTCTTGGGGTTTCCGGGGCGCACTTCCCTTGTTTCTCCAAACGTTCCTCTCGGAGCGGTATTTTCGGATCAAACTGGGAACTGTGTTGTTGCGGAGACACTCATTCGAAAATGGTGTTCCGTAGGGCTCTGTTTTAAGTGCCATTCTATTCTCCATTGCCATTAACAGTATTGTGGACACCGTTCGCCTACCAGTCCGCGCCTGCCTATATGTTGATGACTTCGCTATTTGCTGCTATCCGCTAACATTCCAGTCATCGAACGCCAGTTACAGCTAGTTTTGACCAGACTTTCTGCTTGGAGTGCTCACAGCGGCTTTCGGTTTTCCACATCGAAGACTGTGTGTGTTCACTTCTGTCGAAAGCGCACCTTACATGATGATCCATCTCTGTCTCTTGAGGGTAACTTGGTGCCATTTGTCCCCACTACCAAATTTCTTGGTCTTTTCTTCGACCGGTCGCTTACCTGGAAGCCTCACGTCTCTCATCTGCGGAAACGGTGCACTTCATCGCTGAATTTGCTTCGGGTGTTGAGTGGGACCCAGTGGGGAGCTAGTAGAGTGTGTCTTCTCCGCCTGCATCGCTCTCTCGTTCCCTCCATTTTAGATTATGGGAGTCTCGCTTATGGCTCTGCCGCTCGTACAACGCGTAAGCCTTTGGACTCCGTTCACCATACAGGTATTCGCCTGTCTACCGGAGCTTATCGCACTAGCCGAATAGAGGCGTTGCTTGCTGAGGCTGGTGAACCTTCTCTTTCTCTACGCCGCGAAATTTTATTGGCCAAATATGCTATAAAGCTTAGTGCGTTGGTTGACCATCCCACACACGGTGTTCTTAAACCTCTCTGTGCCTCTTCTTATCGTCCCTCCCTCGCCCGTTAGGTATACGTTTTCGCTCCCTTTTGGACAGCCTCAAGGTGACCCTTCCAAAGGCGCTACCCATGGTACGCTGCCCATCCGTACCCTGGAGACGCCTCCACCCGGTCATAAACTTCATCCCTCTCCGCCTTCAATAAACATGATACCCCTCCATTCATCTACCGGCTCTCTTTTGAACAGCTTAAATCCTTCTTACCCACAGTTCCAGTTTATATACACGGACGGTTCCTGTCATGGCACCTCAGTGGGTTGTTCATTTCATACTACCCGTGACACACAGTACTACAAGCTACACCCTTTTAACAGTATTTTTACGGCCGAACTGACAGCTATTCACCAGGCTCTGCTGTATATACTGTCCTCTGCTGACTCTCGATATGTCATCTGCACAGATAGCCTCAGTGCTCTACAATCTATCTCTGTTTTGTACTCTACACATCCCCTTGTACAACGAGTGCAGTTACTAATCCACTCGCTGTTACAACAACACTATGCAATTGTACTGTGTTGGGTACCAGGTCACGTAGGCATGGCAGGAAATGAAGCAGCAGATAGAGGCGAAAAACAGGCATTAGCGAAAACTCATATTGATATATCTCAGGTGCCACCTCAGGATGTGCAGCATTATCTTCAGCTGCAGTTATACTCGCGATGGCAATCGAATTGGGCAACATCTTATAAACTCAGTGAAATCAAGCCTTGGAAAATGTCCTGCCGTAAGAACCGTCGCGAGGAAGTTGGTCTCTGCCGCCTCCGGATTAGTCACTTGACGCACAGACATCTCCTCCAAGGTAAGCATCAACCGCTGTGTTCATTTTGTACGCTCCCCATCACCGTGAAACATCTTCTCCTCGACTGCTACAATTTCACTGGAAGTCGTACCAAACACCGGTTGTCCCGCAGTCTCAAAATAATTTTATCCGACGACGATGACGTCTAATTTTATTCTTACGAGAAAGCGGACTTTACAGTTTTATCTGATTTCACGTTGCCTCGTCTTTTACCTTCCTACTATTTTGGTTGCCCCTGACCGCTGGTCTCCTCCTTAGGAGGTGCATGTAGTTTTTATCTGTTTTTACTGAACTACTTATTCATGGGCGCTAATAACCCCAGCAGTTGATGCCCCCTAAAACTGCTACTCTACTACTACTCCATGCAGGGCTACAGATGAGTAGAGGTTTAGAGTGACTCACTCACCAAACACAGACTTTGGTCTGCATGTCCACAATATACATTACTAGGATTTTAGTCTGACTCCATCACCACACTGATGGTGGTCTCCATGCACAATGGCTGGACATTTACACTGACTTGCTGATCACAGGCAGGAACACACATCGAGGAAGTCAGGTTGGTTCCATGCCTAGGTGCACCAAACCAATACTTAATGTAGAAGACCCCTAGAGATTTACATCTTGCTTTGATAAATGCTACTAGCTTGTATAAAATGATAAGAGGTTCTTGTAGGGAAAACTCTTTTTCCCCAACAAGAGCTCTTGATATTTCCACAAACTGATTACCTTCTGCTCACAAGTAACAATTCTGTTGTAGGCTCTTTTGGATATGTGTTGTGCAGATGATAAGAGTTTATTATGAAATTCCCCTCCAGCTCACTGTTCGCATGATGCAGTCCTACTGAAAACTGCACATAGAAGAGTTTTATTGCCCCATTTTATATCTGTTCATTACATCACTAAAAATTACCAAGAACCACACTACTCGTATTCTTAACTTACTCAACTTTACAATATGTGGTTTTGACTTCAAAGAACTTTCTAAAAGAATATGTGTCCAATCGTGCATGCATAACAATAGCAGCTGTGATGTAAAAGGAACTAACTGCTGCACAGGTATTCACTAACGCAGGTGTCTAACAATGGATGCCAACAATCAGCTATGATGTGCAAAGCAAGCTATACAGATGTTTGGCAATTTTGGCTGCCAGGCATGGTTAGAAAGTCTATAAAATTCTGCACTAGCTATAATCAACACCTATACCTTTTAATAAGCTGAAAACATGATCTCCATATAATTCTACAGCTGGCTACAATCAATGCTTATAAGCTGATAACTGCCAACCTCCTTATTTATAACTTTTACACCTGGCTATACTCAAAGCTAATGCCTTGTATAAACTGATAACATGACCTCTATAAAATTCTAAAAAAAAACTATAATTAATGATCATCCCTTGTATAAGCTGATTTCTATAAAATTCCACATCTGTCTATACCTTGTATAGCTGATAATATGATTTCTATAAAATTCTATGCTAGGTATATCAATGCTTATACTGCATATAAAATGGTAAATGTCTAGACACTCTTTCATAGTGAACATTATCACAAAATGCTTGTGCAATACAGGAATTCATATTGATGTTGAGTACTGTCTGCATCAGAGATGAAAATAACATCTAAGTATATGTGATTCTTGTATAAGCAAAGGACTCTGCAAAAATTTTATTTCTAATATTTGCCTGGAGCTTTAACGCAACAGCTTCTTTGTACAGATAAAGGCTGTATTTGTATAATCATTTGGTTTAATGAATTTATTTCTGCACATAAAAGGGAAACTAATTTATTAAATAAAAAGTAATATTTCAAGAAAACATGCATGCATGTGTAATATAAAAAAATAACCCTTTTATAATAGAATTATTTCCCTGGAATAAATGTAAAATATGAACAAAGTAATGAATAAATAAAAAGAAGGAATATATAAATGCTTCTTCAGCCTAATACCCAAATACGAAAAATGGCCAAGCAATGTAAAGCTCTAAACTAGCAAAACACGAGGGGTAGAGGGGACACACATAAAATATCTGAAATCAGAATGTTGGATTTGAAAATGTTCCCAAGTCAGAAGTCATACTGCTCCCTCTATGCCATTATAGTTGTATCATAAGCAAACGTGAGCAAAGGGTAGTTGAATAGTACTGAGCAGAGACCATGTATATAAGATTATTCTGAAAGCTAATTGCTAACCGAAATAAAACCTGGGTTTTTCACTTAACTACCTGATATGAGAAGAGACTAAGTATATATTATAAAGTTAATGTAGAAACTAAATGCTAACTGAAATAATGCCAAGGTTTTTCACTTAAATATTTGATATAAGAAGAAACCAAGTATTAATTATAAGCTTAATGTGAACGCTAAATGCAAACTGAAATAGAACCTTTTGCACTTAACTATCTGATATGGGGGGCCGCGCCGTGGCCGAGTGGTTAGACCACTAGCCTCTCACCTAGACGGCCGGGGTTCGATCCCAAGCGACCGCATGTGAGATTTGTGGTGGACAAAGCGGCGCTGGGGCGGGTTTTCTCCGGGTACTCCGGTTTCCCCCGCCATCGCATTCCACCGGGGCTCCATCATCATTCATGTATCATCAGTGTCACCGCCTGCGGTGCCATTAGTAGTTAAAGCGGGCGTTAAACACTACAAAAAAAAAAAAAAAAAAAAAAAATCTGATATGGGAAAAGACTAAGTATATGGACATAACATTATTGTGAAAGCTAAATACTCTCTGGATTCAAAGCTAACATATTCCCATTTACTTCATCACAGTTTTAGGTAATAAAAATATACAACAAAGTGGTATATACAGTTGACTGCAAATAGGTGTTTGATATGGAGTTTCCTGAAATCAGGACATTTTAGTACAAATTGATTTATTTCATTTTAAACCATAAGTACTTCAGCTTGGCACCCTTTTGTCTTTATAAGTAAATTATGTCTTTTCAAATTTGACATAACAGTAAAACACTTCCCACAAGTATGACACTTTGATGGCTTTATGCTTCAGGAATCAATTTATTGCTTTTCAAATTTCCCACAAATATCACACTCGTGTGGTTTTATGCCATCATGAGTCAATTTATGTTCCTTAAAAATATTAAATGACTAAAATATTTCCCATAAGTATCACATTTGTGGGGCTTTATGCTTTCATTGATCAATTTATGTTGTTTCAAAACTTTTAAATGACTGAAGTATTTCCTGCAACTATCACATTTGTGTGGCTTTATGATCTCAAGAGTCAATTTATGGCTTTTCAAATAAGGCAATTGAGTAAAACACTTTCCAGAAAAAACACACTTGTGTGGCTTTATGTGATCACTAAGCCTTTTGAAATGAAACATTTGAGTAAAACACTTCCCTCAAGTATCATGCTTTTTTGGCTTTATGCTCTCATGAATCAAACTATGGCTTCTCAAATGAACCAATTGGGTAAAACACTTTCCACAAGTAACACACTTGTGGGGTTTTGTGCCTTCATGAATCAATTTATGTCGTTTCAAGCCTGTTAAATGACTAAAATATTTCCCACAAATATCACACTTGTGTGGCTTTATATCTTCATGAGTCCATCTATGTCTTTTCAACTGAAATAACTGAGTAAAACACTTCCCACAAGTATCACACTTTTGTGGCTTTACACCTTCGTGACTCAATTTATGCCTTCTCAAATGAGCCAACTGAGTAAAGCACTTTCCACAAGCAACACACTTATGGGGCCTTATGCCTTCATGAATCAATTTATGTCGTTTCAAACCTGTTAAATGACTAAAATATTTTCCACAAGTATCACAGTAGTGGGGTTTTATGCCTTCATGAATCAATTTATGTCGTTTCAAAACTGTTAAATGACTAAAACATTTCTCACAAGTATCACACTTGTGGCGCTTAATGCCTTCATGAGTCAATTTATGAATACTCAAGTCTGTCATTCGAGTAAAACACTTCCCACAGGTATCACACATGTGGGGCTTTATGCCTTCATGGGCCAATTTATGTATATTCAAACGTGACATCTGAGTAAAACACTTCCCACAAGTATAACACTTGTGAGGCCTTATGCCCTCATGAATTAATTTATGTCTTTTCAAAACTGTGACCCGAGTAAAACACTTCTCACAAATGTCACACTGGTGAGGCATTTTACTATTGTGAATGGATTTATGTTTGTTCAGATCTGATGGTGAGGTAAATATCTTGTCACAGTTTTCACAATTGTAATTTCTATGCATGTTGCCTCTTATCAAATGTGACTCCTTACAATAACTATCCACATTAAAGTCACACATTTGTACACTATTTTGTTGAGAGATATTATATTTCAAGCATGAAGATTTACAGACCATTTGCCCACCATCATGCTGTTCAGAATAAACATTTTTCTGTACTGTAGATGTTTCTGGTGCATCTATTTCTTTACACATGCATATCCTGAAATGAGAATAATATTTATACTTAGTGAGATATAATAAAATACATATATATATTACTCTACAAATTTTTGCAGAAAATCCAGTATCAAAATAATAAATTGTGTTCTAAATTTATGGATTTCATATAGATCATGATTATAATTTTGAAGATCATATTCATCACCTCTAGGGATTGAATATCTATAGACCAGAATAAACACTAAGTGAAACCATTGCCATCAAGTTTTACTTACTCATCAAATCATAATCATATAATAAAAGGATCTGAAAATCATCCTTCTATTCAGAGGGAGACAGCTATAAGAAAGTTTTGACGAAATTGCAAGGAATATTTATGCACTTCTGATCAACACTTATGAATGTATTAAGTATGGACATGTAGGAAAGCTATTCTTCTGTATATATATCATAATAAAATGTTGCCAGTTGATGAGAAAAATAGCAAAATAATCAAAGTACCATAATGAGAGAGAGGGGGAGGGAGAGAGACTAGATTTTGCAGCACTGACCTTGTGTACACATAGAGCACATCAGCATAGTCTCTATGGTATACACAAGGATTTCAAGTCTATGCTTGCAAGACATACATACTATCCAATCTATAGATGCTATTTTGAGATTAGACTGTATGCCTAAACCCTGGGATGTAGATCATGTCAAGAATTACATTTATTGTTAATTATAAATACATTTATTTACAAATAATAGCTCTGACAATGAATTTTCAGAGGTGTAAGTTTTGTATTGAATACAATTACAAGTCTTTCCAACAACCTATATATGCATGCATTCTTAGAAAGTTCATATTTATTACATTCGCAATACATTATTACCAGCATTTTTTTATTATCTGAGATCCTCCTCTTTATAGAACCTGTGAGTAATAAGGTATCATTTTAATTCTGTTCTTTTTTTATGTGCAATTCGTTTATAGGAGAGGGACATGAAATAAACAAAACACTTAAAATAAACACTTCTTTGCAGTAAACCCCTTTTGGAATGGCTGTAAATTTAAATTTAGGGTAATGGTAAAATTCTGAACATTCTGAAAAGTTGTTTGTAGTGAGTTGATCAACTTGCCCCTGCTATTATTCTTATTAACTGTTTTGCAGAATAAACACTTTTTTTGGCATCTACCAAATTTCCCCAAAATATTGTTTCATAGATCATCAATGAACGAAAATATGCATAACAAGCTGCACACTACCAGATGTAAGGGGACTATAATTGAATGCTTAAGTGATAACACTGACTCTCAAGCTGGAAGAAAATGTAAATGTGCTACACAGCTAGTTGAAAATGGCAAATTTTTCTTCAAATAAACCCTTTTCAAAATAGAATATTTCGTTTTCTCTCTTCACTGAATAATATAAAACCTACCTATCATATACTGAGATATCTAGCACATCTAAACTTTTGGTCTCCCAAACTTCATAACCCTTAAGGTTGTACCATAAAGCTACTGTTATATCACTCTTTTTCAGTCTGCATCTGCCCTCTACTTCTTGCCTAATTATCTCTCACCCTTCCTACAAAGTCCTCACAATTTTAATGGTTAGAGTATATGTCGTTAAATCATCTCATTTTCCATTTCATTTACCATGTTTTTACCACTACAAATTTTATTAAATCCAATATTCTCTATGTTCAATCATTCATAACTGTTTTAAGAATAATAGTTTTCTGCAAAGCATATTGTTTTAAACATATTACTCATAACCAATTATTTCTCCCTACCACAAATAACCTTAAATATCTTATAAATTCTGAGAACTTTTGTTGTGTAATTAATTCATATATCCTGTCTTCTCTATATTTTACACCCTCTGTATTCTCTGTTCAAACTACACCTTAATTAATTTCATGTGATTGCCAAATATCAAACTTCTGATGCATTTCCAAGCTTCCCAAACCAACACTCTCCTTCCATCTCATATTTTTGGACAAGTAATGAGTCTCTTCTTGAGATGTATTTTTAAACCTGTGTACCAGTATTTCTAATTCTGTATACTATTAGACCCTTACTCTTTACACTTCATAAGTCTGTGACAAACCCTGGCAGGCACACACATCACTGCAACAAATTCCGAGTACTACATCAGTGTCCCTCAGGTTTCTACTCCACATAACAACTTTGATTCAACTACTGCTTCACAAAGTATTTCATTGTCAATGTGGACTTTTATATAAACATATTCTATGACTAGTTGTCCTAGTTTACTCCAGTTAACTAGATTCCATCACTATGTCTACTGGTTTTCCATTTATAACTGTTTATTTTAATAATATATACAAAATCCTTACATTATATATTCATGTGTTCCTTTTGTTTTCCAGTTTACAGTAAATTTTTGTTTATATGCTTTCAGCGGATCTTAGGGAAAGGAAAAGCATATAAGTAAAAGCATACATTAGGCAAGGAAAAACAGTTGGGTGAAGAAGAAACAAAAAAATACTGTAACGCACTGCATAAAACTATACTTAATGTTCTATATAAGAAATCCAACAAATTCTGCATTGTGTGATTTCAAATATTTATGATGACTGCATCTGGTGCTAAACAAACTATCAACATCTGAATGGTGTCTTTGCTGGTTGTCAGCTGCTGTGCATCATTGCTAATGTTAAACAGGTTCATGTTCTCTATTTGGGGGGAATAAAACAGAAAGGTTCATGAACATGGTAATGGCATGCATAAATAAGTGAGGCATGTGTATGGAAACACAGAAGTGAATGCTATTGAACAAAATACAAATCAAATACAAATGTTGTTTAAAACAAACATCTGTTGCATATAAGAACACAATCTCTATAATTCTTCTACTTGTATATTTTTGGAATTACTTTCTTTTTTGTTAATAATATGTCACGTACACTAATTTAGTAGAGAGCAGTTTTGGGAGCCATTGCATTGATTTTCAATTATGAAATACCAATAATTACAACATAACTTCCTCTTATATATAATGCTTCAGAAAGTGTCCACTGTCTGCTTATCATCACTTTATTAATCATAATCATCAATTTTTTCTGTAAGACAGGATCACAATGAAATATTTACGTGTGAAATAAACAGCAATCTGCAATTAACATTTTCTTTGCTTTCATTGGGTGAAGCAGTATATTTATTGGTGTGCCTTGAGTAAAGTATTGAGTATTTCTTACAAGAATTACCAGTACAATATAGTGTTTGTTGACTTCTGAAAATCATAGGGAAACCATCTCATACAACCACTTTCCAAGTACAAAGTAGGACAGTTTGTTTCATAATGTTTAGTTCAGAGAATTTTAACAACCAAAATAGAGATGATATAGAATGCCCCTACAGCATTCTCATGTATGAAAGGATCGTAAATTCTATACCAGATCTAATTCAGTAAATAATCACCAATGGGGTCCAAGAAATTATTGGTGCAATTGAACTAAAACTGACTGGTAAACAAAACTTAATTTGAAATCCATACTACAATCTTTGTGAAAATCATATCCTCATATGCTTAATGCTTTTTGTTTCACTAACAAAGCAGTTTCGTTAGAGACAAATCTTTGACATTTTTTCAGCATCTCAAAACCTAAACTATGCAGAGCTGTCAAAATTGTCTCACACCATCCTAAATTACTCTTTATGTTGCAAATTTTTTCTCAATTTTGGGTAATTTTTTTTTTTTCATTTTAAATACATTTTGTTGCAGAACCTACAAAAAAGAATTTCAGGAGCAGCATCGTCATAAACTGTGGCAGCATATATGCAAGTCACGTGCAAGCATTACCAAAATTCTGCACATAGCATAAACTATAACATAAGCCTAGCTTTAACTGTGTCCCCCCAGGGGCCTACTACGGTAGGTACGGGTTTGGCGCACCTGGGGGTTCCCGAGCCACTCGCCACCATCTCATCATCATCATCGCCACCAACTGAGCCACATCTTGTGTTTGTGTGCATATTTGTTTGTTTTGTGAGAGCGAATTTACTCGCCTCATCTTCTTCCCCTTCTAGGCTTATTCTTTACATGTTAGTATTAAGGCTTTAGATATATTAACTCCTGCCTCACCAACAGGGATCTTTATTCTATCTCCGTGGTTCCTGTCCCACGGTTCCAGCACGGCTTCCAACATGTGTGCTCTTCGGAGGTCTCGGGCGTGAAGGTTGAGTGGACCCTTCCTACTGCCCCTATGTGTAAGCCTTAGGTGCGGAGCCTGTCCATACCGTTATGTACAACCACGTAGCTTCCTTGGGGGACCGGTCCGTTTTAATTTCCCGACGAGCGCTGCTCCTTGGGTTAGAATTACGGACCGGTCGTGTTACCGCTAACGGAAAACCCGGTGTAATCAACCACAAGTCCCCTGAATCCAAGTCTGCTTTATTATGCAGCATGGCCTAAAGTGGGGAGCCACAGGTGTTTTTACCTGTGGTAGGGGCTTAAAGCCGGGTTGTACATGGTGAAGGGCTTACCCATATGGACCAGCAGTGGTGGCTGAAGGGTAACTCCTTCTGAGGTATTCCTTGAGATCGGTCTGATAGGGGTCTACCAGGCGGCACAGACCGGAAAGTATTTTGGTGTCTTTTCTCTCTACCCCCGGATAGCAGGCTGACGCCGACGGTTCCGGAAGGGAGTCTTTCCATAACGCTATCTACGTGCAAAACCTCTTCTTTTGACCGCTTTATAGTTGTGACCTTAGCATGTGAAAAGAAAATTATGCGAGATATCAGTCCGTTTTACATACAACGCGAGATTGACAGGATATGCGGTAAAGTGACCAATACCACCCGAACGCGAGACGGTAGGTTTTGATTGAAACGAAGACTGAAGACCAGTCCAAGAAACTCCTGAAGGCCAGCTTGTTGGGTTCCTACCCCATAAAGGTGGCCCCCCACAAGACTTTGAACACCTGTAGAGGCGTCGTAACTACCTCTTGTTTAGACGGTCTTTCCGAAGCAGATATAGTCACATAATTTATCTGACCAGGGTATATGCCAAGCGTATCGTCTGCTCGGCAAACGAGATGGTGAGTCAGTGGCACTGCGTACGGTATTTCTGACTTTTAAAGGCACCACAATACCCGAGACCCTATATTGTGGATATGAACGCGTCTCTGTGCGACCATACGTGCCAAACCCAATGCGCTGTTTTCGGTGCCAACGGTTCGGTCACACGCAAACTCGATGCACCTTCGACGCTACCTGTGAACGTTGCGGAGAAACTGCTTGTGCTCGAGACCCTTGTCGCGTCCATTGTACAGGGAAGCATCCATCTAGCTCCCGGCAATGTCCACGTTGTTTCGAGGAAAAGGCCATCCAGGAGCTGCGAGTTAAGGAACGCCTGACTTTTCCGGAAGCCAGGCGTCGCTTTCAAAATCTGCAGCCTGCGACCATCTCAGGCTATGCCTCAGCGCTCCGCCGCACTCCTGTTTCCTCAGTGGCACTACAAACCGTGCCTGTAGCCGACGCGTGTACTCAAACAGAACAGACGCCGACCACAACAATCTCGCAGTCTTCAACATTCACACCACCCACTGCCACAAGTTCTATTTCTCCCGAACCTGCACGTAAGCCGCTAGTGAGACCGACACCATCTGTCGCTGCTCCTCATGAGCGCAGTCGCAAGAAACTCAAGGCCACTGATAAACCTCCCAAGTCCCGTTCTCGTTCTACGAGCTGTAGGGGATCTTCCGCATCCCGAACATCAGCGGATAGCGCCGACGAAGGTATCTTGTGGGTCTAAAGAGTGCAAAGCACAAGAAACGCCCACCTTAACTCCATCTACTTCGTTTCCAGCCTTCGTTTGCATCCCAGCTGCAAACTCATATTATGATTATTCGGTAAGCTTTCGCGCCTCTAACTGTGCCCCATGACTCTCCTGACGTGGAATATCCGCGGTATCCGTACCCATAGGGCCGAATTGCAGCTGTTACTACGGTCCTATAACCCTCTGATTCTGTGTTTGCAGGAGACAAAGCTTCGCCCCCATGATGCATTTGCCCTGCACCAATACCTTCCGCGGTTTGACGTTACACCGGAGCAGGGCTCTCCTGCTCATGGGGGTGTTATGATCCTCACGCGCAATGACATCTGCGGTCAGCCAATCTCGCTTACTACTACCTTCCAAGCTGTTGCTACCCGACTTACCCTTCCTGGTTTCTGCTTTACCGAATGTAATGTCGACGTTCCGCCTTCATCTATCCTGTGCGCCGCTCCCAGCACCTTTTCTTCTGCTGGGTGATTTTAATGCCCACCATCCCCTATGGGGTTCTCCTAGGGCCTGCGCGCGGGGGACCGTTCTTGCTCACCTTTTCGATCAAAATAGTCTCTGTGTTCTGAACACCGGTGAACCTACTTTCATTTCAGAATCTTCTGCCACGCTTTCCTACCTGGACCTTTCTGTTTGTTCAGCACAGCTTGTTCACTGCTTCCAATGGAACGTAGTATCTGACACTCATTCCAGCGATCATTTTCCTTGTGTCCTCACCATGCTTTCACACCACATTTCCTCATCGTGTGCTAGCACTTGGCAGCTATCTAAGTCTAACTGGGCGCTCTTTTCCTCTCTGGCTGTGTTTGGCGACCGTCAGTTCCACACGACTGACCATATGCTTGAGCACTTTAACTGTGTTATACCCTCTGCCGCAGAGCAAACCATGCCCCGGACATCTTCCCGACCTAAACGCTTACCGGTCCCTTGGTGGACTGCTGAGTGCCGCGATGCCATTCGTGCTCGTAGGAGGGCTCTTAGGGTATTTCACCATCACCCTACGTTGGAGCGCTTGATCATTTTTAAACAAACACGCCCATGGGTACGCCGAATTATTCAAGATAGCAAGAGGGCTTCATGGAATTCGTTTGTATCTACCTTTAACCGCACAACACCTTCATCCGTTGTGTGGGAGAAGCTCCGCCGTGTTGCTGGTAAGCAGACTGGTACCTCCATACCGGGGCTACTCGTGGCCACCGACACCGTAGTTGATCCGGTTGCTGTTTCAGACGTCCTTGGCAGCACATTCGCAAATGTGTCCAGTTCCGCCAATTATCACTCGGCGTTCCGTGCCATTAAGACGGAGGTGGAGTCTCAGAGTCTCTCTTTCCGGTCCTCTGACACTGAGTGCTATAACACATCTTTTAGCATGCGAGAGCTGGATGCCTCACTAGCATCTTCTCGGCATTCCGCTCCAGGACCCGATGGTATCGACATTGCCATGCTGCAGCACCTCTCTTCTGATGGTAAACTCTATCTTCTGAGCCTATATAACCGTGTTTGGCAAGAGGGTGTGTTTCCTGCGGCTTGGCGTGAAGCCACGGTTGTTCCCATTTTAAAACCGGGAAAGGATCGTAGACTTCCTTCTAGTTACCGTCCTATCTCCCTCACCAGTGCAGCTTGTAAGGTGATGGAGCGCATGATCAATGGGCGGTTACGATGGTGGCTCGAGTCTGAGAAACTCCTCTGCAATATCCAGTGAAAGCATATGACACCTGCTGGAGGGCTGGCTTATTGCGTACGTTGCATAAGTGGGGCTGCCGTGGCCGCCTTCCAGTGTTCCTCGGCGAGTTTATGGAGAAGCGGGTATTTCGTGTACGTTTTGGTTCTGTTTGCTCCCGCGTATTTAGTCAAGAGAATGGAGTACTTCAAGGTTCGGTTTTCAGTTGCACCCTCTTCGCCATCGCCATCAATGCTATCGCTGATTGTCTTCCTGCTGGAATTTCCTCATCCCTATTTCTTGACAACTTTGCAATTTATTGCAGCTCTCGGCGCACATGCCTTTTGGAGCGTCGCCTTCAGGCCTGTCTCGACCGTCTGCATAGTTGGAGCGTTGCGAATGGTTTCCGTTTTTCTGCCGAGAAAACCGTTTGTGTCAACTTCTGGCGTCGGAAACGTTACGCGGCGCCTTCCCTACACCTTGGGCCGGTAGCGCTGCCCTTCGCCGAAACTGTGGTTTCTTGGCCTAGTATTTGACAGGAAGCTTAGCTGGTCGTCTCATATTTCTTCGTTGAGGGCTCGATGTGATCGAGCACTTAATATTTTACGTGTTTTATGTGGCACATCCTGGGGAGCAGATCGCACTGTACTAATACAGCTATATCGTTCGCTTGTTCGCTCTAAGCTTGATTACAGGTGCATTGTGTACTCTTCGGCATGTCGTTCAGTTTTACGTCGTTTAAACCCCGTTCACCATCGAGGGATTCGCCTGGCACTGGGTGCGTTTCCCACGAGCCCAGTTATTAGTTTGTCTGCTGAGGCTGCTGAACATCCGCTGTGCTATAGGCGTGAGGTCCTTCTTTGCAGCTATGCCCTCCGCCTCCATGCAATGCCGGATCACCCGTCTTTCAAGCTATTCTTTGACGAGTCTCTTGACCGTCAATATGCTGTTAGTGCGCTGGCCTTGCTTCCTGCCGGGGTTTGCTTTCGTGAATTGCTTCGCCTGTTGGATGTTCAGCTACCGGCTCTGCTGTCACTGGGGGAATGTTCATCTCCTCCTTGGTTTCGCTGCGACACCCCGGTCCACCTACGGTTGGCATCCATGACGAAATCAGTTACTCCACCCTCGGCCTTCCGCTCCGCTTTTTTAGAGTTGCAGGCCGAGTTCCCCAACCATTGTTTTATTTTCACAGATGGTTCAAAGGATGACCGTGGTGTGGGATGTGCTTTTGTTTTTAATTCGCGGAGTTATGCGTTTCACCTATTGGGGCAGTGTTCAATTTTTACCGCTGAAATTTTCAGTATTTATCAAGCTCTTGTTTTTATCCGAGGACAGGATTTTAGGCAGTTTGTTATGTGAGCGATTCCCTCAGTGCACTACAGGGCCTGCGTGAGCTGTATCCATACCATCCTTTGATACAGCGTATTCAGGATCGCCTGCATTCGCTCGCTGATTCTGGCGTCAGCGTGTCGTTTGTTTGGGTTCCTGGTCACATAGGTGTGAGCGGGAATGAGCAAGCGGACGTAGCTGCCAAGTCTGCGATTTTAAATCCCACTGTTTTTAGCTCCACTGTTCCTCCCAATGATGCTCGTGTCCTGCGCCGGGCTATTTTTTCGCGCTGGTTCGCGGAATGGTCCGGGGTGCGTGGGAAAAAACTCAGAGAGTTCAAGTCCCTTCCTGTCCCCTGGACTACTTCTTCGCGTGCATCTCGCCGCGATGAAGTGATTTTAGCGCGACTGCGTATTGGACACTGCCGTTTTAGACATGAGTACCTTTTACGTGGGGAAGCCGCACCGCAATGTGCTTCGTGTAACGAGCCTTTGACGGTGCGTAAATTTTTATTGGAGTGCCACCTTTATACTGTGCTGCGTGCGTCCCTATGTCTGCCTACTGACATCCCCACCCTTCTAGGCGACAATCCTGTATCTTGTGCCGGACTTTTTAATTTTCTCCGGCGCTGCGGGATGTGCAGTAGGGTTTAAATTTTTATCTTGGTTTTATCCTTTCCCGACTTTTTTTTTTTTTTTTTTTTTTTTAGTACTTTGTTTTTAATCTGGCTTAGGTAGCTGTTTTACTCTCAAGTTTTAACCCTTGTGTGGTAATTCTGTTTTAGTGGTTTTTATGCTTTTAACTTTTGGCTCTTTTAACTACTCTAGGGCGCTAATAACCAATGTAGTTGTGCGCCCTAAAGCCATACTACTACTTTAACTGTGTTCAGTTGTTTATAAATAGCATTGATATATGTTTAAACTGTGAAACTAGCCATAAACATATAAATAGTGTTTCACTCTTCTAAGGACTTCAACCTGGTTGTATCAACACAAAAAAATCCATTTATAAAGGAAATAAAATTGTGTAGTGACTATAGGAATTCTGCCAGGATGTCAACAAAACAATGCATAAATGTGCAAAATATAAACAATGTTTTACTGTATGTGCAAGTAAAAGGGAATAGCTGTTCAAACAAAATTTTTCAGTACCGTACTGTATATGTATAACAACACTCTTAGGCCATATTTGACAAAATGAATGACATACACAAAGTGTTTGTTTTACATTGCTTCATATACCTGACAAACCTGATGCAATACGTAATACTTTCTTCAAAAATTAGAAATGCTCATTTACTTTGTGCTGTATGCCAGTATGAATCACTTTATAATTTATACATAAAATAACGTATCAAGCTCTTCATTAACTTTAAAAGCTTTTGCCTAGAAACATTTTTTGCTAGCCATTGTCACATCCTCAGCTAAATGACTGCCAAATTTGGTGAACTGTGTTTCATCCTTGGATCCTCCATTGGCAGCAAAATGAACCTACAATTTGTATTGTCTGCTGTATTGACATCCAAATACAGTGGGCTGATTTTGAATTTTTTAGTCTTCTCCCAGATGTTTAGCTCACTGTTGTTGCTAACAAGGTTTAGTAGTGAGCCAATGCAGATTTGTCTGTTGCTTAATTGCCTACAGTGCTATTTCAATCTAGTTTCAATGTATACTTCAACACATTCTTTTCATTCACCTGATATCTATTTTATTTGATATAATTAAGTTCTGACACTGTAATAATTGTTTCTTGCTGGTGATAACTATATTAAATTCTTTTAACATTTTTTGAAACTGTTTGGTGGCTATGGGATGCTATGTAAAGCCAAAGATGTGTGGTGTCATTTTGTCCTATTGAAGGAGTAGTGATCTGTTTTATTTGGTTTTGTATTTTAAACTTCTTAATGTTTGTATCCACTAGATTCTTTCTGAAAACCATTATATAGTGCAATATAATTATTTCTTCATACTCCATAGATTCTTTTGTTTTGTTAAGAGGTATTTTAATCAATCTGTGAATTAAACTATTTATATTATCTTGGTTTGAAGCCATCTGCCTTGATATCATTTCATGTATACACAGGTTTTCTGAATATTCAAAATTCTATCTTACCTTTCTTTTTAATTATTTTTGTAACTAGAAAGGGAAGCACATATTTTCTTCTACTTTAACTCTGAATTAGATATAAACTTTTGTAGACTTAAAAACTTCAAGACATTCTTGATTAGTTTTCCATTACCATTGCTACATTATCATCCACATATCTAAACCATGATTTAAATATGAGTGGAAATGTTGACATGATTTATAAATGCAGGGCTAGTAGGCTATGGTCTAGAAGTCATTGCAAATATCAATATTTTGCTAATGACTGGATTTGGCATCTTCAGGGTGAGGTGATCTATGTTCCAAGTGGTTAGATCCTCAATTTGGAAGCCATGATAAATGCATTCTTACATGGTGTAGGTGGGCAGAACTTAACTGTATGGTTGAATGGCTTGTATCCGTTGGAGGGTTGGGCTGGGTGACTGATATGACTTCTGTTGTTTAAAGCTAAAGTCTTTTCCATTACAAACATCTGGGCTTTATGTGCATGGAGAATTTGTTTTTTGGTTAAAGTTGTTCTTGTGTTTGTAAATTTCTATGGCCTTACATTATAGTCAAGGATGGACTTCACAACTGAAGATAAGACCTCAATTTCTTTAACACTGATATCACGAGCAAAGGTTTACCGCCTGCGGTGCCATTAGTAGTTAAAGCGGGCGTTAAACACTACCAAAAAAAAAAAAAAAAAACGAGCAAAGGGTAATAAGTGTCCTGCCATCAGACCACAGCAGCATGACTCGTAATTCTGCCCTTTGAGGTACTACTGGAGCTAAAAAACAATCAGGACACCAACTTTATATAGAACCTGATGAGGGAAGCACTGGAGCAACTTAGAGTATACAAGATATGCACAAATACTCTCCACACACAATAGACAATATACTTGAGGACTGTATCAAGTCTAGAAGAACATTTGTGGAAGGCTGAGGCAAATCACCAGAGAGGCTGGGGCATCAGGATGCCATCTTTCTTGCTGGGCTGCAGCTTTTCAACCAACAAGATGGCTTAGTCAACTTGGTCTTCAGCTACTATGTGACCTAATATTTGGGAGTCCTCTTGGAACAGCCAGTAATTGACTATATGGAACATCTTGCAGACTGTTCTCATAATGACATGCATGTCAACACATCCAGGTAGCAAGTGATCAGAAGAAGATCCATTACAACATATAGCTCAACAGAACAGGTTTCAGCAGGTAAACTTATGTGGCTGTGTTGCCGGTACTGCCCTAAGTTTCATCAACTGTAGCAAGGGTTTACTTCACGGTGATGTTTTCTTATATATCCAGAAGATACCAAAAAGTGAGAGGCTGTTGTTAAATCCTAGCCCAGTATCAGGTGAATTTTCAGAGGTGTCGGTTTTGCATAATCTTCAATTACATGTCTCTTTCCAAAAGCCTACTTGTACACTTGCATTCTTAGAATAATCATGTTTATTATGTTATATAATTACCAGTGTTTTTTGACTGAATGAAATCCTCCTCTCTATAGAAGGTGTGAGCAATAAGGTAGCTTTTTAATTCTAATCTAAATTTGTTTTTGTTCATTTGCAATTCTTTTATAAAAGATGGAAGTGAATTAAATGAAGCTATTCCTTTGTAGTAAACCCCTTTTTGGAATAACTGCAAATTATTTGTTGGTCTACGTAAGTCCTGCCTATGTCTGGTCTCTTTGCTATGAATATCTGTATTTTTTGTACACTTTTCTGGGTTATTTCTTACAAATGAAAATATGGTAGAATATATTCACAGGTGAATGGTAAAATTCCAAACATTTTGAAAAGTGGTTTGCAGCGAGTTGATCGTGTTTCCCCTGCCATTATATAGTACACTTAGATCCCAGGCCACTACCAATCATGAGGAAGGTGCATGTGACTCTGACCCCCCACCTCATGGTCAACAGGATTAATGAGATCAACTGCACAGGCTGCCCACAGGGAAGAGGCTGTGATACACCTAGATCCTATCCCGCTAACAGTCCTGAGGAGGGAGAAGTGCAACTATAACCCCCAAATGCATGTACAGGTCATTCCTTTTCTTTTCTTGCTGAGTTGTGGCAGATGCACTAAGAGTGCTTACGTAGCTGCACCACTAATAGAGAGGTGAACACATCCATGGGCAGATGGTTCATATAGGTAGCCTGCATTTTTGCAAGTGTGTAGATTTCAATAAAATAACAGCAGTTCTAGAAATTATTTACTTCACAATCAGAGCTATAAAAGAAGGGCAGCCAGGCATGCAGGAACTCAAGTGCAACAGAAAGGTGGAAAGTGTGGTAGGATTAGACAGAAATAATGGAGAAGTGAGGAGATTTAAAAAGCCTTACCTTATTGATTCTGTTGAAGGGAAGCTTTCTTCTACCCAGTCCTGTAACATAATTATTGTACATTAAAGCATTGAAAGATGCAATTAGAGATTAAATTCTTGTCAATAAAACTGGAACATAAGGAAGGTGGCAACATTGCATGGATTATGGACTCGTTATATAACACTTTCAGCATAACCAGAAGCGTACTATGTAACATGTTATTTAATTATATATTTTCTATATAATGTGAGTAAAATTTTTAGTGAACCTGTTTTATTTCAGAAAATTAAGATTTCTTTCATAAATGATTTGTAACTAAAAAGATACAATACTGGACATTGGAAGTTTCCATTATATTCACAACATGACTGGAATAATCAGAAAGTGTCATAGAGAGAGTTACTTGTTAAATCTCCAAAAGTGAACTATATTTACCACTTTTCAATAAATTATTCAGAGATGGGGAGACCAGTAGCTACAGTAAAGGCTAGACAATATTATCCTAAGAAATAAAAAGGTTAAACCATAAGGAAAATTACTCTTCTGGTGAATTCTGTTTACTGCAACTTAGAACTAAAGAAGATATATACAGGCATTTATTTTCACTTAATGAAAAAATATATTCTTCTTGGGTTCCATTTGTAGATTTCCATTATGCATCCGAGGAATCTTTTAGGAGTAAAGTGAAAGCCTTTATATTTTAAAATGTAAAGTTTTAAAAGATTATTAAAAGTATGTCCACCTCTGTAGTACGGTGGTAGTGTGTCAGCCTTACATTCAGAGCTCCCAGGTTTGAATTTTGGTTAGAGTGTGGTACCCGGATAAGACTGGGATGTTCCCTTATCCTGATATAATGTCAGGCTACTGTAAACTCTATAGTTTTGGGCTTATTTGAGCATCATTTCACCCACTGCATTCATCATCAAGGTTAAAGGAAGCTAACTGATAAAAATTGAGGTTGATGGGTTTTACAGTTAAACCGTTCTTTATGTAGAAGTACATCCAAAAGTGAACAGTAACCAAAGTGAAAATTACTCTTAACTCAATTTTGACACTGTATAAGAAAGTCATTGACGGTGTTACAGCACCATATGTATAGGAAAACAGTATACTAAACTTCTCAATGGTACGTCTGTTTTATAAACAATGCACAAGGACCATGCATGTGTTAAGCAAACCTAACATCTCTGCTTGTTTCAGTAGCAGATTGTTAATAAATCCTCAAGTCTGCAGAGATGAAGACTGGAATGTGTGAAGCATATTATTACATGACTGTAAAGTTCACATAGCTGATAGTTTCCATTTTGTTTTTTTTTTTCAAAAAAATAAAGAAAATATCTGAAATAGGCCTTAACAGAACCTCTGATTTGATAATAAACCAGTGACACCAATAGAAAGCTGTTCCTGAGCTTATATCCTTGCATAACACTACTGCTATCAGTTTGCTATATCCGATTGGTCTGTCCCCAGCTCCTGTTGTTACACTAAACTGAGAATTAAGTTGATGGTATGCAATGCATTTGCCATTAGCTTTCTATTACTCCTAGATTTATGAAGTATTTCCAGGTGCAAGTTACATAATTTTGAAATAGAACAACCAAAATATTTTTTGCAAACTAAGCAATAATTCCTTGATTCAACTAAAAATGTAGTTCAATTTGTTTACTAACAAAACTAACCTTAGTTGTATCATCATTACTTGGAGCTTCCATGGGAGTTGTTTCCAGGCTCCAAAGTTCTTCTTTGATTTCTATCTTGTTGTCCAGTTCAGAGTCTTTATTGCATGGATTAACTGTCACTGTAGGAACTTCAGAAAAAAACTGTCCCTCGGTTTGTGAGCAAAGGTCTGAGTTAAAACACACTTCATTCATTTCTGTTTTGGTTTCCATTTCAAAGACCCTGTGACATTGTTTGACCTTCATTTCCTGATTTTCAGAAAAATGCTGCCAATCACTTTTTGAATTTAAGTCTGGATCAACAAGCTCTTGCTTGATTTCTGTTTTGCATACAATAGCATCACTGTTGAACTTTATTGTAACATCTTTTGAAAAACTTTCTCTCACTGCCAGTGAAATCTCTTCTGAGAAAGAAACCTCTTCCTTAATTTCTTTTTTGATATCCATTTCACATCTGACGCACTTGACAGTAGTCTTCCTGAATTTGAGTACCAAGTCTGTGCAAAAAAACAAAACAAAAAGCAAATCAACAAATGGTTAATTATTCTGCTATGTGTCATAAGCAGAGAAGTGAAGCACTAACAACTGTTACATATTGTTGTAGAAAAATTAAGATATTTACACCCCATACATATTTCATTGCCTAATTAAGTAATGCATGTCAAATGCTAGCAAAGTGTAGGAATCTCTTTCAATAGTGAAATTTCCAAAAAAAAATGGTGCACATAGCATGTGCTGCTTTACATCACTGTGATGTTGCTTGTGGACATGCCCTTAATAGCCTTTTCAGCTGGAATAAAATTCAAATGTTATTAAATGACTCATGAAGCCCACATGTTGCTACAAAGAAGTCCACAAATATAGCATCACCAGTTAACTTGAGTTACAATAGTTTAAGCTTTGTTATTGTTAAAAAGCTAATGCTTCTTTTACTTCATGCTAATCGAGAAAAAACTAGCAGAAATAGTCTTATTACTTGCTTCCTTTTAAGTAGAAGAGAAATAAGGGAGTACCATAGCATAAACTGATAGTCAAAAGCTGGTTGCTATGTAACTGAAATTCCTTTGTTTGTATGGACAGGAGCTGAGAAAAGTATGTTTTTTAAAGCTGAAACCAAAAACAAGGAATATCCACAAAATGATCAACTCCACAAAAAAAAAATTCATATAACATAAACTGTGTGCTTTAATGTGCTCTACATATTTTGTGTTGCAAATTTCTGTCCATCTCTTACGGTTTAGCAGTTATGCAAAAGTTCAAAAAATTCATCCAGAATAAAGTAGTCTTCAGAGACTATTCTCAGAAAATTCAAGGTACACATATTATTTGTCAGGTAAATGTCTTTAATATACAATATTTTAATCAAAATTGTTAGAATCATTTTTGAGAAAATCAAAATTTTCGAAAAAAAGATCCATATAAAGGGTAGTTTGAGGTGGGGGGTATTTAATGGTCTTCATTTTTGAGCTATGCTGTCCACAGACACACACACATACACATATGGACCTTGTTCCAGAAATGTTTTTTTTTGGATTCAGGGGGACCCAAAACATGTATTTTTGGTGAAATCTTGGTATCAAATTTTTGAGTGCATTACAATACCTTCTCTATACACTGTGTAGATAGTACGTGTAGAGAAACGAAAACAAAAAGGGTAATAAACAGATGTTTACCCCTACAGGTTTGCAATTCTGTATTTTTATAGAGCTGGTTTGATGTTCTCTAATTAGATTCTCCTATCCACTACTGTTACCCATTTACATGACAATATTTCCTTATTTTCGATTGTCACCCTTGTACTCTAATATGCCAATTGGCAAATATAAAATATCAATGTCTTAAAACATTAAAATTCTGAAGTGTTTCTTTTTTCTTTCTTTCTTTTTAAGGTGTTTAATGCATGCTTTTACTACTTGGCAATGCCATTGATGATACATAGAATGAAGATGGAGCACTGGCGGAATTCAATGGCAGGGAAAATCTACCCCTGCGCTACTTTGCCCACTAAAAATCTCACATGCGGTCGCTTGGGATGGAACCTGGGCCGCTTTTGTGAGAGACAAGTGGTTTAACCACTCCTATGAAGTTGTTTAGCTGCTCGCAAGCCCTTAATGCTAGAATCTGAAGGGTACCAGATACATCAGCAGGTGCATTGACAGGACTTCAAATGCAGATGATCACTGACTCGTTGGCTAGGTCTGTGTTGAAATAACCAATAGAAGACCACAAACCAACTTCACAACCCTAAGGAGTACGGCAACTTGTGCCACTGTGTTGCATAGCACATGGTATATATGTCTTTAACACATATCTGAATATCTGATGGCCTACCACAGTACTTAGTTTTTCTGTGGGGTTCTGTTCAGGTAGACATCTCTAGAAGTCATGGAAACAAAATTGTGCTATGGACTTCCAAACAACCAGAGGTACCTTCTGGGGACCCTGAGATATTTCTTGAGGTTGTAGTGGAATCTGAGTCCCTCCATTTCCACTACAAGGCATGAAGGTGGGATCTGAAATACCTGGAGACATAGAAGAGAACTAAGACTCCCCATGCTAGAGATGATACACACAGCAAGGACAGATTCTCAAGGGTGTTGCAGGCTTGCATACCCCCAGCAATTTAATGAAACTTTGAATTATATTTTCAACATTATATTACAATTTTATTTCCTAATTATCTGTATCTGAAACTTCATTTTGGGCAGCTAAGGGGGTTTCTGTTTGCAGGCCTGTTGAAACTCTCATTAACCCTGCTGTTCTGTTTGAATTTACTATACGGATGTACTGTTTGGGTCGATATGACCCGAAGTATTATAATTCAGTATAATCATATAAAATGAGTCATAAATCATAAATAAGACAAAACATTATACTTTTTATTATTATTGTTACTTATTAAAAAAACTTGAACCATGAATTACTTTATATTATATAGAACTATAGAAAAATATTAAATATTATATTACAACAATTACTAAATACAAATTTGACAGATATTATTCCTCAGAAATATCTGACAATCTGGACAAAAGAGTAACATGTACTTTACAAATGTGTACAATACACTTTCCACATAGCATGTTTGGTTTGTTGTAATTTTTTGACGGACAAAACCTACACCATGTACGTTTTACAGTTTTTCTTTCTGATGCAGAGTCTGATACCTTGACTATTTTTTCAAGGGCCTGAATTCTCTTCACCATTTTAACAATTCTTCTGTCCTTGGAAAATATTTTCTGGATGCGATATGTTCCTTTATCAGAGATTTCGCGGGTTCTTCTAAAAATAGTGTTCTTGTTAATTTGCTCATATTCCATTTAGGGTCAATGGCAGTCCATAAGATATACGCATTGAAAACGGAAACATCAAGAATGTTATAGAAAACAATCATTGGCCACCGATTTGTTTTCCTTTTGCAGGTATATGTACTTATTGCTTGATCTTATGTATATACAGCCCCTTTACTAGCATTATAATCCAAAATCATTTGTGGCTTCTTTTCTTGAATATCATGGAGTAGTGCACTCATGAGTAGTACATTTTTCTTCTTCTTTGCAATGTAATTGACTACTGTAGTGTCCTTAGTGAAGTAAAACATAAAACTATGTACTTCCACTCCATGCTTTTGTTGTGGAAGTTCCGGCTTGTTTTTACGTACAGTTCGCAACATCTCAATTTTTGTTTCAGCAGCAGCTGTCACAAGTTGTATGAAGTAAAAAAATTCTCACAAGTTCCATTTTGGCCACTCACCTCATATGTAAGACTACACATTACTCTCATACCTTGATTTTGTTCTGGTACTGCTCGTTCTTTTCCTGTGTATATGTGTGCTTTCAGAAGATACGATGTACCGCTGTCACAAAGAGACCATATCTTTATCCCGTATTTGGCAGATTTAGAAGGGAAGTATTGCTTGAATGGACAGCATCCTCTAAATCCCACTTATTGTTGATCAACTGTTACATTTTCTGCAGAATTATATAATTTAGGAAGTACTTCTACACACTTTTCCTAAATGTTGCAAATAGGAGTAAATTTGTCCCAAAGTCGCCTTTCTTCTCTCATAGACCTCTTGTCAAACCGCAAAACACGCGTTATGTTACAGAAAGTTTCAAGTGACATTGTTGCCCAAAATATTTTCTGGCCAGTTTCCTTATCCCACAGGCTTTTTGTTGACTCCCTATGAGTTTGATATACTCCAGCAAGAAACAGAATTCCTAAATAGGCTTGAAACATATTTCTGTCAATATTTTCCCACTGCCCACCATAAACTCTGTGTCCCTCTATATTTGTCATTTCTATTATTTCCTTTCCGAGTGCCTCATGAAACATAGCTTCAAAGGAGCTTTTAATGTTAGTTATTTTACTGGTTGCATACTTAGTAATTCCTGGTGACTTCTTGATAACACTTGAAACAGAGTGAAGGCCACATTGTGGAGGTGGTTTCAACTTCCATTCAATAGTTTTATTTTTAGAAATAATAAGTTTTTTCATCACTGCCTGTTTGAAGACTGTCAGAATCATCGTCAGAAATATCTCTTTTAGATGCATTATTTGTGTGATTTTCAAATTCGGAAATGGACTCACTATTGGAGGCATTACCAAGAGCTTCTAACTTTGCTTCACTCATTATTCTTCTTGCCATGGTGTCTAAACTCAAAATGACAAGCAACCTTCAAAATAATGCAACATATAACTGTGTAACAAGAACAAGTACATTGTTGTAACAGCAATAATACTTAGTGATAATTATATCATGCTATTTCAATAATGCATTATAACACATGCAACTATATATATAACAATAGTCAGGTATTACATAGATTTTGTATCGGGACATAATGACCCAAACAGTACAAATGTAACAAATACTATTTAAAAAAAAAACTACTCAAAATTTTATAACAAATTTGTAGCCAGAAAATGATGATATATCACTGGACAAAGTCATTAAATTTCATAAAAGTGCCTAATTAAATGAGAAATATATAATGAGAACAGATGTGATATCAGGTCATATAGACCCGAACAGAACAGCAGGGTTAAGGTGCATAATAGGTAGCTTGATGGAAGGACAGGGAAAGAGAGAGTAATGTGTGGCCAAAACTCTTGGTGTGATAAATCTTGTAACCTTTTTTCAAACTATTGGTACCCACATAATAGAGTAAATCTTAATGGAGCATTTTTATTTAAATCAGATATTAGTTCAAAGACATACAAAAGTGGGGGGATGGGACATATGGAGGTCATGTTCGTATAGCTGTGCAATTCTTATTGCTATTACTTTTAAATTAATATTTAACTGGCTTTAAACAACAAATTCTATTTTACTTCTCTGCTCCGGTCCAAATGGACTATAAGAAGACAAAATATTATAATCATATAAACATTAAATGTCAAAATTTAAGCAGAATCACAGCATTGGGCCACTGAATAAAATAGAACATTTTTTAATTAGTGTGTGTATGTGTGTGTGCATGTTTTTTCACTTGTAATTATTCTGTATAAAACATAAAGGTACACAACCAGGGAAATTGTAATGAGGGACAAATCCAGAGCTTGGTAAAATATACATTTCATAGTATATGAGTTTTTTTGTAACTTTAACTGTTTCTGAGATACTGACTTTGACTTTTTTAAATTTATCCCTTTTGGAAACATGAATGATTGCAAAAAGCATACTTAAAAAAGTGGCAGACCTATAAACTATGTAAAAAACCCATGTTTATGCAATTTGTAACACTCAATGTTCCGAGATATAACAATCCTCATTATTAAAAACAATATCTTCATCAGTAGCTGTACATTCCTCATTGACTTTCTGTCAATTCTACAGATTTAATTTCATGATTTAGCCCTAGATCTTTAGTATATTGACATTATCAATGGATTTATGGTTTTTAAAACAAATAGAGGAGTCTATTTACAATAGATACAACAGCCAGATCTGTGAATGCCATGGAAAGTTTCCTAAAAGTAGATAATTCTCTATGTCCCCACTGGAAATCCTACCAAGGACTTCAAGTTAATGCTAATGATGGGCAGTGTTCAATGTTACACCTTCAGTGTGAGAGCACTGTAACATTAAGGTTTGTTTTCAAATAGCATCCTTTCAACTGATATAACATGTCTTTAAAATGCATCATGTTTGGGATAAAAATATTGAATTAATATATTTCTCTATTTCTTTCATTGAATTATACTTCACTGTACAAAATCTGCTTATTGGGTGCAAAGTTGGTAGGTTGAATAAAACAAGTCCAGAGTTTGTAACTGTGACTTAAGAGAAACAAACCATATTGATGGCACGTATAATATAAGGATCATTTATTTTATATGCTCTTGGCAATAAGATGTTAAGAGCAAGTATAGTGTAATTTGAGTGAATTGACCTGGTAGAATGCAGCAATGCAGTCTGACACCACTTTAATACAAGCACTCAATGCAACTGATTAGCAATTTATATTATGTAAATGTGCAATTTTATGTTGTTTCTTTTTGGATAGTATTTAATGCTTGCTTTTACCACTTTTGGCACTGCAGATGATGACCCTGATGATGCATGGAATGAATATGGAGCACCAGTGGAATGCGATGGTGGGAGAACCTGGAGAAAACCCACCCCTGTGCTGCTTTGTGCACCACAAATCTCACATGCGGCCACTTGGGATTGTGTGAAGCCATTTAGCGAAGTGATGAAAACAGAATTAAAATCAGAGGATGTATCGGATGCCAAATGGAGGAAAGTGGATTACATAGATAACAGCATCAACAATGAGCAATTAGAGATTATTATTAAGGAAAGCACTGCAAAAGAAATGCTACAAAAGTTTGATGCTATACTCTTTATTCAGCCAAATCAAGTGCAAATAAACTGTTGTGTAACAAAAATTGCCAAGCTTAAAGATGGAAGAGAATCAAGACCCAACATAGTTTTTAAACATTTTTGAGAGGCATATTAATAAGCTAAGTAATGCTAGGGACAACATTTCAGAAGAGGAAACACTGAACTACTTATTATACCTGAAGGATTTGGATATTGTAGATACTCTACCTAAAAAGGAAAAATCTATAGAATATATGAAATCAAAGCTAGTTTTAGAATTCAAGAAGATATCCAATATTTTGCAGCAAAGAGGAAAGTATATCTGGTTATGGGTACCATTAGGGCTGGTCACTATCAAAGAGACTTATTTTTTATAGTGTTTAATGTTCACTTTTACTATGTGTGGAACTGCAGGTGATGACCCTAAAGATACTGGAATGAAGATGGAGCACTGGTGGAATATGATGGCGGGGCAAACTGGAGAACCTGCCCCTGTGCCACTTTATCCACCACAAATCTCACATGCAGTCACTTAGGATCAAACTTGGGCTGTCTAGGTGAGAGGTGAGTGGTCTAACAACTTGGTCATGGCATGGACATATTCAAAGACTGCCCTACAAATAAAAGCAAAGGGAAGAACTCAAATTGGAAAGGTGGACTCAACTTCAAAGGAAACAGTAACCTGAGGGGAATCTACAACTGGCAAGAAGCAAATCAAATGCAAGAAGAGGTATGGTGCCAGTTAGAGGTAACAGGAGATGAAGAGAAATGATATGAACACAACCCAGATGCACGCAATGAGGAGAGGTCATTTCATATTCAAGTGATGGCTAATTTGGTGAGTAAATACTGTAATGCTACATTTAACAAAACTGTGTCATGGTGGTTACACAGTGAATGTTCAGATCACATAATTTACAAAGACAGGTACTATTCCAGTTGTACAGAATTAAACTCACCTGTGAATGTAAAAGTAGGTGATGGTTTATTATTGAAATAAGAAATGTGTTGATGTTGTTTAATGTAAATGGTAAATAGGTTAAATGAAATTAAAAATGTTTACTGTGTTCCAAACATGAATCAAAAGGTGTTGACTGTTCCAATTACCAATTAGAACAAAAACACAAGTCTAGAAAAAATGTAGGAGATATTTATGATCAAAATAAGGGATTTATTGCAATTGCTGAGAGGAAAGATAAATTGTTTAAATTAATTGGAAAGCTAGGCCATGATAAAAATGTAAAAATCATACAAGTAAGAACTGAAACTTTCCTGGCGACGTGTTAATTCAAAATCTTCTCGGGCTTCTAGCCAGGTAAAAACTTGGCTTGACACCAACGTTTCGAAGAAGTGCATCTTCCTTGTCTTCAGGGTGAACTGATGGTTTGAGCTTGCGGAGACTGGTATTTATAAGAGCTGGGATGAAGCTAACATCTGATTGGTTCGCGTGATATTATGGCCTGGTATTTAAGATGACTGAGACATGGGCACGGACTTCGTAGAAAACTATTTATAGCTGTTATTCGGCTAATGTTTTGTGTTGAGCACGCACCTGCTAGAAAATAAGTCTTGGAAGACTGCAGGTAGAGGATTAGGTATTAAGGCTCTTTAACATTGGTGTCCATGCTGAACTTAATTGTAGGCCAGAATCGCGATTTAGATGGCTAAAGCTTCTTTTACTCTCCTCTCCCAGTAGTTCGAACACTTTGCCACTATCTTGGTGTTGGTAAAGTTAGCTCTGTGGCTCTGTTCTATACAGTGTTCAGCCAGTCCAGTCACTGTATAGAACAGAGCCACAGAGCTAACTTTACCAACACCAAGATAGTGGCAAAGTGTTCGAACTACTGGGAGAGGAGAGTAAAAGAAGCTTTAGCCATCTAAATCGCGATTCTGGCCTACAATTAAGTTCAGCATGGACACCAATGTTAAAGAGCCTTAATACCTAATCCTCTACCTGCAGTCTTCCAAGACTTATTTTCTAGCAGGTGCGTGCTCAACACAAAACTTTAGCCGAATAACAGCTATAAATAGTTTTCTACGAAATCCGTGCCCATGTCTCAGTCATCTTAAATACCAGGCCATAATATCACGCGAACCAATCAGATGTTAGCTTCATCCCAGCTCTTATAAATACCAGTCTCCGCAAGCTCAAACCATCAGTTCACCCTGAAGACGAGGAAGATGCACTTCTTCGAAACGTTGGTGTCAAGCCAAGTTTTTACCTGGCTAGAAGCCCGAGAAGATTTTGAATCATACAAGTGTTTCTGAAAAGTTTAACATAGAAAAGTGGAATAGAATTCTTGGTCATACCAAATTCAGTAAGCCTGATGTGTAAAAATAAACTAGTATAGTTCAATTTCATCCACAAGATGGAATTGAAAATGAATATATGATGTGTGACATATGCTTAACACACAAAATGTTTTATTTACTTTTCAAATAAGAGCGAAAGATATATTAGAAATCATACAAAGTGATGTAATTGTTCACTAAGTCCTACAGGCTATAAGGCCGCGCCATAGCTGAGTGGTTAGATCACTCACCTCTCACCTAGATGGCCAGAGTTCGATCCCAAGTGACCACATGTGAGATTTGTGGTGGACAAAGTGGCGCAGGGGTGGATTTACTTCAGGTTCTCCAGTTTACCCCGCCATCGCATTCCACCAGTGCTCCATCTTCATTCCATGTATCACCAGTGTCATTGCCTGCAGTGCCACAAGTAGTAAATGCGGGTGTTAAAACTACCAGGCTACAATGACGAGAGAGATAACATTTTCAGATGTTACAGTTGAGTTGCTAATGTATATTGCATAAAGTATACAAGTGGAGTGTTTGATTACCTGGTAGAATACACACAAGATTAATGCAAAACTGGTAAAAAAAATTAAATAAATTTGCCATGACAATGGAAAAGAATACTTAAATTGGAAGTTCTACAAGTTCACAAAAACTAGCTCCATCATATACCCATGAGCTGAATGGAGTTGCAGAAAAATTAAACAGGACAGCAATGGACAGAGTGAGAAGGAGAAATTGACAAGAGCTATTGGCGAAAACATAAAAAGCAGTAACTTACATTGGAAATACACGGTTGACAAATATAGAGATAAAATGGGAAAACCTTACAGTCAGAAAACCAGATTAACAAATTTAAAACTCTCTGGGACCACTGTGTTTTTTGAGAATTCCTCAACAAAGAAAAACTTCAAAGTTGGATACTAAAGCAGTGACTAATAGCATATACAGGATACAAAGTATTAGTTGATAACAATAATCATCAGCAGGCTTGTGAGATTTGTGGAACAGACTGTAAGATTAATAGAATATACAGATGATGAAGATGAGATTACAAGACATGCAAATCAAAAGAATGGAGGTAAATTTGAAATTAATAATTTAGTAAGCAATAAAAAAAAAAAAGTGAGGTGATCATGGTGAATAAAAGATCTCAAAGGGAGAGGAAGTTACCAACAAAATAAATATGAAGACTATGCTGACGTGCAAACCTCTTTAGTATAATTATCTCAGAAAATATGAAGAAGCAATTAGTTGTATTGGAGGCAGTGGAACTAGAGATAAATAACCTAGGGAAAAATTATTCAATGGCAGGTAGAGGATGAACCTAAAGATAAAAGTACAATCCAAGTAAAATGGATTTATAAAACCAATCAAGTGGAAAGTACAAACCAAAGGAGTTGCAAAACGAATTTAAAAAATATGTTAGAAAAATGATTCATCAAGAATTCACCAGTTACAAGAATGACTACATTGAAAGTACCATTATGTACATTATGTGTTAGAGGATGGCAAGTTGAACAATGGAATGTGGAAACTGCCTTTTTAAGTGTAGAGATAAATCTGAATATACACTTATCTACCAGAAAGCTATAAAATTGTGTCCATTGAAAAATTCACCATATGGACTGCAAGAGAGCCCAGGAGACTGTTATGAATGCTTTCATGAGTTAATGTGCAGAATTAATTTTAAAAGGTTGATATGAATGCTTACATGAGTTAATGTGCAGAATTAATTTTAAAAGGTCTGGATATGACTGCCCACTATATACATATACAGTATACATAGGGACAAAATAAATGTATAATATATGTGATTGACCTATCAAAATTTGAAAAAGAAATAAAAAGTATTGCTGAAGTAAAGATGTTGAGTAAACAATTTTATATGTAGGATTAAGAGAGCATATATCAATACTTAGAAATCAATGTTGAATATGATCCAAAGAAAAAAGAAGAATATACAGGGTGTATATAAATGAATATTGCAGTTTTAACTCTTTATAATATTTATTACATTTAACTTCCAGTTATGAATGATATGTCAAATGAAAAAGCAACTCCAACAGTTTTACCAAGAAGCTTATAAATGTTCAATGTGACTACCCTTTGTCACACAGCACACATCAAGTCTATAGCCGAGTTCTTCCCAAATGTTGATAAGTCTGTATTCAGTAATTGTAGCACCAGCTGCTTTAATCCGGTTTCTTAATTCAGGGAGGTCAGCTGGTAGCGGAGGCACATACACACGATCCTTGATGAAGCCCCAAAGGTAAAAATCGCATGGCGTTAGGTCAGGAGCACGTGGAGGCCATGCATAGAACTGAAACAACACTATCTATAAAATTGTCATGAAACAACATGTCGTTTGCGAATTTGGCACATAATATGTGGTCTGGGGGCTTTAGAGCCTATAATAACTGTAAACGGTAAGGAGGTAGCTGTAAGCATTTTCTTACAACTTTCCAAACAATCGACACAGGAACTTGTTGTTCACAACTAGCCTTTCGGACTGATTTCTTTGGGCTACGAGTGAACGACTCTCACTCGCTCAACAGTCTCTTCACTTACTTCTGGTCGTCCTGTGCTCTTCCCTTTATAAAGGCAGCCAGTATCTTCAAACTGCTTATACCATCTACGAATGTTTTTATCACTAGGAGGATCACAACCAAACTTACTACGGAACGCACGTTGCACAGTAACTACAGATTCGGTCTTTGCAAACTGCAAAACACAAAATGCTTTCTGTTTAATAGTAGCCATCTTTGCTACTACCGCTGTCTAGCGGATTGCAGCAGAAACATTGCACGCACATGCGCACTTGTGCCAACAAACAAAACTGTTTGAGTTGGTTTTTCATTTGACATATCATTTATAACTGTAAGTTGAATGTAATAAATATTATAAAGAATTAAAATCCCGATATTCATTTATATACACCCTGTATTACAAGTATGCAGAGAAGTATGCAGCTGTTGAGTCAAAAAGATCTGAAATGCTAATGGAAATCAACCTGAAAGTTAAACCAGCAGAAAAGTGAAGTATAGAAATCTGATAGGAGCCTTAATGTATGCTGCAAATGGTAGACGCCCAAATATTTTCTATTTAGTAAATTATTTGAGTTGTTTTCAAAGTGCTATGATAATACACATTACAAAAACGCATTGCCTATACTGAAATATTTATATCACACTAAAACTTATACAGTTGAGGTATGGATTAGAGTAATGAATTCATATTTGAATGTTGTGTAGACTGCAGAAATAACAGACAGAAAGTTAACAAGTGGTATTGTAATTCAAGTTATGTAGAAATCACAACAGAAGAAGATAGTGTTAAGAGGGTCAACTTGTGCACAATATTAGGCATTAGCCGTTTCTGTAGAATAAGTATTACCCATAAGAGGAGTTTTAGTTGACATTGATGCAAAAATAAGCAAAAGTACGGCATTCTATAAAGACAACAGATGTGCAATAGGTTTGGCAAAATATGGTAATTTAGTAAGAATTCTAAGCATATAGACATTAACTATTTTGTGTATGATTATGAGAAAAAGTTTGTGATTTATGTACAACAAATTTTATTGCAGTTCAAATGGCAGATGTTTTAACAAAATCCTTTTGTAAAGTAAAGTTTTAGAAATTTGTTGGGAATTAAGTAAACTTAAAAGACCATATAAAGTAATAACAATGGAAGTGAATATTGTACAAAGAAAATCATAATTTTTCATGTGAAAAACTGGATTAAAGGAAATAACTTTTCTTGGGCTATCAGCCAGGTGAATTCTGGAATAATTTCCAAGCTTTCAAGAGCTAACGTCGCCCTCATCTTCAGGGAATGATGTAGAGACTCCGGGTACGCCTTATATATAGTAGTGCGGTGGGGGGGACCGGCCAGATGCCGCTCTGTGATTGGCCCGGGTCCGGCATGGGAGCGTTGACTAGGAACCAATGGTCTCCGTTGCCGGGACGGACTGCTCTGATTGGCCCGTTGCCAGATGTGAGCCTGTATTAAAACTAGGGCTAGCTTTTGGCAGTTTCACAAATCTTTGCGAGTGTTTGCTGAGCACCGAACTCCAAATGCCATTCACCTGCAAGCCGCTGTCTCTGTTGATGTTATTTTCTTCGTATTTAATAGCTATGGCTTCTTTGAAGGAGCGGTCCCAATAGCTTGAAGACTTAAACATGGTGGTTGTGTCGCCCAGTCTCGGTCTGTGTCCTTCTTGGATGCAGTGCTCCGCAAGACCAGATTTTTCTGGGTACATCAGGCGGATGTAGCTCTCATGCTCTTTGCATCTTTGTTCAATCGTTCTCGTCTGTCCGATGTAGGCTCTACCACATTCACATGGAATGCAGTATACCCCAGGAGTCTTGAGGCCGAGGGAGTCTTTGACCTGTCTTAACATGTTTCGAATTTTATTGGGTGGCTTGTGTATAGTCTTGATGTTGTATTTGCCCATAATTCTACTCAGTTTACCAGACAAATGACCTGTATATGGGAGGTAGGCTTTACGTTGTTTCTTCGTGTCTTGTGACTCATCTAGCTGGGATGCATTACGCTGTGCACAGTTTGTACTGACAGCGGCCCGTTTTAGTGCCCTGTTGATGCTGCTCTTGCTATATCCAATTTTCTCTAGGCTGGTTCTGAGATACTAAAATTCTTTAGCAAGGTTTTCACTGTCTGAGATGGCTACTGCTCTGTGTCCTATGAGGACTACAATAACAAAATTTCACAATTGCTACAGGACCCAGCATATCGGCCACTAAAACGTGACCCTACGGCTGCCATCGTTAAGAAAACTTCAGCTCTTCTGAGGAAGACACAATTTCCCGCTGAAACCATCAAGGTTCTAACCACACCTGCAGCTGTTCCTCCGAGACTATATGGCTTGCCCAAGGTGCACAAGGAGGGTGTGCCACTTCGGCCAATCGTCAGCGCTATTGGGAGCCCCACTTACAACCTTGCAAAACACCTCACCAAGTTGCTGCAGCCATTGATAGGAACCTGCCCTCATCATGTGGCCAACTCGTCAGCATTCGTAAAGACGATTCAGACATTAAGGGTGAAACCGAGTGATTTACTCGTCAGTTTTGATGTGGTGTCTCTGTTCACCAGGGTCCCGCTGCTAGACTCTCTCCAGCTCCTAGAACCGCACTTCACCCAGCAGGTCATTGCATTATTCAAGCACACGCTCACGTCGACCTACTTTCTTTACCGCGGACAATATTACGAGCAAACAGATGGAGTGGCTATGGGCTCTCCTCTCTCACCAGACATAGCTAATTTTTACATGGAAGCATTTGAGCATCAGGCCTTAGATTCAGCAACTCTAAAGCCGGCTGCCTTCTACAGATACGTGGACGACACCTTCGTCATCTGGCCTCACGGGGAAGACACGCTACAGGACTTCTTGAACCATCTAAACAGTCAGCATCCAAACATCAAGTTTACTATGGAAATTGAACAGGAAGGGAAGTTACCATTCCTGGACATATTAATACGCCAAAAGCCCGATGCTTCCCTGGGCCATAGTGTGTACCGGAAGCCCACACATACCGATCTATATTTAAACACAAACAGTTGCCACCACCCAGCTCAGCGAAACACAGTTCTATCTTCGCTTGCACACAGAGCAGTAGCCATCTCAGACAGTGAAAACCTCGCTAAAGAATTTCAGTATCTCAGAACCAGCCTAGAGAAAAATGGATATAGCAAGAGCAGCATCAACAGGGCACTAAAACGGGCCGCTGTCAGTACAAACTGTGCACAGCGTAATGCATCCCAGCTAGATGAGTCACAAGACACGAAGAAACAATGTAAAGCCTACCTCCCATATACAGGTCATTTGTCTGGTAAACTGAGTAGAATTATGGGCAAATACAACATCAAGACTATACACAAGCCACCCAATAAAATTCGAAATATGTTAAAACAGGTCAAAGACTCCCTCGGCCTCAAGACTCCTGGGGTATACCGCATTCCATGTGAATGTGGTAGAGCCTACATCGGACAGACGAGAACGATTGAACAAAGATGCAAAGAGCATGAGAGCTACATCCGCCTGATGTACCCAGAAAAATCTGGTCTTGCGGAGCACTGCATCCAAGAAGGACACAGACCGAGACTGGGCGACACAACCACCATGTTTAAGTCTTCAAGCTATTGGGACCGCTCCATCAAAGAAGCCATAGCTATTAAATACGAAGAAAATAACATCAACAGAGACAGCGGCTTGCAGGTGAATGGCATTTGGAGTTCGGTGCTCAGCAAACACTCGCAAAGATTTGTGAAACTGCCAAAAGCTAGCCCTAGTTTTAATACAGGCTCACATCTGGCAACGGGCCAATCACAGCAGTCCGTCCAGGCAACGGAGACCATTGGTTCCTAGTCAACGCCTCCCATGCCGGACCTGGGCCAATCACAGAGCGGCATCTGGCCGGTCCCCCCCACCGGACTACTATATATAAGGCGTATCCGGAGTCATTCCCTGAAGATGAGAGCGACGTTAGCTCTTGAAAGCTTGGAAATTATTCCAGAATTCACCTGGCTGATAGCCCGAGAAAAGTTATTTTCATACCGCCGCCAGGAAAGCTTCAAGTCATGGTTGAATTAAAGGAGTTTGCTGGAAATGTAATTTATTTCCTAGTATGGCTACATTGTATAAGTTGTAATGAAAAAGAGGGGGACAAAAGGATGGTGGAGGTTAGTGAGCTACAAGTGTAACATGAAAGTTGTTAGTGGCACAATAAGTATGTTGAATCCAAAAGGATGTGTGTGAAATAATATATTGAAGATAATAATGTTCTGTATGGAAGATGTTTCAAATGCTGCTACCCAACCAGTTTCCAGGATTCAAGGAATAGCCTGTGACATTCTAGTAGTTGGATTAAAATTCCACCACACCAGTCATATTGATATAATTATTACAATTATAATTCCATTACAGAAATGCCCTATTGTTATGCATTGTGGTTGGTGAAGCATGCTTTTGACAAGCTGCCATATTGTGATTATAAACATTTAAGTTGAGTACAGTTTCTGTGGGTTAAATGTGCAACCAAAAATATGATTTTGTGGTATTAAATGTCAATTAAGCAGTTCATTTGGAGTGTAGGTATTAAACCAGTATAATGGTTAATATGTGTGTGGTATTTGGTTTGAGCTCTCATATAGCAGAAGAAAAAAAACAAGGTTAGGGTAATTATTTAAGTGACTTTGTGGTGTTAAACGTTCAATTAAGCAGTAAATTTTGGGGTAAGTTTTAAACCAGTATAATGGTGAATACGTATGTGGTTTGGTGTTAGTTTCTTGAATGGCAGAAGCAAAAACAAGGTAAGGGAAATTCACAGACAACATTGGCAACCTACTTCAATTCATGAGAAATCTCTTCCTAATTCGCCCATTTAGCGGCTATCACGAGAAATAATTACTATCAAATTATGTGCTTATGTACCAGAACCATGAGAATAGGGGGTATGTTTCTCGGGCTCAGAATGCAATATATGCAGTACACAGTGAAAGTCATTTATAATCTTTCGGATAAGCTCTGATATTTGTCACCCTGTTTTTACTGCACACTTAAAAATGATTCCAAAATTTTCCCGAACATATGTGTGTGTTCAAAACTTGTAAATATGCATAGAAGCTTGTGACAGCGATGTGATTAAATAAAAAATAAAAGAGTTGGAGTCGGTTTTTATAACACAAACTTCACTTATTTTTACTTACTGGGACCGGTTTCAGGAAACACTTGTTCCCATTTTCAACCCTATGAATTTTGATTTGCCACCATACAGCAACCTCTGGAAGTTCATAGATCCAGCAACAGATGCCTCCACAATTGATACACCACCCCCATCGCTGATGCCAATGAAGAAAGATTTAATTGGAATTAAGGGTTGAAAATGGGAACAAGTGTTTTCCGAAACCGGTCCCAGTAAGTAAAAATAAGTGATGTTTGTGTTACAAAAAGAGACTCAAGTTCTTTTATTTTTTATGTGTGAGTGTGTTTACCTACGTGTATCGTATAGTGACTGCTCATACATATATTCAATTTTTTAGAGTGGTTTTAGACAAAGTAATTAGAACAAAATTAAGTTATGCTTTGCCGCAATGTTTACTGAAATAATAACAATTTATCAATAACAACTTCCGACAGGGTTGCATTAAGTATCACTTCAATTAGAAAGCTCTTCCCTTCTATTGTCCTTTGTTCTTTACTTCAAAAACATGGAAAAAATAATTAATTTAAAAGATGTTGCGCATGGTATATGATAGTGTGTATAGCCACAAGATGGCGGTTGGACACAAAATCTGCTTCAGCAAAATGCAGTATTTCTGCTGGGCTGTGATGTGAGGTATGAGAATCTTGTACATACTTTCGCCTGAAAAGAATAGGCATATTGCAAAAGATATGTAAGAATAATGTAAAAATTAGCAAGGAAACATTTAAAGAAAATAAATTGTTCATTACCTGCTCATTATATTTATGTAGAGCATTACTATTTGCTTAGTCAAGATTCAATTCATATACCAGTAATAAGGAAATTTACCAGTTTGAGAGTAGACCAGGAGAAGATATCCATACAATTAATTATCTATTATACAAAATCAATAAAAAAAAGGTCCATATTTTGCTGGGGCCTATTATTACAACAAACTATCTAAACACCTAAAATGTGTAAATAAATTGTATTTAAAAATAAAGTAAGAATATGAATATAAATGAATTATGATACAACAGACTAACAAGATATCTATAAATTGTGAATAATGTATTTTAATAACTTTGCAAACTGATATGATCTACACCATTGTAATCTGATACGTAGACTCAATAAACTAATATTACTGTTTGCTGTATTTAACAGTCTTGACAACTGGTTATAAACATGATTACACTAAAGAATGCTGCATACCAACTATCAAGCAAGAAATATATATGTGCAGTTTGTCTATTGTTATCTGTCCATTCTTACTTCGCTGGCGATGTAAACAAATCAGAATACCTTCTTCCACACCGTGTGGTGATAATCTAGTTCATGTGCCGTACAATTGTAAAACTGCATACTTACCTTTGACAGGAAAAGAAATAACTACTTACTTTCACTGTTCACAGATAATGATTCACTCTATGAAATGTAAAATAAACAAAAAAAAATATAGGTAGGTGAGTCGTTATATATTTGGTACAAAATGTAAAATTCTCCCATAAAGTTAAAAAATGTAGACATGTTGTTTTTAAATTTTGCTGAGGTATTGCATATATACATAACTCCAAAAGCTATTACGATACTCTGAGATATGTCACATTTTGTGCTTATTAACATATAGTGTATGCTCACTTTGATTTATAGCCAGTCTAGTATTTATGGTTTTGGTTCGCATTTAGCACATGAATGTTTCTTGGGGTGGTACTGCTGAAGTGACACTTGCTAGCAAATGATAATACCTCTTGCACAACATCAGATAACATAAAATTCATTGATCACAAGTAACATGAATCATTTACGTCACTAGCCCCTACTGCCTACAACAAAATGTGTAATAAAGCTATTTTTGTAAAGGTTTATCGGTAAAGCTATACGATGGTTGCAGCACACATTGGGACATACACACGCACACAACACACAAACACATACACACTGGTCTTAAGAAGTAGTTTAAGTGACTTTTTCTGGCAATCCATATTTGAGAGTGTTGAAAACATTGGGTTTTAGCTTCACAGATTCGGCGGCTAAGCCCTGTCGTCGTTACGCAGTAGCGGCCTTCGGCTGCAACTGCTACACTCCTCTACTCATAAAACATATCCCTCAGCTCTACGCTTTGCGGCTTAGGGCTCTCCATGTTGGGCTACGTTTTGCGGCTTAGGGCCCTAAACGTTTATAATAGACCAGTAACTACAAAGCGGCTCTAATGACGAAATAACAAAAGTACCCACTCATTGAAGTAATGCCAAATGGTGGACACATTGTATACTAATAATGGTTTATTATAATTAACATGAAGTAGAAAGAAAAATAATCTTTCATAAAAATAGTTTCCAAAAGCTAAATAAAAGCAAACAATAGTGGGTTTTGAGAAAGTCATGTGATTGTAGCATATAGAACTTTTTTTAATATTCTTTGTAGGTTCTCCAATGCTGGTTGTTTTAATTACTTCTAACTTCAAACATTGATTCTCACACGCATACTTTAAGACTCGAGAGTGATAGGAAATGAAAGATTCCCCTCCGCAAACAGATATCAAACCCGGTACCTCCGTACGAAATACACTTCAATAAAGACAAAAGTAGTGGTCATTCTGTATTTCCTGTGAAATTTACGTATGCTTAATTTTAAAAATAGGTTTGGTATATTAAAAGTACGTGTTCTATAATATGTTGTAAATGTTTGTGTTTTCGGCACAATAAGTACAGTTCAATTTATTTTCCTCTATATACTCCACGACGTATTGTCATATCTAGCAATGTTTTCATGAGTATTAAATAAGTAGTACTATTATATCATACCTGTATATAAGAAGCGATCTCTATTGTTACTCACAATGCAAATTTTATAATTGTATATTTTATGACTTTTAGTACCACTTTTAATTTAAGCTACACAACACCTATTGCTGTTTTATGAATCCAAAATAGTTCCCCTTGGGTGTGAACAGGATAATAACGTGAACCAAGGCTTGCTAGATATCACATGTCGCAACGTTCGCTAGCGGCTAGCATATTATGTTAAGTTGGCTAGTTACATTCAATAACGTTAAACATTTTGATAATTACAAAAGCAGTCGTCCAAGAAATAACATTGTCACAGGTGTAATATACCATTACTTTTAATGTAATGCACTTGTAAGATAATTTCCAATTTTATTGTATCCAATCTATTACGGGACCAATTTATACAAATGTGAATAATACAGTTCTAATATTTAATCTCTGCTTTCCGTTATTTAATAACTTCCATCATAAGAACAGGGTTTCACTCTCGATGTTAGTACCCAATGTTTTATGGATATTTACAGATTCAGGTAATTATACCCAGCATAATCCTTAAGGAGTAAGGCGGGAAAATTTCTAATATGTGACGTCACGTCACGACGCGAAGAACTTTTGTAACTTCGAAAGTTCACCAATGTGCATACAAATCTGGTTTATTGACCATAGCAATAATTTTTATTTCACAAATAAATGTGCGGAAGACTTTTTTATATTGGTGTATTAATTTGAAAAGATCTGAAGGCAATATATTTACAAGACAGTCGTCGATACTAATACGAAATGTATTCTGTCTATGCAAAACCTCATTTTTTTACAGTGTTTAACGGGCGATTTTACTACATAAACACCGCAGGATATGATACCGATGATATATGGAATGAAGATGGAGCACCAGTGGAATGCGATGTTGAGGGAAACTGGAGAACCCAGAGAAAACCCCCCAAATGCTGCTTTATCACCACAAATCCCACTTGCAATTCCTTGGGATCAACCCTAGCCATCTTCGTCAGAGACGAGTGGTCCAACCACTCTGCCATGATGCGACAAAAACCTCATATTTATAGATAAAGTGTGTAATTCTTTTAACAAAACCTTGAAAACACTTGATAATGCAAATTACAAGCTTTTGCTCATGCAAGTGTTATCATCACCATCTAATACAAGGTTTTGCACAGCCATAATTGGAGATTAAAAACAATTAAGTGCTTATCATCATTGAATTCAAAGTCTGCACTAGATTTGAAATACAAGGTTTTTAAAGTTAACCATTTTGCACTTTAAAATTCTTTTATTTATTCAAAGTTTAGTAAAGATATAAATGTGAACAGGAGGATTCTCATTTCATCAAATCTAAATATTGATTAAATTTTCAGGCACAAGGCTTTACAACTTTGCCTTCCTAATATGACAGAGCAAAGTGGTTGACTGCACATGGGGTCAATATGGAATCTGAAAGTTACATGTCTTGTGGGTTGTGCGAATAGTTGTGCATTTAAATGTATCTAGTTCTGTGTCTATATGAATATAAAAAATTGTGTATCTTTGTAAAATATTCCTACAGTTAAAAACAAGTGAATTAGAGCATTATTGCTGCTACTTTGATAGTAATGAGGAATTCATGAAAGCAGAAGAGATAACGCTACATTTTAAAGTATTGAATGAATGCCCACTTGACATTTTCAAGTGGTTACTGATTAGTGATGTACATATTTGAAAATTGAATACTATGTGTGCATGTTTTCTTGGGAGCTCAACTCCCTAGTCTTCATTCTGTATATTTTGCAGAATTTCAGCAGAAGAACAAGGTGACAACATTGAGACATGAAGTATGCTATACACCCTGTCATATACTGACTTCAGTGCTAAGGTTTCATATGACCTGTAAATCCCACAGTTCACGCCCATGCATTTACGCTGTGTTTCGTGTAATCAGTTAGTTCTCAGTGAATTAGATAACCTATTTATCATAATGGCTGAGGACTCAACAAAGAAACTTTCTGTGGTTGACAACACTGCAGAGAGAAGTTAGTTGGGCTTTCTCTTCATCCCCCTGGCCCTTGCTTCCCTGTAAAACTAGCACCCAAGAAAAGGTGTGAACATAGTACTTTAACTGCGAGTTGAAAACAAATTTAAGTATATATTTATAAACAGTATATATTTATGCATTAAAAATCCTAATAAGCACTATATAGTTGAAGTAGGTTTATAACCTTAAATTAAATGTTCACTGCACTTTCTCTAAAGAAAGAAGCAAAAAAAAATTTGGATAAAGAAATAAAAGGAGACAATTTTGTTCCTTCAATTTATTCAAACCACTTGGCTGAAGATTGCTTTGATAGGGAAAGATTTGAAGGCATGTAGTTGAAAGCAAAGCATAGCCAAGGATTTGGGTGCCATAAACCTTAAAGGGTTGGCAGAGGGGTCTGCAAATCACAGTGTTTAGCAATCCTCTCAATAGCAATATTTTTACGACATTGTTTATGCTGTACTACAAATTGGCCTTAGTTTGCCCTATATAATGGGTGTTACGGGTGGTTAAATGACTTTGTTTGAGCAATATCTTATACTAAAGGTTTTCGTTATTCTTTCACAAGTACATCATATATTCTTTTTATTCAATTCCATAAGTAATTAGTAAAACATCAGTACTCACAATTAGGAATAAAACCAATGTATCTTTACAGTATGTATTATAACATGATGACTTCTATGTGCTCTGCTTAAATAATAAGGTCAGTTTCAGTGCTTAGACGCATTATGTTAGCTGCTGTAACCATTGAAAACTGTTACCTGAAAGTCAACACATGGCAACTTCCATATGAGAGTAAATTTTTCCCAAAGCATGCTACTCCTTTCAGACACTCCCAGAAAAAAATGACAATAGAAATAAATGTAATGTACTTTGTTATTATGTAGGAAAACAGAGTGCAAGTATAAGTTAGAAATTACTCTTGCTACGTGGTTAAACTTCTACGATTGAACTATTATACCTTTTCATATTTGTATGAAGACATTCAGATCCTATTCACTTTGATGATCTTGATGAAGAAAACAATGATTACTTAGATGACATTGACAAAGAAAACACAAGGTTTGTGATAGTCTGTGGGAAAAACCAGATTAATGCGGTAGTATATAATTACAAGATCCATATGATACAACAGAGTTCAAAGAATGTTTTGGTATTATGAAAGAATATTCTAATTCATTTTGAAAGTTTCGGAGAACATGTGTCCCCAGTTGACAAAGAAAATTAAATATAATATAAACATAAAACTTGATGTGTATTGCAATAGAACTTCACAAGAATCTTGTAAACATAAAAATAAACATTGAATTAAATGTAAACTTATTAACAGCCTGCAAGAGCTAGTTTTCAAGCCTATATTAAACATAAGAGATTAACCAAACAGAGTGATCATGATTTATTATGCCATCTCACATTTGCTGCTGCCATTTATTTGTTTATTTAATAAGTATTCATATATAAGCTCATGGGCCAGTAATCACTAGCATATCTGTGTAAATCTCAAAAACTCAAATTGTGAATTGTGAATGTTTTGATGTTCATTTCGATAAGTACGTAACCTTCTTTTTCGGTGAACACTTCACAGACCAGCATATTAGCCCTACTGTAAAATGCCCACTTGTGATGGCTGTGTATGATAACATATGTATGAAAGACGAACTGAAAACAATTAAGGTTAAGTGAGTGCCTAGAATTAATTTTGATTGGTCCCTGACACAAAATTCAAGAATTAAGTGGTATTACTCAAACCACATTTATGTATCATACAAGACTTTCACACCTGAACATTTCAGATATTTGAAGGCAATCTTATAAGTTTTGCTGTACTATTGCTGGTCATATACATTTACCAAGTTATTAGAGTGTTTTTGAGCTTAAGAGCAAGGTTTATAAATATGCCCTTAAATGATTGAGTGTTCAGAACATAAAAGAATATTGGTCACTTTTGCAAATTTAAATGCCCTACAATATGTACTGTGAACATATTTATGATGATTAAGAAGATTGTTTACAAAAATGTTGAGGTTGCTCTTAAATAGGTTTTTTATTGCTCAAAGCTTTCAACTCATCCGTCATGTTATTTTAGGCATTTCTCTTTAAATCCAGCATCTTTACATCATGCTTTTTGTATCCTCTACCGTTGCTTTGGTAGGTAAACAAAAGAGTAAGCTATTGTGGAGCTCTCCAATCAAAGGTTTACTAAAGGTCCTTACTATGAAAGTATATCACTAAGGGAACAACTTAATGCAAAATGGAGATGGAGTTTTATTTAGGATATGTTTAGCTCCTGTGGTCCTCAGCGTCCCAATCTTTGCTGAGCATGAAAGACTGCTTAATTTTTCTCAAAGGTGCCATCTATCAGCCTTGAGGTACTTTTACAGTGCCATAAATCTATAAGATGTACCAACAAATTTATTTCCCTTCAAAGTAGGGCATTCCAAAAATCCTAGTGGATTGCACAAGGACCACAAAGATGTTTCTGGATCTTAAAAAATCCAGTAAATTCTTTGTGTCTAATTTTTGAATGAAATGGAATACCTTGCCTACCTATGTATACAGTAAAGAAAATAAACATAAATGGAACATAAATGTATAGTTTCATTCCTTTGAAATTAAAAAAACAAACTACTAGCTTCTGAAATCGTATTTAATGAAATTTCGAGAAGCTAACAGTACCATTATTAAAAATCTTGATTATCAGGGAATATTTTTCTATAGTGTAAGGAAAAGTCTGGGGAATGAATATATGAAGAGTACGGTGAACATGGATAAGCTACGCATGTGGGACTTTTGGAGGATTAAGTGGCACTGGGGCAGATTTTCCTGGGCTCTTCAGTTTCCCCTGCCATAGCATTCCACCAGTGTTCTATCTTCATTCCCTGTATCATCAGTCTCATCTCCTGCAGTGCCATAGAAGTAAATGTGGGCATTAAACACTGCAAAAAAAGAATGGATAAACTAAGTTGTACTTGAGTCTGTGTTACTCCTTCTTCACTGAGTTTTTAGATTTGTTCCAACCACATTCTGCATGTATTTCTCCTTTATTAAAGTTTTTCTATTGTGATAGAAAATTATTATTGAAGTGAATATCTAACTAGCGGTTGATACCTTCAGAGTTCTATACTAAATAATAGAATATCAAACCTTTATCTTTGTTAAGTGAAACACTATCTGGGAAATGTATTTCATATGAACCACAGCTCATTTTGACTTGACATGTTCATCATGATATTAGCAATCTACTTTCATTCTTCCAATGTGTGCAGCTGCAGTTGGTTTCACATATTATTATCCATTTTAATGGATATTTTCTCACAGAACAAGCAGGCAATATTGATTTAATTCTCACACAAGTCGCATGTAAGACGGGGTTGGATAGGTAGAGTTAGACTAAAAAAATTCAATGTCATAGCTGAAATTTGAACCACGATCTACTGATCTCTAGCTGGATGCTCTATCACTGAATTACCATGGCAAAATGCCGGCATATCATTGAATTTCTCAACTGACTCTCATGTTTACCAGTAAAACGCAAGGCATCTCAAACTATTTTGAGATGACAACCCAATGGCGACTTACAATGTTTTACATACTTTAAGTCCAAGGATTAATTATATAGCCAACTATTATGGTCAATTGTTATTGATTTAATTGTTTTTTCACAGATTAATATTTTTTTTATTTTTACATTTCTGTGGGTTCTTAAAAACTATGTACAACAAAAAAATTACTTAATGGATACATTTGGACTACAAAGCTGAATATAAAAACCCAATTGTAAGATTAGCCAGGATATGGGAATTTGAGATCCCCAGAGGACTAGTCACAATGTAGTGTAACAGGGGTTGGTGAATGGGAGGAAATATGTATAAAGATGTGATGAAGTGCGAGGAAAGGAGCAATATAAACTTTTCTTTTTGTTTTAGTTTTTCATGGTCATTTCTGAAACTGATATTTTGCAACAAAAGTGGAACTCCAAAATTACATTAACATACAATTTAGGACATACAAAGCTGGGTTAAAACAAATCTTTCACCTAATACTTAAAAAAAAAAAAAATGTCATCCGTTCACATAAGTTCAGACTGTATTTACAAAAGTTATTCATCTATCTATTGCATGCTAATCAAGAAATGGTTGTATTGCTTAGTTCCTTATAAGTAGAAGAGAAAGAAGGTAATACAGTAGGCCAAAGCAATAGTCAAATCTTTTAAAAGCTGTTTCTATATGATTGAGAGAGAGAGAGAGAGAGAGAGAGAGAGAGAGAGAGAGAGAGAGAGAGAGAGAGAGAGAGAGAGAAGTAAGGTTTTAGAGCGCCCAACCTATAAGATTATTAGCGCCCTAGTAGATGTAAGAAAACAAAACTCAGCATAAAATAAAACTTAATCTTAGGCCTAAGATTTCATGCTATAAAAACACGCACACAGATGCTAAAACGAGGATTAAAATGTAGGAGATAACACTCCGAAAATAAAGTATAAAAAACCTAAAGTGGTTAAAAGAGACAGATAAAACTAGTGACAAAAGCTGTAGAACGCCATTAAAATTAGACACGTCCAATCATAGGGCACTGTCGAATAAAAGATAAAACCCGTTCTACAGCAGTCAGACGGTCTGCTAAAATGTCACGCATGCCACTGGGGGAATTCAACGACAGCCGCGTGGCTGCTAAAAATTGGCACTCGGTTAAAACGTGTCTCACTGTCAAGGTTGCGCCGCACCGACAAACTGGAGTTTGCTCTCTTCGCAATAAATGACAGTGGCTAAAATAACAGTGTCCGATACGCAGGCGACATAAAATGACCACTTCTCGGCGGGAGGTACGACAAGAGGTTTTCCAGGATTCAGGGAGTGCTTTGATTACCGGCAGTTTGTTTTCAGTAGTGCTGGACCATTCAGTCGCCCAACGAGAATAAATGGTCCCTCGCAACACCACCTTTAGATCACTAGTGGGAACGGAAGAAGAAAATATCCTGGATGATGTAATTGATCTCTTGGCAGCAGAATCACATTTCTCGTTTCCCGCTACTCCCGTGTGACCAGGCGCCCACAAAAACTTTACACGGAGACTGCTGCCGAAAGCGAGTGAAGGCAATCTTGGATCCGCTGTATGATTGGGTGGTAAGTATACAGCGGACGAAGACTTTGGAGAGCACTCAGAGAATCTGAACATATTGCAGTGAGTGGTAGCGCATTTCGCCGCACATAAAAAAGAGCCTGAAGAATACCAAATAGCTCAGCTGTAAAAATCGAACACTGTTGTAAAAGACGAAAAGTAAAACAGTGGTTGTCAACCACAAAAGCACATCCAACACCTTGACCATTCTTCGACCCGTCAGTATAAATAAAAATGTGGTCGCGATGTTGGTCTTTAAAGGCTAAAAATTGGGATCGAAGGATGAAACCAGGCGTAGTCGACTTCGAAAGAGATGAGGACCCTAGATAGAAAGAGTTGCCAGGGCGAATCCAAGGAGGGAAATGGGTAAGAGGGCGAGGGAGCGAGAGGCGTAATTAGCGTCCAAAGAGTCATCAAAAAAGTATGAATGAGCCGGGTGGTGAGGCATACTGGACAGCACTACTGACTGGGCTAGTGCGGAAGGCGCCAGTTGCTAGCCGTATGCCTTGATGATGAATGGTGTTTAAACGACGAAGGATAGACGGTCGCGCTGAAGAATAGACGATACACCCATAATCCAACTTGGAACGGACTAATGTACGATAGAGGTATAGCAGAACGCTCCTATCGGCTCCCCAGGATGTGCCACTTAAAACACGTAAATATCAAGAGAACGTGTGCACCGCGCCTTCAAATAAGTTATATGGGCAGACCAACATAACTTTCTATCAAATAGTAAGCCCAGGAATTTCGCTTCTTCAACAAACGGTAGCATATCTGTACCTAGGCGGAGAGAAGGAGTAGGAAAGTGCTTCCGGCGCCAGAAATTTACACAAACAGTCTTCTCGGCGGAGAAGTGAAAGCCATTTGCCACACTCCAGGAGGAAAGAGGGTCTAGACACCGCTGAAGATGACGCTCGAGCAGACAGGAACGCCGAGCTGTGAGGTACACAACAAAATCGTCAACAAACAGCGACGAGGAAATCCCTGGGGGAAGGCAGTCAACAAGAGGGTTGATAGCTATAAGGAACAGAGTGACACTAAGTACTGCACCCTGAGGTACTCCGTTCTCCTGAGTAAAATAGTCAGATAAAACCGAACCCACACGCACACGAAATACGCGTGTTTCATGAACTCCCGAATGAATATTGGAAGGAGACCACGGAAACCCCACTGATGAATTGTACGGAGAATGTCAGTTATCCAACATGTGTCGTAAGCTTTCTCTAAATCAAAAAATACAGCCACAGTCTGGATTTACTCAGGAGCCCGTTCATAATGTGGGTCGAAAGAGACACCAGGTGGTCGATACTAGAACGGTAACGACGAAACCCACACTGAACGTTCGACAAGAGACCCGGAGATTCGAGACACCACATAAACCGCCCATTGAGCATACGTTCCATAACCTTGCAAATGAAACTAGTTAGGGAAATTGGGCGGTAGCTGGAAGGAAGTTGGCGATCCTTGCCAGGTTTCAAAATGGGAACAACGGTGGCCTCGCGCCAGGCAGCAGGTAACGCACCTTCGAGCCAGATGCGATTAAAGAGCTGGAGGAGAAAGAGCTTACCATCCGTAGACAAATGCTGAAGCAGTGACGCATGTATGGTATCGGGCCCAGGAGCGGTATGCGTAGAAAAAGAGAGGGCATGTTCTAGTCCGCGAAGGCTAAAAGGGCGGTTGTAGTCCGCATGGTTGTCGGAGCGGAAAGATAACTCCTGGGCTTCCAACGCAACCTTATGAGGAATAAAATCTGGGTCATATTTGGTGGAACTGGAAACTGCCTCAAAGGCTCTGCCCAAGGGGTCTGCGATAAAAGCCGGTTCCACCAGGGTGTCACCTCCTACCCTAAGACCGGGTATAGTGCACGGTTTTGCCTTACCGGCTACACGCCTAAGTCGATCCCACACAACGGATGTGGGCGTGGAGTTATAAAAGCTCTCCACATAGCGCTTCCAAGAGGCCTTCTTACTTTCACGGATAATGCTCCGCGCTCTAGCCCGTAGTCGTTTATAGACTAATAAGAGCACTTCGCCGCGCACGGATAGCTTTGCCGAATTCCTCGTTCCACCAAGGAACCCGGGTACGCCTAGGTTGGGAAGACGTTCGGGGAATGGAGCGTTCGGCGGCGGCTATGATAACGGAAGTTAGGTGCTCAACCATGCTATTGACAGTGAGACAGTCGGCTACGGCAAAATGGGCCAGACGAGTATAAAGTGACCAATGTGCTTTGTTAAACTTAAATGTTGGGGTGCCAGTGGTTAAAGGAGTAGAATGAAAGAGTGTAATAACAACTGGAAAATGATCACTGCCGTGAGCGTTAAAGACAGCATTCCACTCCAAACGGTGTGTAAGCTGTGCTGAACAGAGACTTAAATCGAGGTGAGAAAGGGTGCGGGTAGAGTCTGAGAGAAAGGTAGGTTCACCAGTATTCAAAAGGGAGAGATTCAGCTGGTCCAGAAGATCGCTGAGTAAGGTTCCCCTCGCACACGCCCTCGGAGATCCCCAAAGAGGGTGATAGGCATTGAAATCTCCCACCAGAAGATACGGTGGAGGTAACTGCAAAACTAAATTTACAAGTTCGGCAGCGGCGAGGGGAGACGAAGGTGGAACATAAATACTACACACTGAAAAACTAAAACCGGGAAGAGAAAGGTGGACAGCAACAGCCTGCAGTTGAGTGGTGAGTAGAACAGTTCGGAAACACATGTCGTCACGTACCAGAACCAGAGAACCGCCGTGTGCAGGAGAGCCCTCATCCGGTTCCAGATCGAAGCGAACTGGGGTATACCGACGTAAAGCAAGGGTATCTCGAGGGCGAAGTTTGGTCTCCTGCAAACAAACGATAAGGAATGAATAAGACTGGATTAAAATATCCAGTTCGGGCCGATGCGTGCGTAGACCACGTATATTCCATTGGAGGATGGACATAAGGAGGACGGTAAGAAGGCTGCTGTTCATTATGCGTGCGCCGGTAAGGGAGCGAATTAATGGTTGCCCGGGACCGGTGGGTTCAGTTTAAGCTTTCTCTTTTTCGTTGGGCTTCGACTCCGTCTAGAGTGGTCGCCAACCGGACACAATTCCAGATTGCCATCGCTGGTATCAGTGTCCGAACAAGCCGTGCGGGTGCGGTTAGGGGAGCGAGAACGACTTGTACGACGAATGGGCGATTTACGAATCGGGCGGGCAGAAACAGCGGCGGAAGATGCAGATGCCGCAGAAGAAGATGGTGGCGCTACCTTTGGAGGAGAAACGTATTCGGAGGATGCGGTCTGGATACCTATAGACACACAGGCGCGAGGATCAGGGAGCGTCTGAACTATAGCATCCTGTTTCCGCACCGGCTGGCGGACAGCAGCGGAATATTTCAAAGGAGTATTCGGGGCAGGTCGAGATAACGTTTCCGTGCTACCTGAAAAGTTAAATGCTCTTTGATTCTCATCTCCTGTATGCTCTTCTCCTCGATAAAACGAGAACATTCTTTAGAGCTGGATGTATGCGCCTCTCCACAGTGGGGCCTTGTGCGCATACAGAGCCATCGTGTGCGTTTTGCCTACATTGCGCACAAACCGGCGAGTTGTTACAACGTTGTTGCGTATGTCCAAACTTCTGACAACTGTAAGATCCCATTGGGTTCGGGATATAAGGCCGCACGGGCGCTCTTTCATAACCGCACATAATATAAGCCGGTAAGTCAGTTCGCTCGAAAGTCAAGAAGACTGTACGCAATGGGAACGGCTTGTCATCCCGTTTGCCAATTAATCTATAGGCAGCAACTACAGCTTGATAGAAAAGACAGTTCACTATATCCTCGTTGGTTAATCCATCCAAACTGAAGATCGTCACCACACCTCGGCTACTATTTGAAGTTTTGTGCTTCTCCACCTTAATGGGGTAAGAACCCAAAAGAGAAGAACTCAGGAGCTTGGCCGGTTGTTCTGAAGTGGCTATCTCAATTAAGAGTGTGCCATCTCTACATCTTGTTGCATTTGTGACTTTACCGCAAATCCTGTCCAGTTCCTTTTGTATATAAAATGGACTGAGGTCTTTCATTGTCTTACTTTCACACATCAAACGCATAACAAAAAACGTGGTATTGAAGGGGTTGAGCGCAGAGGAGCCATGATGGTATAGTCCCCCTTCCAGAACCGTCGGCGTCAGCCTGCCATCCGGGGGATACACGAAAAGACACCTAAATCTTTCGGTCTGTGCCGGCCAGGAGCACCCACTACAGGCCCGATCTCAAGGAATACGTCAGAGGAGTTACCCTCCGACTATCACTACTGACCGGTATGCGACAGTTTCACCGATGGAAGGCCCGACTTTATGCCCGTACCACTGGAATAACCGCCAGTGGCTCCCCACTATAGGCCACGCCGCCTCAACGGAGTCAGCGTGGATTCAGGAGACTTGTGGTTGATTACATCGCGCCCCAGACAGCGGTAACCCGTCGGGTCCACCCGATCAACCCAGCCACTCGCGGTCGCCCAGCCGCTCAAGGGGACCCGGCTCCATGGAGCTACGTGGGTGTACATGACATCGGAACGGCTCCTCACCTAGTGTCGCAAGAAAGGGGTAGTGAGGAGGGTCCACTCAACCTTCACATTTGAGACCTCCGAAGAGCACACAAGTTGAAAGCTGCGCCGAAACCGTGGGACAGGAACCACGGAGATAGGAAAGATCCCTGTTGGTGAGACAGGAGTTCATAAACTTAAAGACCTAAAACCTAAGAATTTTATAAACCTAGAAGAGGAAGACGCTATCATAATGTTGAATATTAAGTGTAATATGAAGACTTCAACGTGGCTGTGACAGATGGGAATGAGCGAACGACAATGGGTGTGAATGGCTTGGGCACCCCGGGGACGCCAAACCCGTACTAACAATGTCAACCCCTGGGGAGGAGGAGCCAGGAGCAGGAACTAGTCGCCCGAGTGTCGCTTTTCTCGCGGATTTACCCGTGTGATATAAAAGATGTAGTCTTGTGCAAGCGTTTATGTCTGTGTCGAAGTAATGTGGGCAGGGTGTTTCTCTATGTGCAGCCGGCGCGGGCTGCCTTATCTACCGGAGTGGTCACCCACCCAGAGAGGGACCAGGCCCGATGCTGCTTAACTTGGCCAGCCGCTTGCGGGCTATCAAGGAAAGCAGTGCCGGCTAGCGGGGAGAACTGAAAGGATGTAGGTATGAGGTGGGGGAAGCCAGTGTTGCAGATTTGGTCGGAGTACAACTGGACGGTCACCCGTCCGAGTTGAGACCGGGCCCGATGCTGCTTAACTTGGCGGGTAGAACTTTAAAGAAGGGAGAGGCGGCCGAAAAACTACCATCCCAAGGCGTCCTTGGGAAGGCGGTAGCTTACGCGTCTCCTATGCAGCGTGTGGTCGTAAAGACCGAGAGTGTTCACCTGGGGATTTGGGTGAGGAGCAAGTTTAGTGTATATTGTGCGAGCTCTTTCTCGCACAACGTCCACTATGTAAGGGATTCCGGAGTGGGAATGGAGAATGTGGGACGTGAATCTACGGTCTGTGCCATATATCATCCTCAATGCCCTGTTCTGCACGGTCTGCAGTCTGCGGATGGTGGAACGAGCCACCGAACCCCAGACCTCGCAGCCGTACAGCATCAGGGGGGGGGGGATAACCGCGCGGTACAGCCGTAGTTTTAGGTGTGTAGGCATGGCGGAGCGGAAGATGGAAACAACTGCCGTAGGGCAGCGTGTCCCATACCGACCTTCTCCCTGACATGTGGAGTGAAAGTAAGGCCGCGGTCGAGGAGGACTTCAAGGTATTTGGCGGTGCGGACCCAGGGGATCCGCCGCCGCCGCAACCTCAGCGACCTTTCCGGTCGCCAGCCACGGACTTTAGCCAGCAGTAGAGCTGAGCTCTTCTGCGAGCTGATGACCATCCGCCACTGTTCACTCCATCTGCCTATGGCCTGGAGCTCTCTCTGTAGCGGGGGGAAGCAATATCGGGCGTTCTTGTTACGTGTCATTATGAGGACATCGTCGGCATACTGGCACGTGACTGTACTGGGTTCTGTGGGGAAGTTGGACATGTAGGCGGCAAAGAGTAACGGCGACAGCACGCTGTCTTCCGGCACTCCCGCGCTATGGGTCTGACTGTGGAATGCCTCCCCTCCACCCGCACCCTGAAAGTGCGGTCCCGAAGGAAGCTACTAAGCAGGTGAAGGTAGGGGGGAGGGATTTCTGCGTTCTTGAGCTTGTACAAGAGTCCCTGATGTCACGTGGTGGCGAATGCCTTTTCCACGTCCAAGAGTACCGCGACTGTTTTGAAGTTGTCCTGGAAGCCCAGGGCACCCTTCTCAGCCAGTCGCAGCAACTGCAGGAATGTGGAATGTCCAGTACGGAAACCAAACTGGTGATCCGGGAGTAGGAGTCTCTCCTCGAAGAGAGGGGTGAGGCGAGGTAGGAGTAACCGCTCGAATACTTTCGAGACGATCGGAAGTAAGCTAATAGATCTATAGCTTGACGGGAAGACCGGTTCCTTGCCGGGCTTCAAAATGCATACTACCCTCGCCTCCTTCCAACACGTTGGAAAGTGACGTACGTGTAGGCATGCATTGTATATCCGCGTCAGGTGGATTACGGCCTTTCTGGGTAGGTGCTGGAGCATAGGCGCCGTGACGCCGTCATGTCCAGGGGCTTTGTTGGGCTTTAGGTTGTTGAGTTGGGAAGCCACCTCTTTCGGGGTGACTAAAGGAATGTGGATCTCCTCGTGGGGCGGCGGAGGCTCCTCGTAGAGGCAGTCTACCGTCGCTTCCACGAGCTCAGTAAAGTCCTCGTCCTGGGGGTCTTCGCGGGGTTCGAATTGAGACTCCAGATAATCTGCGAAATCCGTGGCTTTATCCTGGGGCTCAAACGAGATTCTCCCACGGGTGCCATGGATGGGATGCTGAAACTGACTTTTGTCTTTCCTGAGGGATCTGATGATCCTCCAGGGTTGTTTCTCTTCCAGGTTTACATTTGTCATTGTGTGTTCCCAGGCCGCTTTGCGGTGCGCGCGAAACAGGCGCCTTGCCAGGGATTTGAACCGCTGGTACACTGCTTGGATCCTGGGATGGCGGAAGCGCTGCCATAGCTTCCGTACGGTTGCCTTGGCTTTTAGCAGCTGACGGAGTTCATTGGGTATGGTTAGGTTTGTTAGATGGGATGCGGTAGGTATGCGCGCGTACCACATTCAGGAGTTGTCGGGAGAAGGACGTGGCTGCCGCTTCCAGCGCTTCGGTGGAATCGATGCGCGGTCGCGGGTCCACGGTTTGGTTTAGGTCTAGGACGGCTGCGTCTCAGTCGATCTCATTTATCCAGTCTGGTGTTTCCAGAGCTGATACGGTCTCGGTTGTATCCACCACGACAGGGTCATGGTCGGAGTCCAACTCGTTGACCGCCGAGAGGTCTAGATGAAATTGTATGTTCTTGGTGATTATGATGTCAAGAACATCCGGTCTGCCGCGAGCCGGATGACACGTAGGTCCTCTCGGTCCGTGCACGACGAGGGCGGGGTTGCCGCTGATGAGGCGGTAGAGCCCGCGGCCTCGGGGGTTGTTGGTGCGGCTATGCCAGAGGGCATGTTTCGCGTTGAGATCTCCTGCGATGCATACCACTGGGTGAAGGTTCAGTAGGGTGGTGTAGTCCGCTTCATGGGAGCGGTGGTTTGGTGGGTCATATGCAGCTATCAGCAGCGCGTCTAGCCCGCCAACGGCAAGCCGGATTGCACAGGCCTCCACGTGCTGTAGTGCTGGGAGTTGGACAGGAGTATGGGTTATGTGGTTCTTAATGAAGATAGCTGTACCGCCACCCTGTCGGCCGACCCGATCGGACCGATGGGTGACGTAACTAGGCAGCGTGAAGTCAGTAACAGCATCCAGATGGGTTTCGCAGACCATCAGGATGTCAATTCCGTACGATTGTACAAACTCAAGGACGCCTTGGCGTTGTCCCCAGATGCCGTTCGCGTTCCAGTACGCGAGTCGCAATGGTCTCCGAACGAATCTAGAGGTCATTACTTAGCGGAACCCGGGTACAACTGCTCCAAGTTTTGGAGGCGCAGGGTGTGTTTCTGGAGGAGGGAGAGTCTGGGGTCACTGTACTGCAACTTGAAGTTTCGCAGTATAGGTAGGACCTTACTTAGGAGGTCACCGAACCACAGGGCTAGGTCCTGAAGTTCATCCAGGTCCGCCTGTGGGATGGCCGCTGTAAAGGCCGAGGAAGGCGCTGTGGTGGTAGGTGCAGCGGGAGCCTCCGCTGCTGGAGTCGGCACTGTGGCGGCAAAATAATCCTAAGGCCTTAAGAACTAATCATCTCCGTAAGCCTATAAGAGGAAGAGAGTGTTATTATAAAAAACGAAAAACCAAAAGCAGAAAAAGGACGTGGCAACACCGGATGGCGATGGGTAGGGTGGAGTGGCGGTGCATGGCTCGGGAATCCCCTGGTGCGCCAAATCCATACCTACCGTAGTAGGCCCCTGGGGGGTCTATATGATTGAAATTTGTTTCCCTTTGCATGATCCGGAGTAAAACAAAGGAAACAGAAATTACAGATTTCCATTTGAGAAATGAAATATTTTAAAATTGAAGCAAATAACAAAGAATATATTGGAAATGCTTTAGCTCCACAACAAAATTATGTAAGACATAAATTGGATGTATTGAAAAGATCTACAGTTTTTGTTTAGTAAGTTTTTGTGTATCTCTTAGGTTTACCAGTTATGCAAAAGCCACCCAGATTAAAGATGAATTCAGAGGCTATTTCTAGAATATTTGAGGTACACATTTTATTTGTCATGTAAATATCTTAAATATATGGTATTTTAGTTAACATTGTTAAGAGCCTTTTTTGATAAAATTAAAATTTTTAACAGTTTTTAATGTGCAAGGTAGTTTGGGGAGTGGGGATTTTCTTGATAACCTTTGTGTTCATACTTGGAAAGTGCTGAATTTAATTAACAAGTTTGGTACTTAACCAATGTTTTGTTTCTTAGTTATGTTGCATTCACATCCACAGGTGCTTAAATAAAAATGCTATGTTTTGATACAGGAGACCCTAAGATGTGAAAACCATTGAAATATTAGTATCAATTTTTTTGGGTGGAATGCAATATCCTCTCTAACTATATACTAAATATAGAAAGTAAACGTGGCAATGTAAGGTAGCTATAAATTTAATATCTTAAGACATTAATTCACAGCTGCTCAGAAGGCATATTAGAGTACCAGTATAACATATGAGAAATAAGGAGAATGTTATATAGAACGGCACCAGCAGTGAATCGGATAATTGAATGAGGACATGTGGAACATGTTCTGTAACACAGAAGCAAGCAGCAGGTGGGGTTAAAATTCTGTTTAAAACTTCTTACTATTTTTTTTAAATTAATACCTTCATCAAAGGTATTACATAATTTTGGTTATACAAATTGAACTCAATGCATAATGACCCCATTTTCAGAACTTAATTTTTGAAGTTAGCATGTCATCTATATAAAAACAAGAAAAGAGGAAAGAGAAAATTAAGTTGTATGCAAAAATAAAATATAGTACATATATTTTGAACAAACAAATGAATCTTAATTTTTAGAAAAACTGTTTTATGTAATTCACCTAGCACAATGTAATAGTCAAAAGACAGGGAGAGGGATGGGAGAAAACACAAAGGTACAGACAGGTATTGGTATGACTAGAGAGAGAAGCAGAGAGCAGAGGAGAGAGCAGCAATATACTGGCATGTGTGTGCTGGTATGTGTGCAACTTGACAGTGAGATAGAAGGGAGAAAGGAACTATATGGGATTTAAGTGACTGGAAAGAGAAGGACGGGTAAAAAAGAAATGTAAAGGTATAAATGTTATTGGAGAAGGAGGTAGAAGAGAGAACAGAAATTTACTGGTATGTGTGTGGTAGGAGAGAGAGAGAGAGGAAAGAACACAAATATACTGGATGTGTGTGGTGGGAGAAAGAGAGAGAGAGCTGAGAACAGAAATGTACTGCTATATGTGTGGCAGGAGGTAAAGGGAGAGGAGAGTAAAGAAATGTACTGGTATATATGTGACCAGAGAGAGAAGAAGAGCTGAGAACAGAACAGTACTGGTATGTGTGTGGCAGAGGAGAGTGAGAGGAGAGAACAAATGTACTGGTATGTGTGTGTCGGGAGAAACAGAGAGATAGGTGAGAACAGAAATATGCTGATATGTGTGTTGAAGGAGAGTGATGGAGAGATCAGAACAGAAATGTACTGATATGTGTGTAATGGGAGAGGGAGACAACAGAACTGTTCGGGATGTATGTCCTGGGAGAGATAAGGAGGGAGAGGGGAAAACAGAAATAATTCAGGTATGTATAATTAGGAGAGAGAGGGAGAGGAGAGAACAGAAACATGCTGATACATGTTGACAGGAGAATGAGGGAAAGTAGAGAACAGAAATAATCCTGGTATGTGTGTGATGGGAGAGTGAGGAAGAGGAGAGAACAGAAATATACTGGTATGTGTGTGCTGGAGAGAGAGGGAAAGGAGAGATCAGACATAATTATGGTATGTGTGTGATGGTAGAGATGGAGGAGTTTGAACAGAAATAATACCGGTATGTGTGTGCAGGGAGAGGGATAGGAGAGAATAGAAATAATTCCAATATGTGTGTACTGGGAGTGAGATAGGGAGAAGAAACAACAGAACTTTTCTGGTATGTGTGTACTGGAAGAGGAGAGAACAGAAATAATTCAGATGTGTGTGTGATGGGAGACAGAGTGACAAGACAGAACAGAAATGTACTGGTTGTGTGTGGTAGGAGAGAGTTCCAGCAGAGGGAACAGAAATGTACTGGTATGTATATGCTGTGAGAGAGGGAGAGATGAAGGAACAGAAATATAGTGATGTGTGTGACGAGAGAGAGGGAAAGGAGAGATTAGAAATAGTGCTGGTTTGTGTGTAATGGGAAAGTGATGAAGGGGTTTGAACAGAAATGATACTGGTATGTATATGCAGGTAGAGGAACGAGATAGGAGAGAACAGAAATAATTCTGGAATGTGTGCTCTGGGAGAGAAGGAATAGGGGAGAACAGAAATAATTCTGATATGTGTGGGGTGGGAGGTGAGAGAGGGAGAGGAGAGAACAGAACTATTCTGGTATTTGTTTCCTGGGAGAGAGAGAGAGAGAGAGAGTGAGGGAGGGAGGGAGGTGAGAGGGAGGGGGAGAGAGTTTGTATGTAGGAGTATGTATGTGGTAGGAGAGAGAGGGAAAGGAGATAATGGAAAATTTAATGGTGTATGTGTGGTGAGAGAGAGGTGAACAGAGAACAGAAAAATAGCAGTATGTGTGTAATAGGGGAGACAGAGAGCTAAGAGAACAAAAATGGGGTGACATAAGTATAACAGGTGGGAGAGGAGAGAACAGAAAGAATTCTGGTATGTGTGTGATGTGAGGGAGAGGGGGAAAAGTGATACATACTGATATTTGTGAGATAGGAGTGAGGCAGCGGACAGAATTGAAATGCAGTGATATGTATGTGATTTATATTTCCTAATCTTGGGAAAAATAGGGTTCAGGTATATATGTATAGTATTTGCAAAAACTAAGTAGTTTAGGAACATATTTTCGAGAATATTAGAAAAAGAGAATACTTTCTGATAGAACAGATATAGTAAAATATAATAGTATAACTTCTATAGAGATTTACAACTTACATAACCTTTCAATGCTTTGCATTTTTGAGTAAACAAATACATTTAAACTAAAGAAACATACTCCTTACAAATATCACACCTAAACACAGTGTAAAAGAATGAGTTCTTGAATTGCTGTAATAACTGACCTTGCTGAATAAATGTAGTGCCAATGTTGTTATGTATCTTAGTCATTTCAAGATGATTTCTTCAACTTAGCGGCCAACATCACCATCCATGAACCAAACTACGTCAACTACGATTTAACAGCGTAGGGCTCACCAAGTTCCAGTCATTATATTGCTCAACTATGACTCCACAACTTAGGGCTTACCAAGTTTCTGTTCTTTGTTCAACTATGTCTCCACAACACAGGGCTTACCAAGTTTCCGTCCTTATATTGTTCAACTATGTCTCCACAAAGTAGGGCTTACCAAGTTCCTGTCCTTACATTGTTCAACTATGTCTCCACAACATAGGGCTTGCCAAGTTCCTGTCCTTACATTGTTCAACTACATCTCCATAATATCGGGCTTACCAAGTTCCTGTCCTAACACTTTTCAACTATGTCTCCATAACATAGGGCTTTCCAAGATCATGTCCTTGAATTGTTCAACTATCTCTCCATAACATAGGGCTTACCAAGTTCCTGTCCTTACATTGTTCAACTACGTCTCCATAACATAGAGCTTACCAAGTTCCTGTCCTTACATTGTTCAACCATATCTCACCAAAGTAGGGCTTAACAAGTTCCTGTCCTTAAATTGTTCAACTATGTCTCCACAAAGTAGAGCTTACCAACTTCCTGTCTTTATATTGTACAACTATGTCTCCACAAAGTAGGGCTAACCAAGTTCCTGTCCTTACATTTTTCAACTATGTCTCCAAAATGTAGGGCTTACCAAGTTCCTGTCCTTATATTATTCAACTATGTCTCCACAACGTAGGGCATACCAAGTTTCTATCCATAGATTGTTAAACTACCTCTCCATAACATAGGGCTTACCAGTTTCTGTCCTTACACTGTGCAACTATATCTCCACAACATAGGGCTTACCAAGTTCCTGTCCTTACATTGTTCAACTAACTCTCCTCGACGAAGGGCTTACCAAGTTCCTGTCTTTATATTGTTCTACTACGTCTCCATAACATAAGGCTTTCCAAGTTCCTGTCATTATATTGTTCAACTATGTCTCCATAACATAAGGTTTACCAAGTTACTGTCTTTATATTGTTCAACTATCTCTCCATAACATAAGGCTTTCCAAGTTCCTGTCTTTATATTGTTCAACTATGTCTCCATAACATAGGGCTTACCAAGTTACTGTCTTTATATTGTTCAACTACCTCTCCATAACATATGGCTTACCAAGTTCCTGTCTTTATATTGTTCAACTATTTCTCCATAACATAAGGCTTTCCAAGTTCCTGTCTTTATATTGTTCAACTATGTCTCCATAACATAGAGCTTACCAAGTTACTGTCTTTATATTGTTCAACTACCTCTCCATAACATAGGGCTTACCAAGTTCCTGTCTTTATATTGTTCAACTATCTCTCCATAACATAAGGCTTTCCAAATTCCTGTCTTTATATGGTTCAACTATGTCTCCATAACATAAGGCTTACCAAGTTACTGTCTTTAAATTGTTAACTATCTCTCCATAACATAGGGCTTTCCAAGTTACTGTCTTTAAATTGTTCACCTATCTCTCCATAGCATAGGGCTTACCAAGTTCCTGTCCTTACATTGTTCAACTACCTCTCCTCGACGTAGAGCTTACCAAGTTCCTGTCTTTATATTGTTCAACTACGTCTCCATTACATAGGGCTTTCCAAGTTCCTGTCTTTATATTGTTCAACTATCTCTCCATAACATACGGCTTTCCAAGTTCCTGTCTTTATATTGTTCAACTATGTCTGCATAACATAAGGCTTACCAAGTTCATGTCTTTATATTGTTCAACTATCTCGCCATAACATATGGCTTTCCAAGTTCCTGTCTTTATATTGTTCAACTATGTCTTTATAACATAAAGCTTTGCAAGTTCCTGTTTTTATATTGTTCAACTATCTCTCCATAACATAAGCCTTTCCAAGCTCCTGTCTTTATATTGTTCGACTCTCTCTCCATTACATAAGGCTTTCCAAGTTCCTGTCTTTATATTGTTCGAATATGTCTCCATAACATAAGGCTTTCCAAGTTCCTGTGTTTATATTGTTCAACTATCTCTCCATAACATAAGGCTTTCCAAGTTCCTGTCTTTATATTGTTCAACTATCTCTCCATAACATAGGGCTTTCCAAATTCCTGTCTTTATTTAGTTCAACTATGTCTCCATAACATGAGGCTTACCAAGTTACTGTCATTAAATTGTTCAACTATCTCTCCATAACATAAGGCTTTCCAAGTTCCTGTCTTTATAATGTTCACCTATCTCTCCATAACATAAGGCTTTCCAAGTGCCTGTCTTTATATTGTTCGACTTTGTCTCCATTACATAGGGGTAACCACCTTACTGTCCTCAATTTGTTCAACTACGTCTCCATAACATAGGGCTTTCCAAGTTCCTGTCTTTATATTGTTAAACTATGTCTCCATAACATAAGGCTTTCCAAGTTCCTGTCTTTATATTGTTCAACTATATCTGCATAACATAAGGCTTACCAAGTTCGTGTCTTTATATTGTTCAACTATCTCTCCATAACATAAGGCTTTCCAACTTCCTGTCTTTATATTGTTCAACTATGTCTCCATAACATGGGGCTTACCAAGTTACTGTCTTTATATTGTTCAACTATCTCTCCATAACATAAGGGTTTCCAAGCTCCTGTCTTTATATTGTTAAACTATGTCTGGATAACATAAGGCTTACCAAGTTCCTGTCTTTATATTGTTCAACTATATCTCCATAACATAAGGCTTTCAAATTTCCTGTCTTTATATTTTTCAACTATCTCTCCATAACATAAGGCTTTCCAAGTTCCTGTCTTTATATTGTTCGACTATGTCTCCATAACATAAGGCTTTCCAAGTTCCTGTCTTTATATTGTTCAACTATCTCTCCATAACAGAAGGCTTTCCAAGTTCATGTGATTATATTGTTCAACTATCTCTCCATAACAGAAAGCTTTCCAAGTTCCTGTCTTTATATTGTTCAACTATCTCTCCATAACATAGGGCCTACAAAGTTCCTGTCCTTATATTTTTCAACTACGTCTCCATAACGCTTACCAAGTTCTTGTCCTTACATTCTTCAACCATGTCTCCACAAAGTAGGGCTTAACAAGTTCCTGTCCTTACAATGTTCAACTATGTCTCCACAAAGTAGGGCTTACCAACTAACTGTCTTTATATTGTTCAGCTATGTCTTCACAAAGTAGGGCTTACCAAGTTCCTGTCCTTACATTTTTCAACAGTGTCTCCAAAAAGAAGGGCTTACCTAGTTCCTGTCCTCATATTGTTCAACTTTGTCTCCACAACGTAGGGCATACCAAGTTTCTGTCCGTTGTTCAACTATGTCTCCAAAACACAGGGCTCAGCAAGTTTCTGTCCTTATATTGTTCAACTATGTCTCCAGAATGTAGGGCATACCAAGTTTCTATCCTTAGATTGTTAAACTACCTCTCTATAACATAGGGCTAACCAGTTTCTGTCCTTACACTGTGCAACTATGTCTCCACAACATAGGGCTTACCAAGTTCCTGTCTTTATATTGTTCAACTACGTCTCCATAACATAGTGCTTTCCAAGTTCCTGTCCTTATATTGTTCAACTACCTCTCCATACCATAAGGCATTCCAAGTTCCTGTCTTTATATTTTTCAACTATGTCTCCATAACATAAGGCTTATCAAGTTCCTGTCTTAATATTGTTCAACTATCTCTTCATAACATAAGGATTTTCAAGTGCCTGTCTTTATATTGTTCGACTATGTCTCCATAACATAGGGCTTACCAAGTCACTGTCTTTATATTGTTCAACTATCTCTCCATAACATATGGCTTTACAAGTTCCTGTCTTTATATTGTTCAACTATGTCTCCATAACATAAGGCTTACCAAGTTACTGTCTTTATATTGTTCAACTATCCCTCCATAACATAAGGCTTTCCAAGTTCCTGTCTTTATATTTTGCAACTATGTTCCATAACATAGGTCTTTCCAAGTTCCTGTCTTTATGTTGTTCAACTACCTCTCCATAACATAAGGCTTTCCAAGTTCCAGTCTTTAAATTGTTCAACTATCTCTCCATAACATAGGGCTTTCCAAATTACTGTCTCTAAATTGTTCAACTATCTCTCCATAACGTAAGGCTTTCCAAGTTCCTGGTTTATATTGTACAACTATGTCTCCATAACATAGGGGTTACCAAATTACTATCTTTATATTGTTCAACTACCTCTCTATAACATAGGGCTTACCAAGTTCCTGTCTTTGTATTGTTCGCCTATGTCTCCATAACATAGCGGTTACCAAGTTACTGTCTTTATATTGTTCAACTACGTCTCCATAACATAGGGCGTTCCAAGTTCCTGTCTTTATATTGTTCAACTATGTCTCCATAACATAAGGCTTTCCAAGTTCCTGTCTTTATATTGTTCAACTATCTCTCCATAACATAAGGCTTTCCAAGTGCCTGTGTTTATATTGTTCGACTATGTCTCCATAACATAGGGGTTACCAAGTTACTGTCTATATATTGTTCAACTACGTCTCCATAACATAGGGCTTTCCAAGTTCGTGTCTTTATATTCTTCAACTATGTCTCCATAACATAAGGCTTACCAAGTTACTGTCTTTATATTGTTCAATTACCTCTACATAACATAGGGCTTACCAACTTCCTGTCTTTATATTGTTCAACTATCTCTCCATAACATAAGGCTTTCCAAGTTCCTGTCTTTATATTGTACAACTATGTCTCCATAACATAAGCCTTTCCAAGTTCCTGTCTTTACATTGTTCAACTACGTTTCCATAACATAGGGCTTACCAAGTTCCTGTCCTTACACTGTTAAACTATGTCTCCATAACATAGGGCTTTCCAAGTTCCTGTCCTTACATTGTTCAACTATCTCTCCATAACATAGGGCTTTCCAAGTTCCTGTCCTTACATTGTTGAAACATGTCTCCACAACGTAGGGCTTACCAAGTTTCTGTACTTTGTTCAACTATGTCTCCTCAATATAACGCTTACCAAATTTTTGTCCTTACATTGTTCAACTATGTCTCCATAACATACGGCTTTCCAAGTACCTGTCTTTATATTGTTCAACTATCTCTCCATAACATACGGCTTTCCAAGTTCCTGTCTTTATATTTTTCAACTACGTCTGCATCACATAAGGCTTACCAAGTTCCTGTCTTTATATTGTTCAACTATATCTCCATAACATAGGGCTTTCCAAGTTCCTGTCTTTATATTGTTCGACTATGTCTCCATAACATAGGGCTTACCAAGTGACTGTCTTTATATTGTTCAACTACGTCTCCATAACATAGGGCTTTCCAAGTTCCTGTCTTTATATTGTTCAACTTTGTCTCCATAACATAAGGATTTCCCAATTCCTGTCTATATATTGTTCAACTATGTCTCCATAACATAAGGCTTACCAAGTTACTGTCTTTATATTGTTCAACTATCTCTCCATAACATAAGGCTTTCCTAGTTCCTGTCTTTATATTGTTCAACTATGTCTTAATAACATAGGGCTTACCAAGTTACTGTCTTTATATTGTTCAACTACCTCTCCATAACAAAGGGCTTAAAAAATTCCTGTCTTTTTAATGTTCAACTATCTCTCCATAACATAAGGCTTTCCAAGTTCCTGTCTTTATATTGTTCAACTATGTCTCCATAACATAAGTCTTATCAAGTTCCTGTCTTTATATTTTTCAACTATCTCTCCATAACATAAGGCTTTCCAAGTTCCTGTCTTTATATTGTTCAACTATGTCTCCATAACATAGGGCTTACCAAATTACTGTCTTTATATTGTTCAACTACTTCTCCATAACATAGGGCTTACCAAGTTCCTGTCCTTATATTGTTCAACTATGTCTCCATAACATAAGACTTTCCAAGTTCCTGTCTTTATATTGTTCAACTATGTCTCCATAACATAAGGCTTTCCAAGTTCCTGTCTTTATATTGTTCAACTATCTCTCCATAACATAAGGCTTTCCAAGTTCCTGTCTTTATATTGTTTAACAATGTCTCCATAACATAGGGCTTACCAAATTACTGCCTTTATATTGTTGAACTACCTCTCCATAACATAAGGCTTACCAAGTTACTGTCTTTATATTGTTCAACTATCTCTCCATAACATAGGACATACCAAGTTCCTGTCTTTATATTGTTCAACTATCTCTCCATAACATAAGGCTTACCAAGTTCCTGTCTTTATATTGTACAACTATGTCTCCACAATTTTGGGCTTACCAAGTTCCTGTCCTTTCATTGTTCAACTATCTCTCCTCGACGTAGGGCTTACCAAGTTCTTGTCCTTATATTGTTCAACTATGTCTCCACAACGTAGGTCATACCTAGTTCCTGTCCTTACATTGCTCAACTATGTCTCCATAGCATTGGGCTTACCAACTTCCTGTCTTTATTTTGTTCAACTATGTCTCCATAACATTAGGCTTTCCAAGTTCCTGTCTTTATATTGTTCAACTATCTCTCCATAACGTAAGGCTTTCCAAGTTCCTGTCTTTATATTGTTCAACTATGTCTCCATAACATAGGGGTTTTCAAATTACTGTCTTTATATTGTTCAACTACCTTTCTATTACATAGGGCTTACCAAGTTCCTGTCTTTATATTGTTCAACTATCTCCCCATAACGTAAGGCTTTCCAAGTTCTTGTCTTTATATTGTTCAACTTTGTCTCTATAACATAAGGCTTACCAAGTTACTGTCTTTAAATTGTTCAACTAAGTCTCCATAACATAGGGCTTTCCAAATTCCTGTGTTTATATTGTTCAGTTATGTCTCCATAACATAGGGCTGACAAGTTTCTGTCCTTACATTGTTCAACTATCTCTCCTTAACATAAGGCTTTCCAAGTTCCTGTCTTTATATTGTTCAACTATGTCTCCATAACATAAGGCTTTCCAAGTTCCTGTCTTTATATTGTTCAACTATCTCTCCGTAACATAAGGCTTTCCAAGTTCCTGTCTTTACATTGTTCGACTATGTCTCCATAACATGAGGCTTTCCAAGTTCCTGTCTTTATATTGTTCAACTATCTCTCCATAACATAGGGCTTACCAAGATCCTGTACTTACATTGTTCAACTACCTCTCCTCGACGTAGAGCTTACACGTGTTACTGTCTTTATATTGTTCAACTACCTCTCCATAACATAAGGCTTTCCAAGTTCCTGACTTTATATTGTTTAACTATGTCTCCATAACATAGGGCTTACCAATTTACTGTCTTTATATTGTTCAACTACATCTCCATAACAAAGAGCTTACCAAGTTCCTGTCTTTATATTGTTCAACTATCTCTCCATAACATAAGGCTTTCCAAGTTCCTGTCTTTATATGTTTCAACTATGTCTCCATAACATAAGCATTTCCAAGTTCCTGTCTTTACATTGTTCAACTACGTTTCCATAACATAGGACTTACCAAGTTCCTGTCCTTACACTGTTAAACTATGTCTCCATAACATAGGGCTTTCCAAGTTCCTGTCCTTACATTGTTCAACTATCTCTCCATAACATAGGTCTTACCAAGTTCCTGTCCTTAAATTGTTCAACTACGTCTCCATAACATAGAGCTTACCAAGTTCCTGTCCTTAAATTGCTCAACTATCTCTCCATAACATAAGGCTTTCCAAGTTACAGTCTTTATATTGTTCAACTATGTCTCCATAGCATAAGGCTTTTAAAGTTCCTGTCTTTATATTGTTCAACTATGTTCCATAAGATAGGGCTTTCCAAGTTACTGTCTTTATATTGATCAACCAACTCTCCATAACATAGGGCTTACCAAGTTCCTGTCTTTATATTGTTCAACTATCTCTCCATTACATAAGGCTTTCCAAGTTACAGCCTTTATATTGTTCAACTATGTCTCCATAACATAAGGCTTACCAAATTATGTCTTTAAATTGTTCAACTATCTCTCCATAACATAGGGCTTTCAAAGTTACTGTCTTTAAATTTTTCAACTATCTCTGCATAACATAGGGCTTACCAAGTTCCTGTTCATACATTGTTCAAGTAGCACTGCTCTACGTAGGGCTTACCAAGTTCCTGTCTTTATATTGTTCAACTACGTCTCCATAACATAGGGCTTACCAAGTTCCTGTCTTTATATTGTTCAACTACGTCTCCATAACATAAAGCTTTCCAAGTTCCTGTGTTTATATTGTTCAACTATGTCTCCATAACATAAGGCTTTCCAAGTTCCTGTCTTTGTATTGTACGACTGCGTCTCCATAACATTGCGCTTACCAAGTTACTGTCTTTATATTTTTCAACTATCTCCCCATAACATAAGGCTTTCCAAGTTCCTGATTTTACATTCATCAACTATCTCTCCATAACATAAGGCTTTCGAAGTTCCTGTCTTTATATTGTCCAACTATGCCTCCATAACATAAAGCTTACCAAGTTACTGTCATTAAATTGTTCAACTATGTCTCCATAACATAAGGGTTTCCAAGTTCCTGTCTTTATATTGTTCAACTATGTCTGCATAACATAAGGCTTACCAAGTTCCTGTCTTTATATTGTTCAACTATCTCTCCATAACATAAGGCTTTCCAAGTTCCTGTCTTTATAATGTTCGACTATGTCTCCATAATATAGGGCTTCCCAAGTTACTGTCTTTATATTGTTCAACTACGTCTCCATAACATAGGGCTTTCCAAGTTCCTGTCTTTATATTGTTCAGCTATGTCTCCATAACATAAGGCTTTCCAAGCTCCTGTCTTTATATTGTTTAACTATGTCTCCATAACATTAGGCTTACCAAGTTACTGTCTTTATATTGTTCAACTATCTCTCCATAACATAAGGCTTTCCAAGTTCCTGTCTTTATATTGTTCAACTATGTCTTCATAACATAGGGCTTACTAAGTTACTGTCTTTATATTTTTCAACTATCTCTTCATAACATAGGGCTTACAAAGTTTCTGTCTTTTTAATGTTCAACTATCTCTCCATAACATAAGGCTTTCCAAGTTCCTGCCTTTATATTGTTCAACTATCTCTCCATAACATAAGGCTTTCCAAGTTCTTGTCTTTATATTTTTCAACTATGTCTCCATAACATAATGCTTACCAAGTTACTGTATTTATATTGTTCAACTATCTCTCCATAACATAAGGCTTTCCAAATTCCTGTCTTTATATTGTTCAGTTATGTCTCCATAACATAGGGCTGACCAAGATACTGTCTTTATATTGTTCAACTATCTCTCCATAACATAGGGCTTACCAAGTTCCTGTCTTTATATTGTTCAACTATCTCTCCATAACATAAGGCTTACCAAGTTCCTGTCTTTATATTGCACAACTATGTCTCCACAATGTTGGGCTTACCAAGTTCCTGTCCTTACATTGTTCAACTATGTCTCGACAAACTAGGGCTTAACAAGTTCCTGTCCTTACATTGTTCAACTATATCTCCACAACGTAGGGCTTACCAAGTTTCTGTTCTTTGTTCAACTATGTCTCCACAACACAGTGCTTACCAAGTTTCTGTCGTTACATTGTTCAACTAGGTCTCCATAACATAAGGCTTACTCCGTTCCTGTCCTTAGATTGTTCAACTATCACTCCTCGACGTAGGGCTTACCAAGTTCTTGTCCTTATATTGTTCAACTATGTCTCCACAATGTAGGACATACCAAGTTACTGTCCTTACATTGTACATCTATGTCTCCATAACATAGGGCTTACCAAGTTCCAGTCCTTACATTGTTCGACTATGTCTCCACAATGTAGGGCATACCAAGTTCCTGTCCTTACATTGGTAAACTATGTCTCCATAACATAGGGTTTACCAACTACCTGTCTTTACATTGTTCAACTATGTCTCCATAACATAGGGCTTACCAAGTTCATGTCCTTACACTGTTCAACTATGTCTGCATAACATAGGGCTTTCCAAGTTCCTACCTTACATTGTTCAACTATCTCTCCATAACATAGGGCTTACCAAGTTCCTGTCCTTACATTGTTCAACTACGTCTCCATTACATAGAGCTTAGCAGGTTCCTGTCCTTACATTATTCAACTATGTCTCCACAGAGTAGCGCTTACCAACTTACTGTCTTTATATTGTTCAACTATGTCTCCACAAAGTAGGGCTTACCAAGTTCCTGTCCTTACTTTTTTCAACTATGTCTCCAAAAAGTAGGGCTTACCAAATTCCTGTCCTTATATTGTTCAACTATGTCTCCACAATGTAGGGCATACCAAGTTTCTGTCCTTTGTTCAACTATGTCTGCATAACAGAGGGCTTTCCAAGTTCCTGTCTTTATATTGTTGCTCTATGTCTGCATAACATAAGCCTTACCAAGTTACTGTCTTTAAATTGTTCAACTATCACTCCATAACATAGGGCTTACCCAGATCCTGTACTTACATTGTTCAACTACCTCTCTTCGACATAGGGCTTACACGTGTTACTGTATTTATATTGTTTAACTACCTCTCCATAACATAAGGCTTTCCATGTTCCTGTCTTTATATTGTTCAACTATGTCTCCATAACATAAGCCTTTCCAAGTTCCTATCTTTACATTGTTCAACTACGTTTCCATAACATAGGGCTTACCAAGTTCCTGTCCTTACACTGTTCAACTATCTCTCCATAACATAGGTCTTACCAAGTTCCTGTCCTTAAATTGTTCAACTACGTCTCCATAACATAGAGCTTACCAAGTACCTGTCCTTAAATTGTTCAACTATCTCTCCATAACATAAGGCTTTCCAAGTTACAGTCTTTATATTGTTCAACTATGTCTCCATAACATAAGGCTTTCCAAGTTCCTGTCTTTATATTGTTCAACTATGTTCCATAAGATAGGGCTTTGCAAGTTACTGGGTTTATATTGATCAACTATGTCTCCATAACATAAGGCTTACCAAATTATGTCTTCAATTGTTCAACTATCTCTCCATAACATAGGGCTTTCCAAGTTACTGTCTTTAAATAGTTCAACTATCTCTCCATAACATAGGGCTTACCAAGTTCCTGTTCTTCCATTGTTCGAGTAGCTCTCCTCGACGTAGGGCTTACCAAGTTCCTGCCTTTATATTGTTCAACTACGTCTCCATAACATAGGGCTTACCAAGTTCCTGTCTTTATATTGTTCAACTACGTCTCCATAACATAAAGCTTTCCAAGTTCCTGTGTTTATATTGTTCAACTATGTCTGCACAACGTAAGACATACACAGTTCCTGTCTTTATATTGTTCAACTATCTCACCATAACATAAGGCTTTCCAAGTTCCTGTCTTTATATTGTATGACTACATCTCCATAACTTAGCGCTTACCAAGTTACTGTCTTTATATTGTTCAACTATCTCTCCATAACATAAGGCTTTCCAAGTTCCTCATTTTACATTGATCAACTATCTCTCCAAAACATAAGGCTTTCCAAGTTCCTGTCTTTATATTGTCCAACTATGTCTCCATTACATAAGGCTTTCCAAGTTACTGTCTTTAAATTGTGCAACTATCTCTCCATAGCATAAGGCTTTCTAAGTTCCCGTCTTTATATTGTTCAACAATGTCTCCATAACTTAAGGGTTTCCAAGTTCCTGTCTTTATATTGTTCAACTATGTCTGCATAACATAAGGCTTACCAAGTTCCTGTCTTTATATTGTCAACTATGTCTCCATAACATAAGTCTTTCCAAGTTCCTGTCTTTATATTGTTCAACAATCTCTCCATAACATAAGGCTTTCCAAGTTCCTGTCTTTATAATGTTCGACTATGTCTCCATAATATAGGGCTTCCCTCGTTATTGTCTTTATATTGTTCAACTACGTCTCCATAACATAGGGCTTTTCAAGTTCCTGTCTTTATATTGTTCAGCTATGTCTCCATAACATAAGGCTTTCCAAGCTCCTGTCTTTATTTTGTTCAACTACCTCTCTATATCATAGGGCTTACCAAGTTCCTCTCTTTATATTGTTTAACTATCTCTCCATAACATAAGACTTTCCAAGTTCTTGTCTTTATATTGTTCAACTATGTCTCTATAACATAAGGCTTACCAAGTTACTGTCTTTATATTGTTCAACTATCTCCCCATAACTTAGGGCTTACAAAGTTCCTGTCTTTATATTGTTCAACTACCTCTCCATAACATAAGGCTTACCAAGTTCCATTCTTTATATTGTACAACTATGTCTCAACAATGTTGGGCTTACCAAGTTCCTGTCCTTACATTGTTCAACTATGTCTCCACAAAATAGGGCTTAACAAGTTCCTGTCCTTACATTGTTCAACTATGTCTCCACAACGTAGGGCTTACCAAGTTTCTCTTCTTTGTTCAACGATGTCTCCACAACACTGTACTTACCAGGTTCCTGTCCTTACATTGTTCAACTATGTCTCCATAACATAGGGCTTAGCCCGTTCCTGTCCTTAGATTGTTCAACTATGTCTCCATAACATAGGGCTTGCCAAGCTCCTGTCCTTACATTGTTCAACTATCTCTCCTCGACGTAGGCCTTACCAAGTTCTTGTCCTTATATTGTTCAACTATGTCTCCACAATATAGGGCATGCCAAGTTCCTGTCCTTACATTGTTCAACTTTGTCTCCATAACATACGGCTTACCAATTTCCTGTCTTTACATTGTTCAACTATGTCTGCATAACACAGGGCTTTCCAAGTTCCTACCTTACATTGTTCAACTATCTCTCCATAACATAGGGCTTACCAAGTTCCTGTCCTTACATAGTTCAACTACGTCCCCATAACATAGAGCTTACCAAGTTCCTGTCCTTACATTGTTCAAATATGTCTCCACAGAGTAGGGCTTACCAACTTCCTGTCTTTATATTGTTCAACTATGTCTCCACAAAGTATGTCTTACCAAGTTCCTGTCCTTACATTTTTCAACTATGTCTCCAAAAAGTAGGGCTTACCAAATTCCTGTCCTTATATTGTTCAACTATGTCTCCACAATGGAGGGCATACCAAGTTTCTGTCCTTTGTTCAACTATGTCTTTATAACATAGGGATTTTCAAGCTCCTGTCCTTACATTGTTCAACTATCTCTCCATAACATAGGTCTTACCAAGTTCCTGTCCTTAAATTGTTCAACTACATCTCCATAACATAGAGCTTACCAAGTTCCTGTCCTTAAATTGCTCAACTATCTCTCCATAACATAAGGCTTTCCAAGTTACAGTCTTTATATTGTTCAACTATGTCTCCATAAGATAAGGCTTTTAAAGTTCCTGTCTTTATATTGTTCAACTATGTTCCATAAGATAGGGCTTTCCAAGTTACTGTCTTTATATTGATCAACTACCTCTCCATAACATAGGGCTTACCAAGTTCCTGTCTTTATATTGTTCAACTATCTCTCCATTACATAAGGCTTTCCAAGTTACAGCCTTTATATTGTTCAACTATGTCTCCATAACATAAGGCTTACCAAATTATGTCTTTAAATTGTTCAACTATCTCTCCATAACATAGGGCTTTCAAAGTTACTGTCTTTAAATTGTTCAACTATCTCTGCATAACATAGGGCTTACCAAGTTCCTGTTCTTACATTGTTCAAGTAGCACTGCTCTACGTAGGGCTTACCAAGTTCCTGTCTTTATATTGTTCAACTACGTCTCCATAACATAGGGCTTACCAAGTTCCTGTCTTTATATTGTTCAACTACGTCTCCATAACATAAAGCTTTCCAAGTTCCTGTGTTTATATTGTTCACCTATGTCTCCATAACATAAGGCTTTCCAAGTTCCTGTCTTTGTATTGTACGACTGCGTCTCCATAACATTGCGCTAACCAAGTTACTGTCTTTATATTTTTCAACTATCTCCCCATAACATAAGGCTTTCCAAGTTCCTGATTTTACATTCATCAACTATCTCTCCATAACATAAGGCTTTCGAAGTTCCTGTCTTTATATTGTCCAACTATGTCTCCATAACATAAAGCTTACCAAGTTACTGTCATTAAATTGTTCAACTATGTCTCCATAACATAAGGCTTACCAAGTTCCTGTCTTTATATTGTTCAACTATCTCTCCATAACATAAGGCTTTCCAAGTTCCTGTCTTTATAATGTTCGACTATGTCTCCATAATATAGGGCTTCCCAAGTTACTGTCTTTATATTGTTCAACTACGTCTCCATAACATAGGGCTTTCCAAGTTCCTGTCTTTATATTGTTCAGCTATGTCTCCATAACATAAGGCTTTCCAAGCTCCTGTCATTATATTTTTTAACTATGTCTCCATAACATTAGGCTTACCAAGTTACTGTCTTTATATTGTTCAACTATCTCTCCATAACATAAGGCTTTCCAAGTTCCTGTCTTTATATTGTTCAACTATTTCTTCATAACATAGGGCTTACTAAGTTACTGTCTTTATATTTTTCAACTATCTCTTCATAACATAGGTCATACAAAGTTTCTGTCTTTTTAATGTTCAACTATCTCTCCATAACATAAGGCTTTCCAAGTTCCTGCCTTTATATTGTTCAACTATCTCTCCATAACATAAGGCTTTCCAAGTTCTTGTCTTTATATTTTTCAACTATGTCTCCATAACATAATGCTTACCAAGTTACTGTATTTATATTGTTCAACTATCTCTCCATAACATAAGGCTTTCCAAATTCCTGTCTTTATATTGTTCAGTTATGTCTCCATAACATAGGGCTGACCAAGATACTGTCTTTATATTGTTCAACTATCTCTCCATAACATAGGGCTTACCAAGTTCTTGTCTTTATATTGTTCAACTATCTCTCCATAACATAAGCCTTACCAAGTTCCTGTCTTTATATTGCACAACTATGTCTCCACAATGTTGGGCTTACCAAGTTCCTGTCCTTACATTGTTCAACTATGTCTCCACAAACTAGGGCTTAACAAGTTCCTGTCCTTACATTGTTCAACTATATCTCCACAACGTAGGGCTTACCAAGTTTCTGTTCTTTGTTCAACTATGTCTCCACAACACAGTGCTTACCAAGTTTCTGTCCTTACATTGTTCAACTAGGTCTCCATAACATAAGGCTTACCCCGTTCCTGTCCTTAGATTGTTCAACTATCACTCCTCGACGTAGGGCTTACCAAGTTCTTGTCCTTATATTGTTCAACTATGTCTCCACAATGTAGGACATACCAAGTTACTGTCCTTACATTGTACATCTATGTCTCCATAACATAGGGCTTACCAAGTTTCAGTCCTTACATTGTTCGACTATGTCTCCACAATGTAGGGCATACCAAGTTCCTGTCCTTACATTGGTCAACTATGTCTCCATAACATAGGGTTTACCAACTACCTGTCTTTACATTGTTCAACTATGTCTCCATAACATAGGGCTTACCAAGTTCATGTCCTTACACTGTTCAACTATGTCTGCATAACATAGGGCTTTCCAAGTTCCTACCTTACATTGTTCAACTATCTCTCCATAACATAGGGCTTACCAAGTTCCTGTCCTTACATTGTTCAACTACGTCTCCATTACATAGAGCTTAGCAAGTTCCTGTCCTTACATTATTCAACTATGTCTCCACAGAGTAGCGCTTACCAACTTACTGTCTTTATATTGTTCAACTATGTCTCCACAAAGTAGGGCTTACCAAGTTCCTGTCCTTACTTTTTTCAACTATGTCTCCAAAAAGTAGGGCTTACCAAATTCCTGTCCTTATATTGTTCAACTATGTCTCCACAATGTAGGGCATACCAAGTTTCTGTCCTTTGTTCAACTATGTCTGCATAACAGAGGGCTTCCCAAGCTCCTGTCTTTATATTGTTGCTCTATGTCTGCATAACATAAGCCTTACCAAGTTACTGTCTTTAAATTGTTCAACTATCACTCCATAACATAGGGCTTACCCAGATCCTGTACTTACATTGTTCAACTACCTCTCTTCGACATAGGGCTTACACGTGTTACTGTATTTATATTGTTTAACTACCTCTCCATAACATAAGGCTTTCCATGTTCCTGTCTTTATATTGTTCAACTATGTCTCCATAACATAAGCCTTTCCAAGTTCCTGTCTTTACATTGTTCAACTACGTTTCCATAACATAGGGCTTACCAAGTTCCTGTCCTTACACTGTTAAACTATGTCTCCATAACATAGGGCTTTCCAAGTTCCTGTCCTTACATTGTTCAACTATCTCTCCATAACATAGGTCTTACCAAGTTCCTGTCCTTAAATTGTTCAACTACGTCTCCATAACATAGAGCTTACCAAGTACCTGTCCTTAAATTGTTCAACTATCTCTCCATAACATAAGGCTTTCCAAGTTACAGTCTTTATATTGTTCAACTATGTCTCCATAACATAAGGCTTTCCAAGTTCCTGTCTTTATATTGTTCAACTATGTTCCATAAGATAGGGCTTTGCAAGTTACTGGGTTTATATTGATCAACTACCTCTCCATAACATAGGGCTTACCAAGTTCCTGTCTTTATATTGTTCAACTATCTCTCCATTACATAAGCCTTTCCAAGTTACAGTCTTTATATTGTTCAACTATGTCTCCATAACATAAGGCTTACCAAATTATGTCTTTAAATTGTTCAACTATCTCTCCATAACATAGGGCTTTCCAAGTTACTGTCTTTAAATAGTTCAACTATCTCTCCATAACATAGGGCTTACCAAGTTCCTGTTCTTACATTGTTCGAGTAGCTCTCCTCGACGTAGGGCTTACCAAGTTTCTGTCTTTATATTGTTCAACTACGTCTCCATAACATAGGGCTTACCAAGTTCCTGTCTTTATATTGTTCAACTACGTCTCCATAACATAAAGCTTTCCAAGTTCCTGTGTTTATATTGTTCAACTATGTCTGCACAACGTAAGACATACACAGTTCCTGTCGTTATATTGTTCAACTATCTCACCATAACATAAGGCTTTCCAAGTTCCTGTCTTTATATTGTACGACTACGTCTCCATAACATAGCGCTTACCAAGTTACTGTCTTTATATTGTTCAACTATCTCTCCATAACATAAGGCTTTCCAAGTTCCTGATTTTACATTGATCAACTATCTCTCCAAAACATAAGGCTTTCCAAGTTCCTGTCTTTATATTGTCCAACTATGTCTCCATTACATAAGGCTTTCCAAGTTACTGTCTTTAAATTGTGCAACTATCTCTCCATAGCATAAGGCTTTCTAAGTTCCCGTTTTTATATTGTTCAACTATGTCTCCATAACTTAAGGGTTTCCAAGTTCCTGTCTTTATATTGTTCAACTATGTCTGCATAACATAAGGCTTACCAAGTTCCTGTCTTTATATTGTCAACTATGTCTCCATAACATGTCTTTCCAAGTTCCTGTCTTTATATTGTTCAACAATCTCTCCATAACATAAGGCTTTCCAAGTTCCTGTCTTTATAATGTTCGACTATGTCTCCATAATATAGGGCTTCCCTCGTTATTGTCTTTATATTGGTCAACTACGTCTCCATAACATAGGGCTTTTCAAGTTCCTGTCTTTATATTGTTCAGCTATGTCTCCATAACATAAGGCTTTCCAAGCTCCTGTCTTTATTTTGTTCAACTACCTCTCTATATCATAGGGCTTACCAAGTTCCTCTCTTTATATTGTTTAACTATCTCTCCATAACATAAGGCTTTCCAAGTTCTTGTCTTTATATTGTTCAACTATGTCTCTATAACATAAGGCTTACCAAGTTACTGTCTTTATATTGTTCAACTATCTCCCCATAACATAGGGCTTACAAAGTTCCTGTCTTTATATTGTTCAACTACCTCTCCATAACATAAGGCTTACCAAGTTCCATTCTTTATATTGTACAACTATGTGTCAACAATGTTGGGCTTACCAAGTTCCTGTCCTTACATTGTTCAACTATGTCTCCACAAAGTAGGGCTTAACAAGTTCCTGTCCTTACATTGTTCAACTATGTCTCCACAACGTAGGGCTTACCAAGTTTCTCTTCTTTGTTCAACTATGTTTCCACAACACTGTACTTACCAAGTTCCTGTCCTTACATTGTTCAACTATGTCTCCATAACATAGGGCTTAGCCCGTTTCTGTCCTTAGATTGTTCAACTATGTCTCCATAACATAGGGCTTGCCAAGCTCCTGTCCTTAGATTGTTCAACTATCTCTCCTCGACGTAGGCCTTACCAAGTTCTTGTCCTTATATTGTTCAACTATGTCTCCACAATATAGGGCATGCCAAGTTCCTGTCCTTACATTGTGTGACTATGTCTCCATAATGTAGGGCATACCAAGTTCCTGTCCTTACATTGTTCAACTTTGTCTCCATAACATACGGCTTGCCAAGTTCCTGTCTTTACATTGTTCAACTATGTCTGCATAACACAGGACTTTCCAAGTTCCTACCTTACATTTTTCAACTATCTCTCCATAACATAGGGCTTACCAAGTTCCTGTCCTTACATAGTTCAACTACGTCCCCATAACATAGAGCTTACCAAGTTCCTGTCCTTACATTGTTCAAATATGTCTCCACAGAGTAGGGCTTACCAACTTCCTGTCTTTATATTGTTCAACTATGTCTCCACAAAGTAGGGCTTACCAAGTTCCTGTCCTTACATTTTTCAACTATGTCTCCAAAAAGTAGGGCTTACCAAATTCCTGTCCTTATATTGTTCAACTATGTCTCCACAATGGAGGGCATACCAAGTTTCTGTCCTTTGTTCAACTATGTCTTTATAACATAGGGATTTTCAAGCTCCTGTCCTTACATTGTTCAACTATCTCTCCATAACATAAGGCTTTCCAAGTTCCTGTCTTTATATTGTTCAACTATGTCTTCATAACATAAGGCTTACCAAGTTCCTGTCTTTATATTGTTCCACTATGTCTCCATAACATAGGGCTTACCAAGTTACTGTCTTTATATTGTTCAACTATCTCTCCATAACATAAGGCTTAGCAAGTTCCTGATTTTATATTGTTCAACTATCTCTCCATAACATAAGGCTTTCCAAGTTCCTGTCATTATATTGTTCAATTATGTCTCCATAACATAAGGCTTACCAAGTTACTGTCTTTAAATTGTTCAACTATCTCTCCATAACATGGGCTTTCCAAGTTACTGTCTTTAAATTATTCAACTATCTCTCCATAACATAGGGCTTACCAAGATCCTGTCCTTACATTGTTCAAATACCTCTCCTCGACGTAGGGCTTATCAAGTTCCTGTCTTTATATTGATCAACTACGTCTCCATAACATAGGGCTTTCTAAGTTCCTGTCTTTATATTGTTCAACTACCTCTCCATAACATACTGCTTTCCAAGTTCCTGTCTTTATATTGTTCGCCTATGTCTCCAAAACATAGGGGTTACCAAGTTACTGTCTTTATATTGTTCAACTACGTCTCCATAACATAGGGCTTTCCAAGTTCCTGTCTTTATATTGTTCAACTATGTCTCTTTAACATAAGGCTTTCCAAGTTCCTGTTTTTATATTATTCAACTATCTCTCCTTAACATAAGGCTTTCCAAGTGCCTGTCTTTATATTGTTCGACTATGTCTCCATAACATAGGGGTTTCTGAAGTTACTGTCTTTATATTGTTTAACTACATCTCCATAACATAAGGCTTTCCAAGTTCCTGTCTTTATATCGTTACACTATGTCTCCATAACAAATGGCTTACCAAGTTACTGTCTTTATATGGTTCAACTATCTCTCCATAACATAAGGCTTTCCAAGTTCCTGTCTTTATATTGTACAACTATGTCTCCATAACATAGGGCTTACCAAGTTACTGTCTTTATATTGTTCAACTACCTCTCCATAACATAGGGCTTACCAAGTTCATGTCTTCATATTGTTCAACTATCTCTCCATAACATAAGGCTTTCCAAGTTCCTGTCTTTATATTGTTCAACTATGTCTCCATAACAAGAGCCTTTCCAAGTTCCTGTCTTTACATTGTTCAACTACGTTTCCATAACATAGGGCTTACCAAGTTCCTGTCCTTACACTGTTAAACTATGTCTCCATAACATAGGGCTTACCAAGTTCCTGTCCTTACATTGTTCAACTAAGCCTCCAAAACATAGAGCTTACCAAGTTCCTGTCCTTACATTGTTCAACCATGTCTCCAAAAAGTAGGGCTTACCAAGTTTCTGTTCTTTGTTCAATTATGTCTCCTCAACACAACGCTAACCAAGTTTCTGTCCTTACATTGTTCAACTATGTCTCCATAACATAGGGCTTTCCAAGTTCCTGTCTTTATTTTGTTCAACTATCTCTACATTACATACGGCTTTCCAAGTTCTTGTCTTTATATTTTTCAACTATGTCTGCATAACCTAAGGCTTACCAAGTTCCTGTCTTTATATTTTTTAACTATGTCTCCATAACAAAGGGCTTTCCAAGTTCCTGTCTTTATATTGTTCAACTATGTCTCCATAACATAAGGCTTTCCAAGTTCCTGTCTTTATATTGTTCGACTATGTCTCCATAACATAGGGCTTACCAAGTTACTGTCTTTATATTGTTCAACTACGTCACCATAACATAGGGCTTTCCAAGTTCCTGTCTTTATATTGTTCAACTATGTCTCCATAACATAAGGCTTTCCAAGTTCCTGTCTATTTATTGTTCAACTATGTCTCCATAACATAAGGCTTACCAAGTTACTGTCTTTATATTGTTCAACTATCTCTCCATAACATAAGGCTTTCCAAGTTCCTGTCTTTAGATTGTTCAACTATGTCTCAATAACATAGGGCTTACCAAGTTACTGTCTTTATATTGTTCAACTACCTCTCCATAGCATAGGGCTTACAAAAATCCTGTCTTTTTAATGTTCAACTATCTCTCCATAACATAAGGCTTTCCAACTTCCTGTCTTTATATTGTTCAACTATGTCTCCATAACATAAGGCTTTCCAATTACCAGTCTTTATAATGTTCAACTATCTCTCCATAACATAAGGCTTTCCAAGTTCCTGTCTTTATATTGTTCAACTATATCTCCATAACATAGGGCTTACCAAATTACTGTCTTTATATTGTTCAACTACTTCTCCATAACATAGGGCTTACCAAGTTCCTGTCTTTATATTGTTCAACTATGTCGCCATAACATAAGGCTTTCCAAGTTCCTGTCTTTATATTGTTCAACTATGTCTCCATAACATAAGGCTTTCCAAGTTCCTGTCTTTATATTGTTCAATTATCTCTCCATAACATAAGGCTTTCCTAGTTCCTGTCTTTATATTGTTCAACTATGTCTCCATAACATAGCGATTACCAAATTACTGTCTTTATATTGTTGAACTACCTCTCCATAACATAAGGCTTACCAAGTTACTGTCTTTATATTTTTCAACTATCTCTCCATAACATAGGGCTTACCAAGTTCCTGTCTTTATATTGTTCCACTATGTCTCCATAACATAAGGCTTACCAAGTTCCTGTCTTTATATTGTACAACTATGTCTCCACAAAGTTGGGCTTACCAAGTTCCTGTCCTTACATTGTTCAACTATCTCTCCTCGACCTAGGGCTTACCAAGATCTTGTGCTTATACTGCTCAACTATGTCTCCACAATGTAGGGCATACCAAGTTCCTGTCCTTACATTGTTCAACTATGTCTCCATAACATAGGGCTTACCAAGTTCCTGTCCTTACATTGTTCGACTATGTCTCCACAATGTAGGGCATACCAAGTTCCTGTCCTTACATTGTTCAACTATGTCTTCATAACATAGGGCTACCAAGTTCCTGTCTTTACATTGTTCAACTACTTCTCCATAACATAGGGCTTACCAAGTTCATGTCCTTACTCTGTTCAACTATGTCTGCATAACATAGGGCTTTCCAAGTTCCCACCTTACATTGTTTAACTATCCTTCCATAACATAGGGCTTACCAAGATCCTGTACTTACATTGTTCAACTACCTCTCCTCGACGTAGAGCTTACACGTGTTACTGTCTTTATATTGTTCAACTACCTCTCCATAACATAAGGCTTTCCAAGTTCCTGACTTTATATTGTTCAACTATGTCTCCATAACATAGGGCTTACCAATTTACTGTCTTTATATTGTTCAACTACATCTCCATAAAAAAGAGCCTACCAAGTTCCTGTTTTTATATTGTTCAACTATCTCTTCATAACATAAGGCTTTCCAAGTTCCTGTCCTAATATGTTTCAACTATGTCTCCATAACATAAGGCTTTCCAAGCTCCTGTCTTTATTTTGTTCAACTACCTCTCTATATCATAGGGCTTACCAAGTTCCTCTCTTTATATTGTTTAACTATCTCTCCATAACATAAGGCTTTCCAAGTTCTTGTCTTTATATTGTTCAACTATGTCTCTATAACATAAGGCTTACCAAGTTACTGTCTTTATATTGTTCAACTATCTCCCCATAACATAGGGCTTACAAAGTTCCTGTCTTTATATTGTTCAACTACCTCTCCATAACATAAGGCTTACCAAGTTCCATTCTTTATATTGTACAACTATGTCTCAACAATGTTGGGCTTACCAAGTTCCTGTCCTTACATTGTTCAACTATGTCTCCACAAAGTAGGGCTTAACAAGTTCCTGTCCTTACATTGTTCAACTATGTCTCCACAACGTAGGGCTTACCAAGTTTCTCTTCTTTGTTCAACTATGTTTCCACAACACTGTACTTACCAAGTTCCTGTCCTTACATTGTTCAACTATGTCTCCATAACATAGGGCTTAGCCCGTTTCTGTACTTAGATTGTTCAACTATGTCTCCATAACATAGGGCTTGCCAAGCTCCTGTCCTTAGATTGTTCAACTATCTCTCCTCGACGTAGGCCTTACCAAGTTCTTGTCCTTATATTGTTCAACTATGTCTCCACAATATAGGGCATGCCAAGTTCCTGTCCTTACATTGTGTGACTATGTCTCCATAATGTAGGGCATACCAAGTTCCTGTCCTTACATTGTTCAACTTTGTCTCCATAACATACGGCTTGCCAAGTTCCTGTCTTTACATTGTTCAACTATGTCTGCATAACACAGGACTTTCCAAGTTCCTACCTTACATTTTTCAACTATCTCTCCATAACATAGGGCTTACCAAGTTCCTGTCCTTACATAGTTCAACTACGTCCCCATAACATAGAGCTTACCAAGTTCCTGTCCTTACATTGTTCAAATATGTCTCCACAGAGTAGGGCTTACCAACTTCCTGTCTTTATATTGTTCAACTATGTCTCCACAAAGTAGGGCTTACCAAGTTCCTGTCCTTACATTTTTCAACTACGTCTCCAAAAAGTAGGGCTTACCAAATTCCTGTCCTTATATTGTTCAACTATGTCTCCACAATGGAGGGCATACCAAGTTTCTGTCCTTTGTTCAACTATGTCTTTATAACATAGGGATTTTCAAGCTCCTGTCCTTACATTGTTCAACTATCTCTCCATAACATAAGGCTTTCCAAGTTCCTGTCTTTATATTGTTCAACTATGTCTTCATAACATAAGGCTTACCAAGTTCCTGTCTTTATATTGTTCCACTATGTCTCCATAACATAGGGCTTACCAAGTTACTGTCTTTATATTGTTCAACTATCTCTCCATAACATAAGGCTTTCCAAGTTCCTGATTTTATATTGTTCAACTATCTCTCCATAACATAAGGCTTTCCAAGTTCCTGTCTTTATATTGTTCAATTATGTCTCCATAACATAAGGCTTACCAAGTTACTGTCTTTAAATTGTTCAACTATCTCTCCATAACATGGGCTTTCCAAGTTACTGTCTTTAAATTATTCAACTATCTCTCCATAACATAGGGCTTACCAAGATCCTGTCCTTACATTGTTCAAATACCTCTCCTCGACGTAGGGCTTATCAAGTTCCTGTCTTTATATTGATCAACTACGTCTCCATAACATAGGGCTTTCTAAGTTCCTGTCTTTATATTGTTCAACTACCTCTCCATAACATACTGCTTTCCAAGTTCCTGTCTTTATATTGTTCGCCTATGTCTCCATAACATAGGGGTTACCAAGTTACTGTCTTTATATTGTTCAACTACGTCTCCATAACATAGGGCTTTCCAAGTTCCTGTCTTTATATTGTTCAACTATGTCTCTTTAACATAAGGCTTTCCAAGTTCCTGTTTTTATATTATTCAACTATCTCTCCTTAACATAAGGCTTTCCAAGTGCCTGTCTTTATATTGTTCGACTATGTCTCCATAACATAGGGGTTTCTGAAGTTACTGTCTTTATATTGTTTAACTACATCTCCATAACATAAGGCTTTCCAAGTTCCTGTCTTTATATCGTTACACTATGTCTCCATAACAAATGGCTTACCAAGTTACTGTCTTTATATGGTTCAACTATCTCTCCATAACATAAGGCTTTCCAAGTTCCTGTCTTTATATTGTACAACTATGTCTCCATAACATAGGGCTTACCAAGTTACTGTCTTTATATTGTTCAACTACCTCTCCATAACATAGGGCTTACCAAGTTCATGTCTTCATATTGTTCAACTATCTCTCCATAACATAAGGCTTTCCAAGTTCCTGTCTTTATATTGTTCAACTATGTCTCCATAACAAGAGCCTTTCCAAGTTCCTGTCTTTACATTGTTCAACTACGTTTCCATAACATAGGGCTTACCAAGTTCCTGTCCTTACACTGTTAAACTATGTCTCCATAACATAGGGCTTACCAAGTTCCTGTCCTTACATTGTTCAACTAAGCCTCCAAAACATAGAGCTTACCAATTTCCTGTCCTTACATTGTTCAACCATGTCTCCAAAAAGTAGGGCTTACCAAGTTTCTGTTCTTTGTTCAATTATGTCTCCTCAACACAACGCTAACCAAGTTTCTGTCCTTACATTGTTCAACTATGTCTCCATAACATAGGGCTTTCCAAGTTCCTGTCTTTATTTTGTTCAACTATCTCTACATTACATACGGCTTTCCAAGTTCTTGTCTTTATATTTTTCAACTATGTCTGCATAACCTAAGGCTTACCAAGTTCCTGTCTTTATATTTTTTAACTATGTCTCCATAACAAAGGGCTTTCCAAGTTCCTGTCTTTATATTGTTCAACTATGTCTCCATAACATAAGGCTTTCCAAGTTCCTGTCTTTATATTGTTCGACTATGTCTCCATAACATAGGGCTTACCAAGTTACTGTCTTTATATTGTTCAACTACGTCACCATAACATAGGGCTTTCCAAGTTCCTGTCTTTATATTGTTCAACTATGTCTCCATAACATAAGGCTTTCCAAGTTCCTGTCTATTTATTGTTCAACTATGTCTCCATAACATAAGGCTTACCAAGTTACTGTCTTTATATTGTTCAACTATCTCTCCATAACATAAGGCTTTCCAAGTTCCTGTCTTTAGATTGTTCAACTATGTCTCAATAACATAGGGCTTACCAAGTTACTGTCTTTATATTGTTCAACTACCTCTCCATAGCATAGGGCTTACAAAAATCCTGTCTTTTTAATGTTCAACTATCTCTCCATAACATAAGGCTTTCCAACTTCCTGTCTTTATATTGTTCAACTATGTCTCCATAACATAAGGCTTTCCAATTACCAGTCTTTATAATGTTCAACTATCTCTCCATAACATAAGGCTTTCCAAGTTCCTGTCTTTATATTGTTCAACTATATCTCCATAACATAGGGCTTACCAAATTACTGTCTTTATATTGTTCAACTACTTCTCCATAACATAGGGCTTACCAAGTTCCTGTCTTTATATTGTTCAACTATGTCGCCATAACATAAGGCTTTCCAAGTTCCTGTCTTTATATTGTTCAACTATGTCTCCATAACATAAGGCTTTCCAAGTTCCTGTCTTTATATTGTTCAATTATCTCTCCATAACATAAGGCTTTCCTAGTTCCTGTCTTTATATTGTTCAACTATGTCTCCATAACATAGCGATTACCAAATTACTGTCTTTATATTGTTGAACTACCTCTCCATAACATAAGGCTTACCAAGTTACTGTCTTTATATTTTTCAACTATCTCTCCATAACATAGGGCTTACCAAGTTCCTGTCTTTATATTGTTCCACTATGTCTCCATAACATAAGGCTTACCAAGTTCCTGTCTTTATATTGTACAACTATGTCTCCACAAAGTTGGGCTTACCAAGTTCCTGTCCTTACATTGTTCAACTATCTCTCCTCGACCTAGGGCTTACCAAGTTCTTGTGCTTATACTGCTCAACTATGTCTCCACAATGTAGGGCATACCAAGTTCCTGTCCTTACATTGTTCAACTATGTCTCCATAACATAGGGCTTACCAAGTTCCTGTCCTTACATTGTTCGACTATGTCTCCACAATGTAGGGCATACCAAGTTCCTGTCCTTACATTGTTCAACTATGTCTTCATAACATAGGGCTACCAAGTTCCTGTCTTTACATTGTTCAACTACTTCTCCATAACATAGGGCTTACCAAGTTCATGTCCTTACTCTGTTCAACTATGTCTGCATAACATAGGGCTTTCCAAGTTCCCACCTTACATTGTTTAACTATCCTTCCATAACATAGGGCTTACCAAGATCCTGTACTTACATTGTTCAACTACCTCTCCTCGACGTAGAGCTTACACGTGTTACTGTCTTTATATTGTTCAACTACCTCTCCATAATATAAGGCTTTCCAAGTTCCTGACTTTATATTGTTCAACTATGTCTCCATAACATAGGGCTTACCAATTTACTGTCTTTATATTGTTCAACTACATCTCCATAAAAAAGAGCCTACCAAGTTCCTGTTTTTATATTGTTCAACTATCTCTTCATAACATAAGGCTTTCCAAGTTCCTGTCTTTATATGTTTCAACTATGTCTCCATAACATAAGCATTTCCAAGTTCCTGTCTTTACATTGTTCAACTACGTTTCCATAAAATAGGACTTACCAAGTTCCTGTCCTTACACTGTTAAACTATGTCTCCATAACATAGGGCTTTCCAAGTTCCTGTCCTTACATTGTTCAACTATCTCTCCATAACATAGGTCTTACCAAGTTCCTGTCCTTAAATTGTTCAACTACGTCTCCATAACATAGAGCTTATCAAGTTCCTGTCCTTAAATTGCTCAACTATCTCTCCATAACATAAGGCTTTCCAAGTTACAGTCTTTATATTGTTCAACTATGTCTCCATAACATAAGGCTTTTAAAGTTCCTGTCTTTATATTGTTCAACTATGTTCCATAAGATAGGGCTTTCCAAGTTACTGTCTTTATATTGATCAACTACCTCTCCATAACATAGGGCTTACCAAGTTCCTGTCTTTATATTGTTCAACTATCTCTCCATTACATAAGGCTTTCCAAGTTACAGCCTTTATATTGTTCAACTATGGCTCCATAACATAAGGCTTACCAAATTATGTCTTTAAATTGTTCAACTATCTCTCCATAACATAGGGCTTTCAAAGTTACTGTCTTTAAATTGTTCAACTATCTCTGCATAACATAGGGCTTACCAAGTTCCTGTTCTTACATTGTTCAAGTAGCACTCCTCTACGTAGGGCTTACCAAGTTCCTGTCTTTATATTGTTCAACTACGTCTCCATAACATAGGGCTTACCAAGTTCCTGTCTTTATATTGTTCAACTACGTCTCCATAACATAAAGCTTTCCAAGTTCCTGTGTTTATATTGTTCAACTATGTCTCCATAACATAAGGCTTTCCAAGTTCCTGTCTTTGTATTGTACGACTGCGTCTCATTAACATTGCGCTTACCAAGTTACTGTCTTTATATTTTTCAACTATCTCCCCATAACATAAGGCTTTCCAAGTTCCTGATTTTACATTCATCAACTATCTCTCCATAACATAAGGCTTTCGAAGTTCCTGTCTTTATATTGTCCAACTATGTCTCCATAACATAAAGCTTACCAAGTTACTGTCATTAAATTGTTCAACTATGTCTCCATAACATAGGGCTTTCCAAGTTCCTGTCTTTATATTGTTCAGCTATGTCTCCATAACATAAGGCTTTCCAAGCTCCTGTCTTTATATTGTTTAACTATGTCTCCATAACATTTGGCTTACCAAGTTCCTGTCTTTATATTGTTCAACTATCTCTCCATAACATAAGGCTTTCCAAGTTCCTGTCTTTATATTGTTCAACTAGGTCTTCATAACATAGGGCTTACTAAGTTACTGTCTTTATATTTTTCAACTATCTCTTCATAACATAGGGCTTACAAAGTTTCTGTCTTTTTAATGTTCAACTATCTCTCCATAACATAAGGCTTTCCAAGTTCCTGCCTTTATATTGTTCAACTATCTCTCCATAACATAAGGCTTTCCAAGTTCTTGTCTTTATATTTTTCAACTATGTCTCCATAACATAATGCTTACCAAGTTACTGTATTTATATTGTTCAACTATCTCTCCATAACATAAGGCTTTCCAAATTCCTGTCTTTATATTGTTCATTTATGTCTCTTTAACACAGGGCTGACCAAGATACTGTCTTTATATTGTTCAACTATCTCTCCATAACATAGGGCTTACCAAGTTCCTGTCTTTAATTTGTTCAACCATCTCTCCATAACATAAGGCTTACCAAGTTCCTGTCTTTATATTGCACAACTATGTCTCCACAATGTTGGGCTTACCAAGTTCCTGTCCTTACATTGTTCAACTATGTCTCCACAAACTAGGGCTTAACAAGTTCCTGTCCTTACATTGTTCAACTATATCTCCACAACGTAGGGCTTACCAAGTTTCTGTTCTTTGTTCAACTATGTCTCCACAACACAGTGCTTACCAAGTTTCTGTCCTTACATTGTTCAACTAGGTCTCCATAACATAAGGCTTACCCCGTTCCTGTCCTTAGATTGTCAACTATCACTCCTCGACGTAGGGCTTACCAAGTTCTTGTCCTTATATTGTTCAACTATGTCTCCACAATGTAGGACATACCAAGTTACTGTCCTTACATTGTACATCTATGTCTCCATAACATAGGGCTTACCAAGTTCCAGTCCTTACATTGTTCGACTATGTCTCCACAATGTAGGGCATACCAAGTTCCTGTCCTTACATTGGTCAACTATGTCTCCATAACATAGGGTTTACCAACTACCTGTCTTTACATTGTTCAACTATGTGTCCATAACATAGGGCTTACCAAGTTCATGTCCTTACACTGTTCAACTATGTCTGCATAACATAGGGCTTTCCAAGTTCCTACCTTACATTGTTCAACTATCTCTCCATAACATAGGGCTTACCAAGTTCCTGTCCTTACATTGTTCAACTACGTCTCCATTACATAGAGCTTAGCAAGTTCCTGTCCTTACATTATTCAACTATGTCTCCACTTAGTAGCGCTTACCAACTTACTGTCTTTATATTGTTCAACTATGTCTCCACAAAGTAGGGCTTACCAAGTTCCTGTCCTTACTTTTTTCAACTATGTCTCCAAAAAGTAGGGCTTACCAAATTCCTGTCCTTATATTGTTCAACTATGTCTCCACAATGTAGGGCATACCAAGTTTCTGTCCTTTGTTCAACTATGTCTGCATAACAGAGGGCTTTCCAAGTTCCTGTCTTTATATTGTTGCTCTATGTCTGCATAACATAAGCCTTACCAAGTTACTGTCTTTAAATTGTTCAACTATCTCTCCATAACATAGGGCTTACCCAGATCCTGTACTTACATTGTTCAACTACCTCTCTTCGACGTAGGGCTTACACGTGTTACTGTATTTATATTGTTTAACTACCTCTCCATAACATAAGGCTTTCCATGTTCCTGTCTTTATATTGTTCAACTATGTCTCCATAACATAAGCCTTTCCAAGTTCCTGTCTTTACATTGTTCAACTACGTTTCCATAACATAGGGCTTACCAAGTTCCTGTCCTTACACTGTTAAACTATGTCTCCATAACATAGGGCTTTCCAAGTTCCTGTCCTTACATTGTTCAACTATCTCTCCATAACATAGGTCTTACCAAGTTCCTGTCCTTAAATTGTTCAACTACGTCTCCATAACATAGAGCTTACCAAGTACCTGTCCTTAAATTGTTCAACTATCTCTCCATAACATAAGGCTTTCCAAGTTACAGTCTTTATATTGTTCAACTATGTCTCCATAACATAAGGCTTTCCAAGTTCCTGTCTTTATATTGTTCAACTATGTTCCATAAGATAGGGCTTTGCAAGTTACTGGCTTTATATTGATCAACTACCTCTCCATAACATAGGGCTTACCAAGTTCCTGTCTTTATATTGTTCAACTATCTCTCCATTACATAAGCCTTTCCAAGTTACAGTCTTTATATTGTTCAACTATGTCTCCATAACATAAGGCTTACCAAATTATGTCTTTAAATTGTTCAACTATCTCTCCATAACATAGAGCTTTCCAAGTTACTGTCTTTAAATAGTTCAACTATCTCTCCATAACATAGGGCTTACCAAGTTCCTGTTCTTACATTGTTCGAGTAGCTCTCCTCGACGTAGGGCTTACCAAGTTCCTGTCTTTATATTGTTCAACTACGTCTCCATAACATAGGGCTTACCAAGTTCCTGTCTTTATATTGTTCAACTACGTCTCCATAACATAAAGCTTTCCAAGTTCCTGTGTTTATATTGTTCAACTATGTCTGCACAACGTAAGACATACACAGTTCCTGTCTTTATATTGTTCAACTATCTCTCCATAACATAAGGCTTTCCAAGTTCCTGATTTTACATTGATCAACTATCTCTCCAAAACATAAGGCTTTCCAAGTTCCTGTCTTTATATTGTCCAACTATGTCTCCATTACATTAGGCTTTCCAAGTTACTGTCTTTAAATTGTGCAACTATCTCTCCATAGCATAAGGCTTTCTAAGTTCCCGTCTTTATATTGTTCAACTATGTCTCCATAACTTAAGGGTTTCCAAGTTCCTGTCTTTATATTGTTCAACTATGTCTGCATAACATAAGGCTTACCAAGTTCCTGTCTTTATATTGTCAACTATGTCTCCATAACATAAGTCTTTCCAAGTTCCTGTCTTTATATTGTTCAACTATCTCTCCATAACATAAGGCTTTCCAAGTTCCTGTCTTTATAATGTTCGACTATGTCTCCATAATATAGGGCTTCCCTAGTTATTGTCTTTATATTGTTCAACTACGTCTCCATAACATAGGGCTTTTCAAGTTCCTGTCTTTATATTGTTCAGCTATGTCTCCATAACATAAGGCTTTCCAAGCTCCTGTCTTTATTTTGTTCAACTACCTCTCTATATCATAGGGCTTACCAAGTTCCTCTCTTTATATTGTTTAACTATCTCTCCATAACATAAGGCTTTCCAAGTTCTTGTCTTTATATTGTTCAACTATGTCTCTATAACATAAGGCTTACCAAGTTACTGTCTTTATATTGTTCAACTATCTCCCCATAACATAGGGCTTACAAAGTTCCTGTCTTTATATTGTTCAACTACCTCTCCATAACATAAGGCTTACCAAGTTCCATTCTTTATATTGTACAACTATGTCTCAACAATGTTGGGCTTACCAAGTTCCTGTCCTTACATTGTTCAACTATGTCTCCACAAAGTAGGGCTTAACAAGTTCCTGTCCTTACATTGTTCAACTATGTCTCCACAACGTAGGGCTTACCAAGTTTCTCTTCTTTGTTCAACTAATGCTCCACAACACTGTACTTACCAAGTTCCTGTCCTTACATTGTTCAACTATGTCTCCATAACATAGGGCTTACCCCGTTCCTGTCCTTAGATTGTTCAACTATGTCTCCATAACATAGGGCTTGCCAAGCTCCTGTCCTTACATTGTTCAACTATCTCTCCTCGACGTAGGCCTTACCAAGTTCTTGTCCTTATATTGTTCAACTATGTCTCCACAATATAGGGCATGCCAAGTTCCTGTCCTTACATTGTGTGACTATGTCTCCATAATGTAGGGCATACCAAGTTCCTGTCCTTACATTGTTCAACTTTGTCTCCATAACATACGGCTTACCAAGTTCCTGTCTTTACATTGTTCAACTATGTCTGCATATCACAGGGCTTTCCAAGTTCCTACCTTACATTGTTCAACTATCTCTCCATACCATAGGGCTTACCAAGTTCCTGTCCTTACATAGTTCAACTACGTCCCCATAACATAGAGCTTACCAAGTTCCTGTCCTTACATTGTTCAAATATGTCTCCACAGAGTAGGGCTTACCAACTTCCTGTCTTTATATTGTTCAACTATGTCTCAACAAAGTAGGGCTTACCAAGTTCCTGTCCTTAAATTTTTCAACTATGTCTCCAAAAAGTAGGGCTTACCAAATTCCTGTCCTTATATTGTTCAACTATGTCTCCACAATGGAGGGCATACCAAGTTTCTGTCCTTTGTTCAACTATGTCTTTTTAACATAGGGATTTTCAAGCTCCTGTCCTTACATTGTTCAACTATCTCTCCATAACATAAGGCTTTCCAAGTTCCTGTCTTTATATTGTTCAACTATGTCTTCATAACATAAGGCTTACCTAGTTCCTGTCTTTATATTGTTCCACTATGTCTCCATAACATAGGGCTTACCAAGTTACTGTCTTTATATTGTCCAACTATCTCTCCATAACATAAGGCTTTCCAAGTTCCTGATTTTATATTGTTCAACTATCTCTCCATAACATAAGGCTTTCCAAGTTCCTGTCTTTATATTGTTCAATTATGTCTCCATAACATATGGCTTACCAAGTTACTGTCTTTAAATTGTTTAACTATCTCTCCATAACATGGGCTTTCCAAGTTACTGTCTTTAAATTGTTCAACTATCTCTCCATAACATAGGGCTTACCAAGATCCTGTCCTTACATTGTTCAAATACCTCTCCTCGACGTAGGGCTTATCAAGTTCCTGTCTTTATATTGATCAACTACGTCTCCATAACATAGGGCTTTCCAAGTTCCTGTCTTTATATTGTTCAACTACCTCTCCATAACATACGGCTTTCCAAGTTCCTGTCTTTATATTGTTCGCCTATGTCTCCATAACATAGGGGTTACCAAGTTACTGTCTTTATATTGTTCAACTACGTCTCCATAACATAGGGCTTTCCAAGTTCCTGTCTTTATATTGTTCAACTATGTCTCTTTAACATAAGGCTTTCCAAGTTCCTGTTTTTATATTATTCAACTATCTCTCCATAACATAAGGCTTCCCAAGTGCCTGTCTTTATATTGTTCGACTATGTCTCCATAACATAGGGGTTTCTGAAGTTACTGTCTTTATATTGTTTAACTACATCTCCATAACATAAGGCTTTCCAAGTTCCTGTCTTTATATCGTTACACTATGTCTCCATAACAAAAGGCTTACCAAGTTACTGTCTTTATATGGTTCAACTATCTCTCCATAACATAAGGCTTTCCAAGTTCCTGTCTTTATATTGTACAACTATGTCTCCATAACATAGGGCTTACCAAGTTACTGTCTTTATATTGTTCAACTACCTCTCCATAACATAGGGCTTACCAAGTTCCTGTCTTTATATTGTTCAACTATCTCTCCATAACATAAGGCTTTCCAAGTTCCTGTCTTTATATTGTTCAACTATGTCTCCATAACATAAGCCTTTCCAAGTTCCTGTCTTTACATTGTTCAACTACGTTTCCATAACATAGGGCTTACCAAGTTCCTGTCCTTACACTGTTAAACTATGTCTCCATAACATAGGGCTTACCAAGTTCCTGTCCTTACATTGTTCAACTAAGCCTCCAAAACATAGAGCTTACCAAGTTCCTGTCCTTACATTGTTCAACCATGTCTCCAAAAAGTAGGGCTTACCAAGTTTCTGTTCTTTGTTCAATTATGTCTCCTCAACACAACGCTAACCAAGTTTCTGTCCTTACATTGTTCAACTATGTCTCCATAACATAGGGCTTTCCAAGTTCCTGTCTTTATTTTGTTCAACTATCTCTACATTACATACGGCTTTCCAAGTACTTGTGTTTATATTTTTCAACTATGTCTGCATAACCTAATGCTTACCAAGTTCCTGTCTTTATATTTTTCAACTATGTCTCCATAACAAAGGGCTTTCCAAGTTCCTGTCTTTATATTGTTCAACTATGTCTCCATAACATAAGGCTTTCCAAGTTCCTGTCTTTTTATTGTTCGACTATGTCTTCATAACATAGGGCTTACCAAGTTACTGTCTTTATATTGTTCAACTACGTCACCATAACATAGGGCTTTCCAAGTTCCTGTCTTTTTATTGTTCAACTATGTCTCCATAACATAAGGCTTTCCAAGTTCCTGTCTATTTATTGTTCAACTATGTCTCCATAACATAAGGCTTACCAAGTTACTGTCTTTATATTGTTCAACTATCTCTCCATAACATAAGGCTTTCCAAGTTCCTGTCTTTAGATTGTTCAACTATGTCTCAATAACATAGGGCTTACCAAGTTACTGTCTTTATATTGTTCAACTACCTCTCCATAGCATAGGGCTTACAAAAATCCTGTTTTTTTAATGTTCAACTATCTCTCCATAACATAAGGCTTTCCAACTTCCTGTCTTTATATTGTTCAACTATGTCTCCATAACATAAGGCTTTCCAAGTACCAGTCTTTATAATGTTCAACTATCTCTCCATAACATAAGGCTTTCCAAGTTCCTGTCTTTATATTGTTCAACTATATCTCCATAACATAGGGCTTACCAAATTACTGTCTTTATATTGTTCAACTACTTCTCCATAACATAGGGCTTACCAAGTTCCTGTCTTTATATTGTTCAACTATGTCTCCATAACATAAGGCTTTCCAAGTTCCTGTCTTTATATATTTCAACTATGTCTCCATAACATTAGGCTTTCCAAGTTCCTGTCTTTATATTGTTCAACTATCTCTCCATAACATACGGCTTTCCTAGTTCCTGTCTTTATATTGTTCAACTATGTCTCCATAACATAGCGATTACCAAATTACTGTCTTTATATTGTTGAACTACCTCTCCATAACATAAGGCTTACCAAGTTACTTACTTTATATTTTTCAACTATCTCTCCATAACATAGGGCTTACCAAGTTCCTGTCTTTATATTGTTCAACTATGTCTCCATAACATAAGGCTTACCAAGTTCCTGTCTTTATATTGTACAACTATGTCTCCACAAAGTTGGGCTTACCAAGTTCCTGTCCTTACATTGTTCAACTATCTCTCCTCGACCTAGGGCTTACCAAGTTCTTGTGCTTATACTGCTCAACTATGTCTCCACAATGTAGGGCATACCAAGTTCCTGTCCTTACATTGTTCAACTATGTCTCCATAACATAGGGCTTACCAAGTTCCTGTCCTTACATTGTTCGAATATGTCTCCACAATGTAGGGCATACCAAGTTCCTGTCCTTACATTGTTCAACTATGTCTTCATAACATAGGGCTACCAAGTTCCTGTCTTTACATTGTTCAACTACTTATCCATAACATAGGGCTTACCAAGTTCATTTCCTTACACTGTTTAACTATGTCTGCATAACATAGGGCTTTCCAAGTTCCCACCTTACATTGTTTAACTATCTCTCCATAACATAGGGCTTACCAAGTTCCTGTCCTTACATTGTTCAACTACGTCTCCACATAGTAAGGCTTACCAACTTCCTGTCTTTATATTGTTCAACTATGTCTCCACTAAGTAGGGCATACCAAGTTACTGTCTTTACACTTTTCAACTATGTCTCCACAAAGTAGGCCTTACCAAATTCCTGACCTTATATTGTTCAACTATGTCTCGACAATGTAGGGCATACCATGTTTCTGTCCTTTGTTCAACTATGTCTGCATAACAAGGGCTTTCCAAGTTCCTGTCCTTATATTGTTCATCTATCTCTCCATAACGTAAGGCTTTCCAAGTTCCTGTCTTTATATTGTTCAACTATGTCTCCATAACATAAGGCTTTCCAAGTTCCTGTCTTTATATTATTCAACTATCTTTCCATAACATAAGGCTTTCCAAGTTCCTGTCTTTATATTGATCGACTATATCTCCATAACATAAGGCTTTCCAAGTCCCTGATGTTATATTGTTCAACTATCTCTCCATAACATAAGGTTTTCCAAGTTCCTGTCTTTATATTGTTCAATTATGTCTCCATAACATAAGGCTTACCAAGCTACAGTCTTTAAATTGTTCAACTATCTCTCCATAACATGGGCTTTCCAAGTTACTGTCTTTAAATTGTTTAACTATCTCTCCATAACATAGGGCTTACCACGATCCTGTCCTTACATTGTTCAAATACCTCTCCTCGACGTAGGGCTTACCAAGTTCCGTCTTTATATTGTTCAACTACGTCTCCATAACATAGCGCTTTCCAAGTTCCTGTCTTTATATTGTTCAACTATCTCTCCATAACATACGGCTTTCCAAGTTCCTGTCTTTATATTGTTCGCCTATGTCTCCATAACATAGGGGTTACCAAGTTACTGTCTTTATATTGTTCACTACGTCTCCATAACATAGGGCTTTCCAAGTTCCTGTCTTTATATTGTTCAACTATGTCTCTTTAACATAAAGCTTTCCAAGTGCCTGTCTTTATATTGTTCGACTATGTCTCCATAACATAGGGGTTATGAAGTTACTGTCTTTATATTGTTCAACTACATCTCCATAACATAAGGCTTTCCAAGTTCCTGTCTCTATATTCTTCAACTATGTCTCCATAACATAAGGCTTACCAAGTTACTGTCTTTATATTGTTCAACTATCTCTCCATAACATAAGGCTTTCCAAGTTCCTGTCTTTATATTGTTCAACTATGTCTCCATAAAATAGGGCTTACCAAGTTACTGTCTTTATATTGTTCAACTACCTATCCATAACATAAGGCATTCCAAGTTCCTGTCTTTATATTGTTCAACTATGTCTCCATAACATAGGGCTTACCAAGTTACTGTCTTTATATTGTTCAACTACCTCTCCATAACATAGGGCATACCTGTTCCTGTCTTTATATTGTTCAACTATCTCTCCATAACATAAGGGTTTCCAAGCTCCTGTCTTTATATTGTTCAACTATGTCTCCATAACATAAGCCTTGCCAAGTTCCTGTCTTTACATTGTTCAACTACGTATCCATAACATAGGGCTTACCAAGTTCCTCTCCTTACACTGTTAAACTATGTCTCCATAACATAGGGCTTACCAAGTTCCTGTCCTTACATTGTTCAATTAAGCCTCCATAACCTAGAGCTTACCAAGTTCCTGTCCTTACATTGTTGAACCATGTCTCCACAACGTAGGGCTTACCAAGTTTCTGTTCTTTTTTCAACTATGTCTCCTCAACACAACGCTTACGAAGTTTCTGTCCTTACATTGTTCAACTATGTCTCCATAACATAGGGCTTTCCAAGTTCCTGTCTTTATTTTGTTCAACTATCTCTCCATAACATACGGCTTTCCAAGTTCCTGTCTTTATATTTTTCAACTATGTCGGCATAACATAAGGCTTACCAAGTTCCTATCTTTATAATGTTCAACTATGTCTCCATAACATAGGGCTTTCCAAGTTCCTGTCTTTATATTGTTCGACTATGTCTCCATAACATAGGGCTTACCAAGTTACTGTCTTTATATTGTTCAACTACGTCTCCATAACATAGGGATTTCCAAGTTCCTGTCTTTATATTGTTCAACTATGTCTCCATAACATAAAGCTTTCCAAGTTCCTGTCTATTTATTGTTCAACTATGTCTCCATAACATAAGGCTTACCAAGTTACTGTCTTTATATTGTTCAACTATCTCTCCATAACATAAGGCTTTCCAAGTTCCTGTCTTTAGAATGTTCAACTATGTCTCAAAAACATAGGGCTTACCAAGTTACTGTCTTTATATTGTTCAACTACCTCTCCTTAACATAGGGCTTACAAAAATCCTGTCTTTTTAATGTTCAACTATCTCTCCATAACATAAGGCTTTCCAAGTTCCTCTCTTTATATTGTTCAACTATGTCTCCAAACATAAGGCTTTCCAAGTTCCTGTCTTTATATTGTTCAAAAATCTCTCCATAACATAAGGCTTTCCAAGTTCCTGTCTTTATATTGTTAACTTATATCTCCATAACATAGGGCTTACCAAATTACTGTCTTTATATTGTTCAACTACTTCTCCATAACATAGGGCTTACCATCTTCCTGACTTTATATTGTTCAACTATGTCTCCATAACATAAGGCTTTCCAAGTTCCTGTCTTTATATTGTTCAACTATCTCTCCATAACATAAGGCTTTCCTAGTTCCTGTCTTTATATTGTTCAACTATGTCTCCATAACATAGGGCTTACCAAATTACTGTCTTTATATTGTTGAACTACCTCTCCATAACATAAGGCTTACCAAGTTACTGTCTTTATATTGTTCAACTATCTCTCCATAACATAGGGCTTACCAAGTTCCTGTCTTTATATTGTTCCACTATGTCTCCATAACATAAGGCTTACCAAGTTCCTGTCTTTATATTGTACAACTATGTCTCCACAATGTTGGGTCTACCAAGTTCCTGATCTTATATTGTTCAACTATCTCTCCTCGACCTAGGGCTTACCAAATTCTTGTGCTTATATTGTTCAACTATGTCTCCACAATGTAGGGCATACCAAGTTCCTGTCCTTACATTGTTCCACTATGTCTCCATAACATAGGGCTTTCCAAGTTCCTGTCCTTACATTGTTCAACTATCTCTCCATAACTTAGGGCTTACCAAGTTTCTGTCCTTACATTGTTCAACTATGTCTCCATAACATAGGGCTTTCCAAGTTCCTGATTTTATATTGTTCAACTATCTCTCTATAACATAAGGCTTTCCAAGTTGCTGTCTTTATATTGTTCAATTATGTCTCCATAACATAAGGCTTTCCAAGTTCCTGTCTTTATATTGTTCAACTATCTCTCCATAACATAAGGCTTTCCAAGTTCCTGTCTTTATATTGTTCGACTATGTCTCCATAACATAGGGCTTACCAAGTTACTGTCTTTATATTGTTCAACTATCACTCCATAACACATGGCTTTCCAAGTTCCTGATTTTATATTGTTCAACTATCTCTCCATAACATAAGGCTTTCCAAGTTCCTGTCTTTATATTGTTCAATTATGTCTCCATAACAAAAGGCTTACCAAGTTACTGTCTTTAAATTGTTCAACTATCTTTCCATAACATGGGCTTTCCAAGTTACTGTCTTTAAATTGTTCAACTATTTCTCCATAACATAGGGCTTACCAAGAATCTGTCCTTACATTGTTCAAATACCTCTCCTAGACGTAGGGCTTACCAAGTTCCTGTCTTTATATTGTTCAACTACATCTCCATAACTTAGGGCTTTCCAAATTCCTGTCTTTATATTGTTCAACTATCTCTCCATAACATACGGCTTTCCAAGTTCCTGTCTTTATATTGTTCGCCTATGACTCCATAACATAGGGGTTACCAAGTTACTGTCTTTATATTGTTCAACTACGTCTCCATAACATAGGGCTTTCCAAGTTCCTGTCTTTTTATTGTTCAACTATGTCTCCCTTAACATAAGGCTTTCCAAGTTCCTGTCTTTATATTGTGCAACTATTTCTCCATTACATAAGGCTTTCCAAGTTCCTGTCTTTATATTGATCAACTATGTCTCCATAACATAAGGCTTACCAAGTTACTATCTTTATATTGTTCAACTATCTCTCCATAACATAAGGCTTTCCAAGTACCTGTCTTTATATTGTTAACTATGTCTCCATAACATAGGGTTTACCAAGTTACTGTCTTTATATTGTTCAACTACCTCTCCATAACATAAGGCTTTCCAAATTTCTGTCTTTATATTGTTCAACTATGTTTCCATAACATAGGGCTTACCAAGTTACTGTCTTTATATTGTTCAACTACCTCTCCATAACTTAGGGCTTACCAAGTTCCTGTCTTTACATTGTTCAACTATCTCTCCATAACATAAGGCTTTCCAAGTTCCTGTCTTTATATTGTTCAACTATGTCTTAATAACATAAAGCTTACCAAGTTCCTGTCTATTTATTGTTCAACTATGTCTCCATAACATAAGGCTTACCAAGTTACTGTCTTTATATTGTTCAACTATCTCTCCATAACATAAGGCTTTCCAAGTTCCTGTCTTTAGATTGTTCAACTATGACTCAATAACATAGGGCTTACCAAGTTACTGTCTTTATATTGTTCAACTACCTCTCCATAACATAGGGCTTACAAAAATCCTGTCTTTTTAATGTTCAACTATCTCTCCATAACATAAGGCTTTCCAAGTTCCTGTCTTTATATTGTTCAACTATGTCTCCATAACATATGGCTTTCCAAGTTCCTGTCTTTATATTGTTCAAAAATATCTCCATAACATAAGGCTTTCCAAGTTCCTGTCTTTATATTGTTAACTTATATCTCCATAACATAGGGCTTACCAAATTACTGTCTTTATATTGTTCAACTATCTCTCCATAACATAAGGCTTACCAGGTTACTATCTTTATATTGTTCAACTATCTCTCCATAACATAAGCTTTCCAAGTTCCTGTCTTTACATTGTTCAAGTACGTTTCCATAACATACGGCTTACCAAGTTCCTGTCCTTACACTGTTAAACTATGTCTCCATAACTTAGGGCTTAACAAGTTCCTGTCCTTACATCGTTCGACTATGTCTCCGCAATGTAGGGCATACAAAGTTCCTGTCCTTACATTGTTCAACTATGTCTCCATAACATAGGGCTACCAAGTTCCTGTCTTTACATTGTTCAACTACGTCTCCATAACATAGGGCTTACCAAGTTCATGTCCTTACACTGTTCAACTATGTCTGCATAACATAGGGCTTTCCAAGTTCCTACCTTACATTGTTCAACTATCTCTCCATAACATAGGGCTTACCAAGTTCCTGTCCTTACATTGTTCAACTACGTCTCCATAACATAGAGCTTACCAAGTTCCTGTCCTTACATTGTTCAACTATGTCTCCACAGAGTAGGGATTACTAACTTCCTGTCTTTATATTGTTCAACTATGTCTCCACTAAGTAGGGCTTACCAAGTTACTGTCCTTGCACTTTTCAACTATGTCTCCACAAAGTAGGGCTTACCAAATTCCTGACCTTATATTGTTCAACTATGTCTCGAAAATGTAGGGCATACCATGTTTCTGTCCTTTGTTCAACTATGTCTGCATAACAAGGGATTTCCAAGTTCCTGTCCTTATATTGTTCATCTATCTCTCCATAGCGTAAGGCTTTCCAAGATCCTGTCTTTATATTGTTCAACTATGTCTCCATAACATAAGGCTTTCCAAGTTCCTGTCTTTATATTGTTCAACTATCTCTCCAAAACATAAGGCTTTCCAAGTTCCTGTCTTTATATTGTTCGACTATGTCTCCATAACATAGGGCTTACCAAGTTACTGTCTTTATATTGTTCAACTATCACTCCATAACACACGGCTTTCCAAGTTCCTGATTTTATATTGTTCAACTATCTCTCCATAACATAAGGCTTTCCAAGTTCCTGTCTTTATATTGTTCAATTATGTCTCCATAACAAAAGGCTTACCAAGTTACTGTCTTTAAATTGTTCAACTATCTCTCCATAACATGGGCTTTCCAAGTTACTGTCTTTAAATTGTTCAACTATTTCTCCATAACATAGGGCTTACCAAGATCCTGTCCTTACATTGTTCAAATACCTCTCCTAGACGTAGGGCTTACCAAGTTCCTGTCTTTATATTGTTCAACTACATCTCCATAACTTAGGGCTTTCCAAATTCCTGTCTTTATATTGTTCAACTATCTCTCCATAACATACGGCTTTCCAAGTTCCTGTCTTTATATTGTTCGCCTATGACTCCATAACATAGGGGTTACCAAGTTACTGTCTTTATATTGTTCAACTACGTCTCCATAATATAGGGCTTTCCAAGTTCCTGTCTTTTTATTGTTCAACTATGTCTCCCTTAACATAAGGCTTTCCAAGTTCCTGTCTTTATATTGTGCAACTATCTCTCCATTACATAAGGCTTTCCAAGTTCCTGTCTTTATATTGATCAACTATGTCTCCATAACATAAGGCTTACCAAGTTACTATCTTTATATTGTTCAACTATCTCTCCATAACATAAGGCTTTCCAAGTACCTGTCTTTATATTGTTAACTATGTCTCCATAACATAGGGTTTACCAAGTTACTGTCTTTATATTGTTCAACTATCTCTCCATAACATAAGGCTTTCCAAATTTCTGTCTTTATATTGTTCAACTATGTTTCCATAACATAGGGCTTACCAAGTTACTGTCTTTATATTGTTCAACTACCTCCCCATAACATAAGGCTTACCAAGTTCCTGTCTTTACATTGTTCAACTATCTCTCCATAACATAAGGCTTTCCAAGTTCCTGTCTTTATATTGTTCAACTATGTCTTAATAACATAAAGCTTACCAAGTTCCTGTCTATTTATTGTTCAACTATGTCTCCATAACATAAGGCTTACCAAGTTACTGTCTTTATATTGTTCAACTATCTCTCCATAACATAAGGCTTTCCAAGTTCCTGTCTTTAGATTGTTCAACTATGACTCAATAACATAGGGCTTACCAAGTTACTGTCTTTATATTGTTCAACTACCTCTCCATAACATAGGGCCTACAAAAATCCTGTCTTTTTAATGTTCAACTATCTCTCCATAACATAAGGCTTTCCAAGTTCCTGTCTTTATATTGTTCAACTATGTCTCCATAACATAAGGCTTTCCAAGTTCCTGTCTTTATATTGTTCAACTATCTCACCATAACATAAGGCTTTCCTAGTTCCTGTCTTTATATTGTTCAACTATGTCTCCATAACATAGGGCTTACCAAATTACTGTCTTTATATTGTTGAACTACCTCTCCATAACATAAGGCTTACCAAGTTACTGTCTTTATATTGTTCCACTATGTCTCCATAACATAAGGCTTACCAAGTTCCTGTCTTTATATTGTACAACTATGTCTCCACAATGTTGGGCTTACCAAGTTCCTGTCCTTACATTGTTCAACTATCTCTCCTTGACCTAGGGTTTACCAAGTTCTTGTGCTTATATTGTTCAACTATGTCTCCACAATGTAGGCCATACCAAGTTCCTGTCCTTACATTGTTCAACTATGTCTCCATAACATAGGGCTTAACAAGTTCCTGTCCTTACATCGTTTCGACTATGTCTCCACAATGTAGGGCATACCAAGTTCATGTCCTTACATTGTTCAACTATGTCTCCATAACATAGGGCTACCAAGTTCCTGTCTTTACATTGTTCAACTACGTCTCCATAACATAGGGCTTACCAAGTTCAGGTCCTTACACTGTTCAACTATGTCTGCATAACATAGGGCTTTCCAAGTTCCTACCTTATATTGTTCAACTATCTCTCCATAACATAGGGCTTACCAAGTTCCTGTCCTTACATTGTTCAACTACGTCTCCATAACATAGAGCTTACCAAGTTCCTGTCCTTACATTGTTCAACTATGTCTCCACAGAGTAGGGCTTACCAACTTCCTGTCTATATATTGTTCAACTATGTCTCCACTAAGTAGGGCTTACCAAGTTACTGTCCTTACACTTTTCAACTATGTCTCCACAAAGTAGGGCTTACCAAATTCCTGACCTTATAAGGTTCAACTATGTATCGACCATGTAGGGCATACCATGTTTCTGTCCTTTGTTCAACTATGTCTGCATAACAAGGGCTTTCCAAGTTCCTGTCCTTATATTGTTCATCTATCTGTCCATAACGTAAGGCTTTCCAAGTTCCTGTCTTTATATTGTTCAACTATGTCTCCATAACATAAGGCTTTCCAAGTTCCTGTCTTTATATTGTTCAACTATCTCTCCATAAGATAAGGCTTTCCAAGTTCATGTCTTTATATTGTTGGACTATGTCTCCATAACATAGGGCTTACCAAGTTACTGTCTTTATATTGTTCAACTATCACTCCATAACATAAGGCTTTCCAAGTTCCTGATTTTATATTGTTCAACTATCTCTCTATAACATAAGGCTTTCCAAGTTCCTGTCTTTATATTGTTCAATTATGTCTCCATAACATAAGGCTTACCAAGTTACTGTCTTTAAATTGTTCAACTATCTCTCCATAACATGGGCTTTCCAAGTTACTGTCTTTAAATTGTTCAACTATCTCTCCATAACATAGGGCTTACCAAGATCCTTTCCTTACATTGTTCAAATACCTCTCCTAGACGTAGGGCTTACCAAGTTCCTGTCTTTATATTGTTCAACTACGTCTCCATAACATAGGGCTTTCCAAGTTCCTGTCTTTATATTGTTCAACTACGTCTCCATAACATAGGGCTTTCCAAGTTCTTGTCTTTATATTGTTCGCCTATGTCTCCATAACATAGGGGTTACCAAGTTACTGTCTTTATATTGTTCAACTACATCTCCATAACATAGGGCTTTCCAAGTTCCTGTCTTTTTATTGTTCAACTATGTCTCCCTTAACATAAGGCTTTCGAAGTTCCTGTCTTTATATTGTGCAACTATCTCTCCATTACATAAGGCTTTCCAAGTTCCTGTCTTTATATTGTTCAACTATCTCTCCATAACATAAGGCTTACCAAGTTACTATCTTTATATTGTTCAACTATCTCTCCATAACATAAGGCTTTCCAAGTTCCTGTCTTTATATTGTTCAACTATGTCTCCATAACATAGGGTTTACCAAGTTACTGTCTTTATATTGTTCAACCACCTCTCCATAACATAAGATGATGATGATAATGGTGTTTAAGGGCGCTCAACTGCCGAGGTCATAAGCGCCCTTACGATTAAAACTAGGCAATAGGCAGTAAGAAAAATACCAAAAAAAGGAAAAACACACAAGTAAAAGAGCTAGCAATATTGTAAGTGAAGTAATAGAACGGTCCAGCCCTCTAAACAGAGCTGGATATAAAACTCTATCTAAAATCAACACATTAAAATTAAAAGAGATTAAAAAAAAAACTGCTATCACACTAAAACGTCAAGGTAAAAGAAAGTTTTGCTAAAAATATAAAAACCCTGTCCACTGCTCTTGGGTCATCTGCTAGGACCTCAGCAAGAGAGGCCGGCATGCCCATAGATGACCGAATGTGTGCCAGGTGACCACACTCCAGCAACACATGACGAACTGTCTGTGCCTCCCCACAGAGCGCACAGACAGGAGCAGGTTCACGTTTAAAAAGGTAACTGTGCGTAAAAATACAGTGGCCAATTCTTAGCCGAGCTAGTACTACCTCCTCCCGGCGGAATAAACGAGAGGAGGTTACCCAGTTGACAGGGAGGTCCTTCACCTCTCGCAGCTTATTACCACGGAGAGCCGACCACTCCGCATGCCAAGTCGAAAAAACGGCTCTCCGTACAGCCACTCTAAAATCTTCTGCTGTTGAATGGGTAATCGTAACACTGGGCGCTGTGACTGCCGATTTCGCTGCCAAATCCGCCGTGTCATTCCCTGGCAAGCCAACTTGTCCAGGGATCCATGCGCACTCCACATTAAAACCAGAAGCGTGCAAAATGTGGAGAACGTCCTGGATGCGCTGCACCAAAGGATGGTAATTGTACAGCTCACGAATGCTCTGAAGGGCACTAAGGGAATCACTAAGAATAAGGCAGTCACCTAATTTTCGACGTCGAATATACAGAAGGGCTTGATAAATAGCATATAGCTCGGCAGAATATATAGATGTGCAACTAGGCAAACCGTAAGTAGAAGTTGCGGTGCCAGTTACAAAGGCACATCCAACACCGTCGGGGCTCTTACTACCATCGGTGTAAATACAAATACGGCCACGTATTTGGATAAAAATTCTAAAAAGCAACGACGAATACTATCAAGAGGCGTAACAGATTTCCCGTAGAGCGTCATCCCGAGATCGACATGGGAGGTAGCGCGTAACCAAGGGGGGTGTATACTCTCTCCCTTGGATAACAGCCGAGGAATGTCAACATGGTGCTGGCGTAGAAGCTCACGGAAGCGAAAACCTGCTGGCCTGGGGCTCAGAGAGCGGAGGCAGTATCCCTCGTGCAGCTCAGGGGAGAAAAACGCGTGATAAGTTGGATGCCCAGGCATACACTTCAGCCCACAGCCATAATTAGCAAGCAGGACATCACGCCGACAACGCAGAGGAGGTTCTCCCGATTCGGCGTAGAGGCTAACAACTGGGCTCGTTGGAAAAGCTCCAACGGCCACACGGATGCCCTGGTTATGGACTGTGTCTAACCTTCTGAGCACTGAAGGTCGAGCTGAAGAATACACAATGCTGCCATAGTCCAACTTCGAACGAATCACAGCACGATAAAGACGGAGCAATGCCGTCCGATCCGCACCCCAAGACTTGCCACTTAGTATCCGTAAAAGATTTAGAGAACGGTCACATCGTGCTCTAAGCTGTGCTATTTGTGGTGCCCAACAAAGTTTCCGATCGAAGATCAAACCAAGGAATCTCGCCTCGTCTGCGAAAGGAAGTAAATCTGGCCCGAGTCGAAGAGACGGCGGCATTTGCCACTTACGGCGCCAGAAGTTAACGCAGACTGTCTTCTCAGCGGAGAAACGAAAACCGTGTTTCGAGCTCCAAGCATAGAGATTGTCCAAACACCGCTGGAGACGGCGTTCCAAAAACGGTGTACGCTGAGAAGTACAGAAGATGGCAAAGTCGTCCACGAATAAACAGGAAGAGACACCTTGAGGCACAATAGTGATATGGAATTTATCGCAATAGCAAATAGAGTCACGGTGAGTACCGAGCCCTGCGGCACTCCGTTCTCTTGAATAAAATGGTTAGAAAAAACCGAACCCACCCTCACTCGAAAAAACGCGGTCCCGCATAAACTCCTGAATGACCAACGGTAGGCGTCCACGTATGTTCCAGTTGTGCAGAGAACGCAATATTCCCGCCCGCCAACACGTGTCGTAGGCCTTCTCGAGGTCAAAAAATATCCCAACTGTGGGGCTGTTCTTAAGAAACCCGTCCATAATCTGAGTTGACAGAGAGACAAGGTGGTCAGCAGTTGAACGTCGTCGTCGAAAGCCACATTGGATGTTCGTCAGAAGATTGTGGGATTCCAGCCACCACACGAACCGTCCATTGATCATGCGTTCCATCACCTTGCACACGCAACTGGTGAGGGAAATAGGACGGTAACTGGAAGGAAGATGGCGGTCCTTTCCAGGTTTAAGAATGGGTATGATGGTGGCCTCCCGCCACTTGTCTGGAAAAATGCCATCAACCCAGACACGATTATAGACCTCGAGTAGGAAATCTTTGCCATCAGGAGAGAGATGTTGCAACATTTGGACGTGGATACCATCTGGACCTGGTGCTGAGTGTCGTGAAGAGGAGAGTGCATTGTCTAGCTCTGCCAGGGTGAAAAGGCGATTATAATCCTCAAGGTTGCCAGAAAGAAACGAGAATTCTTGAGATTCCACCTGGTTCTTAACTGTAAGAAACTCAGGGGAATAGTTGCCTGAGCTAGACACCTGAGCGAAAGCACTGCCTAAAGTATTCGCCACGTCAAATGTATCAACAACAGCTCCGGTAGGTGTTTTGAGACCGGCGATGGGCATATGGTTCGGTTTCCCAGCCACACGTCTTAACTTATCCCATACGACAGAGGAAGGTGTATGTCGATTAAAGGAACCCACGAATTTATTCCATGACATCTTTTTGCTATCCTTAATAACCCGCCTAGAATGTGCACGCATCCGTTTATAGTGTATCAGGTTATCCAGTGTAGGAAAACGCTGGAAAACCCGTAGAGATCGTCTGCGAGCGCCAATAGCATCCCGACAGTCAGCGGTCCACCAAGGTACCGGAAATCGACGGCTGTAGCCAGTCGAACGCGGAATGGATTGCTCAGCAGCAGAAAGAATGGTCCCTGTAAGATGTTCGACCAAGTGGTTCACAGAGTCGTGCTCTTCGTAGCTAAATTCAGCCAAGTGGGAGTACAGTTCCCAGCTGGCGTGGTCTAGGCGCCAACTAGGTAAACGGGTGGAACATACAACGGGTGTCAAGACACTAATACGACAAGGAAAGTGGTCACTAGAATGCAAATCCGAGATGATATTCCAGCATAAGGTGACTGCCAGCTGAGGGGAACAAATTGCAATGTCAATGTGTGAAAAACTATGAAATGCGTCAGATAGAAAGGTGGGCTCTCCGGTGTTCAAGAGAGCAAGATTCTGACTATCCAAGAAGTCTTTAAGTAGCGTACCTCTCGCACAAGCCCGAGGAGAGCCCCAAAGAGGGTGATGGGCATTCACGTCGCCTACCAATAAAAAGGGTGGTGGCAACTGCGAAATGAGGTGTTCTAAGTCGCTGTGCGAGAGGTCCGCAGATGGAGGCAAATAGATACTGCAAATGGTGAATGAAGCGGATGGTAGCTTAATGCTGACAGCAACGGACTGGATTGCAGATTGTATGGGTACGGAGTGGGCAAAAATATCATCTCGAATAAGCATCATAGTGCCCCCATGTGCCGGGACACCGTCCTCCGGGGATGAATCACATCGTACGGAGGAGTACTGCCTGATGGTAACGGTGTCCTGTGGACGGAGCTTCGTCTCTTGTGAACATACAGCCAAGGGTTCATGCTGGCGCAGCAACAAGTCAAGCTCTGGTCGATGTGGTCGAATTCCGCGTATGTTCCAATGGAGGATAGCCATTGAGTATATTATGGGATAAGTTTCAAATCGAAAGACGCTTCTGCAGATTGGGATTAGCTGGTCGGTTCAATTTGTTCTTCTTAGGCGTTGGGCTAGTACTATTTTCAGGAGCACGATCCTGCCGTTTCCGCACTGTCCCTCTGGCAGTGGCGGCAGAATCATCCTGGTCCATCTCCTCCACAAGGGAGGTCCCTTTTTCAAGAACAGTTTTCGGTCCAAGTAGTTCGAACCGATTGGATGTGCTGATCGGCGAAGACGGCCGTCGCCGATTCACGCCCTCCTCCCCAGATGACCCTTCAGAGGAGGATACACGTGTGGAGTTGCGTGAACTTTTCTTACCTTTAGATGACTTGGTAATAGATTGCACATTCTCTTTCAAAAAGTCTTGTCGTACATACTTGGTCTTAAACTGTTTTTCTGGGGCAGAAGACGTCGTGAATTTAATAGTCTTAGTTCCGGAGGTCGAGGCTTTAGGTGACAAGTGTGCAGGACTATTCTGTAAGCTGGCGGATTTGGCAGATGTTGATACCAACTTGGGTGTAGGTGCCGAAGGATTTGTCAGCGCTTGGGCTAAAATAACCTTTTCCGCAATTGTAGCCCCGTTCATAGCGCCGGTCTCCCATAACATAAGGCTTTCCAAATTCCTGTCTTTATATTGTTCAACTATGTCTCCATAACATAGGGCTTACCAAGTTACTGTCTTTATATTGTTCAACTACCTCTCCATAACATAGGGCTTACCAAGTTCCTGTCTTTACATTGTTCAACTATCTCTCCATAACATAAGGCTTTCCAAGTTCCTGTCTTTATACTGTTCAACTATGTCTTAATAACATAAGCCTTTCAAGTTCCTGTCTTTACATTGTTCAAGTACGTTTCCATAACATAGGGCTTACCAAGTTCCTGTCCTTACACTGTTAAACTATGTCTCCATAACATAGGGCTTTCCAAGTTCCTGTCCTTACATTGTTCAACTATCTCTCCATAACATAGGGCTTACAAAGTGTCTGTCCTTACATTGTTCAACTATGTCTCCATAACATACAACTTTCCAAGTTCCTGTCTTTATATTGTTCAACTATCTCTCCATAACATAAGGCTTACCAAGTTCCTGTCTTTATATTGTTCAACTATGTCTCCATAACATAAGGCTTTCCAAGTTCCTGTCTTTATATTGTTCAACTATGTCTCCATAACATAGGGCTTTCCAAGTTCCAGTCTTTATATTTTTCAACTATCTCGCCATAACATAAGGCTTTCCAAGTTCCTGTCTTTATATTGTTCGACTATGTCTCCAAAACGTAGGGTATACCAAGTTACTATCTTTATATTGTTCAACTACGTCTCCATAGCATACGGCTTTCCAAGTTCCTGTCTTTATATTGTTCAACTATGTCTCCATAACATAAGGCTTTCCAAGTTCCTGTCTATATATTGTTCAACTATGTCTCCATAACATAAGGCTTACCAAGTTACTGTCTTTATATTGTCCAACTATCTCTCCATAACATAAGCCTTCCAAGTTCCTGTCTTTATATTGTTCAACAATGTCTCAATAACATAGGGCTTATCAAGTTACTGTCTTTATATTTTCAACAACCTCTCCGTAACATAGGGCTTACAAAAATCCTGTCTTTTTAATGTTCAACAATCTCTCCATAACATAAGTCTTTCCAAGTTCCTGTCTTTATATTGTTCAACTATGTCTCCATAACATAAGGCTTTCCAAGTTCCTGTCTTTATATTGTTCAACTATCTCTCCATAACGTAAGGCTTTCCAAGTTCCTGTCTTGATATTGTTCAACTATGTCTCCAAAACATAGGGCTTACCAAATTACTGTCTTTATATTGTTCAACATCTTCTCCATAACATAGGGCTTACTAAGTTCCTGTCTTTATATTGTTCAACTATGTCTCCATAACATAAGGCTTTCCAAGTTCCTGTCTTTATATTGTTCAACTATGTCTCCATAACATAAGGTTTTCCAAATTCCTGTCTTTATATTGTTCAACTATCTCTCCATAACATAAGGCTTTCCAAGTTCCTGTCTTTATATTGTTCAACTATCTCTCCATAACATAAGGCTTACCAAGTTACTGTCTTTATATTGTTCAACTATCCCTCCATAACATAGGGCTTACCAAGTTCCTGTCTTTATATTGTTCAACTGTCTCTCCATTACATAAAGCTTACCAAGTTCCTGTCTTTATGTACAACTATGTCTCCACAATGTTGGGCTTACCAAGTTCCTGTCCTTAAATTGTTCAACTATCTCTCCTCGACGTAGGGCTTACCAAGTTCCTGTCCTTATATTGTTCAACTATGTCTCCACAATGTAGGGCATACCAAGTTCCTGTCCTTACATTGTTCAACTATGTCTCCATAACATAGGGCTTACCAAGTTCCTGTCCTTACATTGTTCGACTATGTCTCCACAATGTAGGGCATACCAAGTTCCTGTCCTTACATTGTTCGACTATGTCTCCACAATGTAGGGCATACCAAGTTCCTGTCTTTACATTGTTCAACTACGCCTCCATAACATAGGGCTTACCAAGTTCATGTCCTTACACTGTTTAACTATGTCTGCATAACATAGGGCTTTCCAAGTTCCTACCTTACATTGTTCAACTATCTCTCCATAACATAGGGCTTACCAAGTTCCTGTCCTTACATTGTTCAACGTCGTCTCCATAACATAGAGATTACCAAGTTCCTGTCCTTACATTGTTCAACTATGTCTCCACAGAGTAGGGCTTACCAACTTCCTGTCTTTATATTGTTCAACTATGTCTCCACTAAGTAGGGCTTACCAAGTTTCTGTCCTTACACTTTTCAACTATGTCTCCACAAAGTAGGGCTTAACAAATTCCTGAACTTATATTGTTCAACTATGTCTGTACAATGTAGGGCATACCAAGCTTCTGTCCTTTGTTCAACTATGTCTGCATAACAAGGGCTTTCCAAGTTCCTGTCCTTACATTGTTCATCTATCTCTCCATAACATAAGGCTTTCCAAGTTCCTGTCTTTATATTGTTCAACTATGTCCCCATAACATAAGGCTTTCCAAGTTCCTGTCTTTATATTGTTCAACTATCTCTCCATAACATAAAGCTTTCCAAGTTCCTATCTTTATATTGTTCGACTATGTCTCCAAAACAAATGGCTTACCAAGTTACTGTCTTGATATTGTTCAACTATCTCTCCATAACATAAGGCTTTCCGAGTTCTAGTCTTTATATTGTTCAACTACCTCTCCTCGACGTAGGGCTTACCAAGTTCCTGTCTTTATATTGATCAACTATCTCTCCATAACATAAGGCTTTCCAAGTTCCTGTCTTTATATTGTTCAACTATGTCTGCATAGCATAAGGCTTACCAAGTTCCTGTCTTTATATTGTTCAACTATTTCTCCATAACATAAGGCTTTCCAAGTCCCTATCTTTATATTGTTCAACTATCTCTCCATAACATAAGGCTTTCCAAGTTCCTATCTTTATATTTTTCTTCTATGTCTCCATAACATAGGGCTTACCAAGTTACTGTCTTTATATTGTTCAACTATCTCTCCATAACATAAGGCTTTCCAAGTTCCTGTGTTTATATTGTTCAACTATGTCTCTATAACATAAGACTTACCAAGTTACTGTATTTATATTGTTCAACTATCTCTCCATAACATAAGGCTTTCCAAGTTCCTGTGTTTATATTGTTCAACTATGTATCCATAACATAGGGCTTACCAAGTTACTTTCTTTATACTGTTCAACTACCTCTCAATAACATAGGGCTTACCAAGTTCCTGTCTTTATATTGTTCAACTATGTCGCCATAACATAAGGCTTTCCAAATTCCTGTCTTTATATTGTTCAACTGTGTCTCCATAACATAAGGCTTTCCAAGTTCCTGTCTTTATATTGTTCAACTATCTCTCCATAACATAAGGTTTTCTAAGTTCCTGTCTTTATATTGTTCAACTATGTCTCCATAACATAGGGCTTACCAAATTACTGTCTTTATATTGTTCAACTACCACTCCATAACATAGGGCTTACCAAGTTCCTGTCTTTATATTGTTCAACTATCTCTCCTTAACATAAGGCTTTCCAAGTTCTTGTCTTTATATTGTTCAACTATGTCTCCATAACATAAGGCTTACCAAGTTACTGTCTTTAAATTGTTCAACTATCTCTCCATAACATAGGGCTTTGCAAGCTCCTGTCTTTATAGTGTTCAACTATGTCTCCATAACATAAGCCTTTCCAAGTTCCTGTCTTTACATTGTTCAACTACGTCTCCATAACATAGGGCTTACCAAGTTCCTGTCCTTACACTGTTAAACTATATCTCCATAACATAGGGCTTTCCAAGTTCCTGTCCTTACTTTGTTCAACTATCTCTCCAAACATAGAGCTTACCAAGTTCCTGTCCTTACATTGTTCAACTATGTCTCCACAAATTAGGGCTTACCAACTTCCTGTCCTTAAATTTTTCAACTATGTCTCCAAAAAGTAGGGCTTACCAAGTTCCTGTCCTTATATTGTTCAACTATGTCTCCACAACGTAGGGCATACCAAGTTTCTGTCCTTTGTTTAACTATGTCTCCACAACACAGGGCTCAGCACGTTTCTGACCTTATATTGTTCAACTATGTCTCCACAACGTAGGCCATACCAAGTTTCTATCCTTAGATTGTTAAACTACCTCTCCATAACATAGGGCTTACCAGCTTCTGTCCTTACACTATGCAACTATGTCTCCACAACATAGGGCTTACCAAGTTCCTGTCCTTACATTGTTCAACTACCTCTCCTCGACATAGGGCTTACCAATTTCCCGTCTTTATATTGTTCAATTACGTCTCCATAGCATAGGGCTTTCCAAGTTCCTGTCTTTATATTGTTCAACTATCTCTCCATACCATAAGGCTTTCCAAGTTCATTTATTTATATTTTTCAACTATGTCTCCATAACATAAGGCTTATCAAGTTCCCGTCTTTATATTGTTCAACTATCTCTCCATTACATAAGGCTTTTGAAGTTCCTGTCTTTATATTGTTCAACTATGTCTCCATAACATAAGGCTTACCAAGTTACTGTCTTTATATTGTTCAACTATCTCTCCATAACATAAGGCTTTCCAAGTTCCTGTGTTTATATTGTTCAACTATGTTCCATAACATAGGGCTTTCCAAGTTACAGTCTTTAAATTGTTCAACTATCTCTCCATAACATAGTGCTTACCAAGTTCCTGTTCTTACATTGTTCAAGTAGCTGTCCACGACGTAGGACTTACCAAGTTCCTGTCTTTATATTGTTTAACTATGTCTCCATAACATAGCGTTTCCAAGTTCCTGTATTTATTTTGTTCAAATATCTCTCCATAACATACAGCTTTCCAAGTTCCTGTGTTTATATTGTTCAACTATGTCTGCACAATATAAGACTTACCATGTTCCTGTCTTTATATTGTTCAACTATCTCTCCATAACATAAGCCTTTCCAAGTTCCTACCTTACATTGTTCAACTATCTCTCCATAACATAGGGCTTACCAAGTTCCTGTCCTTACATTGTTCAACGTCGTCTCCATAACATAGAGATTACCAAGTTCCTGTCCTTACATTGTTCAACTATGTCTCCACAGAGTAGGGCTTACCAACTTCCTGTCTTTATATTGTTCAACTATGTCTCCACTAAGTAGGGCTTACCAAGTTTCTGTCCTTACACTTTTCAACTATGTCTCCACAAAGTAGGGCTTAACAAATTCCTGAACTTATATTGTTCAACTATGTCTGTACAATGTAGGGCATACCAAGCTTCTGTCCTTTGTTCAACTATGTCTGCATAACAAGGGCTTTCCAAGTTCCTGTCCTTACATTGTTCATCTATCTCTCCATAACATAAGGCTTTCCAAGTTCCTGTCTTTATATTGTTCAACTATGTCCCCATAACATAAGGCTTTCCAAGTTCCTGTCTTTATATTGTTCAACTATCTCTCCATAACATAAAGCTTTCCAAGTTCCTATCTTTATATTGTTCGACTATGTCTCCAAAACAAATGGCTTACCAAGTTACTGTCTTGATATTGTTCAACTATCTCTCCATAACATAAGGCTTTCCGAGTTCTAGTCTTTATATTGTTCAACTATCTCTCCATAACATAAGGTTTTCCAAGTTCCTGTCTTTATATTGTTCAACTATGTCTCCATAACATAAGGCTTTCCAAGTTACTGTCTTTAAATTGTTCAACTATCTCTCCATAACATAGGGCTTATAAGTTCCGATCCTTGCATTGTTCAACTACCTCTCCTCGACGTAGGGCTTACCAAGTTCCTGCCTTTATATTGATCAACTATCTCTCCATAACATAAGGCTTTCCAAGTTCCTGTCTTTATATTGTTCAACTATGTCTGCATAGCATAAGGCTTACCAAGTTCCTGTCTTTATATTGTTCAACTATTTCTCCATAACATAAGGCTTTCCAAGTCCCTATCTTTATATTGTTCAACTATCTCTCCATAACATAAGGCTTTCCAAGTTCCTATCTTTATATTTTTCTTCTATGTCTCCATAACATAGGGCTTACCAAGTTACTGTCTTTATATTGTTCAACTATCTCTCCATAACATAAGGCTTTCCAAGTTCCTGTGTTTATATTGTTCAACTATGTCTCTATAACATAAGACTTACCAAGTTACTGTATTTATATTGTTCAACTATCTCTCCATAACATAAGGCTTTCCAAGTTCCTGTGTTTATATTGTTCAACTATGTATCCATAACATAGGGCTTACCAAGTTACTTTCTTTATACTGTTCAACTACCTCTCAATAACATAGGGCTTACCAAGTTCCTGTCTTTATATTGTTCAACTATGTCGCCATAACATAAGGCTTTCCAAATTCCTGTCTTTATATTGTTCAACTGTGTCTCCATAACATAAGGCTTTCCAAGTTCCTGTCTTTATATTGTTCAACTATCTCTCCATAACATAAGGTTTTCTAAGTTCCTGTCTTTATATTGTTCAACTATGTCTCCATAACATAGGGCTTACCAAATTACTGTCTTTATATTGTTCAACTACCACTCCATAACATAGGGCTTACCAAGTTCCTGTCTTTATATTGTTCAACTATCTCTCCTTAACATAAGGCTTTCCAAGTTCTTGTCTTTATATTGTTCAACTATGTCTCCATAACATAAGGCTTACCAAGTTACTGTCTTTAAATTGTTCAACTATCTCTCCATAACATAGGGCTTTGCAAGCTCCTGTCTTTATAGTGTTCAACTATGTCTCCATAACATAAGCCTTTCCAAGTTCCTGTCTTTATATTGTTCAACTACGTCTCCATAACATAGGGCTTACCAAGTTCCTGTCCTTACACTGTTAAACTATATCTCCATAACATAGGGCTTTCCAAGTTCCTGTCCTTACTTTGTTCAACTATCTCTCCAAACATAGAGCTTACCAAGTTCCTGTCCTTACATTGTTCAACTATGTCTCCACAAATTAGGGCTTACCAACTTCCTGTCCTTAAATTTTTCAACTATGTCTCCAAAAAGTAGGGCTTACCAAGTTCCTGTCCTTATATTGTTCAACTATGTCTCCACAACGTAGGGCATACCAAGTTTCTGTCCTTTGTTTAACTATGTCTCCATAACACAGGGCTCAGCACGTTTCTGACCTTATATTGTTCAACTATGTCTCCACAACGTAGGCCATACCAAGTTTCTATCCTTAGATTGTTAAACTACCTCTCCATAACATAGGGCTTACCAGCTTCTGTCCTTACACTATGCAACTATGTCTCCACAACATAGGGCTTACCAAGTTCCTGTCCTTACATTGTTCAACTACCTCTCCTCGACATAGGGCTTACCAATTTCCCGTCTTTATATTGTTCAATTACGTCTCCATAGCATAGGGCTTTCCAAGTTCCTGTCTTTATATTGTTCAACTATCTCTCCATACCATAAGGCTTTCCAAGTTCATTTATTTATATTTTTCAACTATGTCTCCATAACATAAGGCTTATCAAGTTCCCGTCTTTATATTGTTCAACTATCTCTCCATTACATAAGGCTTTTGAAGTTCCTGTCTTTATATTGTTCAACTATGTCTCCATAACATAAGGCTTACCAAGTTACTGTCTTTATATTGTTCAACTATCTCTCCATAACATAAGGCTTTCCAAGTTCCTGTGTTTATATTGTTCAACTATGTTCCATAACATAGGGCTTTCCAAGTTACAGTCTTTAAATTGTTCAACTATCTCTCCATAACATAGTGCTTACCAAGTTCCTGTTCTTACATTGTTCAAGTAGCTGTCCACGACGTAGGACTTACCAAGTTCCTGTCTTTATATTGTTTAACTATGTCTCCATAACATAGCGTTTCCAAGTTCCTGTATTTATTTTGTTCAAATATCTCTCCATAACATACAGCTTTCCAAGTTCCTGTGTTTATATTGTTCAACTATGTCTGCACAATATAAGACTTACCATGTTCCTGTCTTTATATTGTTCAACTATCTCTCCATAACATAAGCCTTTCCAAGTTCCTTACTTTATATTGTTCAACTATGTCTCCATAACATAAGGATTTCCAAGTTCCTGTCTTTATATTGTTCAACTATCTCTATATAACATAAGGCTTTCCAAGTTCCTGTCTTTATATTGTTCAACTATGTCTCCATAATAAATGGCTTACCAAGTTACTGTCTTTATATTGTTCAACTATCTCTCCATAACATAAGGCTTTCCAAGTTCCTGTCTTTATATTGTTCAACTATGTCTCCATAACATAAGGCTTTCCAAGTTCATGTCTTTATATTGTTCAACTATCTCTCCATAACATAAGGCTTAACAAGTTCCTGTCTTTATATTGTTCAACTATGTCTCCATAACATAGGGTTTACCAAGTTACTGTCTTTATATTGTTCAACTATCTCTCCATAACATAAGGCTTACCAAGTTCCTGTCTTTATATTGTTCAACTATCTCTCCATAACATTAGGCTTTCCAAGTTGTTGTCTTTATATTGATCAACTATGTCTCCATAACGTAAGGCTTACCAAGTTACTGTTTTTAAATTATTCAATTATCTCTCCATAACATAGGGCTTTCCAAGTTACTGTCCTTAAATTGTTCAACTATCTCTCCATAACATAGGGCTTACCAAGTTACTGTCTTTATATTGTTCAACTATCTCTCCATAACATAGGGCTCACCAGGTTCCTGTATTTATATTGTTCAACTATCTCTCCATAACATAAGGTTTACCATGTTCCTGACTTTATATTGTACAACTATGTCTCCACAAAGTTGGGCTTACCAAATTCCTGTCCTTACATTGTTCAACTATGTCTCTACAAAGTAGGGCTTAACAAGTTCCTGCCCTTACATTGTTCAACTATGTCTCCATAACATAGGGCTTACCAAGTTCCTGTCCTTACATTGTTCGACTTTGTCTCCACAATGTAGGGCATACCAAGTTCCTGTCCTTACACTGTTCAACTATGACTGCATAACATAGTGCTTTCCAAGTTCCTGTCCTTACATTGTTCATCTATCTCTCCATAACATAGGGCTTACCAAGTTCCTGTCCTTACATTGTTCAACTACGTCTCCATAACATAGAGCTTACCAAGTTCCTGTCCTTACATTGTTCAATTATGTCTCCACAGAGTAGGGCTTACCAACTTGCTGTCTTTATATTGTTCAACTATGTCTCCACAAAGTAGGGCTTACCAAGTTCCTGTCCTTACATTCTTCAACTATGTCTCCAGAAAGTAGGGCTTACCAAATTCCTGTCCTTATATTTTCACCTATGTCTCCACAATGTAGGGCATACCAAGTTTCTGTCCTTTGTTCAACTATGTCTCTACAACACAGGGCATAGCAAGTTTCTGTCCTTATTTTGTTCAACTATGTCTCCACAACGTGGGGCATACCAAGGTTCTATCCTTAGATTGTTAAACTACCTCTCCATAACATAAGGCTTACCAGTTTCTGTCCTTACACTGTGCAACTATGTCTCCACAACATAGGGCTTACCAAGTTCCTGTCCTTACATTGTTCAACTACCTCTCCTCGATAAAGGGCTTACCAAGTTCCTGTCTTTATATTGTTCAACTACGTCTCCATAACATAAGGCTTTCCAAGTTCCTGTCTTTATATTGTTCAACTATGTCTCCATAACATAAGGCTTACCAAGTTACTGACTTTATATTGCTCAACTATCTCTCCATAACATAAAGCTTTCCAAGTTCCTGTCTTTATATTGATCAACTATGTCTCCATAAAATAGGGCTTACCAAGTTATTGTCTTTATATTTTTCAACTACCTCTCCATAACATAGGGCTTACCAAGTTCCTATCTTTATATTGTTCAACTATCTCTCCATAACATAAGGTTTTCGAAGTTCCTGTCTTTATATTGTTCAACTATGTCTCCATAACATAAGCCTTTCCAAGTTCCTGTCTTTACATTGTTCAACTACGTTTCCATAACATTGGGCCTACCAAGTTCCTGTCCTTCCACTGTTAAACTATGTCTCCATAACATAGGGCTTTCCAAGTTCCAGTCCTTACATTGTTCAACTATCTCTCCATAGCATAGGGCTTACCAAGTTCCTGTCCTTACATTGTTCAACTAAGCCTCCATAACATAGAGCTTACCAAGTTCCTGTCCTTACATTGTTCAACTATGTCTCAACAATGTAGGGCTTACCAAGCTTCTGTTCTTTGTTCAACTATGTCTCCTCAACACAACGCGTACCAAGTTTCTGTCCTTACATTGTTCAACTATGTCTCCATAACATAGGGCTTTCCAAGTTCCTGTCTTTATATTGTTCAACTATCTCTCCATAACATACGGCTTTCCAAGTTCCTGTCTTTATATTTTTCAACTATGTCTGCATAACATAAAGCTTACCAAGTTCCTGTCTTTATATTGTTCAACTATGTCTCCATAACATAAGGCTTTCCAAGTTCCTGTCTTTATATTTTTCAACTATCTCTCCATAACATAAGGCTTTCCAAGTTCCTGTCTTTAAATTGTTCGACTATGTCTCCATAACATAGGGTTTACCAAGTTACTGTCTTTATATTGTTCAACTACGTCTCCATAACATAGGGCTTTCCAAGTTCCTGTCTTTATATTGTTCAACTATGTCTCCATAACATAAGGCTTTCCAAGTTCCTGTCTATATATTGTTCAACTATCTCTCCATAACATAAGCCTTCCAAGTTCCTGTCAATATATTGTTCAACTTTGTCTCAATAACATAGGGCATATCAAGTTACTGTCTTTATATTGTTCAACAAACTCTCCATAACATAGGGCTTACAAAAATCCAGTCTTTTTAATGTTCAACTATCTCTCCATAACATAAGGCTTTCCAAGTTCCTGTCTTTATATTGTTCAACTATGTCTCCATAACATAAGGCTTAGCAAGTTCCTGTCTTTATATTGTTCAACTATGTCTGCATAGCATAAGGCTTACCAAGTTCCTGTCTTTATATTGTTCAACTATTTCTCCATAACAGAAGGCTTTCAAGGTTCCTGTCTTTATATTGTTCAACTATCTCTCCATAACATAAGGCTTTCCAAGTTCCTGTCTTTATATTGTTCAACTATGTCTCCATAACATAGGGCTTACCAAATTACTGTCTTTATATTGTTCAACTACCTTTCCATAACATAGGGCTTACCAAGTTCCTGTCTTTATATTGTTCAACTCTGTCTCCATAACATAAGGCTTTCCAAGTTCGTGTCTTTATATAGTTCAACTATGTCTCCATAACATAAGATGAGATGATGATGATAATGGTGTTTAAGGGCGCTCAACTGCCGAGGTCATAAGCGCCCTTACAATTAAAACTTGGCAATAGGCAGTAAGAAAAATACCAAAAAAAAGGAAAAAAAAACACAAGTAAAAGAGATAACACAGTTGAAACAGAAGTAACAGAACTGTCCAGCCCTCTAACCAGAGCTGGATATAAAACTCCATATAAAATCAACACATTAAAACCAAAAGAGTTTAAAAAAAACTGCCATCACACTAAAATTTCAAGGTAAAAGAAACTTTTGCTAAAAATTTAAAAACCCTGTCCACTGCTCTTGGGTCATCTGCCAGGACCTCAGCAAGAGAGGCCGGCATGCCCATAGATGACCGAATGAGTGCCAGGTGACCACACTCCAGCAACACATGACGAACTGTCTGTGCCTCCCCACAGCGCGCACAGACAGGAGCAGGTTCACGTTTAAAAAGGTAACTGTGAGTAAAAATACAGTGGCCAATTCTTAGCCGAGCTAGTACTACCTCCTCCCGGCGGAATAAACGAGAGGGGGTTACCCAGTTGACAGGGAGGTCCTTCACCTCTCGCAGCTTATTACCACGGAGAGCCGACCACTCCGCATGCCAAGTCGAAAAAACGGCTCTCCGTACAGCCACTCTAAAATCTTCTGCTGTTGAATGGGTAATCGTAACCCTGGGCGCTGTGACTGCCGATTTCGCTGCCAAATCCGCCGTGTCATTCCCTGGCAAGCCAACGTGTCCAGGAATCCATGCGCATTCCACATCAAAACCAGAAGCGTGCAAAATGTGGAGAACGTCCTGGATGCGCTGCACCAAAGGATGGTAATTGTACAGCTCACGAATGCTCTGAAGGGCACTAAGGGAATCACTAAGAATAAGGCAGTCACCTAATTTTCGACGTCGAATATACAGAAGGGCTTGATAAATAGCATATAGCTCGGCAGAATATATAGATGTGCAACTAGGCAAACCGTAAGTAGAAGTTGCGGTGCCAGTTACAAAGGCACATCCAACACCGTCGGGGCTCTTACTACCATCGGTGTAAATACAAATACGGCCACTGTATTTGGATAAAAATTCTAAAAGGCAACGACGAATGCTATCAAGAGGCGTAACAGATTTCCCGTAGAGCGTCATCCCGAGATCGACATGGGAGGTAGCGCGTAACCAAGGGGGGTGTATACTCTCTCCCTTGGATAACAGCCGAGGAATGTCAACATGGTGCTGGCGTAGAAGCTCACGGAAGCGAAAACCTGCTGGCCTGGGGCTCAGAGAGCGGAGGCAGTATCGCTCGTGCAGCTCAGGGGAGAAAAACGCGTGATAAGTTGGATGCCCAGGCATACACTTCAGCCCACAGCCATAATTAGCAAGCAGGACATCACGCCGACAACGCAGAGGAGGTTCTCCCGATTCGGCGTAGAGGCTAACAACTGGGCTCGTTGGAAAAGCTCCAACGGCCACACGGATGCCCTGGTTATGGACTGTGTCTAACCTTCTGAGCACTGAAGGTCGAGCTGAAGAATTCACAATGCTGCCATAGTCCAACTTCGAACGAATCACATCACGATAAAGACGGAGCAATGCCGTCCGATCCGCACCCCAAGATTTGCCACTTAGTATCCGTAAAAGATTTAGAGATCGTGCTCTAAGCTGTGCTCTTTGTGGTGCCCAACAAGGTTTCCGATCGAAGATCAAACCAAGGAATCTCGCCTCGTCTGCGAAAGGAAGTAAATCTGGCCCGAGTCGAAGAGACGGCGGCATTTGCCACTTACGGCGCCAGAAGTTAACGCAGACTGTCTTCTCAGCGGAGAAACGAAAACCGTGTTTCGAGCTCCAAGCATAGAGATTGTCCAAACACCGCTGGAGACGGCGTTCCAAAAACGGTGTACGCTGAGAAGTACAGAAGATGGCAAAGGTGCCGAAGGCTTAGGCAGCGCTTGGGCTAAAATGACCTTTTCCGCAATTGTAGCCCCGTTCATATCGCCGGTCTGTGTTGCGATTTCCCGACGCGGTACCGGTTTAGCTGCAACTGAGCTATAGGTACCAGACCTCGGGGCAGAGGGTTGGCGGAGTCGCAGGAGCTTCCGGGCTTCCAAGAAGGACACCTTGTCTTTCACCCGTATCTCCTGGATCGCTCGTTCCTCTGCAAAACGGGGGCAGTCTCGGGAACTAGATGGGTGTTCCCCGTGACAGTTCACACACGATGGAGCTGAAGCACAAGCCCCATCGTGGGAGATGTCACCGCAGTGGACGCAGGTGGACTTTCCGGTGCACAACTCACTAGTGTGACCAAAACGTTGGCATTTAAAGCACCTCAGCGGATTGGGTATATAAGGCCTAACTTCGATGGCTTCATACCCTGCTCTAATCTTTTGAGGCAGATCAACCCGATCAAAAGTAAGAAATAGGGTACGAGTAGGCAGGAATTCACCGTTGATCTTACGTTGTACCCGATAAACAGCTGAGACACCCTGAGTCGCTAGATTTTCTTGGATCTCCTCAATAGACAAACCGTCCAACGCGCGGGTTGTTATTACACCGCGGGAGGAGTTCAGCGACTTGTGCACCTCGACCTTCACTGGATAGCTGGCTAACATGGTGGCTTTAAGAATCCTTGCAGCTTGCGAGGCGGAGTTGGCTTCGACAAGAAGTGTAACATTGCGAGCTCGAACGCAGGATTTAACAGGACCAGCAATGGCATCGAGATCCTTTTGGATAGTAAAAGGGCTCACCGTAAGGAATTTCTTACCTTCCTCTGTCCTATGAATAACCAAGTAGCGAGGACCACATGACTCGTCTACTTCCTTTCCAACGTCTTTATTTGAAATCAGGGGTTTAAGTTTTGGTGCCAAAAAAAAAAAAAAGTATAAATTCATCCCCCAGTGCTCCCCACCCACCACGGAGCCCAACGAGGGGTCACCCCACTGGGGTGACAGGGGTACACAGGGGATATAGCGGGCTCGCCGTCCCACTCACCCTGGAGTTCGGTGTAATACCTACTCCTGGCCGATTGACTAGGGGTGGGTTAGTCCCTAGCCTCCCGTTTAGGCAAATCAGAAACCAAAGCGGTGTATTAGGCTGCGCACCCTCCCCAGTTACTGAAAGACAGAAGCCCAGGCTCAGGTACGCAACCCTCAACCAACCAGGATATTCCTTTTCACCAACACGGGTCTCCACACACGGCCTACACGTGGGTGGGCATTTTGACCTACTGACTCCCTCACCACTCTGAGGTTGCCCACAGAGGGAGTCAAGGTGGCTCGGGACCCCGGGTGCGCCTAACCCGTACCTACCTTAGTAGGCCCCTGGGGGGCCATAACATAAGGCTTTCCAAGTTCGTGTCTTTATATTGTTCAACTATCTCTCCATAAAATAAGGCTTACCAAGTTCCTGTCTTTATATTGTACAACTATGTCTCCACAATGTTGGGCTTACCAAGTTCCTGTCCTTACATTGCTCAACTATCTCTCCTCGACGTAGGGCTTACCAAGTTCTTGTCCTTATATTGTTCAACTATGTCTCCACAATGTAGGGCATACCAAGTTCCTGTCCTTACATTGTTCAACTATGTCTCCATAACATAGGGCTTACCAAGTTCCTGTCCTTACATTGTTCGACTATGTCTCCACAATGTAGGGCATACCAAGTTCCTGTCCTTACATTGTTCAACTATGTCTCCATAACATAGGGCTACCAAGTTCCTGTCTTCACATTGTTCAACTACGTCTCCATAACATAGCGCTTACCAAGTTCATGTCCTTACACTGTTCAACTATGTCTGCATAACATAGGGCTTTCCAAGTTCCTACCTTACATTATTCAACTATCTCTCCATAACATAGGGCTTACCAAGTTCCTGTCCTTACATTGTTCAACTACGTCTCCATAACATAGAGCTTACCAAGTTCCTGTCCTTACATTGTTCCACTATGTCTCCACAGAGTAGGGCTTACCAACTTCCTGTCTTTATATTGTTCAACTATTTCTCCACTAAGTAGGGCTTACCAAGTTACTGTCCTTACACTTTTCAACTATGTCTCCACAAAGTAGGGCTTACCAAATTCCTGACCTTATATTGTTCAACTATGTCTCGACAATGTAGGTCATACCAAGTTTCTGTCCTTTGTTCAACTATGTCTGCATAACAAGGGCTTTCCAAGTTCCTGTCCATACATTGTTCATCTGTCTCTCCATAACGTTAGGCTTTCCAAGTTCCTGTCTTTATATTATTCAACTATGTCCCCATAACATAAAGCTTTCCAAGTTCCTGTCTTTAAATTGTTCAACTACGTCTCCATAACATAGCGTTTCCAAGTTCCTGTCTTTATATTGTTCAAATATCTCTCCATAACATACAGCTTTCCAAGTTCCTCTGTTTATATTATTCAACTATGTCTGCACAACATAAGACTTACCAAGTGCCTGTCTTTATATTATTCAACTATATCTCCATAACATAAGGCTTTCCAAGTTCCTGTCTTTATATTGTTCAACTGTGTCTCCATAACATAAGGCTTTCCAAGTTCCTGTCTTTATATTGTTCAACTATCTCTATATAACATAAGGTTTTCCAAGTTCCTGTCCTTATATTGTTCGACAATGTCTCCATAACAAATGGCTTACCAAGTTACTGTCTTTATATTGTTCAACTATCTCTCCATAACATAAGGCATTCCAAGCCCCTGATTTTATATTGTTCAACTATGTCTCCATAACATAAGGCTTCCCAAGTTACTGTCTTTATATTGTTCAACTATCTCTCCATAACACAGGGCTTACCAATTTCCTGTCTTTATATTGTTCAACTATCTCTCCATAACATAAGGCTTTCCAATTTGCTGTCTTTATATTGTTCAACTATGTCTCCATAACATAAGGCTTTCCAAGTTCATGTCTTTATATTGTTCAACTGTCTCTCCATTACATAAGGCTTAACAAGTTCCTGTCTTTATATTGTTCAACTACGTCTCCATAACATAGGGCTTACCAAGTTACTGTCTTTACATTGTTCGACTACCTCTCCATAACATAGGGTTTACCAAGTTCCAGTCTTTATATTGTTAAACTATCTCTCCATAACATAAGACTTTCCAAGTTCTTGTCTTTATATTGATCAACTATGTCTCCATAACATAAGGCTTACCAAGTTACTGTCTTTAAATTATTCAACTAACTCTCCATAACATAGGGCTTTCCAAGTTACTGTCCTTAAATTTTTCAACTATCTCTCCATAACATAGGGCTTACCAAGTTACTATCTTTATATTGTTCAACTATCTCTCCATAACATAGGGCTCACTAGGTTCCTGTCTTTATATTGTTCAACTATCTCTCCATAACATAAGGTTTACCATGTTCCTGTCTTTATATTGTACAACTATGTCTCCACAAAGTTGGGCTTACCAAATTCCTGTCCTTACATTGTTCAACTATGTCTCCACAAAGTAGGGCTTAACAAGTTCCTGCCCTTACATTGTTCAACTATGTCTCCACAATGTAGGGCATACCAAGTTCCTGTCCTTAATTGTTCCACTATGTCTCCATAACATAGGGCTTAGCAAGTTCCTGTCCTTACATTGTTCGACTATGTCTCCACAATGTAGGGCATACCAAGTTCCTGCTCTTACACTGTTCAACTATGTCTGCATAACATAGGGCTTTCCAAGTTCCTGTCCTTACATTGTTCAACTATCTCTCCATAACATAGGGCTTACCAAGTTCCTGTCCTTACATTGTTCAAATACGTCTCCATAACATAGAGCTTACCAAGTTGCTGTCCATACATTGTTCAACTATGTCTCCACAGAGTAGGGCTTACCAACTTCCTGTCTTTATATTGTTCAACTATGGCTCCACAAAGTAGGGCTTACCAAGTTCCTGTCCTTACATTCTTCAACTATGTCTCCAAAAATTAGGGCTTACCAAATTCCTGTCCTTATATTTTCAACTATGTCTCCACAATGTAGGGCATACCAAGTTTCTGTCCTTTGTTCAACTATGTCCCTACAACACAGGGCATAGCAAGTTTCTGTCCTTATATGGTTCAACTATGTCTCCACAACGTGGGGCATACCAAGTTTCTATCCTTAGATTGTTAAGCTAACTCTCCATAACATAGGGTTACCAGTTTCTGTCCTTACACTGTGCAACTATGTCTCCACAACATAGGGCTTACCAAGTTCCTGTCCTTACATTGTTCAACTACCTCTCCTAGACGTAGGGCTCACCAAGTTCCTGTCTTTATATTGTTCAACTACGTATCCATAACATAAGGCTTTCAAGTTCCTGTCTTTATATTGTTCAACTATGTCTCCATAACATAAGGCTTACCAAGTTACTGTCTTTATATTGCTCAACTATCTCTCCATATCATAAAGCTTTCTAAGTTGCTGTATTTATATTGTTCAACTATGTCTCCATAACATAGGGCTTACCAAGTTCCTATCTTTATATTGTTCAACTATCTCTCCATAACATAAGGTTTTCGAAGTTCATGTCTTTATATTGTTCAACTATGTCTCCATAACATAAGCCTTTCCAAGTTCCTGTCTTTACATTGTTCAACTACGCCTCCATAATATAGGGCTTACCAAGTTCCTGTCCTTACTCTGTTAAAGTATGTCTCCATAACATAGGGCTTTCCAAGTTCCTGTCCTTACATTAATCAACTATCTCTCCATAACATACAGCTTTCCATGTTCCTGTCTTTATATTGTTCAACTATGTCTCCATAACATAGGGCCAACCAAGTTACTGTCTTTATATTGTTCAACTATCTCTCCATAACATAAGGCTTTCCAAGTTCCTCTCTTTACATTGTTCAACTACGTCTCCATAACATAAGGCTTACCAAGTTCCTGTCCTTTCACTGTTCAACTATGTCTCCATAACATAGGGCTTTCCAAGTTCCTGTTTTTACATTGTTCAACTATCTCTCCATAACATAGGGTTTACCAAGTTCCTGTCCTTACATTGTTCAACCATGTCTGTACAATGTAGGGCTTAACAATTTCCTGTCCTTACATTGTTCAACTTTGTCTCCACAAAGTAGGGCTTACCAACTTCCTGTTTTTATATTGTTCAACTATGCCTCAACAAAGTAGGGCTTATCAAGTTCCTGTCCTTAAATTTTTCAACTATGTCTCCAAAAAGTAGGGCTTACCAAGTTCCTGTCCTTATATTGTTCAACTATGTCTCCACAACGTAGGGCATACCAAGTTTCTGTCCTTTGTTTAACTATGTCTCCACAAACTAGGGCTCAGCAAGTTTCTGTCCTTACATTGTTCAACTATGTCTCCACAACGTAGGCCATACCAAGTTTCTATCCTTAGATTGTTAAACTACCTCTCCATAACATAGGGCTTACCAGTTTCTGTCCTTACACTGTGCAACTATGTCCCCACAACATAAGGCTTACCAAGTTCCTGTCCTTACATTGTTCAACTACCTCTCGTCGACATAGGGCTTACCAAGTTCCTGTCTTTATACTGTTCGACTACGTCTCCATAACATAGGGCTTTCCAAGTTCCTGTTTTTATATTGTTCAACTATCTCTCCAAACCATAAGGCTTTCCAAGTTCCTGTCTTTATATTGTTCGACTATGTCTCCATAACATATGGCTTTCCAATTTCCTGTCTTTATATTGTACAACTATGTCTCCATAACATAAGGCTTACCAAGTTACTGTCTTTATATTGTTCAACTATCTCTCCATAACATAAGGCTTTCCAAGTTCCTGTGTTTATATTGTTCAACTATGTTCCATAACATAGGGCTTATAAGTTACTGTCTTTAAAATGTTCAACTATCTCTCCATAACTTAGGGCTCACCAAGCTCCTGTTCTTACATTGTTCAACCATGTCTCCACAAAGTAGGGCTTAACAGGTTCCTGTCCTTACATTGTTCAACTATGTCTCCACAAAGTTGGGCTTAACCAACTTCCTGTCTTTATTTTGTTCAAATTAGTCTCCACAACGTAGGGCTTACCAAGTTCCTGTCCTTACATATTTCAACTATGTCTCAAAAGAAGGGTTAACCAATCTCCTGTCCTTATATTGTTCAACTAAGTCTCCACAACGTAGGGTATATCTAGTTTCTGTCCTTTGTTTAACTATGTCTCCACAACCTAGGGCATACCAAGTTTCTATCCTTAGATTGTTAAACTACCTCTCCATAACATAGGGATTACCAGTTCCTGTCCTTACACTGTGCAACTATGTCTCCACAACATAGGGCTTACCAAGTTCCTGTCCTTACATTGTTCAACTGCCTCTCCTCTACGTAGGGCTTACCAAGTTCCTGTCTTTATATTGTTCAACTATGTCTCCATTAAACAGGGCTTTCCAAGTTCTTGTCTTTATACTGTTCAACTATCTCTCCATAACATAAGGCTTTCCAAGTTCCTGTCTTTGTAATGTTCGACTATGTCTCCATAACATAGGGCTTACCAGCTTACTGTCTTAATATTATTCAACTATCTCTCCATAACATAAGGCTTTCCAAGTTCCTGTCTTTATATTGTTCAACCATCACTCCATAACATAAGGCTTTTCAAGTTCCTGTCTTTATATTGTTCAACTATCTCTCAATAAAATAAGGCTTTCCAAGTTCCTGTCTTTATATTGTTCAACTACCTCTCCATAACATAGGGCTTACCAAGTTCCTGTCTTTATATTGTTCAACTATCTCTCCATAACATAAGGCTTTCCAAGTTCCTGTCTTTATATTGCTCATCTATGTCTCCATAACATAGGGCTTACCAAGTTCCTGTCCCTTCACTGTTCAACTATGTCTCCATAACATTGGGCTTTCCAAGTTCCTGTCATTACATTGATCAACTATTTCTCCATAGCATAGGGTTTACCAACTTCCTGTCCTTACATTGTTCAACTACGTCTGCATAACATAGAGCTTAGCAAGTTCCTGTCCTTACATTGTTCAACCATGTCTCCACAAAGTAGGGCTTACCTGGTTCCTGGCCTTACATTTTTCAACTATGACTCCAAAAAGTAGGGCTTACCAAGTTCCTGTCCTTGTATTGTTCAACTATGTCTGCACAACGTAGGGCATACCAAATTTCGGTCCTGTGTTCAACTATGTCTCCACAACACAGGGATCAGCAAGTTTCTCTCCTTATATTGTTCAACTATGTCTCCACAACGTAGGGCATACCAAGTTTCTATCCTTAGATTGTTAAAATACCTCTCCATAACATAGGGTTACCAGTTTCTGTCCTTTCACTGTGCAACTATGTCTCCACAACATAGGGCTTACCACGTTCCTGTCCTTACATTGTTCAACTACCTCTCCTCGACGAAGGGCTTACCATGTTCCTCTCTTTATATTGTTCAACTATCTCTCCATAACATAAGGCTTTCCAAGTTCCTGTCCTTATATTGTTCAACTATCTCTCCATAACATAATGCTTTCCAAGTTCCTGTCTTTATATTGTTCAACTAAGTCTGCATATTATAAGGCTTACCAAGTTCCTGTCTTTATATTGTTCAACTACGTCTCCATAACATAGGGCTTTCCAAGTTCCTGTCTTTATATTGTTCAACTATCTCTCCATAACATAGGGCTTACCAAGTTCCTGTCTTTATATTGTACAACTATCTTTCCATAACATAAGGCTTTCCAAGTTCTATCTTTAAATTGTTCAACTATCTCTCCATAACATAAGGCTTTCCAAGTTCCTGTCTTTATATTGTTCAACTATGTCTCCATAACACAAGGCTTATCAAGTTCCTGTCTTTATGTTGTTCAACTATCTCTCCATAGCATAAGGCTTTCCAAGTTCCTGTCTTTATATTGTTCAACCATCTCTCCATAAAATAAGGATTTACAAGTTCCTGTCTTTATATTGTTATACTATCTATCCATAACATAAGGCTTTCCAAGTTCCTGTCTATATATTGTTCAACTATGTCTCCATAACATAAGACTTTCCAAGTTCCTGTCTTTAAATTGTTCAACTATCTCTCCATAACATAAGGCTTATCAAGTTCCTGTCTTTATATTGTTCAACTATCTCTCCATAACATAAGGCTTACCAACTTCCTGTTTTTATATTGTTCAACTATGCCTCAACAAAGTAGGGCTTACCAAGTTCCTGTCCTTACATTTATCAACTATGTCTCCAAAAAGTAGGGCTTACCAAGTTCCTGTCCTTATATTGTTCAACTATGTCTCCACAACATAGGGCATACCAAGTTTCTGTCCTTTGTTCAACTATGTCTCCACAACAAGGGGTTCAGCAAGTTCCTGTCCTTATATTGTTCAACTACCTCTCCTCGACGTAGGGCTTACCAAGTTCCTGTCTTTATAATGTTCCACTACGTCTCCATAACATAGGGTTTTCCAAGATCCTAGCTTTATATTGTTCAACTATGTCTGCATAATATAAGGCTTACCAAGTTCCTGTCTTTATATTGTTCAGCTATCTCTCCAAAACATAAGGCTTTCCAAGTTCCTGTCTTTATATTGTTCAACTATGTCTCACATAACATAGGGCTTACCAAGTTAATGTCTTTATATTGTTCAACTGCTTCTCCATAACATATGGCTTCCCAAGTTCCTGTCTTTATATTGTTCAACTATCTCTCCATAACATAAGGCTTTCCAAGTTCCTGTCTTTATTTTGTTCAACTGTCTCCATATCATAAGGCTTTCAATGTTCCTGTATTTATATTGTCAACTATCTCTCCATTACATAAGGCTTTCCAAGTTCCTGTCTTTATATTGTTTAACTATGTCTCCATAACACAGAGCTTACCAAATTACTGTCTTTATATTGTTCAACTACCTCTCCATAACATAGGGCTTACCAAGTTCCTGTCTTTATATTGTTCAACTATCTCTCTATAACATAAGGCTTTCCAAGTTCTTGTCTTTATATTGTTCAACTATGTCTGCATAACATAAGTCTTAACAAGTTACTGTCTTTAAATTGTTCAACTATCTCTCCATAACATAGGGCTTACCAAGTTCCAGCCTTTATATTGTTCAACTATCTCTCCATAACATAAGGCTTACCAAGTTCCTGTCTTTATTATTGTACAACTATGTCTCCACAATGTTAGGCTTACCAAGTTCCTGTCCTTACATTGTTCAACTATGTCTCCACAAAGTAGAGCTTAACAAGTTCCTGTCCTTACATTGTTCAAGTATGTCTCCACAACGTAGGGCTTACCAAGTTTCTGTTCTTTGTTCAACTAAGTCTTCACAACACAGTGCTTACCAATTTTCTGTCCTTACATTGTACAACTATGTCTCCATAACATAGGGCTTACCCCCTGTTCCTGTTCTTAGATTGTTCAACTACGTCTCCACAACATAGGTCTTGCCAAGTTCCTGTCCTTACATTGTTCAACTATCTCTCCTCGACGTAGGGCTTACCAAGTACTTGTAATTATATTGTTCAACTATGTCTCCACATTGTAGGGCATACCATGTTCCTGTCCTTACATTGTTCACATATGTCTCCATCACATAGGGCTTACCAAGTTCCTGTCTTTAATTGTTCAACTACGTCTCCATAACATAGGGCTTACCAAGTTCCTGTCCTTACACTGTTCAACTATGTCTCCATTACATAGGGCTTTCCAAGTTCCTGTCCTTACATTGTTCAACTATCTCTCCATAACATAGAGCTTACCAAGTTCCTGTCCTTACATTATTCAACCATGTCTCCACAAAGTAGGGCTTAACAGGTTCCTGTCCTTACATTGTACAACTATGTCTCCACAAAGTTGGGCTTAACCAACTTCCTGTCTTTATTTTGTTCAAATATGTCTCCACAACGTAGGGCTTACCAAGTTCCTGTCCTTACATATTTCAACTATGTCTCAAAAGAAGGGTTAACCAATCTCCTGTCCTTATATTGTTCAACTAAGTCTCCACAATGTAGGGTATATCTAGTTTGTGTCCTTTGTTTAACTATGTCTCCACAACCTAGGGCATACCAAGTTTCTATCCTTAGATTGTTAAACTACCTCTCCATAACATAGGGATTACCAGTTCCTGTCCTTACACTGTGCAACTATGTCTCCACAACATAGGGCTTACCAAGTTCCTGTCCTTACATTGTTCAACTGCCTCTCCTCTACGTAGGGCTTACCAAGTTCCTGTCTTTATATTGTTCAACTACGTCTCCATTAAACAGGGCTTTCCAAGTTCTTGTCTTTATATTGTTCAACTATCTCTCCATAACATAAGGCTTTCCAAGTTCCTGTCTTTGTAATGTTCGACTATGTCTCCATAACATAGGGCTTACCAGCTTACTGTCTTAATATTATTCAACTATCTCTCCATAACATAAGGCTTTCCAAGTTCCTGTCTTTATATTGTAAACTATGTCTGCATAACATAGGGCTTACCAAGTTACTGTCCTTATATTGTTCAACTACCTCTCCATAACATAGGGCTTACCAAGTTCCTGTCTTTATATTGTTCAACAATCTCTCCATAACATACGGCTTTCCAAGTTCTTGTCTTTATATTGTTCAACTATCTCTCCATAACAGAAGGCTTTCCAAGTTCCTGTCTTTATATTGTTCAACTATCTCTCCATGACATAATGCTTTCCAAGTTTCTTTCTCTATATACTTCAACTATGTCTCCATAACATAAGGCTTTTCAAGTTCCTGTCTTTATATTGTTCAACTATCTCTCAATAAAAAAAGGCTTTCCAAGTTCCTGTCTTTATATTGTTCAACTACCTCTCCATAACATAGGGCTTACCAAGTTCCTGTCTTTATATTGTTCAACTATCTCTCCATAACATAAGGCTTTCAAAGTTCCTGTCTTTATATTGTTCATCTATGTCTCCATAACATAAGGCTTTCCAAGTTCCTGTCATTACATTGTTCAACTACGTCTCCATAACATAGGGCTTACCAAGTTCCTGTCCCTTAACTGTTCACCTATGTCTCCATAACATTGGGCTTTCCAAGTTCCTGTCATTACATTGATCAACTATTTCTCCATAGCATAGGGTTTACCAACTTCCTGTCCTTACATTGTTCAACTACGTCTCCATAACATAGAGCTTAGCAAGTTCCTGTCCTTACATTGTTCAACCATGTCTCCACAAAGTAGGGCTTACCAGGTTCCTGGCCTTACATTTTTCAACTATGACTCCAAAAAGTAGGGCTTACCAAGTTCCTGTCCTTGTATTGTTCAACTATGTCTGCACAACGTAGGGCATACCAAATTTCTGTCCTGTGTTCAACTATGTCTCCACAACACAGGGATCAGCAAGTTTCTCTCCTTATATTGTTCAACTATGTCTCCATAACGTAGGGCATACCAAGTTTCTATCCTTAGATTGTTAAAATACCTCTCCATAACATAGGGCTTACCAGTTTCTGTCCTTTCACTGTGCAACTATGTCTCCACAACATAGGGCTTACCACGTTCCTGTCCTTACATTGTTCAACTACCTCTCCTCGACGTAGGGCTTACCAAGTTCCTCTCTTTATATTGTTCAACTATCTCTCCATAACATAGGGCTTTCCAAGTTCCTGTCCTTATATTGTTCAACTATCTCTCCATAACATAATGCTTTCCAAGTTCCTGTCTTTATATTGTTCAACTAAGTCTGCATAACATAAGGCTTACCAAGTTCCTGTCTTTATATTGTTCAACTACGTCTCCATAACATAGGGCTTTCCAAGTTCCTGTCTTTATATTGTTCAACTATCTCTCCATAACATAGGGCTTACCAAGTTCCTGTCTTTATATTGTACAACTATCTTTCCATAACATAAGGCTTTCCAAGTTCTATCTTTAAATTGTTCAACTATCTCTCCATAACATAAGGCTTTCCAAGTTCCTGTCTTTATATTGTTCAACTATGTCTCCATAACACAAGGCTTATCAAGTTCCTGTCTTTATATTGTTCAACTATCTCTCCATAACATAAGGCTTTCCAAGTTCCAGTCTTTATATTGTTCAACCATCTCTCCATAAAATAAGGATTTACAAGTTCCTGTCTTTATATTGTTATACTATCTATCCATAACATAAGGCTTTCCAAGTTCCTGTCTATATATTGTTCAACTATGTCTCCATAACATAAGGCTTTCCAAGTTCCTGTCTTTAAATTGTTAAACTATCTCTCCATAACATAAGGCTTTCCAAGTTCCTGTCTTTATATTGTTCAACTATGTCTCCATAACATAGGGCTTTCCAAGTTCCTGTCCTTACATTGTTCAACTATCTCTCCAAAACATAGGACTTACCAAGTTTCTTTCCTTACATTGTTCAACTACGTCTCCATAACATAGAGCTTACGTAGTTCCTTCCTTACATTGTTCAACCATGTCTCCACAAAGTAGGGCTTAACAGGTTCCTGTCCTTACCTTGTTCAACTATGTCTCCACAAAGTTCGGCTTACCAACTTCCTGTCTTTATTTTGTTCAACTATGTCTCCACAAAGTAGGGCTTAACAAGTTCCTGTCCTTACATTTTTCAACTATGTCTCAAAAGAAGGTTTTACCAAACTTCTGTCCTTATATTGTTCAACTAAGTTTCCACAACGTAGGGCATACCTGGTCTCTGACCTTTTTTTAACTATGTCTGCACAACACAGGGCTCAGCAAGTTTCTGTCCTTATATTATTCAACTATGTCTCCACAACCTAGGGCATACTAAGTTTCTATCCTTAGATTGTTAAACTATATCTCCACAACATAGGGCTTACCAAGTTCCTGTCCTTCCATTGTTCAACTGCCTCTCCTCTACGTAGGGCTTACCAAGTTCCCGTCTTTATATTGTTCAACTACGTCTCCATTAAACATGGCTTTCCAAGTTCTAGTCTTTATAATGTTCAACTATCTCTCCATAACATAAAGCTTTCCAAGTTCCTGTCTTTATATTGTTCAACTATGTCTCCATAACATACGGCTTATCAAGTTCCTGTCTTTATATTGTTCACCAAGTCACCATAACATAAGGCTTTCCAAGTTCCTGTCTTTTTATTGTTCAACTATCTCTCCATAACATAAGCCTTTGCAAGTTCCTGTCTTTATATTGTTCGACTATGTCTCCATAAAAAAGGGCTTACCAGCTTACTGTCTTAATATTGTTCAACTATCTCTCCATAACATAACGCTTTCCAAATTCCTGACTTTATAATGTACAACTATGTCTCCATAACATAAGGCTTTCCAAGTTCCTGTCTTTATATTGTTCAACTATGTCTTCATAACATAGGGCTTACCAAGTTCCTGTCTTTATATTGTTCAACTATCTCTCCATAACATAAGGCTTTCCAAATTCCTGTCTTTATATTGTTCAACAATCTCTCCATAACATAACGCTTTCCAAGTTCCTGTCTTTATATTGTTCAACTATGTGTCCATAACATAGGGCTTACCATGTTCCTGTCTTTATATTGTTCAACTATCTCTCCATAACATAAGGCTTACCAAGTTCCTGTCTTTATATTGTACAACTATGTCTCCTCAAAGTCGGGCTTACCAAGTTCCTGTCCTTACTTTTTTCAACTGTGCCTCCACAAATTAGGGCTTAACAAGTTCCTGTCCTTACATTTTTAAACTATGTCTCCACAACGTAGGGCTTACCAAGTTTCTGCACTTTGTTCAACTATGTCTCCAAAACACAGGGCTTACCAAGTTTCTGTCCTTATATTGTTCAACTATGTCTCCACAAATTAGGGCTTACCAAGTTCCTAACCTTACACTGTTCAACTATGTCTCCATAACATAGGGCTTACCAAGTTCCTGTTTTACATTGTTCAACTACGTCTCCATAACATAGGGCTTACCAAGTTGCTGTCCTTACACTGTTCAACTATGTCTCCATAACATAGGGCTTTCCAAGTTCTTGTCCTTACATTGTTCAACTATCTCTGCATAACATAGGGCTTACCAAGCTGCTGACCTTACATTGTTTAACTACGTCTCTATAACATAGAGCTTACCAAGTTCCTGTCCTTACATTGTTCAACCATGTCTCCACAAAGTAGGGCTTAACAAATTCCTGTCCTTACATTGTTCAACTATGTCTCAGCAAAGTAGAGCTTACCAACTTCCTGTCTTTATATTGTTCAACTATGTCTCCACAATGTAGGGTATACCAAGTTTCTGTCCTTTGTTCAACTATGTCTCCACAACACAGGGCTCAGCTAGTTTCTGTCCTTATATTGTTCAACTATGTCTCCAGAACGTAGGGCATACCAAGTTTCTATCCTTAGATTGTTAAACTACCTCTTCATAACATAGGGCTTACCAGTTTCTCTCGTTACACTGTGCAACTATGTCTCCACAGACTTGGGCTTACCAAGTTCCTGGCCTTACATTGTTCAACTACCTCTGCTTGACGTAGGGCTTACCAACTTCCTGTCTTTATATTGTTCAACTATCTTTCCATAACATAGGGCTTTCCATGTTCCTGTCTTTATATTGTTCAACTATCTCTCCATAACATAAGGCTTTTCAAGATCCTGTCTTTAAAATTTTCAACTATGTCTCCATAACATACGTCTTTTCAAGTTCCTATTTTTATATTGTTCAACTATCTCTCCATAACATAAGGCTTTCCAAGTTCCTGTCTTTATATTGTTCAACTATGTCTCCCTAACATAAGGCTTTCCAAGTTCCTGTCTTTATATTGTTAAACTATCTCTCCATAACATAAGGCTTTCCAAGTTCCTGTCTTTATATTGTTCGACTATGTCTCCATAACATAGGGCTTACTAAGTTTCTGTCTTTATATTGTTCAACTACCTCTCCATATTATAGGACTTACCAAGTTCCTGTCTTTATATTGTTCATCTATCTCCCCATAACATAAGGATTTCCAAGATCCTGTCTTTATATTTTTCAACTATGTCTCCATAACATAAGGCTTTCTAAGTTCCTGTCTTTATATTGTTCAACTATCACTCCCTAACATAAGGCTAACCAAGTTCCTGTCTCTGTATTGTTCAACTATGTCTCCATAACTAAGAGCTTACCAAGTTACTGTCTTTATATTGTTCAACTACCTCTCCATAACATAGGGCTTACCAAGTTCCTGTCTTTATATTGTTCAACTATGTCTCCATAAAATAAGGCTTACCAAGTTACTGTCTTTAAAATGTTCAACTATCTCTCCATAACATAGGGCTTTCCAAGTTACTGTCTTTAAATTGTTCAACTATCTCTCCATAACATAGGGCTCACCAAGTTCCTGTCCTTACATTGTTCAACTACCTCTCCTCGACGTAGGGCTTACCAAGTTCCTGTCTTTATATTGTTCAACTACGTCTCCATAACATAGGGCTTTCCAAGTTCCTGTCTTTATACTGTTCAACTATCTCTCCATAACATAAGGCTTTCCAAGTTCCTGTCTTTATATTGGTTAACTATGTCTGCATAACATAAGGCTTACCAAGTTCCTGTCTTTATATTGTTCAACTATCTCTCCTAACATAATACTTACCAAGTTACTGTCTTTATATTTTTCAACTCTCTCTCCATAACATAGGGCTTACCATGTTCCTGTCTTTATATTGTTCAACTATCTCTCCATAACATAAGGTTTACCAAGTTCCTGTCTTTATATTGTACAACTATGTCTCCTCAAAGTTGGGCTTACCAAGTTCCTGTCTCTTACATTGTTCAACTATGTCTCCACAACGTAGGGCTTACTGGGTTTCTGTACTTTGTTGAACTATGTCTCCACAACACAGGGCTTACCAAGTTTCTGTCCTTATATTGTTCAACGATGTCTCCACAAATTAGGGCTTACCAAGTTCCTGTCCTTACATTGTTCAACTATGTCTCCACAACATAGGGCTTACTAGTTTCTGTCCTTACACTGTTCAACTATGTCTCCATAACATAGGGCTTACCAAGTTCCTGTCCTTACATTGTTCAACTATGTCTCCACAATGTAGGGCATACCAAGTTCCTGTCCTTACATTGTTCAACTATGTCTCCATAACATAGGGCTTACCACATTTCTGTCCTTACATTGTTCAACTATGTCTCCAATAAGTAGGGCTTACCAACTTCCTGTCTTTAGATTGTTCAACTATGTCTCCACAAAGTAGGGCTTACCAAGTTCCTGTCCTTACATTTTTCAACTATGTCTTCAAAAAATAGGGCTTACCAAGTTCCTGACCTTATATTGTTCCCCTATGTCTCCACAATGTAGGGCATACCACATTTCAGTCCTTTGTTCAACTATGTCTCCACAACACAGGTCTCAGCAAGTTTCTGTCCTTATATTGTTCAGCTATGCCTCCACAACGTAGGGCATACCAAGTTTCTATCCTTAGATTGTTAAACTACCTCTCCATAACATAGGGCTTACCAGTTTCTGTCCTTACACTGTGCAACTATGTCTCCACAGCATAGGGCTTTCAAGTTCCTGTCCTTACATTGTTCAGCTACCTCTCCTCGACGTAGGGCTTACCAAGTTCCTGTCTTTATATTGTTCAACTACGTCTCCATAACATAAGGCTTTCTAAGTTCCTGTCTTTATATTGTTCAACTATGTCTCCATAACATAAGGCTTACCAAGTTCCTGTCTTTATATTGTTCAACTATCTCTCCATAACATAAGGCTTTCCAAGTTCCTGTCTTTATATTGTTCAACTATCTGTCCACAACATAAGGCTTTCCAAGTTCCTGTCTTTCTATTGTTCAACTATGTCTCCATAACATAGGGCGTACCAAGTTACCTTGTTTATATTGTTCAACTACCTCTCCATTACATAGGGCTTACCAAGTTCCTGTCTTTATAGTGTTCAAGTATCTCTCCATAACATAAGGCTTTCCAAGTTCCTGTCTTTATACTGTCCAACTATGTCTCCATAAAATAACGCTTACCAAGTTACTGTCTTAAAATTGTTCAACTATCTCTCCATAACATAGGGCTTTCCAAGTTACTGTCTTTAAATTGTTCAACTATCTCATCATAACATAGAGCTTACCAAGTTACTGTCTTTATATTGTTCAACTATGTCTCCATAACATAGGGCTTACCAAGTTACTGTCTTTATATTGTTCAACTATCTCTCCATAACATACGGCTTACCAAGTTCCTGTCTTTATATTGTTCAACTATCTCTCCATAACATATGGCTTACCAAGTTCCTGTCTGTATATTGTTGAACTATGTCTCCACAAAGTAGGGCTTACCAAGTTCCTGTCTTTACATTGTTCAAGTAAGTCTCCACAAAGTAGGGTTTAACAAGTTCCTGTCCTTACATTGTTCAACTATGTCTCCACAAAGTAGGGCTTACCATGTTCCTGTCTTTATATTGTTCAACTATGTCTCCACAAAGTAGGTGTTACCAAGTTCCTGTCCTTTAATTTTTCAACCATGTCTCCCAAAAGTAGGGCTTACAAAGTTCCTGTCCTTACATTGTTCAACTTAGTCTTCACAAAGTAGGGATTACCAAGTTTCTGTCCTTTGTTCAACTATGTCTCCACAACACACGGTTTACCAAGTTTCTGTCCTTATATTGTTCAACTATATCTCCACAAATTAGGGCTTACCAAGTTCCTGTCCTTACATTGTTCAACTATGTCTCCACAACATAGGGCTTACCAAGTTACTGTCCTTACATTGTTGAACTATCTCTCCTTGACGTAGGGCTTACCAAGTTCCTGTCCTTATATTGTTCAACTACCTCTCCATAACATAGGGCTTACCAGTTTCTGTCCTTACACTGTTCAACTATGTCTCCATAACATAGGGCTTACCAAGTTCCTGTCTTTATATTGTTCAATTACGTCTCCATAACATAGGGCTTTCCAAGTTCCTGTCCATGACATTGTTCAACTACGTCTCCATAACATAGGGCTTACCAAGTTCCTGTCCTTACATTGTTCAGCTATGTCTCCACAAAGTAGGGCTTACCAAGTTCCTGTCCTTACAGTGTTCAACTATGTCTCCATAACATAGGGCTTACCAAGATCCTGTACTTACATTGTTCAAATATCTCTCCATAACATAGGGCTTACCAAGTTCCTGTCCTTACATTATTCTACTATGTCTCTACAAAGTAGGGCTTATAAAGTTCCTGTTCTTACATTGTTCAACTAGGTCTCCACAAAGTAGGGCTTACCAAGTTCCTGTCCTTACATTGTTCTACTATGTCTCCACAAAGTAGGGCTTACCAAGTTCCGGTTCTTAAATTGTTCAACGTCTCCACAAAGTAGGGCTGACCAAGTTCCTGTCCTTACATTGTTCAACTATGTGTCCACAACGAAGGGTTTACCAAGTTCCTGTCTTTATACTGCTCAACTATGTCTCCACAACGTAGGGCTTACCAAGTTCCTGTCTTTATATTGTTCAACTATGTCTCCACAACGTAGGGTTTACTAAGTTCCTGTCTTTATATTGTTCAACTATGTCTCTACAACATAAGATTTACCAAGTTCCTGTCTTTATATTGTTCAACTATGTCTCCACAACGTAGGGTTTACCAAGTTCCTGTCTTTATGTTGGGCAACTATGTCTCCACAATGTAGGCCCTACCAAGTTCCTGTCTTGATATTGTTCAACTATATGTCCACACAGTAGGGCTTACCAAGTTCCTGTCCTTACATTGCTCAACTATGTCTCCACAAAGTAGGGCTTACCAAGTTCCTGTCCTTATTGTTCAACTATGTCTCCACAATGTAGGGCTTACCAAGTTCCTGTCTTTATGTTGTTCAACTATGTCTCCACAAAGTAGGGCCAAACAAGTTCCTGTCCTTGCATTGTATGTCTCCACAACATAGGACTTATCAAGTTCCTGTCCTTATATTGTTCAACTGAGTCTCCACAAAGTAGGGCTTGCCAAGTTCCTGTCCTTTTCACTTAATCATATATAGTGGAATTATATATGTTTTTTTTTTCTTTCCCTCCTCATTGTTTGTAATTATAAGTATTACATCAATTAATGATAGGTTTTTCTTCTTTTTCTCCCTCAGATTTGGTTCTGAAATTCAGAAACAATACTGTCAAGTGTAGCAGATGTGAAATGGATATCAAAACAGAAATTAAAAAAGAGGCTTCTTTCTCAGAAGTTGTTTTACAGACGGAGAGAGAAAGCTTCTGTTAGACTGATGATGCTATTCTATACAACAAAGTGTACAAAAAAGAAATCAAAGAATCGAATGTTGATTCAGACTTTAGTCCACAAAATGATTTTCAGCATTTTTCCAAGAATTTTGTAAAGAAGGTCAAACAGTGCCATGACTACTCTGAAATGGAAATCAAAACAGAAATGAATGAGGCATGCTTTTACTCAATCCTTTGCTCACAAACAAGGCACAGGTTTTTTGTGAAGTTCCTGCAGTGGCAGTTAATCCATGCAACAAAGGCTCTGAATTGGAGACCAAGATAAAAATCAAAGAAGAACTCCAGTGCCTGGAAATAACTCCTATGGAAACTCCATGTGTTGATACAACTAAGGTTAGTTTTGCTAGTAAACAAGTTAAACTATATTTTTTGGTTATTGTTTCCAAATCAAGGTACTACAGTTCTGTAGAGAACAGAATTATTGCTTAGTCTGCAAAAAATATTCTGAATGCTCTATTTCAAAATCAAATAACTTGTACCCTGAAATACAACTGATAGAAAGCTAATGACAGGTTCAATTTATACTGTTAACTTAATTGTGAGTTTAGTGAAATGGCAGAAGCTGGGGACAGAGTTACCTGTCAACTCAATCAAATTGATCCCAATAGTGTCACTCATAATAGGGTTATGTAAGGGTCTATGGTCAGGAACAACTTGCAATTGGTGCAGCTGGTTTGTTTCTTAAACTGAGAGTATGTTTAAGGCTTTTACCAGATATTTCCTTATTTTTTGAGAAAAAAAAATGGCAAACACTCCGCTTGATGAACCTTAGGGTCATTTAATAATTTGCTTCATACACTCCACTTCATCTTTGCAGACTTGAGATTTTATTAGTAGTCTCTGCTTAGGTTTGTCTGTCATGTATGTGGTCCTTTACATGTTTATAAAAAAATCACAGAACTTCAGCCCCAATAGGTAGCTCGGTATGCTATTTTCTTATATAAGATGCTGTATTATTGTCATTGGGTTTCTTATTCAGTGCCTAAATTTAATTAAAAATACTTTAAATATATTGATCTTTTCACTTGATTTGTGCTACACTTCTGGAAATATGTTTACATGAAGAACTTGTTTAGCTGTAAAAACCATCAACATTAATGTTTATTATGTACCTTTTAGAGTCCTTTAACTTGGTAGGTTGTATTGGACGATGAATGCAATAGGTGAAATTAAGCTCAAAGGAGCCCAATAACTATGGAGCTTACATGATGTCAGGTAACAGTATTATGCCAGGATAAGGAAAACCCAAGTAAAAGCTTTATTTAAGTTGTTCAAACTTGGGACTTGTTGGGCACCACCACACTACAGAGTAATAGTATTATGGCTTTAGGGCACACAACTGCATCAGTTATTTGCACCCTATGGTAATTAAAAAGAGCTAAAAGTTAAAAGACACAAAACCACTAAAACAGAAACACCACAAAAGGGTTAAAACCAGAGAGAGAATAAAAAAGTTACCAAAGCCAGACTAAAAACAAGGGACTAAAAACTGAAGTCGGTAAAGGATAAAAACCTAGGGTAGATAAAACAGCTAAATATTAAAAGGCATAAAATCCACTAAAACAGGAGTACCACACAAAAGCTAAAACCAAGGAAAGCATTAAAAGGCTAACAAAGCCAGTCTAAAAACGAGGTACTAAAAACATAAGTCGATAAAAGCTAAAACCCAGAGATAAAATTAAACCCTACTGTACATCCCGCAGCGGCAGAGAAAATTAAAAAGTCCGTCACAAGATGCAGGGTTGTCGCCCAGAACGCTGGGGATGTCATAGGCAGACACAGGGACTCACGCAGCACAGTATAAAGGTGGCACTCCAATAAAAGATGAGGCACCGTCAATGGCTCGTTACACGAAAAACATTGAGGTGCGGGTTCTCCATGTAAAAGATGCTGGTGGCTAAAACGGCAATGCCCGATAGGCAGGTGCGCTAAAACCACCTCATCGAGGCGACATGCACGCGAGGAAGTAGGCCCGGGGTCAGGAAGGGTCTTGACCGCCCTCAGTTTGTTGTCACGCACCCCGGACCATTCCGCGAACCAGCGCGAAAGAATGGCCCGGCACCGGTGAACACAAATATCACCTGGAGGGACGGTGGTGCTAAAAACTGTAGGCAATAAAACTGCAGACTTAGCAGCTGTGTCCGCTTGTTCGTTTCCACTCACACCTACGTGACCAGGAACCCAAACAAACGACACGCTGACGCCAGCGTCAGCGAGCGATTGCAAGCGATCCTGTATACGCTGTATCAACGGATGGCATGGATACAGCTCACGCATTCCCTGTAGTGCACTGAGGGAATCGCTACAAATAATAAACTTCCTTAAATCCTGTCCCCGGATAAAAACAAGAGCCTGATAGATACTAAAAAGTTCGGCGGTAAAAATCGAGCAATGCCCCAAAAGATGAAATGTGTAACTCCGCGAATTAAAAACAAAAGCACATCCCACACCGCGGTCTTCCTTGGAACCATCCCTGTAAATAAAACAATAGTTGGGAAACCTAGCCTGCAGCTTTAAAAATGCGGAGCGGAAGACAGAAGGTGGAGTCGTCGATTTCGGCATGGATGCCAACCCAAGGTGGAACTGGGTGTCGCAACGTAACTAAGGGGGGAAGGAAGATTCCCCCAGTGCAAATACAGGCGGTAGACGAACATCCAAGATCCGAAGAAGCAACGAAAACGATCTCCTGCGGGAAGCAAGGCAACCGCGCTGACAGCATATTGACGTTCAAGAGACTCGTCAAAGAATAACTTGAAAGTGGGTGATCTGGCAAGGCAAAGAGGCGGAGAGCATAGCTGCAAAGAAGCAGATCACGCCTATGACATAGCGGAGGTTCAGCAGCTTCCGCAGACAAACTGATGACCGGGCTAGTCGGAAACGCACAAAGTGCCAGACAAATCCCTCGGTGGTGAACTGGGTTTAAACGTCGTAAAACCGAAGGACAAGCCGAAGAATACACAATGCACCCGTAATCAAGTTTAGAAGGAACAAGCGAACGGTAAAGCTGTAATAGCACGGTGCGATCTGCTCCCCAGGATGTGCCACATAAAACACGTAAAACATTAAGTGCACGATCACATCTAGCCTTCAGAGAAGAGACATGGGACGACCAGCTAAGCTTTCTGTCGAACACCAGGCCGAGAAACTTCACCGTTTCGGCGAAGGGTAGCGGTTCCGGCTCAAGGTGTAGAGAAGGCGGATCGTAACGTTTCCGTCGCCAGAAGTTTACACAGACTGTTTTCTCAGAAGAAAAGCGGAATCCATTTTCAACACTACAAGCGTGAAGACGATCAAGACATGCCTGGAGGCGGCGCTCCAAAAGGCAAGTGCGCCGAGAGCTGCAATAAATTGCAAAATCGTCCACATACAAGGTGGAGGAAATACCTGCAGGAACACAGTCGACAATAGGATCGATGGCGACAGCAAAGAGAGCGACGCTGAGTACCGACCCTTAGGTACTCCATTCTCCAGATTAAAAACATGAGAGCAAACAGAACCCACACGCACACGAAATACCCTGTTCATCATGGACTCCCGGAGGACCACTGGAAGGTGGCCACGGCAACCCCACTTGTGCAAGGTGCGCAATAAACCAGTCCTCCAGCAAGTGCCATATGCTTTCTCCAGATCAAAAAAGATGGCCATAGTTTGGCACTTGCGTAGAAAGCCATTCAGGATGTGAGTCGAGAGAGAGACGAGATGGTCAGTCGAGGAGCGGTATCGGCGAAGGCCGCACTGGATATTGCAAAGAAGTTTCTCAGACTCGAGCCACCATCGTAACCGTCCATTGATCATGCGCTCCATTACCTTGCAAACAGCACTGGTGAGGGAGATATGACGGTAACTGGAAGGAAGTCTGCGATCCTTTCCCGGTTCTAAAATAGGGACAATGGTGGCTTCACGCCAAGCCGCAGGAAACTCACCCTCTTGCCAAACACGGTTATATAAGCTCAGGAGATAGAGTTTACCATCAAAAGAGAGGTGCTGCAGCTCTGCGATGTGGATACTATCAGGGCCAGGGGTGGAATGCCGAGAAGATGCTAATGAGGCATCCAGCTCTCTCATGCTAAAAAGTGTGTTATAATACTCGGTGTCAGAGGACCGGAAAGAGAGACTCTGAGACTCCACCTCTGTCTTAATGGCACGGAACGCCGGGTGATAATTGGCGGAACTGGACATGTTTGCGAAAGTGCTACCAAGGACATCTGCAACAGCAAGCGGATATGCTACGGTGTCAGTGCCCACGAGTAGCCTGGTATCGAAGTACCAGTCTGTTTACCGGCAACAAGGCGGAGCTTCTCCCACACAACGGATGAAGGTGTTGTGCGATTAAAGGTAAACACAAACGAATTCCATGAAGCCTGTTTGCTATCCTGAATAATTCGGCGTGCCCGTGCGCGTGTTTGTTTAAAATGGATCAAATGCTTCACAGTAGAGTGATGGCGAAATACCCTAAGAGCCCTCCTACGAGCACGAATGGCATCGCGGCACTCGGCAGTCCACCAAGGGACCGGTAACCGTCTAGGGTAGGCAGACGACCGCGGTATTGACTGCTCGGCAGCGGAGATCACAACAGAGTTGAAATGCTCGACCATCTGATCAACGGAGTCGAACTGGCAGTCGCTGAAAACAGCAAGAGCGGAAAAGAGAGCCCAATTCGGCTTAGACAGCTGCCAAGATCTCGCACGCGAGGAGAAAAGGTGGTGTGATATAAGAGTAATGACATAAGGGCAATGTTCACTAGAATGAGTGTCTGATACTACGTTCCACTGAAAGCGGTGAGCAAGCTGTGCAGAGCAAAAGGAAAGGTCCAGGTGCGATAGCGTGGCAGAAGAATCGGAAATGAAAGTAGGTTCACCGGTGTTCAGAACAGAGAGACTATATTGAGCGAAAAGGCCAGCAAGAACAGTCCCCCGCGCGAAGGCCCTAGGGGAACCCCATAGGGGATGGTGGGCATTAAAATCACCCAGCAGAAGAAAGGGTGCTGGGAGCTGTGACAAGAGATGGAGCATGTCAGCGGCGCAGAGGATAGATGAGGGCGGAACGTAGACATTACATACAGTAAAGGAGAAACCGGGAAGAGTAAGTCGGATAGCAACAGTTTGCAAGGTAGTAGTAAGCGAGACTGGCTGACCGCAGATATCAGTGCGCGTGAGGAGCATAACACCCCCATGAGCAGGAGAGCCCTCCTCCGGTGTAACATCAAACCGTATGGGAAGGTATTGATGCAGGGCAAATGCATCGTGGAGGCGAAGCTTTGTCTCCTGCAAACACAGAACCGGAGGGTTATAGGACCGCAGTAACAGCTGCAATTCGGCCCTATGAGTACGGACACCGCTGATATTCCTCGTCAGGAGAGCCATAGAGCACAGGTAGATGTGTGAAAGGTTACTCATACTATGAGTTAGCAGCAGTGTGGATGCAAAAGAATGGTGGAAAGTAAGTAGATGAAGTTAAGTTGGGCGTTTCTTGTTTTTTACACTCTGTGGACCCACAAGAATATAGCCACTTTCGTTGCCGCTATCCGCTGATGTTCGGGATGCGGAAGATCCTCTACGGCTCGTAGAACGAGAACGGGACTTGGAAGATTTTTCAGTGCCTTGAGTTTTTTACGACTCCGCTCATGAGGCGCAGCAACAGTTTGTGTCGGTCGAACAAGCAGCTTACGAGCATGTTCTGGAGAATTAGACCTTGAGACAGTGGATACTATGGATGTTGACAGTAAGGTTGTTTTGCTCGGCGACTGCTGTATTTGCGTACACGCGTCGGCTACGGGCACGGTTTGTAGTGCAACTGAGGAAGCAGGAGTGCGGCGGAGCGCTGATGCGTACCCTGAGATGGGCGCAGGCTGCAATTGTTGTAAGCGTCGCCGGGCTTCAGGAAAAGTTAGGCGTTCCTTAACCCGCAACTCCTGGATAGCTTTTTCCTCTAGAAAACGCGGACACTGCCGGGAGCTGGATGGATGGTTCCCTTTACAGTGGACGCAGCAAGGGTCCCGAGTACAAGCACTTTCTCCATGAGCAGGTTGGCAGCAACATTCACATGTAGCGTCGAAGGTGCACCGACTTTGGGTATGACCGAATTTCTGACACCGAAAACAACGCATGGGATTCGGTACATACGGTCTTATAGTATCGCGTTCATAACCACAGTAAAGTACCTCAGGTACGGTGGTGCCTTTGCACGTTAGGAATACCGTTCGCAACGCAACCGACCGTCCATCACGTTTACCTAGGAAACGGTACGCCTGACATACACCCTGGTCGGAGAGGTTGGAGACAATATCTGCATCTGAAAGCCATCTAAACAGGCGGTGGTCACCACGCCTCTACAAGTGTAAAGACTTGTGCGGAGCCACTGTTATGGGGTACGAACCTAACAAACTGGCCTTAATGAGCTTCTTTGACTGGTCCTCTGTCTTGGTTTCCACTAGAAGGGTACCGTCTCTCGTTCTGGTAGCATTTATCACTTTACCGCAAATCCGGTCAATTTCTCGTTGGATATAGAAGGGACTAATATCTCGCATTGTTTTCTTTTTGCAGGCCAAGGTCACAACTATAAAGCGGCCAAAAGATCTGCGCGGAGATAAAATTGGAAAGACCCTCTTCCGGAACCGTCGGCATCAGCCTGCCATCCGGGGGTAGAGAGAAAAGACACCAAAATACTTTCCGGTCTGTGCCGCCTGGTAGACCACTACCAGACCGATCTCAAGAAATACCTCAGAAGGAGTTACCCTCCAGCCACCACTGCTGGTCCATACGGGTAAGCCCTTCACCATGTAGAACCCGGCTTTAAGCCCCTACCACAGGTATAACCACCTGTGGCTCCCCATTTTAGGTCATGCTGCGTAATAAAGCACACATGGATTCAGGGGACTTGTGGTTGATTACACCGGGTTTCCGTTAGCGGTAACACGACCGGTCCGTAATTCTAACCCAACGAGCAGCGCTCGTCGGGAAATTAAAACGGACGGGGCCTCCGAGGAAGCTACATGGGTGTACATAACGGTACGGACGAGATCGCACCTAAGGCTTACACATAGGGGCAGTAGGAAGGGTCCACTCAACCTTCACGCCTGAGACCTCCGAAGAGCACACATGTTGGAAGCCGCGCTGGAACCGTGGGACAGGAACCACGGGGAAGAAGATGAGGCGAGTAAATTCGCTCTCACAAAACAAACAAACAAATATGCACACAAACACAAAACGTGGCTCAGTAGGTGGGGATGAGGATGATGAGATGGCGGCAAGTGGCTCGGGAACTCCCGGGTGCGCCAAACCCGTACCTACCGTAGTAGGCCCCTAGGAGTCCACGCTACAGAAATGGCACACTTTTATTAACGTTTTAAAAGTTAAATTTTAATTTACAAAGGTGTTTACTTAACTCTTAAAAGAGTCCATGAAAGCATAAACGAACTCTACCAATATATTTATAGGAGAATATATTTATTTATTCATTTATTGAAAACAGGTACCTGTGTACGTTGTTTAGTTTTATGTTGTTCTAAACAGGTTTCAGCAGAAATGGAAATTTCCTTGCAATTTCCCCCCAGGGGCCTACTACGGTAGGTACGGGTTAGGCGCACCCGGGGTCCCGAGCCACCTTGACTCCCTCTGTGGGCAACCTCAGAGTGGTGAGGGAGTCAGTAGGTCAAAATGCCCACCCACGTGTAGGCTGTGCGTGGAGACCCGTGTCGGTGAAAAGGAATATCCTGGTTGGTTGAGGGTTGCGTACCTGAGCCTGGGCTTCTGTCTTTCAGTAACTGGGGAGGGTGCGCAGCCTAATACACCGCTTTGGTTTCTGATTTGCCTAAACGGGAGGCTAGGGACTAACCCACCCCTAGTCAATCGGCCAGGACTAGGTATTACACCGAACTCCAGGTTGAGTGGGACGGCGAGCCCGCTATATCCCCTGTGTACCCCTGTAACCCCAGTGGGGTGACCCCTCGTTGGGCTCCGTGGTGGGTGGGGAGCACTGGGGGATGAATTTATACCATATTTTCCATGGCACCAAAAATAAAACCCCTTTATGTTAATAAAGACGTTGGAAAGGAAGTAGTCGAGTCATGTGGTCCTCGCTACTTGGTTATTCATAGGGCAGAGGAAGGTAAGAACTTCCTTACGGTGAGCCCTTTTACTATCCAAAAGGGTCTCGATTCCATTGCTGGTCCGGTTAAATCCTGCGTTCGAGCTCGCAATGGTACACTTCTTGTCGAAGCCAACTCCGCCACGCAAGCTGCAAGGATACTTAAAGCCACCATGTTAGCCAGCTATCCAGTGAAGGTCGAGGTGCACAAGTCGCTGAACTCCTCCCGCGGTGTGGTAGCAACCCGCGCGTTGGACGGTTTGTCCATTGAGGAGATCCAAGAAAATCTAGCGACTCAGGGTGTCTCAGCTGTTTATCGGGTACAACGTAAGATCAACGGTGAATTCCTGCCTACTCGTACCCTGTTTCTTACTTTTGATCGGGTTGATCTGCCTCAAAAGATTAGAGCAGGGTATGAAGCCATCGAAGTTAGGCCTTATATACCCAATCCGCTGAGGTGCTTTAAATGCCAACGTTTCGGTCACACTAGTGAGTTGTGTACCGGCATGTCCACCTGCGTCCACTGCGGTGACATCTCCCACGATGGGGCTTGTGCTTCAGCTCCATCGTGTGTGAACTATAACGGGGAACACCCATCTAGTTCCCGAGACTGCCCCCGTTTTGCAGAGGAACGAGCGATCCAGGAGATACGGGTGAAAGAGAAGGTGTCCTTCTTGGAAGCCCGGAAGCTCCTGCGACTCCGCCAACCCTCTGCCCCGAGGTCCGGTACCTATAGCTCAGTTGCAGCTAAACCGGTACCGCGTCGGGAAATCGCAACACAGACCGGCGATATGAACGGGGCTACAATTGCGGAAAAGGTTATTTTAGCCCAAGCGCTGCCAAAGCCTTCGGCACCTACACCCAAGTTGGTATCAACATCTGCCAAATCCGCCAGCTTACAGAATACTCCAGCACACTTGTCACCGAAAGCCTCGACCTCGGGAACTAAAGCTGGTAAATTCACGACGTCTTCTGCCCCGGAAAAACAGTTTAAGACCAAGTATGTACGACAAGACTTCTTGAAAGAGAATGTGCAATCTATTACCAAGTCATCTAAGGGTAAGAAAAGTACACGCAACTCCACACGGGCATCCTCCTCTGAAGGGTCATCTGGGGAGGAGGGCGTGAATCGGCGACGGCCGTCTTCGCCGATCAGCACATCCAATCGGTTCGAATCACTCGGACCGAAATTTGCTCTTGAAAAAGGGACCTCCCTTGTGGAGGAGATGGACCAGGAGAATTCTGCCGCCACTGCCAGAGGGACAATGCGGAAACGGCAGGATCGTGCTCCTGAAAATAGTGCTAGCCCAACGCCTAAGAAGAACAAATTGAACCGACCAGCTAATCCCAATCTGCAGAAGCGTCTTTCGATTTGAAACTTATCCCATAATATACTCAATGGCTATCCTCCATTGGAACATACGCGGAATTCGACCACATCGACCAGAGCTTGACTTGTTGCTGCGCCAGCATGAACCCTTGGCTGTATGCTTACAAGAGACGAAGCTCCGTCCACAGGACACCGTTACCATTAGGCAGTACTCCTCCGTACGATGTGATTTATCCCCGGAGGACGGTGTCCCGGCACATGGGGGCACTGATGATGATGATAATGGTGTTTAAGGGCGCTCAACTGCCGAGGTCATAAGCGCCCTTACGATTAAAACTTGGCAATAGGCAGTAAGAAAAATACCAAAAAAAAAAAAAGGAAAAAAAAACACAAGTAAAAGTGCTAACAAAGTTGAAACTGAAGTAACAGAACGGTCCAGCCCTCTAAACAGAGCTGGATATAAAACTCCATCTAAAATCAACACATTAAAATAAAAAAAAAAAAATAAAAAATAAAAAAAAAAAAAAAAAAAAACTGCTATCACACTAAAACGTCAAGGTAAAAGAAAGTTTTGCTAAAAATTTAAAAACCCTGTCCACTGCTCTTGGGTCATCTGCCAGGACCTCAGCAAGAGAGGCCGGCATGCCCATAGATGACCGAATGTGTGCCAGGTGACCACACTCCAGCAACACATGACGATGATTTGTAGTATCTATTTGCCTCCATCTGCGGACCTCTCGCACAGCGACTTAGAACACCTCATTTCGCAGTTGCCACCACCCTTTTTATTGGTAGGCGACGTGAATGCCCATCACCCTCTTTGGGGCTCTCCTCGGGCTTGTGCGAGAGGTACGCTACTTAAAGACTTCTTGGATAGTCAGAATCTTGCTCTCTTGAACACCGGAGAGCCCACCTTTCTTTCTGACGCATTTCATAGTTTTTCACACATTGACATTGCAATTAGTTCCCCTCAGCTAGCAGTCACCTTATGCTGGAATATCATCTCGGATTTGCATTCTAGTGACCACTTTCCTTGTCGTATTAGTGTATTGACACCCGTTGTATGTTCCACCAGTTTACCTAGTTGGCGCCTAGACCACGCCAGCTGGGAACTTTACTCCCACTTGGCTGAATTTAGCTACGAAGAGCACGACTCTGTGAACCACTTGGTCGAACGTCTCACAGGGACCATTCTTTCTGCTGCTGCTGAGCAATCCATTCCGCGTTCGACTGGCTACAGCCGTCATTTCCGGTACCTTGGTGGACCGATAACTGTCGGGATGCTATTCGCGCTCGCAGACGAGCTCTACGAGTTTTCCAGCGTTTTCCTACACTGGATAACCTGATACACTATAAACGGATGCGTGCACATTCTAGGCGGGTTATTCAGGATAGCAAAAAGATGTCATGGAATAAATTCGTGGGTTCCTTTAATCGACTTACACCTTCCTCTGTCGTATGGGATAAGTTAAGACGTGTGGCTGGGAAACCGAACCATATGCCCATCGCCGGTTTCAAAACACCTACCGGAGCTGTTGTTGATACATTTGACGTGGCGAATACTTTAGGCAGTGCTTTCTCTCAGGTGTCTAGCTCAGGCAATTATTCCCCTGAGTTTCTTACAGTTAAGAATCAGGTGGAATCTCAAGAATTCTCGTTTCTTTCTGGCAACCTTGAGGATTATAATCGCCTTTTCACCCTGGCAGAGCTAGACAATGCACTCTCCTCTTCACGACACTCAGCACCAGGTCCAGATGGTATCCACGTCCAAATGTTGCAACATCTCTCTCCTGATGGCAAAGATTTCCTACTCGAGGTCTATATCGTGTCTGGGTTGATGGCATTTTTCCAGACAAGTGGCGGGAGGCCACCATCATACCCATTCTTAAACCTGGAAAGGACCGCCATCTTCCTTCCAGTTACCGTCCTATTTCCCTCACCAGTTGCGTGTGCAAGGTGATGGAACTCATGATCAATGGACGGTTGGTGTGGTGGCTGGAATCCCACAATCTTCTGACGAACATCCAGTGTGGCTTTCGACGACGACGTTCAACTGCTGACCACCTTGTCTCTCTGTCAACTCAGATTATGGACGGGTTTCTTAAGAACAGCCCCACAGTTGGGATATTTTTTTACCTCGAGAAGGCCTACGACACGTGTTGGCGGACGGGAATATTGCGTTCTCTGCACAACTGGAACATACGTGGACGCCTACCGTTGGTCATTCAGGAGTTTATGCGGGACCGCGTTTTTCGAGTGAGGGTGGGCTCGGTTTTTTCTAACCATTTTATTCAAGAGAACGGAGTGCCGCAGGGCTCGGTACTCAGCGTGACTCTATTTGCTATTGCGATAAATTCCATATCACTATATGTGCCTCAAGGTGTCTCTTCCTGTTTATTCGTGGACGACTTTGCCATCTTCTGTACTTCTCAGCGTACACCGTTTTCGGAACGCCGTCTCCAGCGGTGTTTGGACAATCTCTATGCTTGGAGCTCGAAATACGGTTTTCGTTTCTCCGCTGAGAAGACAGTCTGCGTTAACTTCTGGCGCCGTAAGTGGCAAATGCCGCCGTCTCTTCGACTCGGGCCAAATTTACTTCCTTTCGCAGACGAGGCGAGATTCCTTGGTTTGATCTTCGATCGGAAACTTTGTTGGGCACCACAAATAGCACAGCTTAGAGCACGATGTGACCGTTCTCTAAATCTTTTACGGATACTAAGTGGCAAATCTTGGGGTGCGGATCGGACGGCATTGCTCCGTCTTTATCGTGCTGTGATTCGTTCGAAGTTGGACTATGGCAGCATTGTGTATTATTCAGCTAAACCTTCAGTGCTCTGAAGGCTAGACATAGTCCATAACCAGGGTATCCGTGTGGCCGTTGGAGCTTTTCCAACGAGCCCAGTTGTTAGCCTCTACGCCGAATCGGGAGAACCACCTCTGCGTTGTCGGCGTGCTGTCCTGCTTGCTAATTATGGCTGTGGGCTGAAGTGTATGCCTGGGCATCCAACTTATCACGCGTTTTTCTCCCCTGAGCTGCACGAGCGATACCGCCTCCGCTCTCTGAGCCCCAGGCCAGCAGGTTTTCGTTTCCGTGAGCTTCTACGCCAGTACCATGTTGACATTCCTCGGCTGTTATCCAAGGGAGAGAGTATACACCCCCCTTGGTTACGCGCTACCTCCCATGTCGATCTCGGGATGTCGCTCTACGGGAAATCTGTTACGCCTCTTGATAGTATTCGTCGTTGCTTTTTAGAACTTTTATCCAAATATAGTGGCCGTATTTGCATTTACACCGATGGTAGTAAGAGCCCCGACGGTGTTGGATGTGCCTTTGTCACTGGCACCGCAAATTCTACTTACGGTTTGCCTAGTTGCACATCTATATATTCTGCCGAGCTATATGCTATTTATCAAGCCCTTCTGTATATTCGACGTCGAAAATTAGGTGACTGCCTTATTCTTAGTGATTCCCTTAGTGCCCTTCAGAGCATTCGTGAGCTGTACAATTACCATCCTTTGGTGCAGCGCATCCAGGACGTTCTCCACATTTTGCACGCTTCTGGTTTTAATGTGGAGTGCGCATGGATTCCTGGACACGTTGGCTTGCCAGGGAATGACACGGCGGATTTGGCAGCGAAATCGGCAGTCACAGCGCCCAGTGTTACGATTACCCATTCAACAGCAGAAGATTTTAGAGTGGCTGTACGGAGAGCCGTTTTTTCGACTTGGCATGCGGAGTGGTCGGCTCTCCGTGGTAATAAGCTGCGAGAGGTGAAGGACCTCCCTGTCAACTGGGTAACCTCCTCTCGTTTATTCCGCCGGGAGGAGGTAGTACTAGCTCGGCTAAGAATTGGCCACTGTATTTTTACTCACAGTTACCTTTTTAAACGTGAACCTGCTCCTGTCTGTGCGCTCTGTGGGGAGGCACAGACAGTTCGTCATATGTTGCTGGAGTGTGGTCACCTGGCACACATTCGGTCATCTATGGGCATGCCGGACTCTCTTGCTGAGGTCCTGGCAGATGACCCAAGAGCAGTGGACAGGGTTTTTAAATTTTTAGCAAAACTTTCTTTTACCTTGACGTTTTAGTGTGATAGCAGTTTTTTTTATACTCTTTTAATTTTAATGTGTTGATTTTAGATGGAGTTTTATATCCAGCTCTGTTTAGAGGGCTGGACCGTTCTGTTACTTCCGTTTCAACTGTGTTAGCTCTTTTACTTGTGTTTTTTTTTTTTTTTTTTTTTTTTTGGTATTTTCTTACTGCCTATTGCCAAGTTTTAATCACAAGGGCGCTTATGACCTCGGCAGTTGAGCGCCCTTAAACACCATTATCATCATCATCCTTGCAATTTAATAATTATTTTATGCCTTAGGATGCTATTGCTTTACATTTGTTATAGAGTCATTGTTTTAGCAACTGGTTTTCCCATCTCTTAATTCTGTATTGTGAGGCAAATATTTTTCACTTTTGGAGGTTTACCAAACAACACTCTCTATGACTACTTCTGATTATTATTGTGATTACAATGAAAACTTATAATTTGACATTTACATCTTTCTTTGTCACAAATAATTTATGAAAGGAGTTATAAAATAAAACATGTTCAGTAAAATATTTCACTCAGTCACTCATCTGAAGAAGAATTAATTGACATTGTTGTAAATAACATGTTACATAGAATGTCTCTGGTTACACTGTAAGTGTTACTAATCTGTTTATAATCCATTCAGTCTTGTCAGATATCCAAGTGTTCCAGCTTTTTTATCAACAATTTGGTGACTTAATTACCTCTTTAAATGTTTTAATGCACATAATTATGTTACAGGACTGGGTGGATGAGAGGTTCCCTTCAACAGAATCAACAAGGTAAGACTTTTAGATCACAGGGTACTCCTCACTTCTCCATAATTTCACTGTAGGATAGTCAATAGTATGAAATAAGTTAAGAATTGAAAGACATTTGCTAGCTCGGAATCCCGGTCTTGCCAAATCCGTACCTAACATAGTAGGCCCCTGAAGGGGAGAAGCAGACAACAGCGCCAGCAAAGAGCATTGAGGAAATTCTAGAGGAAGGCTGTCAGCTTGATAGCTGTAAAGAACACTGATACGGAACCCTGAGGTACTTCCTTCTGCCTAGTAAAATAATCAGATATAACCGACAGAAATACCCGGTCTTTCATGAACTCGCGAATGAATTTTGGGAAGTGACGCGAGTTGTATGAAGAATATCAGTCCTTTAACACGTGTTGTAAGATTTCTCTAAATGGAAATACAGTACAGTCTGGGTTTTTCTCAGGAACACGTTCATAATCTGAGTCGAAAGAGAACTAGGTGATAAATAGTTGAACAACGCCGTGAAAAATCACACTGAATGTTCAATAGCAGGTCTCGAGATTCGATGCACCTCGTTAACTGTCCATATAGCATGCGTTCCATCATCTTAAAAACCTAACTGATTGGGGGAATTCGTCGGTAGCTGGAAGGTAGTTGGCGATCCTTGTCTGGTTTCAAACTGGAAAACGGTGGCTTCTAGTAATACGATCCTTACCATCTGAAGGCAAATGCGGAAGTAGCGATACATGTATGGCATCAAAGCCTGAATGACTAAGAAAAGCGAGGGTATATTCCAGAATTCGCGAACTAAAAGGGCAGCCGTAGTCCTCGTGGTTGTTGGAGATGAATGAAAACTCCTGGGCCTCCTTGAGGGGAACGAAAGTTGGATTAGAATTAGCAGAGCTGGGAACCACCTCAAAGGTCTTGCATAACGTATCGACAATAATGGCCGGCTCAATCAGTTAAGACGATGATAATGGCGCTCAACTCCAGTGGTTATTAGCTCCCTCCGAAAACATTTGTGGCAGAAACCCAGAAATAAAATAAAACATAATGAATCCTAAACAAAATAATGCTAAATTAGAGATAAAATTCAGTACAAATAAAACTACCCACAATAAAACTACAGTGATTCTAAAAACTATTAAAAACAATAACTAAAAGGCAGAACTAAAACCAATCTCCAGTGCTAAAAACACGTTACTTAAACATTTAAAAAAATGAAAAACAACCTTTCAGAAAAGTGCAAGAATTAAAATGAAAATAATACAAGATACTCATATTAAAAGGCAGTACAGATAAAATTTCAAAAAACGTACCAATTGCTCTGGTATCATCCGGCAGGATCTTTCTAGTACTGGCAGGCGGTTATAGAGACTCGTAAATGTGATAGACGAGAACATTATAGCAGTATATATGTACAGTCATATCTTGTCTACAGAGCACGCAGATGGGAGTAAGATTCTTCCTAAATAAGTAGCTGTGTGTAAAAATGCAGTGATTGATTCGCAGGCGAGCCAATATTACCTCCTCCAGATGGTATATGTGACAGGAGCTTACCAGTTGATAAGAAGGTCCTTCATCTCCCTAAGCTTGTTTCCGTGCAGAGCGAACCACTCTTCATGCCACCAAAGAACCGCACTGCGCATATGAAATCTAAAATCTTCAGCCGTAACACAAGTAATTACAGCACTAGGTCTGTGGATGCCATCTTTGCTGCCAAATCCGGCAGTCCACTCCCAGTACTACCTTATAGTCCACTGATTATAATACAATATTTCGGCATAAATACAAATGTGCTCACTGAAATGGGATAAAAGTTCCAGAAAAAAAAAAAAAGAGAACGGAAACTAGACAGAAGCAGAACAGATTTCCTGCAATCCGTCATCACGAGATCTATATGCAATATAATGCATAATCAAGGAGGGTGCAATCTCTGCCCCTTCGGAAACAACCTAGGCATTTCAATATTGTGCTTCCGAAGAAGCTTGGACTAAGTGAGATAATGATGAGTGATATTTAAGGTGGCTCAAATTAGTGGTTATCAGCACCCCCCGAAAACAAACGTCGAAAAACTACCAGATAAGGTCAATAAACAGATTCGTAATAAAACAAACGGTAAAACAAGAAATAAAATCCAGGGAACATACAGCCACTCTGCGGAATATCAGAACTAGATAGGTCGACAAAACCAGTAAAAATAGTACAGCTAAAAAAGAATAAAAGGCTAAAGCCTTATCTAAGACCCAGGCAATAAAAATTTAAAAAGTAATTTATCGGTCCACCAATAACGTAAACGGGAAATACAAATAACCCACTAGATACTTCATCCAAGATTCAATTGTGATAACCATTTAAAAACCATAGCCATCGCTCTAGCATCGTCGGTTGGCATACGCAAAGAGGAGCGTATGTTAGGGAAAGCACTTCAGCAACACATGACGGTACCCAAGGTCGCGGGTTCAAACCCGGCGTAAAAATCCTCAGCGTGGCTTCCTTCGGAAGGGAAGTAAAACCATTGGTCCCGTGTTGAGGATTTTCGGCACCTAAAAAAACCTCAAGCCTAATAAACCTCTGTGCCAAATTAAGCAGTCTTTCACGCCCAATATGGAATGGTACGCTGAGAACCTCAACAGTTAAAGAGCGTCCATAAATAACAGGCCATTTTTAACATCTGACGGAGCATTAATGCCCCCTATAGAACGGGCAGATAGAAGCAAGATCCTTTAAAATATAACTATGCCTAAAAACACTGCAACCAATCTGCAAGTGGGCCAACAGCACCTCTTCCCGACGTGATTTAGTATGAGGTTACCCAGTTTACAGGGATATCCTTCACTTGACTAAGTAACAGGTGGCGATATCGCTCGTCCAGCTCGGGTGATGATGATGATGATGATGATGATGATGGTTGATGTTTAAGGGCGCTCAACTGCTAAGATCATTAACAGCCTTAAAAACGAAAAACTTGGCTAAAATCAGAAATAAAAAACACCATTACAATAAAACTGATAAAACCCTGGGCAACAACCACAGTTGAATACAACTCCAGTGAAATCAATGGAAGAATAAAATAGTCCAAGTGACACATAAAAACCCGGGAAAGTAAACCATTAAAAGCGGAAACCAGAGTTGAAGCTTTAAAAAGCAGTGGAGAGAAACGTTGATTCAAAATTAAAACCACAGTCACCGGGCATGGGTGCCGGTGACAAAATTAAAAGTAGAATTAAAAGTAAAAGCTTGACTTACCACTCCATTGCCAGCCGTCAAACATAATAAAGCCTTTAAAATTAGATTGGTATAGAGATTGCCCCTTGGGATAAAAAATCTAAAAACCTTCTTCATCGGGATCATCGGCCAGGCCCCCCGAAAGCCTTGGCCGGCAGTTGCAGAGTGGCTCGTAGTGGTGCTAGACGGGCAAGATATGTCTGACGGGAGAAACGTTCCTGCAGAGCGGACAGACAGGTGGAGGTTCCTTCTTTAAAAGATGGCTAGAACTAAAAATACAGGTTCCAATACGTAATCTGGCTAAAATATCTTCCTCGCGACGAGATAGACGTGAGGAAGTTACCCAGTGCATTTGGAGCCCCTTCTCCTCCGTAGGTTTGTTGCCGCGAAGAGCGCACCACTCTCCACGCCAGCACGATATTACCACTCTTCGCACAAGCTTAAAATCTTCAGCCGAGACTAAGTTAGTGGTAACTTTGGGGGCAGATGGTGCCACCCCCTCCCAGTGGCACTTCGGTAGGTACGGGTTTGGCGTACCCGGGGTTTCCCTAGCCACTCACCGCCACCTCACCCTGCCTATCGCCATACACTGTTGCCACGTATTTCTTTTTTCTGGTTTTGTTTCTTTCGTTTGTTTGCTTAATCATCCTTTTGCTCTTTAGAATTACGGTGATTATTAGTTTTAAAACCTTACGATTATTACTCACCAGGAGCTCACTTTCTTTGGCTACGAGTTTGGCGTTCCCGGGGTGCCCAGGCCACTCGCTCTCATTGTCATTCGCTCATTCCCATCTGTCTCAGCCACGTTAGTAATCAATTCATGTTACATGTTTTCATTCCTGATTATAATAGCCTCTTCCTCTTCAAGGTTTATACACTTCTTAGGTTTAAGGTCTTTAGGTTTATGAACTCCTGTCTTACTAACAGGGATCTTTCCTATCTCCGTGGTTCCTGTCCCACGGTTAAGGCGCAGCTTTCAACTTGTGTACTCTACGGAGGTCTCAAATGTGAAGGTTGAGTGCACCCTCCTCACTACTCCTTTAGTGCGACACTAGGTGCGGCACCGTTCCGATGTCATGTATACCCACGTAGCTCCATGGAGCCGGGTCCCCGTGAGCAGCTCGGCAGCCGTGAGTAGCTGGGTTAATGGGGGGGGGGGGGGCCGACGTGTTACCGCTGTCTGGGGCTCGATGTAATCAACCACAAATCCCCTCAATCCGTGCTGACTTCGTTGAGACAGCGTGGTGTATAGTGGGGGGGGGGCCACTGGCGGTTATTCCAGTAGTAGGGGCATAAAGTCGGGCCTACCTTCGGTGTAAATGTCGCATACCGGCTAGTAGTGAAAGTCGGAGGGTAACTCCTCTGATGTACTCTTTGAGATCAGGCCTGTAGCGGATGCTCCAGGCCGGCACAGACCGGAAAATTAAGGTGTCTTTTCTCTTTTATCCCCCGGATGGCAGGCTGACGAGGGCGGTTCCGCAAGGGGGACTTTACCATTATGGCTCCTCTGCGCTTACCGTCTTCAACACCCCGTTTCTTCGTGATGCGACTAATGTGCGAGACAAATACCATCAAGGATGTCAGTCTCTTTTATATTGAAAAAGAACTGGACAGAATTTGCGGAAAGGTGACCAATGCCACAGGATGTAGAGACGGCACACTGTCAATTGAGATAGCCACACCTGACCAACCGGCCAAGTTTATGAGTTGTTCTCTTTTGGGTTCTTGCCCTATTAAGGTAGAGAAGCACAAATTCCTGAATAGTAGCCGTGGTGCAGTGACGACCGCTAGTTTGGACGGGTTATCAAACGACATCGTGAATTGCCTTTCTGACCAAGCCGTTATCAATGCGTACAGATTAATTGGCAAACGGGACGACAAGCCGTTCCCACTCCGCTAGCTCTTTTTTACTTTTGAGCGGACTGAAATTCCGGCTTTTATCATGTGTGGCTATGAAAGAGCACCCGTGCGCTCATTTATCCCGAACCCGATGCGCTGCTACCGCTGTCAGAAATTCGGTCATACGCAACAACGCTGTACCAATTCACCTGTTTGTACTCAGTGTGTGCAAAAAGCACACGATGCATCAGTATGCGCCCAAGGCCCCACTTGTGTCAACTGTGGAGAGGCACATAGATCAAATTGTAAGGAGTGTCCACGTTTCCGTGAGGAGAAGACGATCCAGGAGGTAAGGATCAAGGAGCACTTAACTTTTTAAGCGGCACAGAAGCGCTATTTAGAGCTTAACCCGACCGCTACTTTGAATAATTCTGCTGCTGTCCGCAGGAAGCAGGATGCGATTGTTCAGACCATCCCTAGTGGTCGTTCCCGTGTGTCTAAAGGTGTACAGACCAATTTCTCCTCCGAAAACGTTTCGTTCCCAAAGACCTGTACTATGCCATCTCCCTTTTCTGCCCATCTTCCTGATCGCACGACACATAAGTCACCCATTCGTCGCCCTACAAGTCGTTCGCGCTCTCCTACCTGCACCCGAGCGACTTGTTCGGACACCGATACTACTGATGGCCAACCAGAAACTTTGCCAGTTGGCGGCCACACTCGCCTGAGTCGTAGCCCCACAAAAAAAGAAAAAGATAAAACTCCGCCAAACCCTCCCGGTCAACCAATGATTCGATACCTTACCGGCGAGCGCCTTTTGAAACCAAACCTTCTTACTCTCCTTGTTATGGCTCTCCTTCAGTGAAATATACGAGGTCTACGTTCACATCGATCCGACTTAGATCTTCTAATACGATCTTATAATCCTCCTATCGTTTCCTTACAGGAGGCAAAACTACGCCCTCGAGATTGCTTTGCATAGGTACACACCGGTTCGCTTAGATCTGGAACCTGATGAGGGCTCTCCTGCGCACGGTGGGTCAATGATCCTGATTCGGGACGACGTGTGCTTCCGAACTTTTCCGCTCAACACTCAATTACAAACTGTCCACATTTGTTTTCCAGATTTTAGTTTATCCGTCTGTGGTCTTTATGTCCCTCCTGCGTCTCCCCTTGCTATTGCTGACCTTGTGAGTTTAGCTTCCCAATTGCCCCACCGTACCTTCTGGTGGGAGATTTTAATTGTCACCACCCTCTTTGGGGATCTCCCAGGGCGTGTGCAAGGGGAGTCGTAATCGTTGATCTGCTGGACCAACTGAAACTGTCTATTTTGAATACTGGTGAGCCTACATTTCTTTCAGACTCCACTGGCACCCTTTCTCACCGTGATTTAAGTATCTGCTCAGCACAGCTTAGATACCGCTTAGAGTGGAATGTCGTCCTGGATACACACTCCAGTGATCATTTCCCAGTTGTTCTTACCTTTCTTTATTCCCTCCTTCATCTACTGGTATACCCAAATTCCAGTTTAGCAAGGCGGATTTGTCACTTTTTTCTCGTTTAGCCCGTTTCTCCAATAGAGACAATCTCACTGTTGATGGAATGGTTGAGCATTTGACCTTTGTTATTATGGCTGCTGCCGAGCACTCCATTCCTATTACGTCTTCCCATCCGAGGCGTACCTCGGTTCCTTGGTGGAACGAGGAATGCGGCAAGGCCATTCGGCGCGGAGAAGTGCTCTTAGAGTTTTCAAACGTCATCCAACGAATGCTAACTTAATAGTGTATAAAGAATTACGGGCTCGGGCGCGTCGTATTTTCCGTGAAAGTAAGAATGCCTCTTGGAAGCGTTATGTGGAAAGCTTTAATAGCTCAACTCCCCATGCGTGGTGTGGGACAGACTTCGGCGCGTAGCCGGTAAGGCAAAATCGCTTACAATACCCGGTCTTAGGGTTGGGGGCGACGTGCTGGTGGAGCCAGCCCTTATTGCTAACACGTTAGGCAGGACTTTTGAGGCTGTTTTCAGTTCCGCGATGTATAATTCAGTATTTGTTTCCCTCAAGGATGCGTTGGAAGCCGAGGAGTTGTCATTCCGGTCCCACAACCATGAGGAGTACAACCGCCCTTTTAGCTTGCGCGAGCTAGAACATGCACTATCTATTTCTAGGCATTCAGCTCCTAGACCGGACGCCATACATGTATCTCTACTTCAACATTTGTCTCCGGATGGTAAGCTCTTTCTCCTTCGGCTCTATAATCGCATCTGGCATGAAGGTGTGTTTCCTGCTGTTTGGCGTGAGGCCACCGTTGTTGCTATATTGAAACCTGGAAAGGATCGCCAACTCCCTTCCAGCTACCGCCCAATTTCCCTAACTAGTTGCGTTTGTAAGGTTATGGAACGCATGATAAATGGGCGGTTTACGTGTTGTCTCGAATCTTGGAGCCTCCTATCGAATGTTCAGTGTGGTTTTCATCGGCACCGCCCTACTATCGATCATCTGGTATCTCTTTTGGCTCATGTTATTAACGGTTTCCTGAGAAAGAGCCAGACCGTGGCTGTTTTTTTTTGATTTGGAGAAAGCTTACGACACATGTTGGAGGACTGGCATTCTTCGTACAATTCAGTTGTGGGGTTTCCGTGGTCGCCTCCCCATATTCATTCGGGAGTTCATGAAAGACCGGGCGTTTCGTGTGCGCGTGGGTTCGCTTTTATCTGATTATTTTACTCAGGAGAACTAGTACCTAAGGGTTCGGTACTTAGTGTTACACTGTTCCTTATAGCAATCAACCCACTTGTTGACTGCCTTCCACCAGGGATTTCATCGTCGCATTTTGTCGACGATTTTGTTGTGTATCTCACAGCTCGGCGTATCTGTCTCCTTGAGCGTCGTCTTCAGCGTTGTCTAGACTCCTTTACCTCCTGGAGTCTGGCCAATAGCTGCAAGTTCTCCACTGAGAAGGCGGTTTGTGTAAGTTTCTGGCGCCGGTAGGAATTCCTGCTCCTACTCTCCGGCTCGGCACTGAAATGCTACCGTTTGCAAATGAGACGAAATTCCTGGGGTTAATATTCGATCGATAGTCATGTTGGTCCGCCCATATAACTCATTTGAAGGCATGGTGCATTCGTTCTCTCGATATTTTACGTCTTTTAAGTGGCACATCCTGGGGAGCTGATAGGACCTTACTTTTAAACCTGTATCGAACATTGGTCCGTTCCAAATTGGATTATGGGTGCATCATTTATTCTTCTGCTCGATCCTCTATCGTTCGTCGCTTAAACACTGTTCATCATCAAGACATACGGCTAGCGACTGGCGCTTTACGCACTAGCCCAGTTAATAGTGTTTGTGCGGAAGCTGCAGAACCACCGCTATGTTATCGCCGTGAGTATCTTCTGTGCAGCTATGCATGCCGTCTATCCAGCATGCCTCAACACCTAAGTCGGGCACTCTTCTTCGACGATTCCCTGGATGCTTTGTATGCTGCTCGCTCCCTCGCCTTCTTGCCGCCAGGGGTGCGTTATCGCAAACTGCTCGAGCAGATGGACATGGATATGCCTGACGTCCTGCCCAAAAGAGAAACTACTTTCCCTCCTTGGCTTTTCCGGAAAACTCTATCGATCTAGGTTCCTCCAGTATTTCGAAGTCAAATACACCTGGTTTCGTCCTTCGGGTCATCTATCTGGCTCTGAAGGGCCAACTTCCCAACAAAATTTGTATTTATACTGATGTGTCGAAGAACGCTCAAGGTGCTGGATGTGCCTTTGGAAACCAAAGTTGTAAGTTTCGTCTTTCGCGGCAGTGTTCGATTTTTACCGCTGAGCTTTTTAGTATTCTTCAAGATCTTTTTTATGTGCAGCGACAAATGATAACGCGCTCTGCCATCTGTACCCATTCCCTCAGTGCCCTTCAAAGCCTTCGAGTGTTGTGCAATTTTCACCCTATGGTACAGAGAATCCAGGACTGTCTTATCTACATTTCAGAAGCAGGTCTCAAAAGGACGTTCGTGTGGGTGCCTGGTCACATTGGAGTGGTCGGGAATGAGCCAGCTGATTCTGTTGCCAAGAGAGCCATTTTATCTCCCAGGATCTTTTGTTCTTCCGTTACCGCGAATGATCTGAAGTCGGTTTTTCGTGGGACCATTATTGCTCGTTGGGAGGCTGAATGGTCCCAAATTAGAGACAACAAATTGCGGGCAATTAAGCCACTCCCGGAAGCCTGGAAAACATCTTGTCATTCCTCCCGCCGAGAGGTCATTTTATGTCGCTTACGTATCGGACACTGTCATTTTAGCCACGGTCATCTACTGCAAGGAGGGCCAGCTCCAGTTTGTCGGTGCGGCGCGACCTTGACAGCGAAACACTTTTTAATCGAGTGCCACTACTTAGCTCCTCTACGTTTGTCGTTGAGTTTGCCCCACGACATTTATGCCATCCTAGTGGACAGCCTATATGCTGTAGAACGGGTTTTATCTTTCATACGACAGTGTCCTCCGATTGGCCATATATAGTTTTATTTCCGTTCTACAGCTTTAGCAATATGGTCTTTTATTCTTTATTTTAACCTACCGGACTGTTTTTAAAGTTTTAATTTTGGAGGGATGGAGTAGTAGGTTTTATTCATTTTACCATAATATTTTATCTGGACAATTAATTATATGATTAATTAATCCACAATTTTAACCTATTGGACTGGTTTTAAAGCTTTCTCGTTGGGGAGCTAATTAGTAAATCTAAATATTCTTTTGACCAGAATATTTTAACTGGAAGATCAATTTCATGATTAGTTTATCTATTATTTTAACCCACCAGACCGTTTTAACGTTTTAACTTTGGGGTATATATTGGTCGGTTATACTTTTCATTTTTATCGTGTTATTTCAGCTAGAAGATTAACTTTGTTTCATTTTGTTTTATAGGGCGCTAATAACCGTATAGGTTGGGCGCCCTAAAACTTTACTTCTCTCTCTCTCTCTCTTTCTCTCCAGATAATGCCTTATTTGCTGCCAAATCCGCCAGTTCTTTCCCCGGCACGCCGCTGTGTTCAGGAACCCGGGCGCACAACACATTTACACCCGAAGCATGCAAAATGGAGGATGTACTGAATGCACTGTACCAGGGGATGGTAAACGTTCATCTCACGAAGACACTGAAGTGCACTAAGGGAATCACTCACAGTAAGGCATTTTATCCTTTTAATGTTTAGCTCTTTTGTTTTACCCTAGGGCGCTAATGGATTTTGCAGTTGTGCTCCCTAAAACTACATTACTTACTTACTCACAACAAGGCAGTCACCCAAGTTTCGACGGCGAATATATAAAACGGCACGGTAAATAGCATACAGCTCTGCAGAATAAATTAATGAGTTACTCTGCTAACCCAATAGTAAATGGTTCGTTTCCAATGATAAAGGCACATCCATCACCATCGGCACAGTTATTGCCATCGGTATATGTATAACTGCAGCCACTGTATTTTGATAAAAATTCTAAAAAAAAAAAAAAAAAAAAAAAAAACGGATACTAATCATAGGCGTAGAAGATTTCCCGAGATCTATGTGGGAGGAAGTACGTAACCAAGGTGGGTGCACCATCTCCCCCTTTGGAAACATGTGAGGTATATCAAGATCTTGTGTTCGAAGCAGCTCTCGGAAGCGAAATCCTGCAGGTGTTGGACTACGTAAGAGAATTCTATAACGGTCGTCCAATTCAGAATCGAAAAAGGGGAACAAACGAAGGATGCGCAGGTATGCACTTCAAGCTACAGCCATAATTAGATAGAAGAACTTCCCGCCGACAGCGCAGAGGGGGTTCGGCAGATTCGGCATAGAGGTTCACAACTGGGCTAGTTCAGTCACACAGATGCCCCGAATGTGGACAGTGTCTAACTTTCTCAGCCCAGATGGGCGTGTTGAGGCATAAACAATACATCCGTAGTCTAACTCTGATCGGATCAGTGCAAAATAAAGCAGCATCAGTACTGTCCAATCTGCTCCCCAAGATTCCCGCTTAGTATGCGCTTTAAGCTGTGCTATATGAGGTGACCAGCATAATTTCCGATCGAATATCAACCCCAGGAATCTCACCTCTTTTGCGAAAGGAAGTAGGCTCGAGATGAACAGAAGGTGACGTTCGCCACCTTTGGCGCAAGAAACAAAAGCCGTTTTTCGCACTCTAATCATAGAGATTGTGCAAACACCGCTGGAGACGGCGTTCCAAAACCGGCGTAAGCTGAGAAGTGGAGAAGATAGCAAAGTCGTCATCTGGGGGAGCACATTGCGATATGGAATTAATCGCCATAGCAAACAGCGTGACCCTTAGTACTGAGCTCTGCGGCACTCCGTTCCCTTGAACTAGTTAGAACAAACCGAACCGACCCTTACTTGAAAAGCACGGTCCCGCATAAACTCCTGAATGAACAGTGGTAGGTGTCCACAAATATACCAGCTATGGAGGGAGCGCAAAATCTCTGCCCGCCAATACGTATAATAAGCCCCCTCTTGAGGTAAAAAATATCCCAACTGTTGGGCTGTTCTTTAGAAACCCGTCCATGATCTGAGTTGACAGCGAGACAAGGTGGCAAGTTGCGTATCGATGTCGTCAAAAACCACACTGAGTGTTAGTCAGAAAATTGTGGGATTCCAGCTACCACACCAACCGTCCATTGATCATGCGTTCCATCACTTTGCATACACAACTGGAGAGGGAGATAGGACGGTAACTGGAAGGAAGATGGCTGTCTTTTCCATGTTTAGGAATGGGTATGATGATGGCCTCCTGCCACTTGTCAATTACCTTATATTATTCTTAACAAAGATACTCACACCTCCTTTAGAGAGATTTTGTCTACAGTACCAAGCTGCTGTTTTACAACCATCCACTGAAAAATGTAATATTTCCTGTTTTCCCAAATGGTGTTTTGTAATACATAAAATATCTGGACTTAACTTTTTAGATTTGAAATGAATTAATAACTCATTTACTTTATATCTTCAACTTTTAATGTTTTGGTGAAATACTGTGAGCAGCAAGTTCTCTTTTATTAATGACTTGGAGAAATGATTATCTGGTTTCTGTTTTATTTCTATATATCTGATTCACTCTAAAAAAAACTAGTGACAAGAGCAGCAATATTGCTGGAATTATCCATGGTTGTACATGAAAGATTCTCAGCAATGGAATGCATCAGCATATCCTGCTTCCAGAGTTTCCACCAAGCATGGAAACCAACCTTATTTATATTACAATGAACCAAAGTGAGCAGTAAAGTAACAATGTTTCAACATATGTTTCTTTGACAACAACTTGAGGAGCACTATAGCTTGCATCACATAATTGTAAGTTAAGTGGGGTTACTTCATACTAAACATTGTTACCAATTAAGTGGATATGTCCCATGGTATTTTGAAAATTATAAAAGTTAGACATAAAGTTATTTGACATTATGAAAAATCCATCCTGAATCTCAAAAAAGGTATTTTTGTAGATATATTCATTTGATACTAAGCCGTTGCTTCTTTTATGACATAATGTTTCAGTAACAAGAGCTTCTTATCAAACTATAACTGCATTTACTGAAAAGGAATGTTTTTCCATCTTTGCTAATGCATGGTGGCTTCTAGTTTATTAGCTACAAGAATAGAAAATACACCCATTTAACAACATAGGTCCCTGTAATTTGTGCAATTGAATCAGGTTGCATTAAATGACAGTTTACATAGAATAAACAAGAGCATAGCACCGGAACTAAACTCATGTGACAAAATAGATCACTTTAATTTCTGCAATTAGATTGAGTTACAATAAACTGCAAAATCACTAGAGGTTCTGTAATTTTATGAGGCTGCAATAAATAACAGTTTACATAGCAATAAAGAAAAGCATAGCACAGGAAGTGCACTCATATGAGAAAATAAGTCACTTTAATTTCTGTAATTAGATTGAGTTACAAGATTTATATAGTAGTAAACATGGGGGAAATACAACCATATGAGAAAATCACTATAATTTCTATAGCTTTTTCAGGTTTCAATAAATTACAGTGTTTACATGCAGTAAATCTGGATTTGGCAGAGATTTATATTCCTCTAGTTGAAACAATCAGTTCTCTTCATATAAATTGAAGAAATGTTATCAAATGATTGCACAACACAATTCATTTGTTTCCAGCACACAGAACAAATGTTACAAACAAATCGCTACTTGTTACCACTGCAATCATGCTAATCCTAATGAACTAGACAAGAAGCAAAAAGCTTTAGATGTCATTATTGTTGGTTAATATCTAATGCTGAGCAGTTGGCAGTAAAGCCATTCACTCTCTTGATTCGCTATTTTGATGTTGTGTTATCTTGTTGACTAAAGGTTGGGCAGCAGAGTAGGTGGTTTCCATTCGTATCTTCTTTAAGTGTAAGAAAAGGACTCAGAAGAAATCTCAATATACCAATCTTGAATAAATATATGTTAGTTTGTAGGAGTGATTGTCTGTTAGGAGTCTGAAAGTTGCTACAGAGAATTTTCTAGGTATTGTAAATGATTCTGGTAATATTATTAATAAATTTTCCCATAGTTTTCCTTTTATTTGCAATACATTATCATCTTTAATTTTTTGTATTATATGGTGATATAATGACTCTTTTGATACAGTGATTACTTATTGGCTCAGATGAATTTGATGTAACCTTACTGCCTATACTTTTGTAGAAAGAAAGGCAATATTGTACTTTTGCCAGTACCACTGTTATTTGACATGCTGGAACCATCAGTATAAATATGTAGCCATTCATTGGTAGGGTATCTTAAATCTATTACTTCTAGTGTCATTTGTTTCAGAACACATGGAGAGGTTTCAGAGTTTTTAAATTCTTCAGCTAAGTATAGATAGTGTGCTATATCAAATTGTTCAAAAGGGTAATATTTATTTGTATATTTTCTTTTAAGTAAGGAAGTTTTAATCTATGTTTGATTATTGAAGCATGAAAAATATTCAAACTTTAACAATGTTCAAGAACTTAGGTAAATATTAATATAGCAATTAATAATTTGTGTTACTTCACTGCTATTAGGTTCATTTTGCATATTATATCTAAAGTGAACTTACTGGTTTCTAATTTATGTAAATTATGCCTGTATGGTGCAACATTACAATAAGCTTAAACCATGCAAAGCAATTGTTTACAATAAAGTAGGCTTTATGATTTGAGTTTTGTGCATGACTGTACCCTGCTAAATATTCTGTGCAGTTGTAATACTTTAAGTCAAAGAAGCAGAAATTATCCAAAAAATACTGAAAATGTGACAATCTAATAGTTGTGGTCTTATATGTGATATTATATCATGTACATCAATGAAGCCATGATTTAATATCATTTGTGTATGGCTGTTTGAACTTGCAAGGTCCATATGTATTTAAAATATAGTAAATCAGTAATGTCCTCATTAATATCTGTCTGTCTATACTGTTTCAAAGTAGGCATTATATAAAAAAATGTAACCTTTTATTCTCATATGTCACACTTCAAATTATGTCTTTTCAAATGTGACAACTGAGTAAAAATCCTGTTACAAGTTATACATTGGTATGGCTTCTTACCGTCATGAATCAAATTATGTCTTTTCAAATGTGACAATCGAGTAAACCTTTTAGCACAAATTGTACATTGGTATGGCTTCTTACCCTCATGAATCAAATTATGCGTTTTCAAATCTGATAATCGAGTAAAACTCTTATCACAAGTTGAACATTGGTGAGACTTCTTACCCTCATGAATTAAATTATGTCTTTTCAAATCTGAGAACCGAGTAAATCTCTTATCACAAGTTCTACACTGTTGTAATTTCTTATGCTCATGAATCAAATTATGTGATTTCAAGTGTGACAACCAAGTAAACCGCTTATTACAAGTTGTACACTGGTATGGTTTTTTACCCTCATGAACCAAACTATGCATCTTTAAAGCTGATAACTGAGTAAATCTCGTATCACAGGATTTACACTGGTATGGCTTTTCACCCTTATGAATCATATTATGTATATTTAAATATGACAAGCGAGTAAAGCTCTTATCACAAGCTTTGCAGTAGTGTGGCTTCTTACCCTCATGAACCAATATATGCCTTTTCACACTTGACAACTGAGTAAACTTTTTCTTGCAAATGTTACATTTATGTGTCCTTCTGCCCTTAATCATCAAATTCTTTTGTTTCAAGTATGAAGTCCTGCTGTACAATGCTGCTTCATCAATAGTTTTACCAGATTGTTTTGATTCAGAAAGCCCTTTTACAGTTGGCATGCCAGTGACATCCTTTGCCTTACTTCCATATACAGGATAAGTTTTTCCAATATAGAAGCTTTTGTGTCTACCTGAGAATTCACCAGAGGTCAGTGGTAATTTATCACTGCTATTACCAGAAACAGCTGTTGTGCAGAATCTGAAATGTTGATGGGTTTAACATTATTATTTTAAATTCTGACATTATTATGGAGAATTAACTATGAATTAGAAAGACTATTTACAAATAATAGTATTGGCTCCAAAAAAAAAAAAAAAAAAATTAGTCAACATTAATTATAATTTTTCATTTAATGCAATGTTATGTATCTTTAAACTGAATCAACTTATCATTACATAAGTAATAAAATTATTCAAATGAAAAGAAATGTATAGTAAAACCAATCTGGCAGTTGTGGCAAAACTGTTTGTTACATGAACTGAAAATTACAAAAATTCCAGGTTTGCTTTAACAATTTTTTCCAAGTAGCTTTGCAAACAATTTCTATGTGATTATATTAACCAGAAAACATATTCATAACATTTTGTATAGTATTTAATGCCCGCTTTTACTACTACGACATTGCAGGCAATGACACTGATGATGCATAGAATGAAGATGGAGGAATGGTGGAATGTGATGACAGGGGAAACTGGAGAAAACTCGCTCCTGCGCTGCTTTGCCCACCGCAAATTTCACATGCAGTCACTGAAAGGTGAAAGGCAAATGGTCTAACCACTCAGTCACAGTGCAGCCCATATTCATAACAAAGTTGTCTTCCAACAAATCAGCATAAACACATTGGACTAAATCATGTATTTGAAATCTGTACTGGTTCTCTATGATCAGCAATTAAAAATTATAAAGCAGCTATATTTCAAATCAAAGCATAAAAATCTCAGAAGTAGTTGGTTAAAAAAAATGTTTTAAGTTTACCAAGAAAACAAAATTAAAATTAAATGCATTAAGAATGAACAGGACTATAGAATCTATTCAAAGAAAAATGTTCAGTTATTATTGCCATGAAAATATGTTGAACATATGGCATTTAAATGAAACCTGCTAGGAGAAGCATTTTCATGTTTTTAGGAATCTCAAAACATGATATTCCAATGGAATATTAAGTTATTATGTGCAATAAAATAAAACTTGTCTTGGTATGTATACAAGAATTACAGGAAAAAAAACATGCTTTGTCCACATTAAAAGAATTGTTCACAAGAGGAACTTTAAAGTTTAAAACTGAATTCCATGGGCCTAACAGATACATTTAAAGAATACTAAACTTAATTAGGTCATGTAATACACATTAGATTTAATACAAATTTGTACCTTAAATATTTAAATTGCAGTTTTATTGGAATAATATACAAAGGTAATGTCATGTATTACCAGAGAAAAACGTGCTATTTGTATATAGAGGAATAGACAATATTACGAGTCATACTGCATTTCTGTTAAACATGTGTCAGCATAAATGTAAAAAGAAGCTAGTAACAGGGAAGTAACACAAATATTAATATAACAATTAATAGTTGCAACAAATTTTCACTTATCTTTTGGAATCCTTGGACTAGTTTCACAATAAATCTATTGCATGCTTAACATAAATTTCCCTTTGGTCTCAGTTTTGGTCGTGTTTTTGATGTTGTGTAAATAAACAACTAGTCCAAGGATTACACATCAAAAACCAGACCAAAAGGAAATTTATGTTGAGAATGCAATAGATTTATTGCGAAACTAATCCAAGGATTCCAAAAGATATGTGAAGATTTGTTGCAACTATTAATTGTTATATTAATGTTTCAGAATATTTTGTGATTAAAAGCAATGAAACTCTATAATGCTCCTGCTTAAACAATAGCTCTTGCTATTTTAACTTCGCATAATAAAGTGGTAATAAGAATATAACTTTGTCCCTACATGCACTTCTCAGCCTGGTGCAAAAAGTTTGTATAAAATACTCTGGCTTCTTGTGCACAATACTCCTTCAAAACCTAAGAGGTCATCACGCTTTTCTTTTGATACTGCCTGTAAAGACAATGTATCATGGCTGTCATTATCATTTATTATTATTACATAATATTATTCTAAAATAATCTTTTTAAAAAAAAAAAAAATTACCCATGTAAGCAGGAGACGGATATTCTCCAGACTCTTGAAGTCGTTGTGAAGCTTTCACCACCAATGAAATCCAAGCTCTATTTTAAGTTCTCAACATTGAATGAGGTGATGTTTTGCAATGAGCAACTTTCTGATGGGGCTTGTTAAGAATAGACTTTTATTCAAATATTTTTTTTCCAGATCTTCATTGCAACATTTGCTACTGCTTTTGAATAAATCAGTCCCATATTCTTATCACACTCTATAAAAGAGTATCCTCTGATAGGAATAGTTACTTTTATTGTCTTCAAAAATTTCAGTTCACTCATAAGATAGTTAAGATGCTGTAAAACAGTGTAATTCTTGTTTTGGCCTAAATACAAATCACAAAAAACCAAGATGTTTGAACTTATTTGTCCAATAATCCTGCAACAAAGTGATTTATAAAGGAAATAACTTCATTGGCATTATCTGCATATATGAATTTTATATACATTGTTGTTAAGTTTCACTCTCACTCTGTAGTTGAAATTACACTCTCGAAACCGTGCTTCTTGTTTGTTCCTTCCTGATCACTTTCTGTGAATTGAAAGTATTGTAACAAGGCTTGTGAGATGCAATATTGTCCATATATCATTAAATTTTCTTATACTACTTGATCTTCAATATTTACTTCCTCAAAACACTTTTAACTTACGCTTGCAATCTTCTCCTAATTCAGAGGACTGATCCCTAAATTTCTTCATGACTTCATTCATTTGTCGCCTTACTTGCCTTTTCTGAACACTGTTAGAATCTGAAGGTCTGTCTTTCATCCTCATATGAGGTACTCATCATTCAGTATAAATAAAATTTAAATGAATCACAAAGCCTGCATTACTCATTAGACTGTCTCAAACCAAAGACCGTTTACATTAGTACTAACAATGCACAATAAATGATAAATTCTCTGTTTCTTGCCTTAACAAGAAACCCACAAGGAATTCTAAAACCAATACACAACACTGGACAAAGTACATTCATTCCCTGTAGTGAGAGACATTAGCGCATTCTTTCCCTGCATGCCTAATCTAAAATGGGTTGCAGAACATAGACTATTCATGTTATCACACTCGTCGATTAACAATATTAAACAACCAGAATCCTAAATCTCATAGCACTTAACTTATTTTTGAAAAAAAGGTGGACAAAGCAGGGTATTTTCCTATGTTCTTCAAATATACATAAATATTTGTATAATAAGCTATACATTTCACAGAGGAACATCAAGAAAAGCAAATAATTTGTAGAGGCCATGGGAAAAACAACCGAATGCCAGTTTTTAAAAAGAAATTAGTTCATTGTGCCAGCTTGTACAGAAGATTGAGTACTATATTCTGAATGGCAGTGTGTTGTAAAAAACTGATCAGAGCCCAAATTATGAGTGACTGAAAATTTAAATAAAATGGAATAGTTCAAGAATGCTATGGATAATTGATCAAAGTCGTGGATTTAATGGAAGAATATTCAAAGTCTGGGATGTTTATTAGGAATATAGCCAAATTATTTTTAAATCACCATTTTTAAACCATATAACTGTCAAATATGGTAATCTGCATTTGGTATAAATAAGTAGTATTGTATTGCATTGTTAGGTTTGTTAACCTGTATTTTATATACATGTAGTGGGAAGGTTCATTGCTGAAAATGAAATTAGTGTAATATAAACAGCTCTGTTGCTATAAAGAGTTATATGAAAATTCACATACTCTCCATCCAGGAGTCTTTATTCTATACCTATGATTAGACTATTGCACAGGGAGGCCCTGATGAAGAAATTTCATTAGCGTATCCCTTCATTGAAAATTTTCTCCCTGAAGGAGTAACAAAACTTCAGTTAATCCTGATTCTTGTGAAGGGTAGAATAAATATTATTCTGTTTTCTGCTGCCTGCACTGGTTGATTTGGAAAGAGTGGTTTGAACAAACCCAAGTTACATTTTCCATCCGAGTTAATAGGTGATATGAAAAAGGGGCTCATAAACCGAAAGAATTGTGTTGAAATCCCAATTGAATGGAATGACATCATAAAAAGTGAGAGGAAAAACCCATCCCCTTTACTGCTGTTTATGTCCAACAAAATTTACTACTTAATTGGACATCATAAATGGCAAACCCTTTCAAGAAAAAGTATCCATTTCAGACTTGCCCCAATTGCACTGAAGCTCTCTGAAGATCACCCAATAACAATGACTTTAAGCACTACATATAACGGAACATGGGAAAGTTATGGTGTTATTGACAAAACTTTGTGTAAAGCTGGCCTACAGATATTCCACACCTTAATTATTGCACTACAACCCACTTCCAGACCCTAAATCTACAGGTACATAAGAGGTTCTGTAGTGAATACGCCCAGGGGTTCTTCAATGCCTTGCTATGTAATTGATGATCAAGATGAAGCTTTCATACCAGCATGCTGAGTTGCAACATAGGATTCAACTTATACAATATTTTCATACAGCTCTTTTCCATACTAAGGAGTGTAATTTGAATACACAAACTGGTGTATTGATGTGAAGAATTGTTGTAATTGAAACATATTTTTGTACCAATATTTCTCCACTTTCAAGAGATATTTTTCTCATTAAAATTATCCTGAACCAAAAACAAGGGACCATTCCCGGTAGCTGGTCAATTATATGAAATAGAAGGATCTCTGCTATCAGATCTATGTCAGGTTGTTCATTGTAAGCTTCATATTGTTTATTATTGATATTTGTGACTACTGCTGATAATGTTGTTCATTTTTATATATTAAATTTTTACATTTTGTATTATTTATACTAGATTTTAATTGCGAAGTATCTCTAAAATAATGTGAATTATTTGTGAAATTAAAATGCTTTGGGTCACATGTTTATAGAAGAAGAAAATAAATGATGATCACAAAACTAAAAGATAATGCACAAGAAAAAGAAGGAATTATCATTGGAATCATTATTGATATGCCTTGCTAACACAAATAACAGAGATTTAGATTAAATTAAGGAATTACAATTTTATACTGACAAGAGAAAAGTATTGATTCACTGGTTTTTCATACAAGCAGCAAGTAGGACAGAATTGGTTCAAATCCTGGCTATGGCATTGAAATTTTCAGTCTGATTCTACCTATCAAAGTGAACAGCAGTTTATCATAACATGTTTGATTTCTCTCTTGTAACTGTTCACTTTACATTCATTTGTATCTGTATTGTGGAAAGTGTTTAGTTTACTCTAGATGTGTTACAATATGTTATGACAAAAAAATATAATAATGATGACAACAAAAACAACAACAATAATAATAATAAACCAACTAGCTATTCCTCTATATTCCTTAAGTATGCTGTTGTTATGCATCTTGCAGACCATAGATAGGTCCATAATAAACTGTTGTTTACTAGTAACTCTGTCAATGTCACAACCACAATATACTGAAGCAATATTGAACTTTGGGATTTAGGATTATACTATTGTTAATGTCCAGCACTGTATCTTTAAGCTGTTCTCATTTTAAGTGAAGAGAGAGTAAATAAACATCTTATTCTATCAGTTAATGCCCACAAGATACAGTAAGGTGATTGAATATACTGTAAATAAAACATTGTAATACTTTTACTGACCTGCCACTTATCCCTGGTTAGAGTATGATGTTTTCTACTTAACATTTCACATCAATTCTAGGTATTGTGTTGCCATGAACACAGAAAATTCATTTCTCTTATGAGAGAAGCATAACAGAAAATTTCTCACTCCTCCTCCTCCTTTCTTTGATGTTATAAAAATATGACAATTCATTGGACAGAATGTGTTATAAAATATAAAGAATTTATAGAAAGTGATATATTTTTCTTGTACCTGATTGGTTAAAAAAAATGTAAACATTTACATTAATTGTGTTGCCGCTATTGTTTATATTTCTCTCTTTCTTGTACTTGCTCTTCCACTGACCTAAGATTAATCTAAACAAATCTAACCACAAGAAGTTTTATTACCTTTCATTACCATAGCAACATTTGTTTAAGTTACAATCCTCATGGTTTGACTCTAGCCCTGGTTCTTTCCTAACTTAATCTAATGATATAACAATGATTAACATATTAAATGCTACAGCTACTAATATTACTCAACCAAATGCAACAATATTACAAACATACTGTCATAGTACACTTCTCTTAATGCAGCGAATATTCAATTACTTATTGTTCAAGGAAAGTCACCTTTAGAACATGTCATTTATGGTTTACTGGGAAACATGGTCACTTGAAGAATGCTATGTTGGCATGGTGACTCAGTGGTTAGAGTAACTTGCTAAAGGCCAAAATATCCATGGTTCAAATCCCAGCTATAACAGTGACTATTTCAGTCTAACTCTAACTCTCCAGCTCCTTTATTACTTATGGCTTTTGTGGAAAAAAGAAATGAAGTAACATTAATTGACCTTATAGTGATTAAACCGTGAAGCCCAGGATCTTAAGTACCTATATCATCTCAAAACACCACTTGCCCTCATCAAGTCAATTTGGGTTCAATCCCAGGTGATAGCAAATGGGATTTGTGATGGATAGGTGGATTATTTCTGATTCCCCAATCACATTCCACCAATGCCCCATCTTCATTTAATGTATGAACACTGCCTGTGGTGCAATATAAAAAAGTGGGTTTTAAACACTATAAAAAAAAATCTTAAAACATTTGAGATCACTCTGTGATGCGCAAGTCAGTTAAGAATTTAATGATGTGTCATCATGTTGCAATGGTAGCTCAAAGATTAGAATAACTGGCTACAGACCATGATATCTATGGTTCGAATCCTGGCTATACCACTGAATTTTTCATTCTGAATCTACCTATCAAATGGAATTCATGTGACAAATGGTATCATTTCTTAAAATGTTTGGGAGTAAGTAAAGAAAATATTCCATGTGATATGTGGGAATGCAATGCATGTGCTACAAGCTCCGGTATGAATTGCAAAGTAAATCTGAGAAACAAATTAGAAAGCTCTCAGAAGAAAATGCATTGCTGAAGAAATTAATAGAAGTGCTTCAGAGATATATGAAAGAATAAAAATCAAAGCAAGAACGGATATTCATCAGGAACAATAATTGGCCTCTGCCAGCAACAACAAGTGCCACTGAATGGAAAACAACCATGAGCAACGGGAAATAGAAACGGTGAAGGGAGGTGATAAACTAACAATCATTCATATGAACATCAAAACAAATTTTTGTCATTAGCTGATATGATGGAGAATACAAAAAATGCAAATGACATTCTACAAGAGTCAGAAGAGGGAAGCATACAAACCAATGAAGAAGTCAAATTCTGATGGACATTTAAAAAAGAAAAAAGGTGAAAGTTATGGAAGAGAAATTGCCCAAAAATTCAACAGTCCAGAAATCAAAGCATTAGTGAAGCCTGATGCAAAGCTAGGTAGTAGTATTATGGCTTTAGGGCGCACAACTGCATTGGTTATTAGCGCTCTAGGGTACACAAAGGAGCTAAAAGTTAAAAGGCATAAAAACCACTAAAACAGAAGTACCACACACGGGTTAAAACCAGAGAGAGCATAAAAAAAGCTACCAAAGCCAGATTAAAACCGAGGGAATAAAAACACAAGTCGGTAAAATGTAAAACCCCGAGATAAAACTACACCCTACTGTACATCCCGCAGCGGCAGAGAAAATTAAAAAGTCCCTCGCAACAAACAGGGTTGTCACCCAAAAGGGTGGGGATGTCAGTAGGCAGACATAGGGACGCACGCAGCTCAGTAAAAAGGTGGCACTCCAATAAAACATGACGCACCGTTAAAGGCTCGTTACATGAAGCACATTGAGGTGCGGGTTCCCTACGTAAAAGATGCTGGTGGCTAAAACGGCAATGTCCGATACGCTGTGGCGCTAAAACCACCTCATCGCGGCGACATGCGCGCGAGGGGGTAGGTCAGGACAGGACGGGACTTGACTGCTCTCAGTTTGTTGTCACGCACCCCGGACCATTCCGCGAACCATCGCGAAAGAATGGCCCGGCGCAGGTGACACGAACAGTGGTGCTAAAAAAATTAGTCAACAAAATTGCAGACATGGCAGCTGTGTCGCTTGTTCGTTTGCGCGGACACCTACGTGAAAAGGAACCCAAACGACACGCTGACGCCAGCATCAGCGAGCGACTGCAGGCGATCCTGAATACGCTGTATCAAGAGATGGCAAGGATACAGCTCACGCAGACCCTGTAGTGCACTGAGGGAGTCGCTACAAATAACAAACTACCTTAAATCCTGTCCCCGGATAAAAACAAGAGCTTGATAAATACTAAAAAGTTCGGCGGTAAAAATCCAACATTGCCCCAAAAGATGAAATGTGTAACTCCGCGAATGAAAAACGAAAGCGCATCCCACACCATGGTCTTCCTTGGAACCATTCGTGTAAATAAAACAATGCTTGGGAAACTCGGCCTGTATTTCTAAAAATGCGGAGCGGAAGACTGAAGGTGGAGTCGTCGATTTCGGCATGGATGCCAACCCAAGGTGGAACTGGGTGTCGCAACGTAACCAAGGGGGGAACGAACATTCCCCCAGTGGAAACACATGTGGTAGGCGAACATCCAAAATCCGAAGAAGCAGACAAAAACGAACTCCTGCGGGAAGCAAGGCAACCGCGCTGACAGCATATTGATAGTCAAGAGACTCGTCAAAAAATAACCTGAAAGACGGGTGATCTGGCAAGCTAAAGAGGTGGATAGCATAGCTACAAAGAAGTAGGTCACGCCTATGAGACAGCGGAGGTTCAGCAGCCTCCGCAGACAAGATTATGACCGGGCTAGTCGGAAACGCACCCAGTGCCAGACGAATCCCTCGGTGGTGAACTGTGTTCAAACGTCGTAAAACCTAAGGACGTGTCGAAGAGTACACAATGCACCCGTAATCAAGTTTAGAGCGAACAAGCGTACGGTAAAGCCGTGATAGCACGGTGCGATCTTCTCCCCGGGAAGTGCCACATAAAACACGTAAAATATTAAGTGCACGATAACATCTAGCCTTCAGAGAAGAGATATGGGACGACCACCTAAGCTTTCTGTCGAACACCAGGCCGACACAAACTTCACCGCTTCGGCGAAGGGTAGCGGTTCCGTTCCAAGGTATAGAGAAGGCGGATCGTAATGTTTCCGCCGCCAGAAGTTTACACAAACTGTCTTCTCAGAAGAAAAACGGAAACCAGTTTCAACACTCCAAGCGTGTAGACGATCAAGACATACCTGCAGGCGACGCTCTAAAAGGCAAGTGCGCCGAGAGCTGCAATAAATTGCCAAAGTGTCCACGTACAAGGACGAAAAAATACCTGCATGAACACACTCGACAATAGGATTGATGGCGACAGCAAAGAGAGTGACGCTGAGTAACCACCCTTGAGATACTTCTTTTTCCGGATTAAAAATACGAGAGCAAACAGAACCCACGCGCACACGAAATACCCTGTTTATCATGAACTCCCGGAGGAACACTGGAAGGCGGCCACGGCAGCCCCACTTGTGCAAGATGCGCAATAAACCAGTCCTCCAGCAAGTGTCATAAACTTTCTCCAGATCGAAAAGGTTGGCTACAGTTTGGCACTTGCGTAGAAAGCCATTCAGGATGTGAGTCAAGAGGGAGACAAGGTGGTCAGTCGTGGAGCGGTATCAGCGAAACCCGCACTGGATATTGCAGAGCAGTTTCTCAGACTCAAGCCTCCATCGTAACCGTCCATTGATCATGTGCTCCATCACCTTGCAAACAGCACTGGTGAGGGAGATAGGACGGTAGCTGGAAGGAAGTCTACGATCCTTTCCCGGCTTTAAAATGGGAACAATGTTGGCTTCACGCCAAGCCGCAGGAAACACACCTTCTTGCCAAACACGGTTATATAGGCTCAGGAGATAGAGTTTACCATCAGAACAGAGGTGCTGCAACATTGCGATGTGGATACTCTCAGGGCGAAGATGCCAATGAGGCCACCAGCTCTCGCATGCTAAAATATGTGTTACAGCACTCGGTGACAGAGGACCAGAAAGAGAGACTGCTGAAACTCCACCTCCGTCTTAATAGCACGGAACGCCGGGCGATAATTGGCGGAACTGGACATATTTGCGAAAGTGCTGCCAAGGACGTCTGCAACAGCAATCCGATCAATTACGGTGTCGGTATCGAAGTACCAGTCTGCTTACCGGCAACAAGGCGGAGCATCTCCCACACAACGGATGAAGGTGTTGTGCGATTAAACGTACACAGACGAATTCCATGAAGACCTTTTGCTATTCTGAAAAATTCGGCGTGCCCGTGCGCGTGTTTTTTTTTTAAATTGATAAAATGCTTCTGTAGAGGGTGATGGCGAAATACCCTAAGAGCCCTCCTACGAGCACGAATGGTATCGCGGCACTCAGCAGTCCACCAAGGGACCGGTAATCGTCTAGGTTACGCAGACGACCACGGTATTGAGTGCTTGGCAGTGGAGATCATGACAGAGTTGAAATGCTCGACCATTTGATCAACGGAGTCGAATTGGCGGTCCCTGAAAACAGCCAGAGCGGTAAAGAGAACCCAATTCGACTTAGATAGCTGCCAAGAACTCGCACGCGGGGAGGAAATCTGGTGTGATATAACAGTAATGCTCACTAGAATGAGTGTCTGATACTGCGTTCCATTGAAAGCGGTGAGCGAGCTGTGCAGAGCAAAAGGAAAGGCCCAGGTGCGATAGCGTGGCAGAAAAATCGGAAATGAAAGTAGGTTCACCGGTGTTCAGAACAGAGAGACTATATTGAACAAAAAGGTCAGCAAGAACAGTCCCCCGCGCGCAGGCCCTAGGGGAACCCCATAGGGGATGGTATGCATTAAAATCACCTAGCGGAAGAAAAGGTGCTGGGAGCTATGACAAGAGATGGAGCATGTCAGCGGCGCAGAGTATAGATGAGGGCGGAACGTAGACATTACATACAGCAAAGAAGAAACCAGGAAGAGTAAATCGGATAGCAACAGCTTGCGAGATTGGCTGACCATAGGTGTCATTGCGTGTGAGGGTCATAACACCCCCCCCCATGAGCAGGAGAGCCCTCCTCCGGTGTAACATCAAACCGCCTGGGAAGGTATTGGTGCAGGGCAAATGCATCGTCGGGGCGAAGTTTTGTCTCCTGCAAACACAGAACCAGTGTGTTATACGACCGTAGTAACAGCTGCAATTGGGCCCTATGAGTAATGTAACCGCGGATATTCCACGTCAGGAGAGCCATGGAGCAGTTAGAGGCGTGAAAGGTTACCGAATAATCATAATTGGAGTTTGCAGCTGGGATGCAAACGAGTGGTGGAAACGAAGGAGATGGAGTTAAGGTGGGCGTTTCTTGTTCTTTACACTCTTTGGACCCACAAGAGTATAGCCACTTTCGTCGCCACTATCCGCTGCTATTCGGGATGCGAAAGATCCCCTACGGCTCGTACAACGAGAACGGGACTTGGAAGGTTTATCGACCTTTAGTTTTTTACGACTGCGCTCATGAGGCGCAGCGACAGATGGTGTCGGTCGAACTAGCGGCTTACGAGCAGGTTGAGGCAGTGGGTGCTATGGATGTTGACTGTAAGGTTGTTTTGCTCGGCGACTGCTCTGTTTGCGTACACGCGTCGGCTAGGAGCACTGAGGAAGGAACGCTGATGCGTAGCCTGAGATGGTCGCAGGCTGCAATTGTTGGAAGCGACGCCGGGCTTCAGGAAATGTTAGGCGTCCCTTAACCCGCAACTCCTGGATGGCTTTTTCCTCTAGAAAACGCGGACACTGCCGGGAGCTGGATGGATGGTTCCCTTTACAGTGGACGCAGCAAGGGTCCCGAGTGCAAGCAGTTTCTGCATGAGCAGGTTGGCCGCAACGTTCACCTGTAGCGCCTAAGGTGCAACGACTTTGGATATGGCCGAATTTCTGACACCGAAAACAACGCATGGGATTGGGTACATCGGTCTCACTGCAGCGCGTTCATAACCACAGTAAAGTGCCTCAGGTAAGGTGGTACCTTTGAAGGTAAGCAATACCGTTCGCAATGCAACCGACTGACCATCACGTTTACCTAGAAGACGGTACGTCTGACATATATCCTGATCAGAAGATTGGAAACAATGTCTGCATCTGAAAGACCGTCTAGGCAGGCGGTGGTCACCACGCCTCTACAAGTGTTCAAAGACTTGTGCGGAGTCACTGTTATGGGATACGAACCTAACAAACTGGCTTTAATGAGCTTCTTTGACTGGTCCTCTGTCTTGGTTTCCACTAGGAGGGAACCGTTTCTCGTTCTGGTAGCATTGATAACTTTACCGCAAATCCTTTCAATTTCTCGTTGCATATTGAAGGGACTAATATCTCGCATTGTTTTCTTTTCGCAGGCCAAGGTCACAACGATAAAGCGGTCAAAAGAAGAGGTTTTGCGCGGAGATAACTTAATGGAAAGACCCCCTTTCGGGACCGTCGGCGTCAGCCTGCCATCCAGGGGTAGAGAGAAAAGACACCAAAATACTTTCCGGTCTGTGCCACCCTGGTAGACCCCTCACCAGACGGATCTCAAGGAATACCTCAGAAGGAGTTACCCTCCAGCCATCACTGCTGGTCCATACGGGTAAGCCCTTCACTATGCACAACCTGGCTTTAAGCCCCTACAACAGATGTAACCACCTGTGGCTCCCCACTTTAGGCCCTGCTGCGAAATAAAGCAGCAGACGTGGATTCAGGGGACTTGTGGTTGATTACACCGGGTTTCCGTTAGCGGTAACACGACCGATCCGTAATTCTAACCCAACGAGCAGCGCTCGTCGGGAAATTAAAACGGACCGGGCCCCCGAGGAAGTTACGAGGGTGTACATAGCGGTATGGACGTGCTCCGTACCTAAGGCTTACACAGAGGGGCAGTAGGAAGGGTCCACTCAACCTTCATGCCTGAGACCTCCGAAGAGCACACATGTTGGAAGCCGCGCTGGAACCGTGGGACAGGAACCACGGATATAGAATAAAGATCCCTGTTGGTGAGGCAGGAGTTAATAAATCTATAGCCTTAAAACTAAATATGTAAAGAATAAGCCTAGAAGGGGAAGAAGATGAGGCGAGTAAATTTGCTCCCCCAATAACAAACAAACACAAAACATGGCTCAGTTGGTTAGTGCTCAAGACTTCCACAAAAATGACTGTGTAGTGATAATTGGTGGCTCAAATGATGTGAGCAATGGTAATTCTGAATATATTAATAACAACCTTGAAAAACTACTGCCGGAACTGTCAAATACCAATGGATTATTGTTAACCTGCCCATAAATATGAAATGCATAAAACGTCTACAATTCATAGAGGTTAGTGAAATCAATATGTCTAACTGAACTTTGCAAAAGGTTTACCAATGCATTAATTAATTAAAAATACATCTAGAAGCTTATACACCAGGTATGGTATGCATTTCAACAAATGTGGCAAAAGAATCGTGGGTGAAACCATCTGAAAAGCTTACCTGGATGTTGTTAAGCACACCAAGATTAATTCTTGCATAAATTTAAAAAAAAAAAAAAAACAGGGTATACATATTAGGAGATATTAATATAGATATAATAGCACAGAATACTACAGTTAATAAGGTAATTACTTAGAGTTTAAAGAAGCATACTTACAATTAAAACTCCAAAACTCCAGAATTTAAAAAAAAACAGGGTATACATATTAGGAGATATTAATATAGATATAATAGCACAGAATAATACAGTTAATAAGGTAATTAATTAGAATTTAAAGAAGCATACTTAAGATTGAAACTCCAGAAGCAAATTTAAGACTGCTTGGAATATTATAAAAACTGAAATGTTTAACTCTAAAACTGATACAGAAATTCCTATTACAGCTTACTCAATTCCTATTTTGTTAATATGCAACAACTATCCAATGTAATTAACCCTCAAGTAGTATTGCCATTGGAATATGTAAGTGTCGCTATGCAAACACAATTTCATTGGTCCTTTATAGCTCCAAAAAATATCTGCACTGCCATTAGGTGGCTCAGTAACTCTAAAGCAGAAGATTACTATGGTTTCTCAAACTTTGTTATTAAATACATAGCTGCAGAAATTACCTATCTTTTTACTGTTCTCGCTAATACTATACTAGAACAAGGAATATTTCCAGACTGCTTAAAACTAGCCATAATAATTCCTGTCTTTAAAAAAGGGGACCAAACTCACCCAAATAAATATAGGCCCATATTATTGCCAGTCTTTTCTAAAATAATAGAATACTGTATACACAAGCATCTCTCCACATATTTTGAAAATAACTCTTAACTAAGCACTTCTCAATTTGGCTTTAGACCTAAGCTCTCAACAATAAAAACTATTGAAAACATAATAAATTATATCTGTAAATACTTTGAGAAAAAAATCCCAGCCAGCATAACCCTGCTAGATTTAAGAAAAGCATTCCACGCAGTATCACATGAAATTTTGATTAAAAAATTAAAGCACTATAATTCATCTGAAATTTGTTTTTAATTTATAAAGTCATACTCAGAAAACAGACTTCAAATAGCACAAATAAAAAATTAAATGTCTGATTCAATGCCAGTAACCAAAGGAGTACCTCAAGGTTTGGTATTAGGTCCCCTCTTATTCACTGTATTGTGTACATGATTGGCCTATTAATGTTCTATGTAAAACATTTTATACGCTGATGATACTATATTAGTATTACAGTCCAAATCTAGAAGAACTTTGTAATTTAAATAAACATATGGTGGATTTAGCAATTGAATGGCTTAATGCAAACATGCTACAGACAAATACTACCAAAACTGAAGAACTGTTATTTCAATTAAATGCAACAAATCAGGATAATAAATCTGTCAAACTTCTAGGAATGTACATAGATAAAAGTCTTAATTGGGAACTACATAAATTACATAAGTGGAAAATTAGCTTGCATCTTATTTCTGTTATACAAACTTAATCGTAGCTTTAGTGAAAACTTAATCATACATGCATATTACACCTTCTTACATTCTGACTAACATATGGTATATTTTTCTGGGGTAATTCTGCAAGAACAAAAACAATATTCAAGTGACAAAAAAGGCAGTTAAATGTATTGCTAATCTAGATTATAACCATCATTGCAGACAGTTTTTCAAAAAACTTAAAATCATGAATGTGCCAGCATTTAACATTTACCATTCATTGATGTTCATAATAGAAAACCTCCAAAAATATGCACTACGACAGACAGTGCATGGCTACATAACACAAAATAATTATACTACAGACTTACCTTACTCAAGATTATCTAAAATTCATGGCAGCCTTAAATATCTAAGAGTAAATTGTACAACAAACTTCAAATACATATTATCTCATTATCCAATCATAAATTCAAAACATTTCGGGACAATTGGCTGAAAAATAAGATTTTTATTCAGTAGAAGAAGTCTTTGAATATAATATCTTTCACATGGATAAGTAATATCTAAGCTACCTTTGTAAGATGTAACCATTAATACAAATTTATCACAAACATGCTGCAAATAAATTGTTATGCAATTAGTAGAAAATATATTCAACTGTTTTAAATTTTTTTTTTTTTATATTGTTTAATGCCTGCTTTTACTACCAAGGCACGACAGGCAAAACTGTCTTAAATGGTGTAAATAATTGATAAAGCTCCAATTTTGTAATGTGATAAATTATGTACCTGACAAGACCAACTGCAATGTTGTAACTAACGGTTAATAAACTTTATTCTTATTCTTGTCCTATCCACAGTACCTATCTGTGGAGAAAAGCAATTAACACTAATTGATCTGATAGTTGGATCAACTTTGAAGCTTAGGAACTAAGTACACACAACATTATAAGTTGCCTTTAGGATATGTCTTTTCAAAACATTTCAGATTACCTTGAGATTTACCAGTAAATATGCGAGACAGTTGAGCAGTTTAATGCTGTGTCGGCATGTTGCTTAGGTAGCTCAGGGATTAGAGCAGCTAACTAGAGAAAAATCACAGCTATGGGCATTGAACAGGAGCTGACTGTTGCTCATCCAGCTCCTGTTGTACACAGAGCAGATGTGGAAAAAAGCAACAGAATGGTGCAGAGAGGTTTGCCTTTTGAAAGTATTTAAAAAAATCCATGAAAAACATCCAAAGAGAGGACCAAGAGGCATTTTTTTGCATCATGAGTAATGACAGTGCATCAAACTCATACCAGTAATGTAATAATGGTGTTTCTGAAGTAACCAAGGCAAAACTGTTGAACCATCAACCCTATAGACCTAATCTAGTAACAAGTCATTTCTTTCTGTTCCCTATAATGCAAAAATGGCTTCAATGTCACCAATTTTCTAGCCCCGAACAAGCTGTTGCAGCATATGGAGAGGAGTGATCTGCAGTACCAAAAATGAGTGGTGTGAATATTTGTAGAAGTGGTATAAGAAAATGGAATGCTGCATACAATACAGGGACATAACTTTGAGAAACCGGGATAGATAAAACTATTTCTATGACTATTCATTATTTTCTGTCACAATTCTTATTTAGTGATCCTCCTATTAGAAGAATAAGGAGGCTGCAAGACACAATGAGTCAAATGTTTAAGAATGGATAACTATTTTTCTTTTGGTAGTGTTTAACACCCGCTTTTACTACTTGTAGGCCTGCGGCACTGACACTGGCCATATATGAAATGAAGATGGAGCATCAATGGAATACAATGACAGGGGAAACTGGAAAACCTGGAGAAAACCTGCCCCTGTGCTGCTTTGTCCACTACAAATCTTACATACAGTCACTTCAGGTCGAAACTGGGTGAAGTAAGCAGTCTAACTACTCGGGCACGGCATGGCCACAGAGGATCACTGTATACTCCATTTAAATTCAATACTCTTCTCATATTAGAAAAAAGTAAACAAATTGAAACTTACAATGTATAAAACATTGTTAATACCAGAAAAAAAACTGACCTATTTGCTTTTAATGAGTTCTGATTTTTGTTTGTCAGTTTTTGTGTATCATTTATGATTTACTGCAACAAAAATTTACATAATATTCACTCTGATTGAAAAGGACTTTAGAAACTATTTACAAATAATTCAAGATGCATGATTTTTACTAGCCCAAAAATATCTTAATCTTATCAGAATTGTAATACTGATAGCAAGTTTGGTATTTATGAGAAAGCTTTCCTGGATCTCTTCTCCTCTTCCAACTCTCCTTTTATTCTGCAACTCTCTCCCTTCCCCTTACCTTGCTTCTCTCTCTCCCTCCCTTCTCTTCTCTTCAAACCCTTCTTTCTTCTCCCCCATCCCACCCTCTTGCCTTCTCCTCCTGCCCCTCACGCTTTCATACTCTATATCTCTGTCACATACTCTTGCTGTTACACCTCTCTCTCTCTCACACATTTCCGAAAACACAAAGCCTTTTTTTTTTTTTAAATCCTTTTTGTTTTTCCAAGGATTTTAAAGCACATTTTCATGACAAATTTTATAATAAATTTTTGGGTGGAATCTGGAATGCAGTTAGTAAAGTGAAACTAAGTTTTGTATTTGAATAACTTTTGTGTAAGGGCATAAAACTATGTACAGTATATGTGGACTGAATTTAAAGGCAGGAATGAGCCGCACATTAATTTTCATTACCTAATTTAATGGATTATTACACATACTCCCATTTGCATCAGTTCAAGAACATGAGATACCTACTATAACTTAAAAGAAACTTTAATACAAGCAGAAAGCTTCTATTAATAAATTAGCGAGGAGTCAAGTCTTACCTTAATGATTTTACTGCAGGGAAGTTCCCATCCTGTAACAGAATAATTCACACAATTTAATACACAATATTAGATGCGTTGCATCTTATCTGCTAAAGTAACAGCTTTCACTTGTATAAAAATTGGTACTTGAGATTAGGAAATATATGGAAGCACCCATTTCAGAATTCATCACATATGGGAAGGTAAGAAAGCAATTTTCATTTTCATGAAAATAAAATGGAATTTTATTTAATTTTGCTCAGAGGCCTCTTTTATCAGGCTTGAACTTCCTTTATGTATGCTAAATCTATGACACAGGACCAACAGCTTTACTTCATCCCTTGTCCTCTGCCGGGTTTGAACCCATAACCTTAGGTATATCAAGCACCATAAAAACATTGTCAATATATTGGTTCCAGCAAGTTGGTTTTTTCTTAGCAGTTTCTAGAGCTTTAGTTTCAAAATGTTCCATAAAATAATTGGCTATTACCGGACCTAGTGGTTTACTTATAGCAACTCCATAAAGTTGTTCAAAATATTCACTGTTCCACTTAAAGTATGTGCTCATAAAGCAATGTTAATAATTTTAATACTTTTAATATTTGATTATGGCCTACAAGCGCAGACATGTTATATTTTACCAATAATAACATCGGTCATGAAAGCCTATGAGCATATTTAATATCATCATTACATAAACAGTAAATTGAAATAATTTTTTAGAAATACAGGAATTTGTCTACTATCCAGTCAGATCTGAATGGTTCTATACATTCTGCATCACTATTCAACAATAATAAAGGGAACTGGAAGAAACCAAAGATGCCTTACTTTAAACAGAATCTATAAAGTAATTAGAGATCCTCACAGATGAAGTTTAGACAAACCTGGGCCTGCCATTTATCAGATATGAAGACTGAGGAAATGTTGAAATAACCTCAGTTATGGAGAATGATCCATGGTATGAGGTGCAGACTTCTTGCATATAAATCTTATACATCACAGAGTTATCTATATACACAGAGCTCAAGATGACATGCAGATGCAATCACTTTAACCTCAACCTAGTCTAAAACCATAAATATGTCTGTGCATATGTCCTTGGAAGTAGAAGACTAATAGTACAACATAGATGAATATGGCTGAACAGTGTTAAAACAGCAAAATTGAAATGAAGAACTTAAAATATATAGCAGTACTTTTTGTAGTTGATCATATTACATCTTATATCTTTTATTTCAGCTTTTGTCTCATTAAAATATCATAAAAAAAGCAAAATATGAAAATTAGTTCTGCAAAACGCTAGTTTAAATTGTGCACTGGTTTAAATGGACATCTGATAAGGGGTTAAAGCAGTGTAGCCGGTTTTTTTGTACTCTTTGAATCACTGAATTTTCCTTTGAAAAGGTTTGCTATTTCATCTCAAGCACAAGGTGACACTGTGGCACAATGGTTAGACCACTTGCCTCTCATCTAGGTAGCCTGGGTTTAATCCTAAGCCTCTGCATATGGGATTTCTAATGGATGAAATGGTGTCTGGGCAGATTTTCTCTGGGTTCTCCAGTTTTAACCGCCACAGTCCTATTACTTCACCATCACCTTTTCTTTGGCTGCGCAGTGGCCAAGTGGTCAGACCACTGGCCTCTCACCTAGATGGCAAGGGTTCAATCCCAAGCAACCACATGTGAAATTTGTGGTGGACAAAGTGGCATAGCGGCAGATTTTCTCCAGGTTATCTGGTTTCTCCCAACATCACATTCCACCAGGCCTACATCTTCATATATCATCAGTGTCATCTTCTGCAGACCCAGAGCAGTAAAAGTGGGCGTTAAACATTACAAAAAAAATCACTTTTCCTATCAATTGGAAAGTTCTTCATTCTGTGGTTGGCTCCCAGAAGCTTCTGACCTCTGTGGCACTCACTTGTAAGTCCTAGAGGGGGGGGTCCTAAATATTGAAAGGGTAAGCTGACTACATATTTAAAATAGTAATATTTAAAAATAGTTGATTGTCAGATTTACAATATCACAGAAAAATTTGGTTATAATTTTAATTAAACTTTCAAGAATGTTATCATTTTCAAGAGTTATCGGTACTATTAAATTTCAAACCTTTCAATAGAACAACTGACAAAATGTGTACACATTCACAAACGATCTCTTATCCCTATATATTTAAACTAAAAACCTGACAATTTCATCCAGTAAACAAAAAAAAAAAAAAAAATAAAAAATAAACAAAAAAAAAAAAAAATTGTAAATTTAGTACATTTTAACAAAACTTACATTAATATCATCACAAGGAGATGAAGTTTCTGTTTCCAGCCACCAAGGATCGTCATGAATTTCTATTTTGCTATCCATGTAATGATCAGTGTCATATTTCTTATCCTTTATTATAGACTCATCTGGAATAAATTTTCTCTCATTCTGTAAACTTAAGTCTGAAACCAGTGTGTGTCCCTCAGTTTCTGTTTTAATATCCATCCCAAAGTTGTTGCTGGATGAAACAGTTTCAGGCTTAATCTGTTTTGAAACATCAGCAGTAAAAGACTCCCTCTCTTCCTGTGAACAAAAGTCTGGAAAAGCAGCCTCTGATTTCATTTCTGTTTTGATTGCCATGTTACAATCATCACTCAGAAGCAGCACATCCCTGCTTGTCATAACTGCTACATCATTGGTAAGAAATTGTACTTCATTCTGGGAGGCTATGCCATCTGAGAGAGGACCCTCTTCTTTGATTTCTATTTTGATATCCATAAACAGCTGCTGTTAAACCTGATGGCACTGCTCTTAATTTCATTAACAAGTCTGTGGAGAAAAAACACATTATATATATATATATATATATATATATATATATATATATATATATATATATATATACACTTCTGATATAGTAATAAAAAAGACACTACCATTAGCAATACTTTGTGACCTATCTAATGAATCTGATAGCATAAATCTCAACCTGCTGTTGCAAAACTTAAATCTTTTGGTTTCAATGAGACTGCTGTAAGTTTCTTTAGACCTTGGTAAACAAACACAATTAAAAAAACAAGGACTCATGGCTACAATAATCTGGCATTATTGCTACAGGTGTGTCGACTGCTTGCAACTTGTGGTGTGAGAAGTACAAGTCACATGTGCAGTAGTGTTAAAAACAAACGAATACTGATGCACCAATGTACTCAGCTAGGATCTCTGCTTTGAAAGCAAATGGATCAACAGACAAGGAAAAATAGCTGCAAGGGTGTGAAGTAGCAAGGTGCTGGTTCATTTTGGTAATATTAATATGTTGTTGATTGATGAAATATATAGGAAGCCAGGTGCAACATTGGAACAGTTAGGCAAGTTGAACTATCATCAAACAGTAAAGCAAAGAAGGAATGTGAAAGAAACAGCAGACAAGAAAATTGATGATAATTCAAAGAATGAAATTTCTCATATGTGATTTTCAAGAAGAGGTAAAGAATGATATAACTGATTACAGGGGAATATGGGCAGAGGTGACAATATGAGCATACTACTCCGAAATGTTTTGTGTAGCAAGTAGGTGGTGCAACCTTGGAGAAGAATGTTCAATAACATCATAGATACTGTAATGGAAGCACTTAGAGATAAGAAAAGATGCAGAATGGCAAGTAGCCATCAATTTATGAAAAGATACATTTGAAATTGAATTATTAAAGCTTTCCCTGTAGTTTCAATTAGCAACAGCATTTGTAATTATCATTGGGTTGATTCTTAATTAAGCTCAGGCATACTACAAACCTTCTAACTTCATTCTTTGTAAAACTTCTAAGATTAATATATCACAATACACAAGATGACTGAAGAGGCAGCTTTGCTACTGTAGTTAGTATGAGCAGGGAGTGCTCGTAATACCCTAACTCTTTAAATGCTGAATTTCTTTGCCTTTCATGATGTCCATACTTATATCATGTTAATAAAGGCATCAGAGAATAATCTAATATTTCTCTCTTCCTATGCACTGCAATCATAGGCTTCAGCCTCTTACCCCACAGGGTCTGGTACTTCCCCAGCTACCAACACAATTTCTGTTGGCAGGGGATGTGAATGCCCACCACCTATTTTAGGGCTCACCTGGGCTTGTGCAAGAGGTACACTAATCGCTAATTTCTTTGACAATAATAACCTCTTTCACTAACACAAATAGTGAAGGGACCTTAAAGTGTCAGATGGAGGATGCGTGTGTGTGCATATAAAGAACACGATTTGCACACGATTGCCGATATTTTACACTTAATTATCCATTATTTTCATTTTTATTATTACCAATTGTGATTTTTATCAATGCAAGTCTGTTCTTTGAATTACTATTGTTTACTTATAAGCCATAATATCTAACGCTTCGGGAATCTAAAAGGTTACCGCGCGCAACTTCAATAAAGTGAGAGTTTATCATAACCTAAATTCACTCTTCAAATTCTTTGAAGCCAATGTATTACGATAGAACTTATTAAGTAACCGAAATTGTAGCTTTAACTCTATATATGTAGTTCAGTCGAACTTTTGTATCGCTTTATATTTCCGCAAGGAGAGAAAATAATATTATATATCATACCTTGAAAGTACAAGAATCAATCTATTCTGTTATTCCCACTGCTCTTTTTTAATTTCATATTTACTTTCTCAATAATGTTTAATACTTATTTTTAATTGAGGCCAACACAATACCTAACAATCTTTGAATATACGTAAGTTTGTAAAGCCAAAATGAGATTCACTTAGGTGCGAAAGCACTGCCTGCTAGATAATTAGTACAACTATTATAAATATGAAGTTCAAACGAACGGTTGTATGTAAAAGAATTATAAAACAAAAGCAATGTGCGAAAACAAATTAATGGGGGCTGCATCTTTTTATTTTCACAGATATGATGTAGGAACATTTTTAATTTATGTACTTGTAAATTAACGGATTAACGCATCATTTTATTTTCACATGTATGATGTAACAATATTTTAAAGTTTTGTTCTTGTAAATGAATTACCTAGTTTTCAATCAATGTAGAAACACAATGCATTATAAATCTTCACGTGAGTAACAAGTATGGTATTTCAGCTAAGTTACTACATTTACTTCATAAAATAAATTGTAAAAGTGCCTATATAAACAACAAATGTAGGTTTGGATTATGGTTCAACAATGAAGAGGCTTTGTGGGAGAGTTTTTCTGACTCACATTCAAGAGGTCGCGAGTTTGAATCTCGATTATGGTGAGATACCCGAATAAGGTTTTAACGTTTTTATTTATGTATGGGTTTTCCCTTAGTAACCTGAAAATATGATTGTTGCCATTAAGCTATAGGCACCCCAAGATCATTTGAACATCATTTCACTGATTTCATTCAACGTCTGATGTGACCAGTTGGGACACGAAGCTTAAAAAGATAATAAATAAAAAAGAGGGAGGCAATTAATGTAATATCTACATAAATTGCATTTCCAGTTTGGGCTAATCTTAACAAAGCAGCAGCAAGATGATGTTTTTTTCGTGTATAAATGTTGTAGAGTTCTAGGAGTGTGTTTTTCATAAATATTTTGTCTACACGAGATCTTTGGGGTTTATGCTTCACAGAGCCCTTGACTAACCTTTACTCCTAATCCAGGAACAAATGCTCTATTTGCAAAGTACTTGCAGATGCCGATACTTGAGCATTTTTTTGAGATGCCAACTCTACAAATGCAAAACTTGAAATTTTCAGGAACTGAGTTTTTTATTTTGCAGCAATGTCTGATTCATTTTAAGAACCCATTGTTTTGCTAAACTATGGGAAAATTTAATATGGATAGTATTATATAGAGAAAGCTCAACACAATACGATTTTCATGATATTTTATTAATCCAATTTACAGGTTTTTTCAAAACTACTTATTTGCAGAACTGGTTTTACAAAACTCTACAAATGATCTGTTGATCATGTAAACCTATGCCATTCTTAGAAAACAGTTATATAAACCAATGTTTTAACAATATGAAAACATACTATTGCTACATATGTATTTAACACAATATATTAAATTATAAATCAAGAACAAAGATGGTTTTTACCAGCTACTATTTTTTTCAAAATAACCCCTAATCACACTTTATTTTCAGTATTAAACATTTAATTTAAGGTGCATTGAAACATTAGATTACAGTGTATCTTCTTTGTCATAACAAATAAGAGTCCTGAGGATCAGTGGTACTAATTGAAAGGTTCATTTTACACAAACACCTCTTTACATCATTGTAAACTTCAGTAGCTGTTATTGGCACAGTAAAGTAGATAAGAAGTTTCACACTTTGTTTGCTTTCTCAAAGCTTGCCATATTTCTCTTATTCTGTGTGATTGTGGTATCTATGATGTTTTGAAATTTATTCTTTCGTTTAGTTTAATAGCATCAACTGCTGCACCACATCCTGTAAATACATTTTTTACTCCTACCTCAGGAAGTACCATTTGCTGTTGATTTCAACTCCTATTAATATACTTAGCTCGAGCCTTTTTCATTTTGAAGGGAAGATTGGTCCCTAGCACTCACTGTGCAGAAGTCTTGTAATTATAGATGTCCTATTCTTTTCCCAGCCATTTTACTTTTTTCGTGTTATCTTAGAATATTACATTATTCATCAGGGGAGAGAATAGTTTCTTTCTTTTTGAAAACTTTCCTTATTCTGCCATAAACCCTGTCCATCAGCATGTAACTATGGCCATGAATGGGATAAAAAGTTGTTATACTCTTAGTAAGTTTACTTTCCATAAGAAATTCCATTAATGCAGTCATCAACATGGCATTCTTATTTTGACCTGTGCATGAGTCGGAAAACAGATTAATGTGTTTAGACTTCCTTTCCTATGCATTTAACTGCACTTCAAGCTCTTTTTAAGAAGTGAACCAATACATTTGCTACTTGGCCCCTGAGATGATTCTGTTTGTGGCCAAGAATAGAAATGGATATCTCTTTGGTGTTGACTTCCTTATCTAACATTATTGCTAAATTATAGAAGCATCTGTTGAGAATAAAATATTTCAGAAATTGCAAAGTTTGGTAGAGGTTGATTTTGCTGCATGTCAAAACAAATCTTTATGGTGTGAGGTTCTTGCCAATTCATGATCTCATAGATCTCCTTGGCTCTCATTTTATATAATGTGTACATTGTTGGATATTCATTTTCTATTTCCAGATTAACCTCGTTCTTTATCTTTTCTTAATATTCTTTGCAGGTGGAACACAAGTCAGTCTTTGGGCTCCTGAAGCCCAGATTAAATTGGTATAAAATACAGTCTTAAATTTGGATAGGGAACATGCATGTAACCCATCTGAATGTCTTTGTCTGCAAAATCTTTCCCACATTATTTTGATATTTAGTGTGGTGGTAGGTAGTTTCTACTTATATTCCTCCATGAGTAATGACTCTCTCTGCATTTATATTGCTTGATGTGATCTATAATAACTTCTGTAATTAGTTTCTATTCTTTTTGGCTTTGGTCACCCTCCCTATTTTCTGTTGATTTTCTCCTTTTGTATGGAAATTTCTGGCTATCCTAGTGAGTTGATCAACAGAGACACCTAAAGCAATCAATGGAAATAAAGTATAAACAACATCTTTGTTTACCTTTAGGTTAACAGTATGTACATAGAAGAACAACATATTGTAGTTACCTGTAATGCTCCTAAACTGGCAGCACAACTGCAAACAATATGCCATTATTTTTTCTTAGCTGCTATTTTATTGATATGGCCTTTGGTTTTTTACTATCATCCAGATCAATAACTTTGTGCTGAAGACTTAGAATATGCATATATTTGAGAAGTAGTTTATCTTGATTGGTCTTGGCTTTATCTTGTAGCAAAGAATGAAAAACTGTATAAAATTATTTGTATTTTAGTATTGCAGACTGAGGGTATACCTCTTTTAAGCATTAACAACAATTATATTTCAGAATATAAATATATGATTTGCCTACTTGTCATATCGTCAAGGCAGATATCAGAGATATAACATTTTGTTGCATGATTTGGGGGACTCTGTGACTGCAAAGAAATTCTGGTTAAATATGCCATAACTGGGATTACCCTTTCTTTTCTTTTCGCTATTGTCATTACTTCACCTGTGCTTCCTTCCATTAGGAAGTAAATTGATGAAATTAGGATAATCTGGATTCTCATTTGGCATTATATAGTTGTACTTTCACTCACGTATCACAGCAATTCACAAGGTAAACCGTTGCACTCTATTTCGCTTGCTTCTGAATGCACCATATTGCATTGTATCAGTATAGGCAACCTTAGGACATTAAATCTCATTGTTTAAAAATAAAAGTGCAAAGAAACATGATCAAGACTCCTAGATTTCTTCACTTTATAATGTTGTAATTTAAATAAGGTACATACACATGCATCAAAGGTATAGCAAAACTCTACAAATGCATGCACTTGTTAGGTTTTGCAGAATTTCAAGTAATTTACAAATCTATAGCAACTGCATTTGCAGAGTTTTGATAAAATGAATAATGGGAATGGAAAGCTGGATAGCAAATTGTATCTCATTTTGGTCCAAAAGAGTAGATGTCCACTTTTGAAAAAACTTTCCTCAATTATATGCAGTGTAATTCTGAAAGAGTAAGGAAGATGAAGTAGATGTTCCAACAAAGTAATGGACTCCTTAAATGATGACATCATCCATTGCTAGAGCTTTCTAAACAACTGCTTGCAAAGGAGTTTGTTCTGTATATTCCTATTGCCTTACAAGAAGGTTTTTTGAAAAGTCTAGAATAATTATTTATCATTCTTATATAAATAAGATTGCTAGTAATATAATTGAACTTATATTCTGTAGCAGTTATTTTTAAGTGTTCATAGTTATTAGGGATTATAGTGGTAAATATAGCTGCTCTTAATGGGTGCTGCATTGCAATATAACATGAATATTTACAAAGGCTGAGTTAAGAATAATTTATGTTTTACCCTACAAATGAAATGGTTAAAGCTATGTAAATATTTTAGTACCCCATAAACTTAACAACAAAATATAGAGCTTAAAGTGACCTAAAGTCCCGTTGGCATACATTTGGAATAACCTCATTGCATACATAGGCATTTAGCCCATGCAGTGAAACTTTTAGTTTTTTTTGACTGGTATTGTAGTTTCTTCTAAACATATTCAAATATATTAAATGCTATGTTATAGCATTGAACTGTTTTTATACGCCTAATTTTGATAAAATAAATTGATATAGGTTACGCTATTTTTCCACATGCTGTTATCGCACACAGTAACCACCATAATATAATATGTTATTTAACAAATTGATTTCAATGTGAAGTAAAGTATAAAATCACTTATTTAGATCAGAAGCTGTATTTCTCTTATCTATCATCATTTATATCATTGCAGAATCAAGAAACTTGGCAATTATAATATTCCAACACTAAAGACAGAATATAATTTGAAACATAAGTGCCATGATCAGGAATACAACTTTATAGAAAACTTATATACAAAATAAAACAGCCTTTTTGAATATTTTATAAGAGGAACATGTTTGAGAGTACACTCAACAATACTAATAACAATGATGATAATGAGTTAAGGAGTAACTGTAGTGGTAGTAGTGGTAATAATGATACTGATACTAATACTAATTAATAACAATAACAATAAATAATTAGTAATAATAATTAATAATAATAATAAAAAAAAGTATATTAATCATGGATTTAGGTTATATAAAATAGGTTACACATTTCACCAACATAGCTAGAAACATATTAATGGCCTTTCTATGTATAGGGATGTATTTTGAAAACAATCGGAGAGCTCTTTTCCAAATACCACTTAAGTAATTTTTTTTAATTTTTAGTTTATTATGCCATTATGATATAATGGGTGAGATGCACATACTAATATTGAATAAACTGCAAAACTAACTTAAGTCTCATTGATATGGTGTTTGAAAAGTAATATTTTTTTGTACCTAAGTCATTGAAAATGTTATTTTCAGAACCCACCTAAGTCATAGTTCAAGCTTTTCTTTTCAAACGTAGCACAGTGCACAGTGATCATTATTCTAACAATGGTTTATTATTTAGAAGGATTTATTTATTCAGTTATTCTGAAGCTAATAAGTAGGTTAGTCTGTTGTAAAGATGGAGAATAAGGAGATGCAACCGGAAAGAAAAGTAAAGAAAAGGACAAGCCACCCAGAAAATTGGGTAGCACTATAAGTCCATTGGTCACAGGATTACCTACAGCGCATCAAATTCCTGTTCTATAGTGTTAAAGAGAAACCAGAAGCAAGTCGCAAGCTTCAGAAATGTAGTTAATGTTATGAGTGTTAACAACGTCAATTGTGAGAAATTGGAAGATATAAAGAAGTTGCTGAAATTTGTTGAGCTGAACAGTGATGAGCAAGAATTCTATGAAGAAGCATTGGATAGTGCATCGTGTGTGCTGTGTTTGAGTGAGGAAGAGCCATTTTTGTAATAAGTAAGCAGTCAAAAAATGTTTGATAACGGTTTTGATAATTTTAACTTTTTATTAACCTACTACTACTTCAAAACTAGTAAAATGTTATTATTTATTCATATGACTGATAGAAAACTTATATTTAGTCATTATTCTATAGTATTGCGCACTCAAATTTATGACCTAGCTGGATATTGGAAATATTTATTTTGGGACTCAAACCCAAATTCAAATTTTTAAATGCGTTTTGTATGTTTTTTCATAACAAAATGCCTGTCAAATAAATTGAATTCATTACAGAAAGGTCATGAGTCAGCTTTTTTACGAAAGTGAGTTTAATACTGAATTTGCATATTTAGAGTTAGATGCAGTAGTCTACATAGAAAGGACATGAACATGTCATTAAACAACAGGTTGGCTTGCCCATAAAAACTATAGTGAGTCACTGACTGATACCTTTTCTGCATGGATCAATTTGAGCAATGTTTGAGTTTTACTGCACTACAAAACTTAAGCAGAAGCTGAAGGCTGCTGTTCATTTCTTTTGCACGTGAAAAAGAGAGACAGCTACCTGAGGGGATTGTTTAATTTGTATTGTCAATTTCATTATCCATTGACGAGTGATGTTGATGCTTATACATCCTAGGTATTTGCATGTTTGAAACATGTCAAACAGTAGTTTATCTAGTTCAGAAGGTGAAGAAAAGGGGAAAAAGAGAACAAAAAAATTTAGATACATACAAAAGAATCATCATAAGAAACTCCAAAGTCAAAGGGATGGAACACAAAAGCTGGGAAGGTGAAACTGTTCCTTTGCGGAAAACTGACTCAATTGCAAGTAAGTGTTAAGATGGAATATAGCATTTTTTAATATTGGTATTATGGCCTCAAAGTAGTTATTTCAAACATTTGATATTATAGTGTGATTTTATTATTTAGATAGATACTCTATTTCACTGCTTAGAGTGTGGCCCAGTGGCAGCGCTGTCAATGTAATAATACAATGTACAATACAATTGAATTAAATAACAATAATGTGGGTAATACACTGTTTAAATGCCAGTGACATCATAGTATACTAACATATACATAATGGTAACAACAGTAATAACGCAATATTTTCATTTGAAACCTGACTATAAATCACTCTTCTTTAGTCTCTTTTTAAAACTATTTACACACTGAGGCAAAGTCTCCAGTAAATCTGCAGGTATTTTGTTCCATTCATTTATTGTTCTATTTGTGAAGGTAAATTTACCTATGTCTGTTTTCTGTTCCCTATTTCTTATTTTTTCCGAGTGATTATTCCTCCCATAGTATAATGGCTTTAATAATCATTTGGGTATATCTCTCCATGCAGGTTCCCTCTTATAAGCTCTAAAAATTGCACATAGCCTTGCTCGTCTCCTACGTTTTTCTAGTGTTTCCCAGGAAGTAGCAGTGCTGGAATGATTTTCGAATCGTTTACTTCTGACTACAAATTTAGCTGCTCTTTTTTGAACTCTCTCTAGTGCCAGTTTTTGCCCCATCCAATACGGATCCCAGCATGCAGCACTATATTCTAATATTGGTCACACTAAAGAAGTGTATGCCAAATTTCGTGACTTTCCATTGCTGCGTTTTAAGATCCTCACTACAAAATGTAACACTTTCCACACCTTCCCAGTGATCGAGTTTGCATGTTCCCCCCACTCCAATCTTTGATTTAGTATTATCCCTAAGTGTCTGGTGCTATTTATTCTTGAGTATTTTCTTATTGTCAAATTTATATATTACGTTTTCTACTATTCTTGCCCTTGAAAATATATTTGTTTTACATTTGTTTGGATTTATCTCCTTTTTATTACATTTTGCCCAGAGTTGAATTTTGTTTAAATCTTCTTGTAGATCAATTGGTCACATTTAGCGTTAACATTTCTGTAGATTATACAATCGTCTGCAAATAGGCGAATCTGAGATGTTATCCCTTCCCGTAAATCATTTATATATGCTAAGAAAAGTAACGGTCCAATCATGCTTCCCTGAGGTACATCAGAGGTTACATTTGTAGGAGACGATAATTTATTTCCCACCTGCACTCTAAGGGTTTGTTCGCTCAAGAATTCCTGAATGCAAGTTATCACTCTGTTGTCTACTTGCAGATTAGAAAGTTTTTCTATTAGCCGTCCATGAGGTACAAGGTCAAACGCTTTTAGAAAAATCAATTACTGTTGCATGTACTTTTCCACCTGCATCAGGTGTATCGGCTACATCCTGACAAACAGCTACTAGTTGACTCTCACAAAAATGTCCGTTCCGGAAACCATGTTGGCCTTCGAAGAGCCAATGCGTTTTTTCCCATTCTCATCTTAAATATTGTGCTATAAGATGCTCAACTTGTTTGTTTACTACTGATGTCAAACTAACTGGCCTATAGTTTGCCACATTTGTTCGATCCCCTGCTTTATAAATAGGCACAACTATAGCCTGCTTACAATCTTGCAGTATACTTCCGTTGTTTAGTGTTACTTCAAACAGCCTCAGTATTTATGGCATGATTACCTCCCCCCCAATCTTAAGAAAGTCGACCAAAATGCCATCTGGCCCGACTGATTTATGTCTTCCTAATTTAGCTAACTCTCTTCGAATGTCACTTGGTTTCACTGTCATAGGGTGCCCTTCCGCTATCTTAATACTGGCATTGCTCTTTTCTCGAAAAATTGAAGCGAAAGTTGATATAACACTTCAGCTTTTAAACAATGAATCGGCCATTAGTATATCTCTATTCTTGATTTCTGGAATGATTTCTGCGTTTCCCGTGCATCTTCTCACAAATTTAAAAAATTGCTGCCAATTATTCCTACCAGAGGAGAGAATACTTTTTAAGAAATGTTCTTCTGCGGTAATCCTTTCTAATAGAAGTTTGTTTGACAAAACTCGGAATTTATTTGCGTGATAACTACTAATTTTTCGTCAACTATATGCTCTCCTAACTTGTTTCTTTAGCCGTTTTACTGTAGTATTCCGGGTCAGGGTTTTTAGTTAGCATTTTACGGGGTAAAAATTTATATGTTGCTTCCATAACAATCTTTTTAAAATGTTGCCATGTTTCTTCTACACAGCTTCCAGATTGGGACCACAGCGAATATTTTTTGTTTAAAAATTTTTGTAGCCTCGTAATGTCTCCTTTGTACTACTGATAAAAGTGTCTCATTTCATCCGTGTGAAACTTGGCACATATTCCTTCTACTTTAAGTAATACACAGTTATGGTCACTTATACCTGGAAAAAGCTTGCATTCTAGTACAGCTTCTTCTGGCTTTACAAGAAAGATGTCCAAAACCGCCCCTTGCAGTTGTAAGAAACAGTGCATTTCTCTGGTGGATGATGAGGCACAAATGAATATCATTGCTAATCTTAACAGTCTACATGATAAAAATGAGCAAGATATCTATCTTCAATGTCACATCGAAACACAAGTGAAAAGCAGAAGGCCAATAAAGGAACGTTAATTTCTCATATTTTATTTTGGTACAAAATAACAATAAATGTCTGCAAAAAAGCATTTACCAGTCTGCATGGTATAACATAAAAAGGGTACATAGAAGAGGCACAAATCCGAAAGCCAATGTAATATGGGGGGAAACATGCCAAAAGCTCTACGATCATATAAAGACATTTCCAAAGAAGACAACTCACTACTCATGGAGGGAAATGCATTATTTGGATGGTAGACTAGATGTTAAACCAATGTACCAATTACTCTTAAAACAATATCCTGAAGAAAATGTAAAGTACAAATTCTGTTTAAAATATTCCAATGAGAACTTTAATTCAAGATTTGGAAGACCACAAGTTGATACTTGTTCAAAATGTAAAGAATTATCAGCAAAGACACATAGTCCACATCTTTCTGAATCTGTCAAGCAAAGTGTAGTTGCAGAACTAATAGTTCATTGTAGAAGATCAAAGAAATTTTATGCAAAATAAAAGAATATCAGATCGTTGCAGCCGGGAAGAAAGTATACTGGGTTTAAGTTTTGACTACATGCAAAATTTACCCCTACTGCACATTCCTGTTCAGAATATTTTCTATTTGTGTCAGCTCTGGGTTAATGTATTCAGCATACACAATCTTAAAACTGATACCTCACATTTTTATGTTTACCACGAGGGCGAGGCCAAAAAGGGCGCAAATTAGTTATGTGTCTTCATAAATCATTACATTCAAACTTATGTATCAGAAAATGTGACCGAGTTGCACCTTTTTTCTGACAGTTGTGCTGCTCAGAACAAAAACCATGCAATGATTTATTTCAACCTAACTCTGGTTTTAACTAAGAACTTCAAAAAAATAAGACATCACTTTCCTGTAAGAGGACACAGTTTTCTGCCAAATTACAGAGATTTGGGCCTTGTAAAGAAATTCATAAAACGTCACAACAGGATTCCGCTCTTATAATAAAGAAGACATCAGATAAATTTGAAATTATTGCAAACATGAATAGTGTTCAGATATTGGATTTCAAACATTCGTGGCCTGCTTATTACAAAACAACATGCTTTTCAGCATCAAGCATGGGGAAAATCCCCAAAGAAAATTAAGATATCTTTCTCTCCTCTAAGTGGATGGCTTTTGAGTATAACAGGAACTCACCTGGTACAGTGTGGTTGCAGAGAATTCATTGATGGCCTAAATAAGGAACATTTTCAACTTTTACATAATCTAAACATCAAACCCACACTACCTGTAACACCTGCATATCCACTGTGTAAAGTACTGATCAATGAGAAGAAAATAGACGACATTATGAAAGTGAAAATGTTCATTGTTCAAGAGCATATTCTATTTTATGAAGATCTTTTTCAGTGGCCATCTGAAGCCGCTAATGATGAATATGATGGAGAAGACTAAATTTAAATGCATGTTAAAGTTTATAGCTGATACTTATAATTTAACAAAATGTTTATAAACAAAACTATTGAATTTGTTTGTGAAGATAACATTACATTGTGGAAAAAAAAGAAATGCAAGATACAAAATTATTTTGTAAAACAGTTCGAATTTGTAAATCTGAGATGTAAGTTATAACATAACACTTACTTTTCAAATGAAATAAAAATATTATGTGGCATCTAAATGTCATAGTACGTTCATTGCAGAAAGGGCATGAGTCCAATTAATTAAAACTGAATTTTTGAAAAGGAAAACCATTAAAGTCGAAGGTTTTTGTTTGTTTTCCAACCCTGTATAAGTTTGCTAGCAATGACATTGAATTCAGCAAACATAATCAATTCGTTTACCTTCTAATCAGTTTTTATCTCTCCTATAAAATTTGAATTTAGTGACTCCATGACCTTTCTGCAATGACCGATTCAATTTTAAAAAATTTAATTATTACCACAAAGGCAGTATACATTTTTGTGTTTCCTGTACATTTTTAAAATATGACTTAAATGGTATTTGGAAAGGAGCACTTCAATTCATTTGCTAAAATCAACTACATATTAATTGATACTAGATAACATATCCCTAAAACCATCGATATTCATAGATTAAGGTGACATGTTAGAATTAGAGTTAGATTTTTATATTGCTTTTTAATATCCCCTGCCTATACAAATGCTTTATGGCAGTGTATTGATATTGGTAAGAATATGTTCCCACTTTTTGTGACAACCAGTTGGGGAGTCAGACCACACACCACCCAGTTTTTTTGTTTTTTTGTTGTTGTTGTTTTTTTTTTTGTTTGTTTTTTTTTGTTTTTAATGCCCGCTTTTACAACTAGTGGCACTGAAGAAGACCACCCACTTTACCTTTTCAGTGAAAATGACTCTAGCTCCAAATTGTGTTAACAGCTATCAAGTTAACTCAGAACTCTAAGGAACAAAGAAAGAGAAATTGTGGGGAAAAGTATTTGTTATTGGTAATTTTTTTGCATTTTTTTTATCCTCAACAGTTTATTAATAACCATTTTTATAATATCCTTGTTTCAATATTGTATATTTGCCATCTTCTATAAAATTAAGTATGAATAAAGACTTCCCTACTTGCTTCACAACATGAAATGCCACTGTAGCAGCAAATATTGCAGTTAGTTCATTGAATAAGAATAACAATGGTATGTCAATGTGTTGGTCCAATTGTAGCTACAGACTCTACAACTTAATGAGCATTGTTGTTCTGACATTGGGAATAGTTTCAACAGTTAGACCTAAAAGAGTTTACTATAAGAAACAATTTATGACATATGTGTTATAGTATATGTGAATTTTTTGTGAAAGTATGATGTGAATTTATAGCACTGAACTGCAAGGGTAATAAGTAAATATTTTAAAAATGTAATTATCTTTTATTTTCTTAAATATAGAAATCTCTTTAATAGCTTTTTGATATTTAAACTTCTCAATTTTTCTATTTATAAAATCAGTATTAAAACCATTAATTAAAGGATTTTTTTTTTTTTTTTTTTTTTTTTTTTTTGGTAGTGTTTAACACCCGTTTTAACTTCTTATGCCACAGCAGGCAGTGACACTGATGATACTGAATGAGGATGGAGCACCGGTGGAATGCGATGGAGGGGGAAATCAGAGAGCCCGGAGAAAACCTGCCCCAGCGCACCTTTGTCCACCACAAATCTCACATGCGGTCACTTGCGATCGAACCCGGGCCATCTAGGTGAGAGGCGAGTGTCTAATCACTCAGCCATGGCACAGCCCTTAAAGCAGTGTTGATGTGTTTATATTCTTTATAGAATTCATCCTTATTAAGAGGTAAATTATTTAACCTATAAATTAAACTATTAAAAATAGCAAATTTATGTGAAAAAGTGTTAAAGCCATTATTTTTTATATATTAATCAGTATGAGTCTGTTTTCTGTATATTCCAAAATTCAATTTATTGTCATTTTTTTATTATTTTTAAAACCAGGAAAGGGAAGTTTCAGTTTCTAATGTGAATTTTAGAGCCTTGTCTTGTAAATTTAAAAGTTTTAAAGTATCATTTACATGTTTATCAGAAACAATAGCAAATATGTCATTTACATATCTATACCAATTTTTAAAAATTACAGGGAATGCCCTAGTGACCTGTATTTCAAAATAGCTCATGAAAAGATCAGCAAGAAAAGGTGAAAGTGGATTACCCATTGCTAAACCAAAAGTTTGATAGAATTTATCATGAAAGCTAAAAGAAATGTTGATCCAAACAAAGATTAGTAAGGTTAACAGAATCGTTTATTAAATCTTCATTCCATTTTATAGAATTTAACCATTTTTTTTTAAAATGTCAAATGTTTTTCTCTGTGAATGCTTGGAAACAAAGCAGTTACATTGAAAGAAACAAGTTTATCATTTGCAGACAATTAAGTATTGCTGATCCTTTCTACTAGCTCAAAAGAATTTTTAATACTTATACTCTCAAATTTTTCAAAAATGTTTATTTAACCATTTAGTTAGGTTTTAAGTAGGTGAATTTATACAATTTACCATAGGTCTCATTTGGATTACTGACTTTTATAATTTTTTTCTTTATTTGTAATGATTTTAATTTCACTAAGGGTTTTATTAAATATTGAAGTCCATGATTTTAAAGGGTTATTATCAATGCTTTTGTAATCCTCACCACAAAGTAAGAGTTCCAGTCTGTTAATGTAATCTATTTTATTTAAGATTATAATGCTGTTAGCTTTATCAGCTTTAGTATAAATTACATCTTTTTCTTTCAATGGTTTATTATTTTCATTTAAATCCTGATTAGCAATTTCAATATCTGCTACATATTCAACTATATTTTTTGAAAAATCTACACAGGTTTTTAAACCTTTAATCAAAAAATTAATTTCCTTCTCAATGAAATTTCAATTTGAAAGGTTAATTACATTATCTTTAGGGTTATTCTGTTTAGTTGGTTATAATTCATTTAATTTATATTTCAGTTTATTTGTTTTACTTTTCATGCTTAAGTACAAATTTTCAAATGATTTACATTACAAAGTGAGTCAAACTGAATTACCTAAAACATTTATAAGCTTAAGATGCAAATTATATAAATTCCATTCAATGTTATTTAAGTTTCTAAAACATAAACTTCTTTCAATTTCAGTTACTTTTTTCTCTGCTGCCTTTTGATGAATACTATTATTATTAAATTTAACAGTGTTTCTAACAAAAATAGGAGTTTAAATAAAGGTTTAAGAAATGTATATCTGCAGGAATATGTCTTCATTTTTCTTGTAATTTTAAATATAGCTTAATTTCATTTTTTAGTATTATTAAAATTCAGATTAAACCTGTAATTATTATATTCCAACACATCCATCAGAAGCAATAACCTAAAATATTCCAAGTTCAATTTTCAGAATGAGCAGATATGATTGTTTTATTCACATTAATTTTTAAGTCTGTGCATTTTTGTCACAAAATGTTGTATTTTGCTAATGGATAGATAGTTCCTTTTATAAATAAACCTAGATTTTAATAGGTATTCATTATAAGAAATTGCATAACCTAATTATATTTTTACCTAGCAGGTTTAAAATATTTTCAGCATTTTCCTAATTATTGTATTCCTAATATAAATATTTTTACATGTGTTATACAATATGTATGAGCTTAGAACCAATAAATTGAAATAAGTTACAGCAACAGAACATCTCATTAAATTTGATGTCCTGAAATTCATCACAGTGTCGCCAGATGTCCTTCCACATCAAGCTGTAAACATTAACTAATAAATAGTAAGATATATGCTCAAAGTGGTAGCAGGCCATGTTCCTGAAATGTATGTAATATTTATTTGAGTGATAAATTCCATACAATGCACTGGTGGCAACCTCTTGTGGCCCAGACCTACCCGGGTATGCCACCAACATACATTTAACAAACATATTTTGTATCGCTTTAGCTCATTATCTCTACCCAACCTTCCATTTAATCAATTCCTCTCTCCATTGCATTTAAACATGTGACAAATCAGATATAGTCCCTGCCTGACTCCTCTCAACCCCTTCAATTTCCATACCCCCAGTTGGAACCATGCCCAGCCCTAATCTCTCATTTTACTGCACACTTTAAGATATCTTTCCCTTATATTGTTATACCATTGCAATAATTTTTCCCTCTCATTTGTGCCCATAGATTTTGCCTATCCATAACCCCCAATCTTTCCCTCATGTCTTTCCAAGCCTCCCATTTGGAAAGTCCATAGTGTACCGCAAATCTCCTAGCCCATTCTTGATCAAATACTGCTTAATCTTACCCACCCACATTTTACTTTCCATCCTATTCTCCTGTAACCTTAAACATACTTTCAACATATCTGATTCTGGCAATTGCTGAATATGATGTAAGTACTAGTGTACCCTCTCTATTATTTGTCTTCTAACACTAACTCTCTCTAAGTCTGCTATTGCTTCTGCATTAACTGTATACTGTGGGACTCCCAAAATTAGGTTGCAAAATGATCCTGAAATGTAATCAAATGATTGTTTTCCCAAACTGGCAATTTTAGAATTTGGTGAATATGCATTCGATGGTTTCTATCACTGACCTTTCCCTCTGGTCACAAATTGCTTGAGCTCATTGTTAGCTTGCAAAATTATAATATAACAGAATAAATGTCTCTACTCCAATTCTGCAGAATATTTTCATTTTCTCTGCTTTTACTCATTGTTATCCAACTGCACTAATAAGGAAGGCTCTCTGTTACAACTGACCTCACTGGCACTGGTTGCCATGCTTTTATAATCTGTAATTAGGAAACAACAAACTTTTCATATTTCAATGTGCAATTTATGTGCACCTGCAACAATACAAGTGGCAAGGTTTAGGTGTGTGCATTTGGAAACATATACTACACTCTCCTCAAATGACCAGCATCATTATAGTGGCTAAGTGTACCACCAACTTCATCCTTTGAGCCAGCCTCCAGCTGCGGTGGACAACACCCTTAAGCTTCCTCACCATCATTATTGAATTTAGGGGCAGTACCTCTTGGCTCAGTAGAGTAATATAACCATACCTGATGACCCTGTTGGAAACCTCAGCTGTTGATCTGTTGATTGTATGAGTATTTCAATCTGGATGTGGCAAAGCAGCAGTTTGTGTTTGAGATTCTCCATGTGGCCGACCGCTGCCTGTCTTGCCTCAGGGTTTTTTTTTAAATTTTTATCCAAATCTTATTTTAGACCCAGGATCTGTTTTGTGATACCATTTTAGTTAACTATGGTTTTATTTTCGCTGCTTTTATCCCTTTTTATGGTCCACTTTTCTTACTGGTTTTGTCAGTTTCACTCTGTTTTTAACAATTGGTAGTTTTTATGTCTAATTTTAGCCCTTGTTTTATCTCTGCTGGCTTTTACTATGATTTTATTTCTGGCTCCTATTGTGTTTGGTTTTATAACAGCTCTAACAACCTAGTAGTTGAATGCCCTTAAACCCCAATCCTCATCACCTACCTCAGGGGAACTCTTAAACATTAGGTTGTATAATGCAGTATATATCGTGTTACACAAGGCTTCATCAACCTATACAACAAAACTGGTATTTTAGGATATATCCCACATCATCAGCTGCATAAGGCTACTGGATGGAGGTGAGTTGCTCATAGTGCTTGGCTTCTTCTCCTCTGATGGTGTGATGAACTTCTACAACAAATTTTTTTCTACACTTTCTTCAAAGCTTATAAGTCTGGTTTTTAATTTTCCCATATATATTTTTTCCAGCTATTCAATTCAACAGCTTTTTACATGTGTTTTAGAAGGTGAATTTCATGTTTACGTATTAAAAATTAGATTGAAACTACTGATTTTTTTTATGAATTTCTTTGTTACATGACCAGAGTGTTGTTTCACTCTGATACCTTTTTGTCCTGCCAATGTATATTTTAACATAAACTATACAATTGATTCAGCATATGCCTGGTTTTTTTTTTTTCTTTCTTTTTTTGGTGGTTTTCTATTTTATTTATGTTGCTGGAATTTATGAGATTTTTGATACCTACTTTATTCTGGGGTGCTAAAACAATATTTGAATTATTAAAAACTTTTCAGATATTTGATAAGTATTGTTAGAATGTAAACTTTTTATCTTTCAGCATTTCAGACCCTTTTTTCCTGCAATATATATATTTTATTCTCCCTAGCGTTTATTCGCCATTTCTTTTGTAAATTCATTATTTTCTGCTATGTCTATGATATGATTGAGCTTTCAGTGTATTTCAGTGCTATTTTTACTTTCTCTACACATTTTATGTACATAGTGTATAGAGAAGGTACCTATTGCATTCCACCGAAAAATTTGATACCGAGATTTCACCAGCAATAGACGTTTTAGGGACCCCCTGTGTTTCAGAAAAAGGTCTGAATCCATGTGTCTGTGAACACGATAGCTCAATACTAAATACTTCATATTTAAGTTTAACATCTCCCAGGGCTGCATCACTAAGATTTTGAGAAAAATCCCAAACTACCAGCCCCTTTATGTAAAAAATTTTGATTTTCTCAAAAATGACTCCTAACAATTTTGACTGAAATACAGTACATTAAAGATATTTATATGGCATATAAAATGGGTACCTTGAACATTCTGGGAATAGCCCCTAAAGACCCATTTTAAGCTGAATTTTGCATAACTGGTGAAACATAAGAGAGAGAAGAGCTTATTGCACAAAAAATGTAGAGATGTTAAAACATTCAGTTTACGTCTTATACATTTTTTGTTGAATTGATCATTTCTGAGATATTCCTTACATGTTTCAGATTTAAAATACTTAAACTTTTTTCACACTGAAAGTTGTAAACTCCTGGAACAGCATAGAAACAGATTTCTTCCACATGGCAACTGTCTTTTAAAAAATGTGTATAATTTTTAGGCTAGTGTATTCCCTTACTTTCCTTCTACTTAAAATGAAGCAAGTAATTAAGACAATTTCTGCTAATGCTTATCTCGATTATCATAAAGAGGTAGAAGAATATGGTTTTTAACAATATTTGGTACAGTGATGTAGAGAAAGTCACATGAATGAAACACATCAGATTTTTACTAGTCTTTTGATCAGGCTGTTAAATGCAGCATATTGATATGTATTTGAGTTGAAAGTTTGCTTTTATGAAATTATCCAGTAAGGTTTCTGTCCAAATTTTAAGTTTCTACCATTTTTCATAATTTTGTCATCTAAGAATGCTAATATTGTTTTTTTTTTCTAATTCCATAGAGAACGCTACTTTTGGTTCCCATAGGTTCAGTAATGAAAGCCTCATCTAATAATTTTCCTCTAATAGGATAGCGTAGGCTTGAGCAGGCAGATGCTCACTTGCCACTCCTGAGAGAAATGGGGCATGAACTGGAAAGTCATTGCACCCAGGAGTAGTGTGTATAAGTCCTACTGGGGACAATGGGAGTCATTGAAGACCAAGGAAGGTACACTCTTTACAGTATGGGAATCATCTGATTGGAAGACACTGACAGAGCAATTTATCCTCTTTTGGAGTAAGGTGATAGAAGTAATGGAGGAAGTACATGCACACTTCTGAAGGACATCTTGGAACCAACCACAGGTTCCAACAGTGGTGCTACTGGCTCTGGCTAGGGTCAGATGCCCCTAATGCTATGCAGAAGCTCATGGACCACAGGCCAGGAGCTAAGGTCACATGCAGCAGTATAACATGGGAGCACTCGTCTGTTGACATAGATGGACCTTTCCCTGCTTCCAGAGGGGTAACAAATATCTATTAGTGGATATCAAGAGGCTGGAGGTGTATGACATTCCATACATTGCTGTGAAGGGAAAGAAGTAGATGCAAATCAAAAAGAAAAGTAGAATTTCAGGTACCCTTGTAATAGGGACAAATAATAGCCTTTCTTCACACTCATTTAGTAGTGGTGGGAGCAGTTTATTTGTGATATTTAAGTGTTTGACAAAGAATTATGTTCAGTCTTTCATTGCTGCTAGTAGTACCCTGCACAGATTTCTCCTACCTATCCCCTCCCCTATATCTGATGCTGCATTGCAAATAAGCATTATGATGCTTATATTTCAACACTAAAATGTAAATATAACCCTACAAAAAACAACTTGTAGACACTCGCCAATAGAAGTTCCTGGTACAGCACATGTAAGTAGGATCCTCCAGCATTGTTACTGTCATTAATTGTCCTTGCTATTAGGCATATTCCCTGTTACCCAGTCTTCAAAGAGCTATTTACCACAAATAAATGGCAGGCTTCTTTTGCCACAGACAATATTTGTGCCCAGTCTATTTCTTTGTTTAGTTTTCACTCTACTACATCAGCACTTGAACGTGATGGACACAAAATACATCATAAATTGTTATAATGATGCAGATGCTAACTTTCCATCAGGATGTTTCTTTTGTTTCTCACACCTCTAGAAATCTTCACTGAATTTCTCTTTATTTCAATTTCAGTGTTCCATAATGATCACCATACTGTGTCAATCTGTTCAATTTCATTCTCCTCAACTAGATTAGGGAACAGGAACACCAAGAGTCTTATGCTTTAAATATCTTTTATTTTCTGTGGATCCAAACATTCTAATTCTTCATGATAGTGCCACGGAGAGGAAAGTACCAACAGATCTGATCTATGACCTCCATATAATAATCTAGGCATTTCTATGAATATCTTTATGTCACTTCCAGGAAGTTTCAATTCACACAATGATGTAACAACTTCAGCACTGAAATACATAATTTCTAGTGGTTGAAAGTGTCTAGGAATTTAAAACTCAGAATCCCTTTGTCCTATTGTAATGGAATGTTTTCCTAAGTGATGTATCTTGGGTTTTTCATTCTGCATTTGCTTACTTAAAATGTTAAATATTGATACAAAAAAGTTCAAAAATTGCAAATATAAATGGTTTGAGGGATCATATAGGTTTTCAAGTATTATTTCTGTAGCTGCTAATTTTTATGGTTGCCTGTGCATGTGTGAAGCAAAGTTTCAAGGCATCATACTGTTCCAGTATACAAGATATTGCTTGGTACAAAGACAACCATCTGGGAAAGATATATTAGTTTGTGAGAGGCAACGTGAACAAACACTTCAAATTTTTTTAGACACATGAAAATAGTTATTTATATGTATTTCAGCAAACATAATAGGTGCAGAGATTAAATAGTTGGCAAAAGGCATTTCATGATGTATAAATTTGGAATATCAGCTTGGAGAATCATAGAAAAAGGTTGCTTCCCTATCATAGTAGAAGCATTATGTCTTGCAAATGCAGTAATGATTTTTTGATACAGTAGTGTTGTTCCATTGCTTATCAGCAATAGATCATAGAAATCATTAATATTGTCTCCGACATTAACACGTGTCACTATTTACTTATTTTCTCACAGCACTAGGCACAATCTGTTTGCTTTCAATGACAGTAATACTCTTCATGATGGATGTCACTTTTGTCATCAACAAGTGACTTTTTTGCAATCTCCAAATCTTGACCAATTGATTTAATCAATTGCGTAAAATGCTCCAGTAAATTGAAAGCATTCAACATAACCATCTTTTACCTAGTGATTTAATGCTGAAGAAGCACTTATTAAATATGTCAGTTCCCTGGCCTACAAGTCTTTTAGAATTATGCAAATGTATGATACTTTCTTCATGTTTTTCAAGTCCTGTTTTACCAAAAAAAGCAATGTTTATGTCTATGCCACATGCCTTGCAATATGCGAATGTGTTTCCTTTTTGTCCTTTCTGCTAACCATCCCTTTAAATTAATAACATTTTCCCATTAAGATTTGTAAGTACTTAGATGTTTTGCCAGATCCCTCTCTGATGGTCACTAATCACATTACATGAATTTAACACAACAAACAAAAGCACTACTATTTTGCACAGGGCAGAAATGATGCACATTATGCTGAAGCACATTTTGTCTCCAGTTGCCATCTTTTGAATCTACACCTTACCATACACATTTGTCAAATTTATTGTTTTTCCAAGTTTTTTAAGTAAAGAGCAAAGGACAATGGAAGGGAAGAGATCTCTAGTTGAATGAATATTTACTACAATAACATTTTTGGCCTGTTATTATAAATTGGTATTACTGCAGTACACATTGCAGCAAGATTTTAACCTAATTTTGTTCTAATTTCTTAGTCTAAACTGAATATATGTATGAGCCAGTCATATATAGGATGCTTGTATATAAATACACACATATGTTTGGGAAAAGCTTAGAATCATTTTTAAGTGCATACCAAAATAGAGTGAAGTATCAGAGATCATTCTAAAGATTATGACTTTCAGTGCGGACTGCATGTTTTGCATCCCTATTATGAGGAACTTGCCCCTTATTTTCACAGTTCTTGTATCATAAGCACATAATTTGATAGAAATTATTTCTGGCAATAGCCGTTAAATGGGCAAATTAGAAAAGGATTTCTTATAAACCAGAGTAGGTTGCCATTGCAAATTATCTGCAAATTTCCCTTTCTTTTATTTTTGCTTTGCCTCTTCAAGAAACTGCAAACACCACACTTATTGACCATTATAGTGGTTTAAAATGTAACTCTAAACCAACTGCTTAATTGAACAGCACAAAATTACTTAAATAAGTACCATAAACCTATGTTTTGAAACATATCCTTGTCCTTATTTTTTCTTCTGCTATACAATTGTAATTGTAATTTATTAGCAGCCTATAGACTCCTTTCGAGTATCGGGCATTGTCAGTTTACAGTACACAAAATTAGCATTAAGTAAACTTAGTCTACATAAATTATAAAAATACATTAATATATACAGGATGTTTGGTTTAACAAAGTATTCATTGATATCATACACAGGATTGTTCATTAAATATGTCTTAAGACATTGTTTAAATTTAACAGCGTTTTCATTTTTTACATATGCAGGGAGTCAATTATACATGTGTAATCCTATTATATAGGGAGGGATCTTTATTTACAGATTTTACATTGTAGCTGGTATAATGTTAGTCAAGTTTGCATCTAGTATCATGGTTATGTATTTCACTATTTAGTTTTGGTTTTTTCTGGTTAATTAAGTGTTACTTTGTATATGCATAGAGATACTATAGTAAACATCTTTTCTCTTTTAAAAACGTCCCTGCATGATTCTTGACTCCCCATTTTAAACATAGTTCTGATACATTTCTTTTGTAGCACTAGAACCCTTTGCATATGCATTTTATTACAACCCCCCATAATTCAATACCTTATTGGATATATGAATAAATTAACCCATAGTATATAAGTTTTAGAACCTCAACATTACAAGTTTTTGGAAATTCCCTCATTAAATACAAACCTTTACTTATTTTTTTATAAAGGTCATCAATATGATTAGTCCAGGACGTGAGTTTATCTACTTGCGTTCCTAAAAATTTGCGAGAATCTGATTCCTGTATTGCAACATTTCCAAAGTTAATATGAAATAATATATCTTTTTTTCTTCTTGCTTAACTCAAATTTAATTATATTTGTCTTGTCAGGGTTATTAGTGAGGTTGAGAGATTTAAAAAATGTGTTTATTCTTAGCGATTCATTGGTGGCTACTGATTTCAAGTCAAGATCAATGTTTGCTTTACATGTAATAGTGGTGTCATCTGCATAGCTTAAAATTTTACAAATAGATGTCGAATACATATCATTTAAATAAAGAATAATGGTCCAAGTACTGAGCCTTGGGGTACACCATATTTAACTATTTCAGCACTTGAATTAAATTTTGTTCTTTTTTTTTCCTTGTTTGAAATTTATTTCTGTGTATTGTACACAACCTTATAGATATGATGAAATTAATCTATTGGTAATCCCTCTAATACCGTACTTTTCCAAGATTAATAGTAAGGTATCGTGTTGGACACAGTCAAACGCCTTAGATAGATCAGAAAATATGCTTACTTTTCTTTTTTTCATTTAGATTACTTAAGATGTTGTGAGTAAAGTGTATCAGGGCTGTGGTGGTTGCTCTTTTAGCCCGAAAGCCATTATGAAAGTCATTTAAAATCTCATATTTTTCAAAGAAATTCATAATTCTCTTCAATAGTATTTTTTCAAGCAACTTAGCTATTACCGAGGTAAGGGTTATAGGTCTATAGTTTTGCATGTTACTTTTGTCTCCCTTTTTGTGTATCGGAATAGCAGTACTAATTTTTAAACAATCTGGAAAAATTCCTAGGTTTAGTGATGTATTTATCAGATGAACCAAGGGGGTGCTCAAAACATGTTTACATCTTTTTAACAACTTAGAGCTAATTCCATCCCATCCAGTGCAATTTTTATTTTTAAATCCATTAATTAATCTTATAACTTTATCTGCCGTAGTATCATACAGATAAAGTGAATTTCCTATACCTTTATTAGTTATAAAACCTGCAACATCAGGGGCATTTTGATTACTAGCAACATTTATAAAGTAATCATTAAAACGGTTGCATATTCTGAAGTGGATTATTTTCTATGCAGTTTTTAATGAGTAGATTGATATTTTCTTGCTTTAACTTTTCTTCCCTCATGCTATTAATCATTGACCATGCTGTTTTTGAATAGTTACTAGTATCAGAAAGCTTTCTTATCACCTTTTGTGATTTATTGTTTATCAATTCATCCTCATATGATTTTTTAAATGTTTGTATTTGATATTGTAGTCCTCGAGTTTTGTTGATTTAGCAAGAAGATATAAATCATTTATGTTTTCCGTCAACCTCTAAGCCTCTCTTGAAATCCTTACTTTGTGTTTTTTTAAAGGTTCCCATATTTTCTTTACTATAGGGCAGCATAGCTCAATATAGAGGTTTAGAATTCCATAAAATGTATTCTATTTTTCATTTGTATTTTTAATGCTATACAAATCTTGCCATGTTACATTAACCAAACAAGTATGTAGTTTTAAAATATTAGCCTCAGTAAATTCTCTAAGGGCTATAATTTCAGTTAGGTGAGGTTTCTTAAGTGTACAGTTATTTATATCTAAAAATTGAGCATGATGATAGATAGGTGATTAACCTTATTCCCACCAACACATTGGGTTTCTTTTATATTGGTAACAACATAATCAATTACAGAATTTGAATTTAAAGTTTCCCTAGTAGCATCTAGCTTAACACTTTTTAAATTAAATGAATAGAACATATCCTGCAACTTTAGAAAATCCCCATTCATATGATCAGCATATATATTCAAGTCACCCAATATTATTATTTTATAGTCATGAGTGAGTGAGTGAGTGAGTGAGTGAGTGAGTGAGTGAGTGAGTGAGTAGTGTTTAAGGGCCCGTCGACAACTAGGTCATTTGGGCCCGAAGTTAAGAAAAAGAAAAACACATTAAAAACAAATCTAGAGAAGAAAAGTTAAAATGTGCTAAAAACCCGTGCACAGGTACACACGAGAAAAGGCCCGGGTGATAAAACCAAGGCTAAAAGGTTAAAAAACTAAAAACACACACACAAAAAGTGGTCCCATATGGTAAAAGTCAGAGTCTAAAAAGTTAAAAAGGCTAAAATTGCACACACGCGTGAAACAGGTCAGATGTCTTTGCTGAGGCCAATAGAGGCAGCAAAGCGTAGCACCATATCGACGGAATTGGCGTCGTCGCATAAAATGGCAGGTAAGGAGGTACCCAGGCCGATGGATTGCCGTTCACGATGAAATTTCGGACAATCAAGCAACACATGTGCCACAGACAGACGAACATCGCAGGTCTGACATATAGGAGCTGGCTCAGCGCGTAGAAGGTAGCCATGTGTTAGCCGCGTGTGACCGATACGCAGACGCGTAAGGATAACCTCGCGGCGCCGGTTTGGCTGGCAAGATGTGAGCCATGGCTGTACCGTGTCTTTGAGTGTGCGAAGCTGTGTACCTGCTAAGTTTTGCCAAGATTGCTGCCAAGCTAAAAGAAGAGACCTGCGAAAGTAACGTGAAACATCCCCTGAGGGCACAGCCGCTTCCGAATAATCATGCAAGGAGCAGGCAGCCTTGGCAGACTTATCCGCTACCTCATTACCTGCAATACCGACATGACCTGGAACCCACGTGAAGATGAACTGGTAGCTGCAAGCAATCAATTCAGAAAGGCGAGATTGAATACGCATAACGAGTGATGAGGAGCCAGTATACTGCAGCAGAGCCTGTAGGGCACTCAAGGAATCGCTGCAAACAAGAAAACTACCAGGTGCTAAAAGCGAGATAAAATCTAGAAAGTAAAAGATAGCGTACAGTTCGACGGTGAATACCGAACTGGCGTCCGCAAGGCGATAATTATGTGTTACTCCATTGAAATAAAAGGCACAACCTGTAGCTCCTGCCAGCTGGGAGCCGTCAGTGTATACCGGTGCATATGCCCGGTAATTGCTTAAAAGTTCGTAAAACAGTCGCTGAAATACCTCCGGAGCGGTCGAACGTTTCACAAGGTTGGAGAGGGTCAGGTCGAAACTGGGATGCCTCAGTTGCCAAGCAGGTTCCGGATAAACAAAAACGCGCTCCACAGGAGGCAATCTGAGACCCCTATCGGAGAGCAGTTCACGAAACCGAATACCACAGGGGCGTGAAGCAGTGGCGTTCCTCAGAGAGCGGTGTGAATAATCCGGGCGTAACACAGGGTTAAAACAAGGATGGCGGGGGTTCGCAGACAACTTAGCAGCATACGAACAAAGTAAAAATGAGCGACGCACTGCCAGGGGGGTTCACCAGCATCGGCATACAAGCATTCCACACGACTAGTGCGGAAGGCTCCTGTAGCAAGACGTAAACCGATATGATGAACGGTGTCTAAAAGGCGAAGTTTAGAGGCGGTCGCTGCGCCGTAAATAAAACAACCGTAGTCTAGTTTTGAGCGAACTAGTGAACGGTATAAACGCAGCATCACTGAACGATCGCCGCCCCACGACGCACCAGAAAGCAGTTTGAGGATCCGCAGCGATCGGTCACAGGAGGCACGATGTGGGCTACCCAAGAAAGTTCACGGTCTAGGTGGAGACCTAAGAACTTCAAGGACGGAACGAAAGGCAGTGGCACACCGTTCAATTGGAGGTCAGGAGGAGGGTGTACTCCGCGAAGACGGTGGAAGTGTGTGCACTTGAGTTTTCGTAGGGGAAAAACGAAAACCATTGCGAAGCGCCCAACCAGCGATGGAGTTTATGGAGAGCTGGAGTTGTCGTTGGAGATGTTCAGTGCTGTAGGAGCGATAGTACAGCGCAAAGTCAACCACATACAGTAACGATGATATCCCACTACGAATCACGCTAGTAATGCCGTTGATGGCCACGGCAAAAAGCATAACACTAAGAACGGAACCTTGGGGTACACCGTTCTCCTGAATCTTCTCCCGCGAGAGAGTATTGCCAATACGGACACGAAAGCGGCGTAGCTGGAGAAAGTTGCACAGAAATAGGGCCAGATGGCCGCGTAACCCTGAACTGTGCAAATTACGCAGAATACCATATCGCCAAGTAGTGTCGTAAGCCCTCTCTAGGTCAAAAAAGACACTCACGACTTGCTGCTTCAGACGGAAAGCATTCCGTACATAAGCTTCCATACGCGCCAGGTTATCAACGCTTGAACGACCGCGACGAAATCCGCACTGCTCGGAACAGAGCACTTCGTTCGCCTCCAACCACCAAGTAAACCGAATACTGATCATGCGTTCCAAGGTCTTGCAAACGACGATCGTGAGGCAAATCGGCCGGTAAGAGGATGCCAGGGTCCGGTCTTTGCCAGGACGAGGGATAGGAATGACAATACCCTCTCGCCACACAGGCGGGAAATCCTGTTCGCGCCAAATGCGGTTATAGAGGTCCAGAAGGAATGTAACGGCTGCAGGTGGGAGGTGAAGCAACATTTGTCGGTGAATGTCATCGGGACCAGGAGAAGAGTCCCTCGCAGCATGTAAAGCATGAGTTAGTTCCGCAAGGGTGAAGGGTGCAGTACAGTCACTAGTAAAATCAAGGCGAAATCTCTCAGCAGCTTCCTTAATGGGAAGAAATGCATTGTCGTAATTGCCCGTTGCACTTGTCGCAGCGAAGGAGGTGGCTAGACCGTCGGCAACATCCCGTTCGCTGGTGAAGGTGGAGCCGTGAACGGTAAGACCAGGGATGTATGTCCTGAGACATTTGCCGGTCATGCGGCGCACCGAAGTCCACACTCTCTGTGAGGAGCTCCTGCGAGAAAGCGAGGAGACATATGCTTTCCAAGAATTCCGCTTGGCATTACGAACGATATAGCGCGCCTTAGCCCGGGCGCGTTTGAAAGCAACAAAGTTCTCCGCCGTCGGGTGTAGGTGGAAAAGACGAAGAGCTTTTTTACGTGCCTTTAATGCCAAGTTGCAGTCTTCGGTCCACCACGGCACTGGAATACGCCGAGGGGTAGAAGAGCTCCGAGGAATACTGGATTCTGCGGCGAGCAAAACCGAGCAAGTAAAATACTCCACCATGTCTTCTATGGAGGTACAGCCATATGAACTGAGATTGAGCAGAGAGGAAAACTTTTCCCAATCAGCTTTGGAGATAATCCAGCGGGGATGTTGAGTGGGTAAGGGAAATTGTCGCGAAAAAGGAATGTCAATGGGGAAATGATCACTGCCGTGAAGATCGGAAAACACCGACCAATCCAGGAAGGGTAGTAAAGCAGGGCTGCAGAAAGTTACATCTAGGGCAGGGCTGCAGAAAGTTACATCTAGGGCGGATAGGGTGCCATATGCAGAAGATAAGAATGTGGGTGCACCGGAGTTTAAGAGTAATAAACCAGACCTGTCGCAAACGTCTGCTATTATTGTACCTCGAGCATCGTTAGCAGAAGAACCCCAAAGAACATTGCAAGCATTGACATCGCCCAAAAAGATCAGCGGCGGGGGAATTTGTGCTAATAATGCCCGAAGCTCAGTGTCTGAGATCACATCGTGCAGCGGCAAATAGACATTGCAAACAGAAAAGGAGATGGAAGGCAATGTTACGCGCACAGCTACCGCTTGTAGCGGGGTGTTGAGTGTAATACTGGCGGCAAGGATGGTAGGAGCCACTAGAGTAACAACACCGTTGCAAGCACGCTGGCCACCAATAAATTCGTGTCTGAAGGATTGAAAATGACGAAGTGGAAGGGTATGGTGGGGATGTAAGTGGGTTTCCTGGAGACAGAGGATTGAGGGTGAACGCTTGTTGATTATATGTTGAAGGTGTGGTAGACGGGCCCTGATCCCATTGACATTCCACTGGATTATATCCATGGTGAGATAGAAATTAAGGTGGTGTAATTTCTTTCTTTCTCACCTTCGCAGATTTAACTCCAACTAACCTAAAGTCCGTGTCTTCCTCAGACTCCACTGGTGGTCGGGAGTCAGAAGTCTTTCGGTGCGCAGAACGAGAGCGGGACGTTGCCGAAGTTCGGCTCATCGGTCTACTACGTTGACGGGAACGATCTCCAGCTAAGGATGAACTAGGAGCACATGGGTTAGTCGACGGCTGAGATTGCTGCTGTGCATCAGAAGTTGTACACTGAGATGCAGATGATTGAGCACGTAAAGGAGCGGCTTCGCACAAGTCAGTTTGCGTCGACGCATCCGCGACAGGCACAGTCTGTAAACCGAAGGATTGGACAAGCTTACGGCGAACGGCTGAGGAGTATCCTGTGGTGTTGGCCGGCTTTAGCTGCTCAAAGCGCCGTCTCGCCTCAGGAAAAGTAAGATGTTCCTTCACACGTATTTCTTGTATGCTTTTCTCTGCCAAGTACATGGGACACTGTCGAGAGCTAGACGGATGACTGCCTTCACAGTTTACGCAGCACGGTGCGCGCGTACAGACGGTGTCAACGTGTGCCACTAGACCACAACGATCGCAGGTTGCGGGTCGGGCACAGGCGGCTTGGGTATGCCGCGCTGGAACCGTGGGACAGGAACCACGGGGATAGTGAAAGATCCCTGCTGGTGAGACAGGAGTTAATAAACCCAATGTCTTACAAACTACTAAGTTCCATAAGCCTAGAAGAGGAAGAGGGTATAAATGTAAACAAACGAAACAAACACATACAGTACACAAGACGTGGCAACAGTGAATGGCGATGGGTAGGGTGAAGTGGCGGTGAGCGGCTTGGGAACCCCCGGGTGCGCCAAACCCGTACCTACCGTAGTAGGCCCCTGGGGGGTTTACAGTCAGGTTTTAAACAATATCCTAATACTCTATACATACATTCAATAAATTCATTTACACTAGCATGTGGAGATCTATAAATAGCAAGAATTTTAACCTCTTCATTATTCAGTTTGGTTTGGGCCCCTACTATCTCACATACCATTTCAATATTAAAATCTCGTATTTTTACTAATGGAGTAACATTGTGTATATTTTGTGCCAGTAATGCCACTCCACCACCCTTATGTTTTTTTCTACTAACTATATCAATAATAGAATAGTTATCAATTTTACATACAAATTCTTGAGGTTTTTTAGACCGTGCTCTGAGATCGCAACTATGTCAGCATCTATTTCATTAATGAAACTTCCTTTCTATTAGATAAGTACTGTATATTCTGATGTATACACCTAATAGAGATTTTAGGTTGTGGATGCACAATTGTTTCCCTATTTATGATTATACCATTAGCTTTAGTTTACATGTTCACTGACACATTGTGCAATTTATCACCCTCTGTACCCGAAACTAGTTTCCCGATTTCATGCATACCTTGATTACATTATTTATCATTTGACTTAATAGAAATGACCCTTTTCTGTTTAAGTGAAGTCCATCCCTCCCAAGGCAACTTTCATCTAAGGACTTGTTAGTATCAACAAATATTGCTTTCAGTGTTTCACAAGCCCAGCGTATTCCCTCATTAATGGCTTTCAAGAAGCCATATCTAACATCCCTTCTTAAAGCTATACTATTTACAACAATTTTTGCCTTAGGGTGACACTTCATTGCACTCTTTATTGCATTGTAGTCCTCAGCCATGACCTCTTCTGAGGTACTAGCTGGTTTTATGTCATTTGTCCCGGCATGGATCACCACTGTTGTAACCTCACTTTTCGACACATTTTCGTCCATTAAGTTTGGTAATATTCAGCTCTCATTCTCCTATAAACGTTCACTTTTACATTAGGATTATTTATCACTACATGTTTTATTATCGAATCACTATACACTATCACTTTTTCACTCATTTCTTCTTGCATCGAGATGTCACGTTTTCCTGTACTTCTTTCTTCTCCAATTTATTTTGTTCGTGTACTCCTAGCGATGTTTGTCTGGGGTTGGTCCACTTGAAAGGGTTTTGTCTTGCGTCTTTCCTTCTGCATGGACCACTGCATGATGATGATTGGAGTTTAAAAGGGCGTCCAACTACCAGGATTATCAGCGCCCTTAGAAAACTAAACAGGACATGAAATGGGATCGAAAGGGGCTTTAAAATGGTAAAAAGTGTGCTAAAAATAGACCTAAAAGAAACAACCATAACATAAAACCAGTTAAAACAATTGGGTGTAAAAAATTGGTAAAAACAAGTAAGATTAAATGTTTTAAAGTCTTATAAAAAGAACTATATCCTGAACGTAACATTTATTGTAGATAAAAACTGAAAAACTCTTTCCAACAGCAGCGCGATCATTGCCAAGAACCTCCGCTAGGGAGGCTGGCAGCTGGAGAGTGGTGAGAAAAGATACCAGAGCAACACACTCTTAACAGCACGTGTGCTACCATCAGTGCTGCGCCACAGAGCGGACACACAGGTTCAGGATCTCTATGAAAAAGGAAGCAATGGGTAAAAAAAAAAAAAACAGTGGTCAATTCGCAGCCGAGCCAATTGCGCATCCTCCCAGCGAGAACGGGAGGAGGTTGCCCAGGGGACAGGAAAGTCTTTCACTTCCCGTAGCTTGTTACTTCGGAGAGCCGACCACTCCACATGCCAGCTCAAAAATACAGCTCTCCGTACAACTGCTCTAAGTCTTCCGCAATTGCAACGGTAACATTAACCCTGGACTCTGCGACTGCCGATTTCGCTGCCAAATCTGCAAATGCATTCCCTGGAAGACCAACGTGTCCAGCGATCCATGCAAGTTCCACACTAACCCCAGAATCTTGCGAAATGTGGAGGGCGTCCTGGATGCGCTGCACTAAAGGATGGCAACTGTACAGCTCACGAATGCTCTGAAGGGCACTGAGGGAATTGCTAGGAATAAGGCAGTCACTTAATTTTCGGTGGCGAATATACAAAAGAGCGCGGTAAGTAGCATACAGCTCGGCAGAATATATGGATGTGCTGCTAGGTAAACTGAAAGTAAAAGATTCGAACCCATGAACAAAGGCACAACCAACACCGTCGGGGCACTTACTGCCATCGGTATATATAAAAATACGGCCACTGTTTGTTGATAAACAAATTAAAAAAAAACCGCTATGGATACTATCAACAGGCACAGCAGATTTCCTGTAAACCGTCATCCCCAGATTGACATGAGATCGGCACGACACCAAGGAGGAAACCTCCTCTCCACCTTGGGAAACAACCTCAACATGTCAATATCATGTTGCCGAAGAAGGTCACGGAAACGAAAACCTGCAGGCTTTGGACTAAGGGAGTGGTGGCGATACCGTTCGTCCAGCTCGGGGGAGAAAAACGCGCGTAAGTTTGGATGACCAGGCATGCACTTGAGCCCACAGCCATAGTTAGCTAGCAGGACATCGCGCCGATATCACAGAGGGGGTTCTCCCGATTCGGCGTAGAGGCTAACAACTGGGCTGATTGGAAAGCTCCAACCGCCACACGGATGCCCTGATTATGGACTGTGTCTAATCTTTTGAGCACTGATGGTCGTGCTGAAGAATAAACAATGCTTCCATAGTCCAACTTCGATCGAATCAGTGCGCGATAAAGACGAAGCAACACTGTCCGATCCGCTCCCCAAGATTTACCGCTTAGTATCCGTAAAATATTGAGAGAACGGTCACATCGCGCTTTCAGCTGTGCTATATGCGGAGACCAACAAAGCCTCCGATCGAAGAGCAACCCAAGGAACCTCGTCTCATCTGCGAATGGTGGTAAATCTGGCCCGAGTCGAAGACATGGCGGAAGTCGCCACCTACGTCGCCAGAAGCTAACCCAGACTGTCTTCTCAGGGGAGAAACTAAAGCCGTTATTCAAGCTCCAATCATAGAGATTGTCCAAACACCGCTGGAGGCGACGTTCCAAAAATGGTGTACGCTGAGAAGTACAGTAAATAGCAAAGTCATCCACAAATAAACAGGACGAGACACCTAGGGGAACACATTGCGATATGGAATTAATTGCTATAGCAAACAGCATCACGCTTAGTACGGAGCCCTGCGGCACACCGTTCTCTTGAATAAAATGTTTAGAAAAAACCGAGTCGACCCTTACTCGGAAAGCACGATCCCGCATAAACTCGTGAATGAATAATGGTAGGCGTCCACGAAAATTCCAGTTGTGGAGGGAACGTAAGATACCTACTCGCCAACACGTGTCATAGGCTTTCTCAAGGTCAAAAAATATTCCAACCGTTTGACAGTTTGTAAGAAAGCAGTCCATAATCTTCGTCGATAGCGATACAAGATGGTCAACCGCTGACCGACGCCATCGAAAACCGCACTGAGCATTAGTCAATAGATTGAGGGATTCTAGCCACCAGACCAACCTCCATTGATCATGCGTTCCATCACCTTGCAAACGCAGCTCGTGAGGGAAATAGGACGGTAGCTGGAAGGAAGATGACGGTCCTTCCCAGGCTTCAGAATAGGTATAACGGTGGCCTTCCGCCATCTGTCTGGAGAAGTGGCGTCAACCCAGACCCGGTTATACACCTCGAGTAGAAAAGCCTTACCGTCAGGAGAGAGATATTGCAACATTTGGACGTGGATGCCATCTGGACCAGGCGCAGAGTGCCGCGAAGATTTAAGTGCTGGTTTAGCTCCGCCTTGGTGAAAACACGGTTGTAATCCTCAAATTTCCGGAACGAAAGGAATACACTTGAGATTCGGCCTGATCCTTAACTCTAAGGAACTCAGGGGGATAATTGTCTGAGCTAGACACCTGAGCGAAAGCACGGCCCAAAGTGTTAGCCATGTCAAATGTGTTAACAACAACACCTGCAGCGGTTCTGAGACCAGCGATTGGCATATGGGTCGATTTGCCAGCCACACGCCTCAACTTATCCCATACGACAGAGGAAGGGGTATGTCTATTAAAGGAAGCTACAAAGTTGCTCCAGAACGTCTTTTTGCTATCCTTAATAACTTGTCGGGATTGAGCACGCATTTTCTAATAGTGTTTGAAGTTTTCCAATGTAGGGCGACGCTCGAAAACCCTGAGACCACGCCTGCGGGCACGAATAGCAGTCCGGCACTCGTCAGTCCACAAAGGTACCGGAAAGTGACGAGTTGGGCCAGTGGAACGTGGAATTGATTGTTCAGCAGAGGATAGACCTATCTCTGTGAAGTGGTCTACTAAATGGTTCACAGAGGCGTGCTCATCATGGTTAAAAACAGCCAAGTGGGAATAAACATCTCAGTTGGGTAAAAGGGTAGAACATACAGGATGCGTCAAGAGACTAATAAGACATGGGATGTGGTCGCTCGAATGCAAATCAGAGATGATATTCCAACTGAAGGAAACTGCTAACTGGGGTGAACAAATAGCTACATCAAGGTATGAAACAGTATGAAAGGCGTCAGAAAGAAATGTGGGCTCTCCGGTGTTCAAGAGAGTTAAATTATTACGGTCCAAGAAGTTTGCAATGAGGTTACCTCTCGCACACGCCCGAGGTGAGCCCCAAAGTGGGTGATGGACATTCACATCTCCTACTAATAGAAATGGTGGAGGCAGCTGCGCAACAATGTCTTCAAAGTCAGTGTGCAAGAGGTCAGCAGATGGAGGTAAATAGAGACTACAAATGGTAAAGATAGCGGAGGAACCCAAATCCCGACCGCGACGGACTGGATGTCAGATTGTAAGGGTACGGGTTCGACAAATATATCTCGGATAAGCATCATAGTGCCTCCATGTGCTGGGACACCCTCCTCCGGTGATAGATCACAGCGTACGGAGGAGTACTTCCTGATGGCAACGAAGTCCCGGGGACGGAGCTCTGTCTCTTGTAAGCATATGACCAAGGGCTGATGCTGATGTAGCAGCGGTCAAGCTCTGGTCTCTGTGATCTAACTCCACGTATGTACCACTGTAGGATAGCCATAGTATTTATGATGGGATAAGTTCTAAATGGAAAGCCGTTTCTGAATATTGGGCGGCGTTGGTCGGTTCAGTTTATTCTTTTTTGGTGTCGGACTAACACTTTTTTCGGCAGCACGATCCTGTCCCTTACGCACTGTGCGTTTGCCACTGACGACAGAATCCTCCTGATCCATCTCCTTCACGGGGGAAGACCCCTTTCCCATAGAAAATTTCGGTTCGAGAACCTCGAAACGATTAGAGGTACTGATCGGCGATGTTGGTTGTGGCCGATCGGTACTTCCCCCAGAAGATTCCTCAGAGGAGGATCTCCGTGGAGAGTGGCGTGAACTTTGCTTTCCCTTAGATGTTTTGGGAGTGGTCTTAACACTATGTTTTAGAAAGTCTTGCCGGACATAGCTGGTCTTGAATTGCTTAGCAGGAGCAGAGTACGTGACAATCTTAGAGGTTTTATTTCCCGAAGTCGAAACTTTAGGTGAGAAGCTTGCCGAACTGCTCTGTCGGCTGACAGGTTTGGCAGATGTTAATGCCGACTTGGAAGGTAACGAGGCTTGGGCACTGTTCTGGCTTCAAGGACCTTTTCTACGATAGTTGTGCCGTTTATATTGCTAGTTTGTGTTGCGATTTCCCGACACGGCACCTGTTTAGATACAACAGAGCTAAACATGCCGGACTTCGGGACAGAGGGTTGGCGGAGTCGCAAGAGAGTCCGGGCTTCCGAGGACACCTTCTCTTTCATCCGGATCTCTTGGATGGCCTTCTCCTCTGTAAAACGGGGACAGTTCCGGGAACTGGATGGATGTTCGCCGTCACAATTCACGCATGATGGTAGTGCACTACACACACCATCATGGGATAGGTCACCACAGTTGGCGCAGGTGGATTCGCCCTTACAAAAATCTCGCGTATGGCCAAAACGTTGACAGTTATAGCATCTTAGCGGGTTCGGTATATAAGGCCTAACCTCGATGACTTCGTACCCTGCCTAATCTTTTGCTGGAGAATTACCCGATCAAAAGTCAGGAACAGGGTACGGCATGAATTCTCCATTAACTTTACGCTGAACGCTATACACAGATGTTACGCCTTGATCCGCCATGTTCTCCTGAATATCCTCAATACTTAGTCCGTCAAGAACGCGGGTGGTGATCACACCACGTGAAGAGTTTAGCGTCTTATGCAGTTCGACCTTCACGGGGAAGCTGGCTAATAGTTTCGCTTTCAGCATTTTGGCAGCCTGGGATGCGGAGAAGGCCTCAACCAGCAGCGTGCCATTGCGAGCTCTAATGTAGGATTTTACAGGTCCAGCTATTGCGTCGAGACCCTCCCTACACCGTGTTAAACTTCCTTCCATCTCTGTCCGATTGATTACCAAGTAGCGAGGACCACAAGACTCAACTACTTCTTTTCCCATATTACTAAGAGTTAGATTTTGGTTTTTTGGTGCCATAAAGGAACATAGAAATTCCTCCCCCAGTGCTCCCCACCCACCACGGAGCCCAACACGGGGTCACCCCACTGCGGTGACAGGGCTACACAAGGGATATAGCGAGCACGCCGTCCCACTCACCCTGGAGTTCGGTATAATACCTAGTCCTGGCCGATTGACTAGGGGTGGGTTAGTCCCTAGCCTCCCGTTTAGGCAAAGCAGAAACCAAAGTGGTGTATTAAGTTGTACACCCTCCCCAGTTACTGAAAGACAGAAGCCCAGTGTCAGGTACGCAACCCTCAACCAACCAGGATATTCCTTTTCACCGACACGGGTCTCCACGCACGGCCTACACGTGGGTGGGCATTTGGCCCTACTGACTCCCTCACCACTCTGAGGTTGCCCGCAGAGGGAGCCAGGAGGGCTCGGGACCCCGGGTGCGCCTAACCCGTACCTACCGTAGTAGGCCCCTGGGGGGGGGGGGGGGGGAGGACCACTGCAATATTCTTCATCACTAATGTCTCTTTTTTCCACCAGGTCATCTTCATTCAGTACGTCGAACCTATTTGTTGTTTCAATGTCTTTGTCTGGGTCATGTATTTTCGATTTTTTCGCTACTTCTATATAATTACTTTATCCTTAACCATAATTGATATTTGGTCTTTTAGCTCTTTGTTTTCAGCCTACATATTTATAATTTCTTTTTGTGCTCTCTTTAAATCTGCAGTGACGCTAGCATTTCCATTTCCCTCGTGCTTGGCAATGGCTGTTATCTTTTTCATCTCTTGCTGATTATTTTGGCTTTGATGAACATCATCTTCATTACCATGGAATTTCTGATGGCTCAGAAGCATTTCATCAGGCTTCTTACTCTTATTTTCCGGATAGATCACTTTATTTTCACACTCATTTTGGAGCCCACTACGCGTCACTCTACAACACTCTGCCGCCACTCTGCCAAAATCTTACTTTGGGTTGCACATTTAACTAACAAAAGCCATATTCATCTCATAAGTATAGAATCAAAATATGGGGAATGTGCTTCACTAACTACAATGCATAAGAATAGGACATTTCCTAATTATTCTCTCAATATCTGTGTCTGTTTGTACTGTGAAATATGATATATGCTCATGATTAGGACAATACTTGTAAGAAATTGAACCTGAAAGGACCTGAAGTTAAGACTAATAAGGTGAGGGGAAGCCCCTTTCATTACTCAACACATGCAGGCATGATGCTATACTTTAATCTTATCTTGTTTCTCTTGAGATGCAGAGAGAAAGGGACTTCGACGTAATGTAGATATCTGAATCCTTTACAGATTATCTTTTAGAAAGGACAAATTAAGTATATTTCCTTGGAAGCTTAAGAAAGGAGATTTTGCATTTTTATAACTAAAGTAGAAAAGTACGAGGGCCATCCAGAAAGTAACAGATGACTTGGCATAACTAAACAATAATGAAAGTTATCAACACTAAACTTCATTTACAAAGTACATTATTCTATTTTTCAATGTAATCGTCACTGCTATGAGAGTATTTATTGTCACAGCCTACCAATTTTTCAATGCAGATGTTCTACTCTTCCACCTTTAAAGGTATGAGCCAAGATGTCACTTACTAAGAGGTCTTCATTAGTTGGGAAATCTTTTCCATCCAAAAAGTCATGTACAGTGTCCAAAGTGAAACACCGGTTTTGCTTTATTTTTTTTTTTTCAACATTTGCTATCAATTTCCATAAGGATTAATGAACTTTCACTCCAGTTTTTATCATACACACTGGTTCTTCCTTTATAATTTGTAAATGATGTGCCATTTCCTCACTGAAGATTCATTCATTGCATTATCATCATACACTTGCATAATTTGCCTATAACATTTGATTGGGCAAACAAATTGTGCATTCAAAAAAATGAATAAGCTCTTTGGTGGGAGAAAATTATAACATTAGCATTGAAAATTGCTCTCAATAAATGTCTTGACAGAATGGAGATTATGTTGAGACATAGAGTAAAGTACTATAGTTTTGTAAATAAAGTTTTGTGTTGATATCTTTTGTATCATTTAGTTATGCCAAATCTTGTGTCCCTTTCTACATAGCCCACCTAGAACTGCAAAAAATAAGGAGATCTAAAACAGTAGACATGGCAAGACTGCTACAACTTGCTTCTCCTCTGTGGTTAGTGGCACCTTTCATATAGATTAGATTGTTATAACATAGCATGCACATTGGACTGGCTCCCACCTACAGTTGTGCTTGAGCTATGCACTGCCACTTGAGAGGGTGGCATTAAGTCTTTTATTGCCAACATAAATAAACAAATGCTGTAAACAGTTTTAGAACAGAATGCAGGTTTTTAAATTATCAGTAATAAAACGAGTACTAAATGACATAGGTAGGTGAATTTTTTTATTTGTAGTAAACTCTTTTGGCTACTGTATAATATGTATTATATTGATGAGAAGTTTCTTCAACCTTTGAAAATAAAATAAAATACCCTAACAATCAATCATTATGCATAGAAAACCTTACTTAACAGAAGGTTCATACTAATGAAATGAAAATACAGATTATTCTTTTCTAAAACTGCAAAATTTTCGTCTTGCTGTTTTATTTTTTAAAATGAAAAAAAAATAAATTCATGTAACCTGCATGTTGAAAAACAGAGAATCACAAAAACACACATTGATATGATACAACTAATAATGAAAGTGACAAAGCAATAGGGTACAGATGTAACAGATTACTCTATAATTTAGCACTGACATTGTTTCATATTGTCTCTGTAAATCTATTTTCATATGTACATTAATTGCATGCGTAGAAGAGCTTGTTATTGGATGCATTTTCATCACTGGAGCTAGAATATGCATATTCTCGTATGTCAGTGTCAGAAAAGGTTTCATGAAGGTCTGAAAATTCAAAATAACTCCCGTTTTCTTTTACTATATTAAAAAATGTATCTCTTATTTCCTCTTCAGTTCATAACATTTTGCTGGAGAATGCCATTTTTCAACCAACATATGCAGACATGGGGTAAAGAACTTAATTTGGAGTTAATTTAATGCTTTTGAATGTAAAGATAAGACCCTGAAATGTTCTGGAAAAGCTTTCTGAATGGCTATGATGTAGAAAGTACTAAGACTTTTCTATTGGAAAAGAGGTTCTTCTTCTTCATCTATGATACAAATTCCTGTTATTTCTCCAGGAAAACTTCAGCCTGGGGCTTTTTATGCTATCTGGATTGTTTAGAGCCAACCGATTAAACCTGCATCTCTTAAAAAGCAGTGCAACCGTGCAATGCGTACGGATGATGCTTCTTGTTCTTTAAACATTTTCCCAAAAGCTTTGGATCTTCTGTGAACCATAGGCCTGTGCTAGACTGTTCCAGTCTCCCTACTGCATAATCTGCAGTTTAAGTTTCCCCATTTGTGTTAAGATGCTCTTTCACAGGGGCATGCCCTGTGAAAAAGGCAGTAATTATTCTGAGCTGAAGTCTGCTACACTTTAGTAGGCTCTCAGCTCTCTCTTTTCATGGTCCTTTGATAAATAGATCCCCCATGTTTATTTCCTGGGGTCTTATGTCAGGTCTCCTGATGTTCTCTTTTGGACCAACTCTTGATAGCTTCTCTAATTGATCACCAAGATGTTCCTAGAACCAGCTCTGGTCCAATAAATTGTGAAGCTACTCCTTGTCTTGCAAGTTCATCAGCTTTTTCATTGCCCTCTATGGCTTTATTGCCATAGATGAACTGAACCTCTATGCTGTCAGGTCATTGAGCATATTCTGGAAAGAGCTAAAATGTATGAAATTATTTTTACGACCAGATCGTGACCAGCAAATCTCCCAGAACTTTCAGATCTTGGTTATATTGTGTTTGCACTAAAAGGGTTAAATATCCCTGACTGCCTCTCATTACTGGGCCTCATTTACTTCTCACGAGATATTTTCCTAAACTAACAGTGACAAGAAGAGACATTTATCAGCTTGGGATAAGTTTTGTGCTGAAGCTTATACATTCTGCATATGCACAAAATAAGGGGATACTGTACAAGTCATTTACTTGTTACAAATGGCTTTCACTATACTTTCCCATAAGTCATTCACATAATCCTCCATATTTCCTCTGTATCTTTGGTTATCTCCTAAGTAACTCACACTCTACAGCCAATCACAGATAGGAACTGTAGTACATCGGTATAAAGAAATAAAGTTTAACCTCATAGCTTTCATTAAATGGATATACATTACGCAATGATTAAATGTTTGAAATTTTCAGAAGTTATAAATCAAATGAAAGTGTTTTTGTTGGTTACTTACTGAGAAAAGCAAAAAAGTATATTTACAAACTGTGAAAAGGTGCATTAGAGATAAATTCTTAGTTATATTTAAATAGAAAACATTAGGGAATAAATGAATTTCTGTATAGTAATGCATGATTGAAAAATTTCAAATTACATTCAGAAGGCGTTTCTCGAGATGACAGTGGTTCCTGCACTTGCCTCATCCACACAGATTCAGGAGGACACTGTCAAATTGGAGAAGTTGTTTCAGATTTTAAAACAGTCGGTGTGTCTGCAGTTCTCAATAAGAATGTTGAGAAAAAGTTCTCTATGGGACAAAACATTTGTCCAGTTAACTGTAATATGTCATATCCAGGTAACCATCATTCCAAGAATTTTCAGTCTGCTACAGGATTGGTACAAGATGAATTGCAAAATAGGTATAAAAGTTCATACCAATGTGAGTTTTGTGGGAAGAGTTTTGTAAAATTATGTAAGTTAATAAAGCATTCTGTAATGCAGAACGATGACACTCGTGCCAGATCTTTTAAGCATGAGGAAAGCCTAAAATAAACACTGTCTTAGACATTCTGTCACTAAACCGTACAAATGTGATAGATGTGAGAAGTCTTTCAAATTGAAGAGAAATTTACCAATACATAATAATTCTCATTCTGTCACAAGGCCATACAAATGCGACAGATGTGAGAAGTCTTTCAGAATGAAAAAATGTTACAGCAGCATATCATAGGACATTCTGACATTAAACTCTACAATTGTGACAAATGTGAGAAGCCCTTCAAGCAGAGGGAAGAATTACAATCACACAATTGTACTCATTCTTCCGCAAGACCACACAAGTGTGACATGCGGGAAATTTTTTAAATGGTCTACATGTTTACAGATGGATAATAAGACACATGCTGGGACAAAACCATATGAATGTGACCTTTGTCAGAAGAGCTTCTCTCATAACAGATCTTTAAAACGACATATTCTGCCTCATTCAAATGCAAAACCATACAAATGTGATACTTGTGAGAAAAGCTTCAAAGGGAAGTTGAGCTTAAAACTGCAGATTAAGTTACATTCAAGCACAAAACCATACAAGTGTGATACTCTTGAGCAGAGCTTCTATCACAAGTTACAGTTGAGGCAACATTGTCTGCCTCATTTAGGAACAAAACCACACTTATGTGACACTTGTGGGAAGAGATTTAGAAGTAAGCAAATGTTAGAACAACATACTCTAACACACTCAGACAAAAAACCACACTTATGTGACTATTGTGGGAAGAGTTTCAAATGGTTATGTAACTTAGAACAGCATGCTATACAGCATTCAGGCAACAAACAATATGTATGTGATTGTTGTGGGAGTAGCTTCAAATGGAAGACAAACTTAAAACAACATATCCTAACTCATTCAGGCAAATAATTATAAACATAAACATCATCAGAAAAATTCCTGTATATGATTATTCAAACTTACAAAAAATGCTTGTAATTCCAATAATTATATAAAGAATTTAATCACTGAACTTTGTAAAAGTTATACTTCTGGGAAAATCTGCAGATGGAGGTCTTATTTGCAAACACTATTTGTGATAGTCACACAATGAAGAAAATGTAGAGCTTCGGTCACAGAGTGTAAATATTTCCAAATACATCATATATATATAAATAAAGCTAATGTTACCAATCTCACTAGGATTTCCAAAGTTGCTATACATTTTTCATAATCTAAAACTGCACTGAAAATAAAACAAGCATTTGCTATTGTAGCAAACTCTAAGAAACCAATTTCTGATATAAGGTGTTCCATACCAGAGATTTAAATTTTGAATACATAATGTGATATACATTTATTTATTATATTGTCATTGTTGTAATAGTCCACAGTAAACTTCTTAAGATATGTAAAGTAAAATATATGAAACAATAATCTAGTAGGAATTACTGAGCATCTTTTCTATTAGAAATTAAGTTTTGCAAGAAGCAACAATTGAAGTATAATATAGAACTGATTGAATGGTTAATACCTGGAATCATAAATAAAATGTCTAATTCTTCAAGAGTGTTATTTAGAGCCAGAGATTTTACAGTTGAACCAATAAATATTCAAGATATTTCTGACTGTGGTGTCTTTATATGCTATACTGGTATAACTGTGATAGTACTCAAATGAAGGATAACAGACAGCGCTATTAAAGTTATGTGCTGCTAAAGAATAGCTTTTTTTTTTTTAGTGGGCCACACCATGGCCGGGTGGTTAGACCACTTGCCTGTCACCTAGACAGCCGGGGTTTGATCCCAAATGAGCGCATGTGAGGTTTGTGGTGGACAAATCCTGCTGGGGCGGGATTTCTCCGGGTACTCCAGTTTCCCCCGCCATCACATGCCACCGGTGCTCCATCATCATTCAGGTATCATCAGTGCCATAAGTAGTTAAAGTGAGCGTTAAACACTACAAAAAAAATAGCTTTTTTAGTTTAATTCTGCTACAGGTATATCACTGTTCTCAAAACTATGTTCTGAAATTTGCATAAATATTCAAAATAATACCTATTCAATCAATATAGTTTTCTTGGCTAGATGACTTGGAAATTTGTTATCTAATTCTGGTAGATATTATATTAATTTAAAATAATTTTAGTCAGTTTTTGTAACACAAACATCACTTAGTAATTACTTACTGGAACTGGTTTTGGAAACAATTGTTCCCATTTTCAACCCTTAATTCGAACTAAATCCTGCTTGTTGGTGTCCTCCATGGTGAGGGTGGAAGTGCATTACTTGTGAAGTCCTCTGACGCTGGATCTATGAACTTCTAACGGTTGCTGTATGGTGGTAAATCAAAATTCATGATATGGTTCTTTTTCTTCATGATATAGATATCACAGACATCTAATTCTATGTGTTTATAAGCTGATTTTAAAAGTTTTATATTTTGTGATATTTCATGTCTTGACTATAAATGATGTACAACAGGATTTTTCTGCTTGTACTTTAAGTTTCTCATATATTCCTTTAATCTGGTTTCCAAACTTCTTTTTGTCCTTCCTATGAATACTAAATTACAGTCTGAGCATTTATTTTCATAAATTCAAGGCTTTTGGCTTACTGGGATAGGATCCTTTAATTTTTTGCACAGCAGTTTCTGAATGCTGTAGTTGTTTTTTGGTGCTAAGGTGATGTTATAATGCTTAAAGATTTTCTGAAATTTGTTATGTGCCTAACAATCATATGTGAATCTTATGAACTGAGGTTGCTCATGCAGGTTCTGTAGGGTGGTGGTGTATGTTAAATGTTTCAGTCTTTTTATTTGTGTATTCTCTTGTGTATTGCCATTCTTGGTAGCTTTTTGGAGTATTTGTTGGTATTCTTGTTATTATTTTATATTCTCCCTGGATTGTGTACTAATCTATATATTAGATGGTTCAGGACTCAGTTTCATTCATTGACCTGATTATTAAACAATTATTTGTCCACCAAGATGTATCCATGTCCACTGGATATTATTCAAAACATAATATGTCCACCAAGCTGTATCCATGTCCACTGAACATTATTCAAAACATAATATGTCCACCAAGCTGTATCCATGACCGCTGGATGTTATTCAAACCATTATATGTTTTGAACAATATCTACAATTTACTTTTTAATTGCATTTAACTGTTATTTGCATGAAGTATTTTGCTACATATGTCACTCTTACTCTAATTCACAAACTGGTATTTATATCCCATTCAGTAACTAATGAGATGTCACACTTGGATGTTGATAGGGTTGCATTTCACCACAGTTCCATTAATTTTGCATATCATTATTAAAAAACAGTTTTATTGCTTAAAATGTTATTTTTACAATATATGCTTGCAATAGTTAGCCTAATTTTATGTTGAAGGTCAGTTAAACACAAAATTTGTAAAAACTTTGAATAATCATCTTTGTTGCATATATGCTACACCATGCAATGTGCTTATTTCACACTATCAAAGATATCAAAACACCAAGAACATTGCAAACCTACCAGCTAAGTAACAGCTTAAAGCAAAAACCAGTGGTGCGACTGAAATATAATTGGGGATGATCACTTTTATTGAATATTGTTGCTTTTATTATTATATCTAGTTGCTAGTGGATAATTATTTAGCTTTTATGTTAGTTTAGATACTATGAAATCCTTTTAAATAGGTAGAGCTCCAAAATTTAAATGTTGTGTAATAATTATTCACTGGAGGGAAGTCAAATTTTGTGACACTGTTGAGAAGCATAGAAACTGTTAGAAGAAATTATTTTGAAGCAGTACTGTAAAGATATAATCTTAACAAAAGTTACAACATGTGAGACAATTTGATGTTATTCATGTGCTTGTTAAGCAACAAAATCTGTAATTTCTCAAAAGTATAATATATTTTATTTTGTTAAATGACACTGCTAATTGCCAAGACCATATTAGGACTATCAGTTCAAATTTGGTGAATTGACCTCTGATAAAATTCAGACTTGACCAGTTAGTAGCAGGTATTGTGACCATAGGTCTATAGCCACTTTCAAAGAGTTACTTCATGAACTTGAATCATGATATTCTCTTTCTAGTTGAGGAATTGTGACTTGCTCGATTCTACTCACCAAATAAGAATCAAAGAAACATACCTTATAATACAAACTTCATTCTATCACTTATATTTCAGTAGCAACAGACGTTTGCACATCCAGAAATACCACATAATTTGTGGCTGTAATAACACATTTTGTTTAATGTTGGTTAAAATTTAGAATCAAATGTACTAGTGACAACCACACTGCTAAAAATTTGCCCATATTTATCATTACTGTACAGTAATATAAAATAATTATTGAAGTGTTGTCTAAAGTGAGAGAATGATAAATTTAAAATAAGGATTTTACAACTGTGACTGATGGCACAGCAAACATAAAAACTGCCATCAGGATACTTGGAGAACAGCACTTCCTTGCAAATCCCATATTCTGAACTTACTTATACAGTAGTCATTAGCTACCACTACAGATGCTGTGGACATCATTCTAGAGACCTAGAACCCTAGCAACATACAAGGTATGTCGAAAAGTCTCTGGAATGGCTTCACAACAATGTTGCTATTGAGATGTCTTTAATTCTTACCCAGTGTGAACATGCAGCTTTCCTTCCTGATAAAAATGATTGGTCAGATGACTTTATGCGAAGGAAAAATGCCACATTAAGGAGGAAAAACAATCAACATAAAATTTGCCTTGCAATGAAAGCCTAAGAAATATTAAGAACAGCTTATGGGGAGGAAGTAATGAGCAATACCTAAGCATTTCAGTGATTTTCAGAATTTGTACACCATGATTAAACAGACAATCTATTCTTTGTACTCTAAGACTTATTTGTCATCACACAAAGCATTAAAATATTCAAACACACACACACACACACACACATATGTATATATATATGGGAGTTGGTAATCCTGCAAATGGCAATGTATGATGTTCTTGCCTACCAGAAACTTCTGTGTCTTACGCAAAATAAACCAAGATTTTTTTTTTTCATAGTGTTTAATGCCCTCTTTACTAAATAAGGCACTATGAGCAATGGCATTGATGATACAAGGACTGAAGGTGGAGCACCAGTGGAGTGCAATGGTGGTGGAAATAGGAATACCTGATTCTGTGCTATCTTTCCACCACTAATCCCACATGCACTCGCCTGGGAGCGTACTGCCTAGGATAGTTTGAACATTTCTACCACCATGCGGCCCTATTCTTCATTATGTAGTACTTATGGACAATCATGTACTTTTTGGTTCCCTTACCTTTTGTACCATTTTCACCATCTGCTCTGATAATATATTGGTGCCCCTCTTTCGACATGAGTGTACCCAGAACATTTTGTCTATTTCTGACCATCTGACTGCCCTTCACTAGTGCTTTTCCTAGTGCATCATGCATCTCCATCTTTAATGGAATAAATAGCATTTGGTAAGAGTGTCAACTGGAGGTATATCAAAATTCATTGCATGATTTCTATACTTTAATATAAATATTTTCTCCCAAACCATTAAATCTATGGGCCCATTTAAGTGTTTTAATAATTTAACATCTGGATTTATTTCATGATTAAATTTCCAAAAATGTTCTGCTACAGCTGATTTATCAATTTGTTTGTATTTAATATTCCTAAAGTGTTCTTTTACTCTGGTTTCCAAATGACGTTTAGTCTTACCAATATAAACAAGGTCACAATTTAAACAGCTTAATTGATAAATGCCAGATTTTTTATTTTTTGAAATTTCATCCTTTTTAGAAAAGCCTAACAAATTTTTTATACTGTATTTATTTTGAGGAACCAATATTATGCCATGCTCTTTGAAAATATTTGTGAATTTTTTATTTGCCCAAGGGTGATAAGTAAATTTTTTAAAAATTTAATTATCTTATATTTTCTTAAGCGTAGAAATATCTTTAATAGCTTTTTGATGTTTAAACTTCTCAATTTTTTTATTTATAAAATCAGTATTAAAACCATTAATTAAAGAAGTGTTAATAATGTGTTTAAGTAATGGTGATCGGTGACTCCATGCTGAAGTTCTCCGGAAATCTGTGCCGAGAAAGAGGTTATGCTGTGCATTGCATGCCAGGAATAAAACTAAACGAGCTTAAACACAGTATAGAGAAACTAGACATGAAGGATAGCAAGCCAAAAGTGGTAGTGATTCATGCTGGGACGAATGATATCAGCCGAGGGACCATGGCCGAGGATATTATGGGTGATACAATGGACTTGGCGGACACCATTAAAAAGGCGGCACCAGATGTGAAAATTGTGATAAGTGGAGTGCTAAGAAGACAGGACGTGAGTGAAAGAAAGATTGTAAGAATAAACAGTGAACTTAATTGGCTCTGCAATGTGAGAAAGTGGTTAATGGTGGACGGAAATTTTTGGCTCCACAATAACGATTTTGGGAGGGATGGGGTGCATCTCAACCGTAGAGGATCTCACAAATTTGGCAGGTTGATGTGCGAGGTAATCCAATCACAACTAGAGGGAAACTAGTAGAAGGATGGGTGGATGATAAAGAAAATTGTGAAGCTAAATCAGAATCAAAGGTTTGTGGTAGTAGAAAGGAATCAATATCCAACAAATTATGTGTATTTCATCAAAACTTACAAAGTATAACAAATAAAATAACACAACTAGAAGTACTATTAAACACGGACCTGCTGGATGTAGAGGTCATATGCATAACTGAACATTGGTTAAATTTAGAGCAGTTATCAGCAATTAACTTCACACAATACAAGCTAGTAGACTTGTTCTGTAGGAAAACATACAAACATGGGGGGTCGTGTATATATGTTAGATCAGACATAAAAACTAAAAATATAGATCTATTTGAGGACATCAAGGAAGATAAGAACTTTGAGTTATCTTTAACTGAGATAAGTAATCTAAAGGCAATTATCATATGCATTTATAGGGCACCAAACTCCAAATTAGACGTTTTTTTAACTAAATTGGAAGCTGTTCTTTCTCGCCTAACTAGAAAGTATAAGATAATTATAGTTTGTGGAGATTGGAACATTGATTTTTTGGAGGAATGTAATACGGTAAATAAAATAAAAGATTTGTTCACAGTATATAACTTGGTCAACACTGTAGAGGTACCAACTAGGGTAACAGAACATAAAAAATCACTGTTGGATGTAATGATCACTAACAAATCTGAACCCCATAAACAATCATTCGTTGAGGATTTGGCCCTATCTGATCACTATGGTCAATTATTAGTAGTTGATGTACAAGTACCTAGGCAAACTGAGAACACAGGAACTTGTATGAAAAGAACCTTCAGCCCAGAAAGCATAGACATGTTTAAACTTTTGCTAAAAAGGGAAAAATGGGACAAGGTTTATCAAGAAAATGATACCAATGTAAAATTCAATACCTTTTTAAATATATTCCTGTACTGGTTTAACATTGCTTTCCCACAAAAACGTTTAAAAATAAAAAATCGAAACCTAAAGGGATGGATTACAAAAGGAATAAAAATTTCGAGTCATAGGTTAAAATTTTTGTGCAGACAATTTAAACAGGGTAATGTAAATAATAACTTTAGGGAGTATATAAAGAAATATAAAAGCATATACAGGAAAGTAATTCTTGAAGCCAAAAGACAAGAAAATGAAAGAATCATACAAAATGCGAATAATAAATCCAAAGCGCTATGGGAAATAATAAACCAAGAAATGGGGAAAAATAGTTCAAAACATTCTGTAACAGAATTAATTAATGAAGGAAACAAACTTACAAGACCCCAACAAATAGCAGAATGTTTCAATACGTACTTCTCCGAAATAGCAGAAAACCATATTACCTTAAACCAAGCCCAACAGAGCCAAAGTAAATCCGTAAAAAAGATAAAAAACTATAGTGAATCTATCTTTATACATCCTATCACAGAAACTGAATTACATAAAATAGTCTGTGAAATGAAAGGTAAATATTCCTTTGGAATAGATGAGGTCCCAGAGTGTGTCATTAAACAGTGTATAGAATATTTAAAAGCCCCTTTGGTTAATATACATAACTCTTCACTTGACTCAGGGAGCTTCCCCGATAATCTTAAAACGGCAAAAATTATCCCCATACACAAGAAAGGAGAAAAGACAAAAAAAGAAAATTACAGACCAATAAGTATATTGTCATCATTCTCGAAAATTTTTGAAAAATTAGTATATAATAGATTAATATCTTTCTTAAAGAAATATAACATCCTTTCGGAAGCACAGTATGGCTTTAGAGAAAATAGGTCCACAGAAACAGCCATAGCTAAATTACTGGATAAAATCCAGCGTGCAGTGGACAAAAAGATACCAATGGTGGGAATATTTTTAGATCTTACAAAAGCATATGATGTCTTAGACCACAAAATTTTAATAACTAAGCTATATAAATATGGAATTAGAGGAAGCATGAATGCATGGGTTGAATCCTATCTTACCAATAGGAAGCAAGTAGTAGATCTACAACACAGTATACAATCGGGAACAAGTAATTATCGATCTACCACAAAAGAAACTACACGAGGTGTTCCCCAAGGTTCAGTACTAGGGCCTCTTTTGTTCCTAATATACATAAATGATTTACCGAGCAACATTGAGCATGCTGATGTAGTCCTTTTTGCAGATGACACTAATATTCTTGTTGAAGGAGACAATGAAACTATACTCCAAAATAAAGTAAACACCATAATGACTAACCTCAGCAACTGGTTTAAAGCAAATGAACTAATTATAAACAAAGAAAAAACTATTGCAATGGCTTTTCGCGCATGGCAGTGTAAAAACATCGTCAAACCTCAAATTTCCTTTGATGGAAATAATGTTGACTACAAAGGAGAAACAAAATTCTTGGGTATATACGTGAATGAAAACCTTAGATGGGATAGCCACACTCATCAATTAGCTACTAAACTTGGCTCCATATGCTATATGCTCAAATGTCTAAAAGATACACTAAATTTAGTAGGACTGAAAAATGTATATTTCGCGCAGTTTCATAGTAGATTAAAATATGGTATTAAATTTTGGGGAGAAAAATGTGAGAGAATATTTATAATCCAGAAGAGAGCTGTAAGAATATTAAGTGGAATAGACAACAGTACATCCTGTAGACCATACTTTAGTAAACATAAAATTTTACCATTAGCATGTACATTTATAGCAGAAGTTGTAAAACATATTAAGAAAAATCAAAGTGAATTATGCACAAATACAGATATCCATCCTCATGACACAAGAATAAAAAATAACCTTCATGTTCAGATATGCAGAACAAACATTCTAAAAAATAATGTCACAAATTTAGGAATTAAACTATATAATAAACTACCAGCAAACATTAAAAAAATAGCAAACATGAAACAATTTAATAAAGAAGTAAAATCCTTTCTACTACAACATACCTTTTATTCAGTAAGTGAATATATGACAATTCAATTGTAATTAATATACATTATAAACCTTGTATAAGTACTGTGCAAATTGTATATAATTATTGTTCTATTGACGAAGCCCATATCATGTATCATGATCTAAATGGTGAATAAAATTATTATTATTATATTCTTTATAGAATTCATCTTTATTAAGGGGTAAATTAATTAACCTATAAATTAAACTATTAAAAACAGCAAATTTATGTGAAAAAGGATTAAAGCCATTATTTTTTATATAATTATCAGTGTGGGTTTGCTTTCTGTATATTCCAAAATTCAATTTATTGTCTTTTTTTATTATTTTTAAATCCAGGAAAGGGAGATAGCCATCACTTTCAGTTTCTAATGTGAATTTTATAGCCTTATCTTGTAAATTTAAAAGTTTTAAAGCATCATTTACATGTTTATCAGGAACAATAGCAAATATATCATCTACATATCTATACCAAGTTTTAAAAATTAGAGGGAATGCTTTAGTGACCTGTATTTCAAAATAGCTCATGAAAAGATCAGCAAGAAAAGGTGAAAGTGGACTACCCATTGCTAAACCAGAAGTTTGTTGATAGAATTTGTCATTAAAGCTGAAAAAATTTTGATCCAAACAAAGATTAGTAAGGATAACAAAATCATTTATTAAATTTTCATTCAGTTCTATAGAACTTAACCATTTTTTTAAAAATGTCAAAAGTTTTTCTCTAGGAATGCTTGGAAACAAAGCAGTTACATCAAAAGAAACAAGTTTATCATTAGTAGATAATGTAGTATTGCTGATCCTTTCAACTAGCTCAAAAGAATTTTTAATACTTAAACTCTCAAATTTTTAAAAATTAGTGAATTTTTTATTTAACCATTTAGCTAGGCTGTAAGTAGGTGAATTTATGCAATTTACAATAGGTCTCATTTTATTTCATTTGTTAGGCTTTTCTAAAAAGGATGAAATTCCAAAAAATAAAAAATCTGGCATTTATCAATTAAACTGTTTAAATTGTGACCTTGTTTATATTGGTAAGACTAAACGTCATTTGGAAACCAGAGTAAAAGAACACTTTAGGAATATTAAATACAAACAAATTGATAAATCAGCTGTAGCAGAACATTTTTTGAAATTTAATCATGAAATAATTCCAGATGTTAAATTATTAAAACACTTAAATGGGCCCATAGATTTAATGGTTTGGGAGAAAATATTTATATTAAAGTATAGAAATCATGCAATGAATTTTGATATACCTCCAATTGACACTCTTACCAAATTTGTTTAGATTCCAGTAGTTAGCAATGCATTAGTACACAATTCACCTAGTAGCAGTAACCATAACAGTGTAAATAAACAACATCAAGAAACCAAAAGGATATGTTGATAATGCAATGAAATCGTTGCGAAACTAGTCCAGGCAAGGATTCCAAAAGATAAGTGAAGATTTGTTGCAACTATTATTTTTATATTAATATTTATGTTATTCTTCACTGTTACTAGCTTCTTTTTACATTTATAATGTTATCACTATGTTTCTGCAGAGTACACAGCGATTTTTGCTGCTGAGCTTAGGTGAATGGAAACATCTTTTATTCTTATACTGCCTGTTTGGGAGCAGATTGTCAATTTTATTTAAGGTAAGGATTCCAGTGCACCTTTGCCGGCACAACTTTCCTGGCGACACTCAGATCTCTTGCACACTGGAGAGAGGCCACAAGAGGTGTTACCTTATAATTTAATAACTGTATAGAAGGTATCATTTCGTTGCCCCAATTGTTTAAAATTAATACATGAAAATGTATCCCTTTTGCATACAAAATATTTGGTACCAACCAAATTCTGTAAAAGCAATCAATTAAAATGAATGATTTGTTTTACATAAGAACCAATGTGTCAAAATACTGTTGAATTCATGACTGCTAAATAAAGCAATTTTGACAATAATATTATTTCAAATTGCAATATTTGCAGGTTTTATTCTCTCAATGTGGAACCTGCACTTCAAAGCTCTCCTAGCTGGGACAGTACTTTGTTGCTTAACATTCCAAACATGCAATGCATCACTAAATTTACTGTGGGGAAGCTGAAAATAGCAAAATTGAGGGGCCTATATAGCACATGATTGCTTATTCATGTAATAACTTAAGCATAGATACGTTACTAAAACATTTGATATTTATATAACCCTTGTTTCAACAAATTGTTAAATACCTGCACAATATTCACTACTCCGGCTTATGTAGGAATTTGTCCATAAAAATAGTCTTGACCGTAAATAAAATGTCTTTTTAAATGCTCATTCATCATTCATGTTTAATTGATCATTATATTCCATTCATTGTTTAAAATCTCCCTTTTTTACACTGAACTCCTAAAAATTATGGCAAAAATTCCAGTCTAAAAATTTATAAATAATATAATTAAACTCCATGCATTACCTTCTTATGTGATTTTGGAGCAGCTCTTAACATTTTGAAGGCTTTTCCCTCTACCAGCCACATTAAGAACACTTACTTTTACAGGAAAACCAATGACAGGAAGTTGAGAAAGCAAGCCATACCTACCTGTCTGGAATGTTTTTGGCAGCCTTTTTTTGTTTTTCCTCTCTCTTTTAATAGTACTACAGACGATGATACTGATCATATATTGAATGCCCATGTACCACAATAAATGCTACATGTGGTCACCTGGGAGCAAACTCAGACCACCTAGTGACCAAGTGGTCTAACCACTCAACAACCCAAAGTAGGTATTGAAAGCCACCATATTTGCAGGGTATTGCTTTAGCTAAGCCCTTGTTCATTGGAATTACCATTCTTCACTCCTAAAAGATACCCCTCAGCTTTGCTTTGCAGCTTAGAGCTATTAACCTTTTTAGTGTTTGATTTTCTCAAAAACGGCTCTAAAAGATTTTGATTAATATATCATTCATTAAAGATGTTTACATCACAAATAAAATGTATATCTTGAATTTTCTGTAAATAATCTCTGCAAGTGTCTTTATTTCAGACAAATTTTGTGGAATTTTACATAACTGGTGAAGTGTAAGATATAGATAAGCACTTAACTATACAAAAAATGTATATCTCTTTAAGACATACAATTTATGTAATATAAATTTTTTTCTGGAATTGAATGCTTTTGAGATATTTCTTGTTATTGGTTTCAGTTCTAAAATACTTTTACCTGTTTAATATGGAAACTTGTTAACGACTGCCCATGCAAATAATGGAATTTCAATCCCATAGCAGTCCCAATTAAAACTATTTGATTATCTTTAGCCTATTGAATTTACTTATTTCCCTTCTGCTTATAAGTAATAAGACCATTTCGCTAATGTTTATTTTAACATTAAGTAGATATAAAAATAAGCATATTAACAATATTTTTAATACAAATATGTAGAGAAAGTCATATGAATGGAACACAGTCATTTTTTTTCTTATTTTAAACATCAATTTTAGTTTTACATATTATATTAAGTGCTCCTAAATAACTGTAATGCATTAATATAGACTACAAGGTACATGTTATGTTTGTCATTGTAGATTGTGTGCACCATAAATTCATTTATTTTCATTGCATTCTATGACATCATTATTAATGTACACTCTCCTATAATATTTCTGGTGAATGATGAATTTGATTGGAAGTATACAAAGCATGTAGTAAAATAGCATTATGCAGCTTGTGTAACAATTAATGGCATTGCTGAACAAGAGTTAAACAAACAAGAATAATTGGTTGTTACACAATTTTTTTTTGTTTTGTAGTGTTTAACGCCCACTTTAACTACTTATGGCACCGCAGGCGTTTACACTGATGATACACAAATGAAGATGGAGCACCGGTGGAATGCAATGGCAGGGGAAACTGGAGAAAACCCGCTCCAGCGCCGCTTTGTTTGCCATAAATCTCACATGTGGTTGCTTTTGATCGAACCCGGTGAGAGGCGAGTGGTTGAACTCGGCCACGGCACAGCCTTTTATACAAAACTACCATTTACCAATCTGTCTAGTAAAATACTCAGTTTTATTGGAGCTATTTCTTTTTTTGCCCCTTTATGTTATCTCAGCATAAATCACTTTGCAACTGTACCAACTACCTCGTGTTGATTCCGTTTAGCAGTTGGTAACATACATTGTGCATTAAACCATCTACCATAACATGTCCACTTTTGAAGCAACATTAGCATTCAGCTTTCCCATCACTTCTTTCAATACTATATAGTATGGATCTTGCTACTCTCATTTACCCATGTACACAAAGGTAAATTAGTTGCTTACAATTATCAGAAAATTAAAAATAAATCAGTAGTGAAAAAATAAATTTGATTATAAGTTAAATATTTCAGGTGGTGAAAAAAGAGTAGACAAATTATAAAAGAAAAGTTAAGTATGACACTACTTTGCTGCAAATGACTTATTTTCTCTTCATTTACAACACATATTATTTAATACATTTCAAGTAGAGTCCTGCTTCACATACTATGCACAATGTTTTTCTTTTACATGGTGTGACCCACAGTACATCAGCATTTGTGCTTCTTTGGCAGTAATTTAACAAAATAGATGATGAAGTAGAATTACTAATGAGATCTTCAGAAGCCACTGAAAGCTTACTTATTCATTTATTGAAAAATTAAATTGCAATCTAGTCACTTATTTAATCAATTAATGAAAACATAAATCTCAATCTGGTCAGTTTCTTCCCACTGTTATATTCACAATTTAGTAATACAAAATTAACAACTTCCCTTTTCCACATGGTACCACACAGGTCTATTACTACACATTCATTCTGAATACTGTTATCACACATGTCATAATATGTCAAATTATTATAAACTCTCCCAGTCATAAAAACAATCCATCACACAATAAACAAGGTAGTTTTGGACAAAGTTAAATAAAATTGCCAAGGGTTAAAAATACTGATCTTCAAATAGCAAAAGACACTTCAATGCCCTTGAAACACAGCATATGAAAGATTTCCTCTTTCCAGTGGTAAAAACGACTTTCCCATAAATTGTTTCAAAAAATGTTTACAGTGTTCACAATACTGTGTTGATTAGATTGACACTGACAGTCTTCTTCACACAGCATAGCAGGTTTGACTATACCGACTGGTGATGTTTTATGGTTGAAACTATTTCAAGGAATTGGTAGTAAGAGGGTTAATTAACATAAAGTAAACTGGGAGCAGCAGACAGCTGAAGATCTTATTATTGAATCATGAGAAATATTCTAATTTTAACTATCTTCAAAAACCTAAGTGAGTATTAATTTAACAATATTTGTGTTACTTTAGCATCACAATTTTTTTTTTTTTTTTTTTACATATTAAAACCTAAGTAAAGCTTAATGGTGTCTAATTTATATCAGTATGGTGCAACATTAAAAATGTTAAAAGATGTGGAGGGATTTGTTTATTCCGTTGTAAACTTAATAATTTCAGCTTGAGTGTTGATAATAAATTTGAGGTAAATGTTTTCTTTATTTGATGTGGCTCTGACTTTTGAGCATGAGTACCCTGTTTAACATTTACATAAAACATTCCTTGCAATGCAGAAATTTTGAGACCAATACCAAAAAAGTAATAATCTTATATGAGAAATATAAGTCAAAACAAAGCCATGGCTGAATATTATGTCAGTACAGTTGTTTCATATTACAAGGTAGTTAGGTCTTTAAAATATAAATCAGTAAATTTGTTATAAATGTCTGTCTTTGTCTGTGCTGCTTCATAGTATGCATTCCATAAAAAAGTAATCTTTTATTCTGAAATGTTACACTTCAAATTATGTCTTTTCAAATGTGACATCTGCGTAAATCTCTTATCACAAGTTGTACATTGATGTGGCTTCTTACCCTCATGAATCAAATTATGTATTTTCAAATATGACAACCGAGTAAATCTCTTGTCACAAGTTGTACATTGGTATGACTTCTTAACCCCATGAATCAAATTATGTGACTTCAAATCTGACAAATGAGTAAATGTCTTATCACAAGTTACATATTGGTGTGACTTCTTACTCTCATGAACCAAATTATGTCTTTTCAAATGTGATAACTGTGTAAATCTCTTATTACAAGTTGTACATTGGTGTGGCTTCTTACCCTCATGAATCAAATTGTGTGTTTTCAAATACAACAACCGAGTAAATCTCTTATCACAACTCCTACATTGGTACAGCTTCTTTCCTTCATGATTCAAATTATGGGTTTTCAAAGATGATAACTGAGTAAACCTCTTATTACAAGTTGTACATTGGTATGGCTTTTTACCCTCATGAATCAAATTATGTCTTTTCAAATCTGACAACTGAGTAAATGTCTTATCACAAGTTCCACATTGGTGTGACTTCTTACCCTCATGAACCAAATTATGTCTTTTCAAATGTGATAACTGTGTAAATCTCTTATCACAAGTTGTGCATCGGTGTGGCTTATTATCCTCATATATAGAATTGTGTTTTTTCAAGTAACATAACTGAATAAAGCTCTTGTCACAACTCCTACATTGATGTGACTTCTTACCCTCATGCACCAAACTATGCCTTTTCAAACATGACAAATTATTAAAGCTCTTATTGCAAGTTTTACACTGATGCAGGTTTTTACCCTCATGAACCACACTATGCAATTTTAAACCTGACAAGTGACTAAAGCTCTCATCACCAATTTTACATTGGTGTGGCTTCGTATCCTCATGAACCAAAATGTGTCTTTTCAAACCTGATAATTGAGTAAATCTCTTCTTGCAATTGTTACAATTATATAGTCTCCTGTCCTTAAGCATCACATTCTGTTGTTTCAAGTATAAAGTCCTGCTGTACATTTCTCCTTCATCAGTAGATTTGCCTGATTCTTTTGAGTTACATCCTTCTAGAATTGGTACTTCTGTGACATCACTTGCCTTATTTCCATATTCACAATGATCCTTTCCATTATACAAGCTTATGTGTCTTCCTGAGAATTCAGCAGAGGGCAATGGTAGCTTATCACTATTAGTACCAGACACCGCTGTTGTGCACAATCTGAAATATTGATGGATTAAGTATAATAAAGTCTGAATTTAATATGGAGAATTAAATCTGAAACAGAATCACTATTTACTGGGCCAGAATGTAATGTTGTTTGTCATTACACTGATAAAAAATAAAATCATTCAAATTAACAACTGGTTAATAGTAAAACAAGTCTGTCATGTGTGACAATATAAGCAATGTTTGTTATCTTAACTGAGAATTACATTAATTCCATTTTTGTTTCAACAACTTAATCAAATTAGTTTTGCAAATAATTGCTTGGGATTATATTACAATAAATATATTCATAGCAAAGCAGTATCTAAAAAAATTGGCATGCAATATATTGAATAGAATCAGGTAATGGAAATCTGTACTGTTTGTCCAACTCCATAAGTAACAAATGAACAGCCACTTAAACATATATATTTCAAATCAAGGAATAAAAATATCCAAATTAGTTAACAAAAGTAGATTTTACTACTTTATCAAGCTTCAGATTTTAAGCTTACTAACTCTTTGCCTTCTCCATCTATACTTTAACAAAAAAGGAAATCAAGTGCTTAAAAGTGAAGAGGACTTCAGATTCTATCAAGAAAAAATGCAAATATAAATGTTATTGTTGCCATGAAAATATATTAAACATATTATATTAAAAAAAAAAAAAAATTACCAGGACAAGTTTTTGACAAAATAAAAAATAGATGCAGATTTTCTTTGCGAGATTTTGTAACAACAATTTGGCTCAAAATCATTGACTCAAGCTTTCAAAGATGGTGAACTTAAACATTAAATTTAGAATTTATCTGAATTTCACTATACAGATATTCTATCCACAGACATACATATACACTACTTTTTTTAAATATTTTTAGGAACCTCTAAACCTGATTTCTAGTGGAATACTGGTTTATTTTGCATAATAAAATACTTGAACTTGCCATAAGTATGTCTAGAGGTAGTACAAATCTAGCTATTTTGTTATGCTAAACAATAAATTTTACAGAGCAGAATGTGGAAAAACAAAATGTGTATAAAATGTACATTCATAGAGAGGGCTTGTTATGCAGTAACAAATACAATATAGTGAGCACTGATCATCAGCTGCATGTAAAAATCTCAAGAGTCAAGAAGACGTAGCAATAAAATACTGGGAAGCACAGAGGAGAATAATTTTGATATTAAGTTGCCCATGTTAGACAGATGCATAATGAGATGCTGAGCATAATTTGAATTATCAGGTTTGAATTCATTGTTTCTCAGGTGTAACAAGTATTTATTTCTAGAATTTGTCTTTGTTATTGTTCAAGAGACCTCACTTCATGTATTTCTCATTAAATCTAAGTATTAAAATGTTGATTGGAACACTGCTCCCTAATTCAGGTAAAGGACTGAGAAATTACTTGATCGCAGTGCTCATTATTGTGCACAAAGCAACAATTCTATTTGTACAGTGTGCACACAAAATCCGTATACCCCTGTACTAAATTTAAAATTATGTGAGAAAATATGTTCTTTGAGGTGGTATATCTGCATATTATTCTCCTGTTAGATACCCATTGTTGATGACTTTGATTGTTCCATTGTTGTCGCCCTCATGTCAACAAATCTTGTGAATCAATGGCTGATACAAGTGATAATACAATTGAGGAACGCTTGGTGTCCACTGTGCGGGTTCATAAGCATCAAATTAATGGCAAATCAATGAAAAATATCATGGACGATTTCGTAGCATGGTTTGTGAAAGCAGCACATGTCATGGTCTGGGTCGGAATGACACAAATTCATCTTTTGGCCCATATTTTTTTTGGTCCTGTTAATCAGAACACTTATCTCCAGATGATTGATGACTGGCTCCTCCCACAGCTGCAAAATGCGGGAATCTTAAACAGCATTTGGTTTCAACATGATGGGATGTCAGATCATTTTGCAGTGGTTAATCGACAATGTCTGAACGTAGTCTTTGTAAATCGTTGGATCGGTAGAGAATCTCACACGGCCTACAAGGAGCCCTGATCTAACAACTCCAGATAATGCAGTATGGGGTTACATAAAAGAGAAGGTGTGGAAGCAGCGGTACGCTACAACTGGTGAACTGCAAAATGCAATGCGAGTAGCTTTCCAGGCAGTGACTCCAATGATGTTGAGTAAGATGAACATGAGAACATGGTGGCATATTCGGCTGTGCAGAGACAATAGGGGGACACATACCAATGTTTTGGAGTTCTAAGATGTAAGGCAAAACATTGTTATATAAATACTGGAAATTTGTACTTTTATTTCACCTCAGTTATACAGACTTTGTGCGCACACTGTATATTATGTTTCAAAAGGGTGATATCTTACAGAATTATTACTGATACACAGAAAGAACATAAAACCTCTCTATGATAGAACAAGATAGAACAAAACCTGATGAGATGAGCTACATCTCATTAGTATAACATTGCATTTGACAGCTAGCAGTTAAACACAGTTAATCTGTAAAAACCACAGTTGAAAAGCTTTGGCTGTTAGTCTTCCTAAACTCACATAAAGGGAGCACTCCGAGTAGTTGGTCACTTAGATACAAGTGACTGCAAGATCTGGCTGTTTCCAATCATGTGTTTCTGTTTGAACTCTATCAGTTGTGTCAAGTTGTTCTTAGCAAGCTTCATATTATTTATTACTGATATTTGTGGCCACTGCTATGACATCTAAAAGCCTATGTCCATAGCATTGATTCATAAAATGAAAATGCTTTGGGTTACAGTTTTTAATGGAAGTAGAAAACAAATGATCATCACAAAACTTATAGGTAAAGCACAAGAAGTAGAGAAAATTGAACCATTAATGATCTCTTGATAACAACAGAGATTTAGGTGAAATTGATTGATTGTGTTTTTATATTCACAAGTGAAAAGTACTTTAATAATAAAAGTATAATTTCTTTCTTGCAACTGAACACTTTGCATTAATTTGTATCTGCATTTCAGAAGGTGTTCAATTTTCCCATAGAAATTTTGGAAATGTTATTGATGCTATTTTTAATTAATCATAATGATGATTAATAATAATAATAATAATAATATTAATAACAATAATGCATCTTGAAAGATCATTGGAAGGTGCATAATAAACATTGTTTACTAGAAACTTGGACAATGTCACAACCATAATATAGACAAGATTAACTGAAGCAACAATGTCAAGTATAACATTTTAACATTGGGATTTAGTATTATGCTGTTTATATAAAACTGTTAATGTCCAGCAATGTATCTTTTATCCTACCCTTGCCATCAGAAGAAAGAGTAAATGAACATCTTACTCTTTCAGTTAATGACCATAAGATATAGTAACATAGTTGAATGTACACATTCAACCCACAGGCAGAAGTGAAGCACATTTTGTGTCCAGCCACCATCTTGTAGTACCACATACACCATACATAACGTCTGTCAGCAAGCAGCAAATGACAATGGAAGGAGAGAGATCTCTAGTTGAAGGTATATTTAATACAATCACATTTTTCAGCCTGTCAGAAGTTATTATTGATAAATTGGTATTATTGCAGTAAACACTGCGACAAGGTCATAAGTTAATTTTGGTTTTATTTCTTGGTCTAAAACTGAAAGAAGGCAAATATCAGATTTTCAACTAACCTTACTATTTGTTGCTCATATATAGAGCCATAAATTCCTCTATTGAGTGCGCTAAACAAACAGACAATCCTGAATATATGTATGAGGCAGTCATATATACTATTATTGTTTGTCGCTCAGGCATATAGCCATTAATTCCACTGCATGAACTTTAAAGTTAGTCTCTTCTGATTCCTCTATTGAGTGTACTAAACAAACAAACAATCCTGAATATACATATGAGCAGGTATTGCATTCTGAGTCCGAGGAACATGGTTCTGCTTCTAATTGTTCTGGTATCATTAGCATATAATTTGATAGTAGTTACTTCTCATGATAGCTGCTAAATGGGCGAATTAGAAAGGGGTTTTTTACAAACCGGAGTAGGTTGCCAATTTTGTCTGCTTTTCAACTCTTTGAGTTGGAAATCAGAAATCTAATAAACAATACATTATTGCTCTGTTGTTAATGTATAACATATTTCACTATGTATACCACCAAAAAATTACTTAACAAAGTACACTAACCTGCGTATTGAAATATTTCACTGAGTGTACCACTGAAAAATCACTTACATAAGTACCCTAATCTATTTATTGAAACGCATTTCCGTTTCCTCGTTTATGCTTCTGCTATTCAAGAAACTACAACCAGACACCACACATGTATTAAGCATTATAGTGGTTTAGAACTTACAGTTTAAATTTACAGCTTAATTGAGGATTTAACACCGTAATATTTTATTTTTGGGTGTACATTTAACCCAAACAAGGCATATTCATCACAAAAGTATAGTGTCTAAATATGGTGCCTTGGTAAAAGTAAACTTCACCAACCACATTGCATAAGATAGCATTTGCTATCTATTCTCTCTATATCTGTGATACAACGCTTGTCCAGCTCTCGTTACCAATGAAGAATGATTAGTATCAGTTTAATACCCACAAAACAGTAAAGCAGCTGACTGTATTCAAGAGTTTGGTTATTCTACCTAGGTATTACAGCAATGATAACTCACATGTCATGTATTGTAAATAAAACACTTGTGATTCTTTTACTTCCTTGCCTGGTTAAAGGATGATTTCACAGCAACTAAAAATGTTGAGTTGCCTTAAACACAGACAATTCATTTCTCTATGAGAGAGAGAAATGAAAACAGAAAACTTCCCAGATCTCCATCTTCTTTCTTCAATGTAATAAAAATATGGCAACTCACTGGAGAGGATGTGCTATAAAATATGGAGACTACACAGAAAGGGATGTGTTATTGTTGTACCTCATTGGTTAAAACAACTCCAACATTTATATTAATATCTCTTGCAACTATTATTTTAATATGCTATTTCAATACATTTCAAGCCACCTTGTTTACAGGGAAACATAAATCATTAGAGGAATTTATTGCTGTGTTAGCATGTTATTGGCTAGAGGCTAAAATATTTGTAGTTCAAATCCCATCTATAGCACTGAATTTTTCTGTCTGTTTGTAACACTCTGGGTTATGTCCTAGACATGTTTTTTTGTTGAAAAAAGCATTTAAGTAACATTAATTGAACTTACAGTGGTTAAACTATTAAGCGCAGGATCTAAAAACTTACATCATCTCAAAACACCACTTGCCCCTCATCAAGTTCAACCACAGGCAACCACATGTGGGATTTGTGGTGGACAAAGTGGCACAGGGGTGGGTTATCTCTGATTTCCACCATCAAATTCAACCAGTGTCCCATTTTCATTCTATCTATCAGCAGTGTCACTGCCTATCGTACCACATGTATTAAAAGCATGTGTTAAACACTACAAAAAAAATCTTAAAACATTTGAAATCACCCTGTGGTTTACAGGGACACATGTGAACGAGTTAAGAACTTAATGCTGTGTCAGCATATTGCTCTGGTAGCTCAATGATTAGAGCGCGACCAGCTGCAGACCACAACATCCACTGTTCAAGACCTGGCTGTAAAATTGAATTTTTCAGTCTGACTCTATCCAACTCCTGTCCTACACACAGTTTGTGTGGAAAAAAGCAATTAACACTAACTGGTTCAATATGAAGCATAGGACCTAAAGTGCTCACAAGATTATAAGTTGCCATTAAGATATGTCCTCTTAAAATATTTCTGATCACCTTGTGATTTAATGGGAAACATGTGAAACAGCTGAGGAATTTAATGCTGTGTTGCCATGGTAACTCAGTGGTTAGAGACAAATTTGGGCTATGGCATTAAATTTTTTAGTCTGATTCTACCTATCCAACTCCTGTCCTACACACTCCTTGTGTGGGAAAAAAACAATAACACTAATGGCACAGAGAGATTTGCTTTCTGAAAGAGTTTCAAAAGTCCAAGAAAAGCATTCAAAGACAGGACTAAGAAGTATTTTTTTGCATCATGGGTAATGACAGTGCATCAGCTCATACCAACAATGTAATAATGGTGTTTCTGAAGTAGCTGAGGCAAAACTATTGAGTCATCAAACCTATAGTCCTAATCTGGTAATAAGTAATTTATTTCTATTCCTTATGATATAGAACTGGCTTCAAAGTCACCAATTTTCTAGTCCTGAACAAGCTGCTGCAGCACACAGAGAGGAGTGATCTACAATGCCAAAAACTGAATGACATGGATGCTTGTAGAAATGTTCGAGAGAGTGGAATGCTGCATATCATGCCAGGGAGATAACTTTGGGGAAAATGGAATAAATAAACAATTTCTATCTCTATTCATTTTTGCTGTCTCAATTCTTATGTAGTGATGCTCCTATTGGAAGAACAAGAAGGCTGCAGGATACTGAAATAAGACAAATCTTTTAAGAGTGGATCATTATATGCTCTTTTAAATTCATTGTTCTTCTCGTATTAGAAAAAATAAATCAAACTGCAACACATAATGTATAAAAAATTGTTAATGCCACAAAACAGCCCGCCAATTTGTTTTTAATGAGTTCTGATAAGATGATAAGATGATAATGGTGTTTAAGGGCGCTCAACTGCCGAGGTCATAAGCGCCCTTACGATTAAAACTTGGCAATAGGCAGTAAGAAAATACCACACAAAAAAGTAAACACAAATAAAAGAGCTAACACAGTTGAAACGGAAGTAACAGAACTGTCCAGCCCTCTAACCAGAGCTGGATATAAAACACCATCTAAAACCAGCACATTAAAACCAAAAGAGTTTAAAAAACCGCTATCACACTAAAACGTCAAGGTAAAAGAAACTTTTGCTAAAAATTTAAAAACCCTGTCCACTGCTTTTGGGTCATCTGCCAGGACCTCAGCAAGAGAGGCCGGCATGCCCATAGATGACCGAATGTGTGCCAGGTGACCACACTCCAGCAACACATGATGAACTGTCTGTGCCTCCCCACAGAGCGCACAGACAGGGGCAGGTTCACGTTTAAAAAGGTAACTGTGAGTAAAAATACAATGGCCAATTCTTAGCCGAGCTAGTACTACCTCCTCCCAGCGGAATAAACGAGAGGAGGTTACAAAGTTGACAGGGAGGTCCTTCATCTCTCGCAGCTTATTACCACGGAGAGCCGACCACTCCGCATGCCAAGTCGAAAAAACGGCTTTCCGTACAGCCACTCTAAAATCTTCTGCTGTTGAATGGGTAATCGTAACACTGGGCGCTGTGACTGCCGATTTCGCTGCCAAATCCGCCGTGTCATTCCCTGGCAAGCCAACGTGTCCGGGAATCCATGCGCACTCCACATTAAAACCAGAAGCGTGCAAAATGTGGAGAATGTCCTGGATGCGCTGCACCAAAGGATGGTAATTGTACAGCTCACGAATGCTCTGAAGGGCACTAAGGGAATCACTAAGAATAAGGCAGTCACCTAATTTTCGACGTCGAATATACAGAAGGGCTTGATAAATAGCATATAGCTCGGCAGAATATATAGATGTGCAACTAAGCAAACCGTAAGTAGAAGTTGCGGTACCAGTGACAAAGGCACATCCAACACCGTCGGGGCTCTTACTACCATCGGTGTACATACAAATACGGCCACTGTATTTGGATAAAAATTCTAAAAACCAACGACGAATACTATCAAGAGGCGTAACAGATTTCCCGTAGAGCGTCATCCCGAGATCGACATGGGAGGTAGCGCGTAACCAAGGGGGGTGTATACTCTCTCCTTTGGATAACAGCAGAGGAATGTCAACATGGGGCTGGCGTAGAAGCTCACGGAAACGAAAATCCGCTGGCCTGGGGCTCAGAGAGCGGAGGCAGTATCGCTCGTGCAGCTCAGGGGAGAAAAACGCGTGATAAGTTGGATGCCCAGGCATACACTTCAGCCCACAGCCATAATTAGCAAGCAGAACATCACGCCGACAACGCAGAGGAGGTTCTCCCGATTCGGCGTAAAGGCTAACAACTGGGCTCGTTGGAAAAGCTCCAACGGCCACACGGATGCCCTGGTTATGGACTGTCTCTAACCTTCTGAGCACTGAAGGTCGAGCTGAAGAATACACAATGCTGCCATAGTCCAACTTCGAACGAATCACAGCACGATAAAGACGGAGCAATGCCGTCCGATCCGCACCCCAAGATTTGCCACTTAGTATCCGTAAAAGATTTAGAGAACGGTCACATCGTGCTCTAAGCTGTACTATTTGTGGTGCCCAACAAAGTTTCCGATCGAAGACCAAACCAAGGAATCTCGCCTCGTCTGCGAAAGGAAGTAAATCTGGCCCGAGTCGAAGAGACGGCGGCATTTGCCACTTACGGCGCCAGAAGTTAACGCAGACTGTCTTCTCAGCGGAGAAACGAAAACCGTGTTTCGAGCTCCAAGCATAGAGATTGTCCAAACACCGCTGGAGACGGCGTTCCAAAAACGGTGTACGCTGAGAAGTACAGAAGATGGCAAAGTCGTCCACGAATAAACAGGAAGAGACACCTTGAGGCACACATAGTGATATGGAATTTATCGCAATACAAATAGAGTCACGCTGAGTACCGAGCCCTGCGGCACTCCGTTCTCTTGAATAAAATGGTTAGAAAAAACCGAGCCCACCCTCACTCGAAAAACGCGGTCCCGCATAAACTCCTGAATGACCAACGGTAGGCGTCCACGTATGTTCCAGTTGTGCAGAGAACGCAATATTCCCGCCCGCCAACACGTGTCGTAGGCCTTCTCGAGGTCAAAAAATATCCCAACTGTGGGGCTGTTCTTAAGAAACCCGTCCATAATCTGAGTTGACAGAGAGACAAGGTGGTCAGCAGTTACGTCGTCGTCGAAAGCCACACTGGATGTTCGTCAGAAGATTGTGGGATTCCAGCCACCACACCAACCGTCCATTGATCATGCGTTCCATCACCTTGCACACGCAACTGGTGAGGGAAATAGGACGGTAACTGGAAGGAAGATGGCGGTCCTTTCCAGGTTTAAGAATGGGTATGATGGTGGCCTCCCGCCGCTTATCTGGAAAAATGCCATCAACCCAGACACGATTATAGACCTCCAGTAGGAAATCTTTGCCATCAGGAGAGAGATGTTGCAACATTTGGACGTGAATACCATCTGGACATGGTGCTGAGTGTCGTGAAGAGGAGAGTGCATTGTCTAGCTCTGCCAGGGTGAAAAGGCGATTATAATCCTCAAGGTTGCCAGGAAGAAACGAAAATTCTTGAGATTCCACCTGATTCTGATTCTTAACTGTAAGAAACTCAGGGGAATAATTGCCTGAGCTAGACACCTGAGCGAAAGCACTGCCTAAAGTATTCGCCACATCGAATGTATCAACAACAGCTTTGGTAGGTGTTTTGAGACCGGCGATGGGCATATGGTTCGGTTTCCCAGCCACACGTCTTAACTTATCCCATACGACAGAGGAAGGTGTATGTCGATTAAAGCAACCCACGAATTTATTCCATGACATCTTTTTGCTATCCTTAATAACCCGCCTAGAATGTGCACGCATCCGTTTATAGTGTATCAGGTTATCCAGTGTAGGAAAACGCTGGAAAACCCGTAGAGCTCGTCTGCGAGCGCGAATAGCATCCCGACAGTCATCGGTCCACCAAGGTACCGGAAATCGACGGCTGTAGCCAGTCGAACGCGGAATGGATTGCTCAGCAGCAGAAAGAATGATCCCTGTGAGATGTTCGACCATGTGGTTCACAGAGTCCTGCTCTTCGTAGCTAAATTCAGTCAAGTGGGAGTACAGTTCCCAGCTGGCGTGGTCTAGGCACCAACTAGGTAAACGGGTGGAACATACAACGGGTGTCAAGACACTAATACGACAAGGAAAGTGGTCACTAGAGTGCAAATCCGAGATGATATTCCAGCATAAGGTGACTGCTAGCTGAGGGGAACAAATTAAAATGTCAATGTGTGAAAAACTATGAAAGGCGTCAGAAAGAAAGGTGGGCTCTCGGTGTTCAAGAGAGCAAGATTCTGACTATCCAAGAGGTCTTTAAGTAGCGTACCTCTCGCACAAGCCCGAGATGATGATGATGATGATGATGATAATGGTGTTTAAGGGCGCTCAACTGCCGAGGTCATAAGCGCCCTTACGATTAAAACTTGGCAATAGGCAGTAAGAAAAATAGCAAAAAAAAAAAAAAAAAAGGAAAAAAAACAAGTAAAAGAGCTAACACAGTTAAAACGGAAGTAACAGAACGGTCCAGCCCTCTAAACAGAGCTGGATATCAACTCCATCTAAAATCAACACATTAAAATTAAAAGAGTTTAAAAAAAAACTGCTATCACACTAAAACGTCAAGGTAAAAAAAAATTTTGCTAAAATTTAAAAACCCTGTCCACTGCTCTTGGGTCATCTGCCAGGACCTCAGCAAGAGAGGCCGGCATGCCCATAGATGACCGAATATGTGCCAGGTGACCACACTCCAGCAACACATGACGAACTGTCTGTGCCTCCCCACAAAGCGCACAGACAGGAGCAGGTTCACGTTTAAAAAGGTAACTGTGAGTAAAAATACAATGGCCAATTCTTAGCCGAGCTAGTACTACCTCCTCCCGGCGGAATAAACGAGAGGAGGTTACCCAGTTGACAGGGAGGTCCTTCAACTCTCGCAGCTTATTACCACGGAGAGCCGACCACTCCGCATGCCAAGTCGAAAAAACGGCTCTCCGTACAGCCACTCTAAAATTTTCTGCTGTTGAATGGGTAATCGTAACACTGGGCGCTGTGACTGCCGATTTCGCTGCCAAATCCGCCGTGTCATTCCCCGGCAAGCCAACGTGTCCAGGAATCCATGCGCACTCCACATTAAAACCAGAAGCGTGCAAAATGTGGAGAACGTCCTGGATGCGCTGCACCAAAGGATGGTAATTGTACAGCTCACGAATGCTCTGAAGGGCAAAAAGGGAATCACTAACAATAAGGCAGTCACCTAATTTTCGACGTCGAATATACAGAAGGGCTTGATAAATAGCATATAGCTCGGCAGAATATATAGATTTGCAACTAGGCAAACCGTAAGTAGAAGTTGCGGTGCCAGCGACAAAGGCACATCCAACACCGTCGGGGCTCTTACTACCATCGGTGTAAATACAAATACGGCTACTGTATTTGGATAACAATTCTAAAAAGCAACGACGAATACTATCAAGAGGCGTAACAGATTTCCCGTAGAGCGTCATCCCGAGATCGACATGGGAGGTAGCGCGTAACCAAGGGGGGTGTATACTCTCTCCTTTGGATAACAGCCGAGGAATGTCAACATGGTGCTGGCGTAGAAGCTCACGGAAACGAAAATCCGCTGGCCTGGGGCTCAGAGAGCGGAGGCAGTATCGCTCGTGCAGCTCAGGGGAGAAAAACGCGTGATAAGTTGGATGCCCAGGCATACACTTCAGCCCACAGCCATAATTAGCAAGCAGGACATCACGCCGACAACGCAGAGGAGGTTCTCCCGATTCGGCGTAGAGGCTAACAACTGGGCTCGTTGGAAAAGCTCCAACGGCCACACGGATGCCCTGGTTATGGACTGTCTCTAACCTTCTGAGCACTGAAGGTCGAGCTGAAGAATACACAATGCTGCCATAGTCCAACTTCGAACGAATCACAGCACGATAAAGACGGAGCAATGCCGTCCGATCCGCACCCCAAGATTTGCCACTTAGTATCCGTAAAAGATTTAGAGAACGGTCACATCGTGCTCTAAGCTGTACTATTTGTGGTGCCCAACAAAGTTTCCGATCGAAGACCAAACCAAGGAATCTCGCCTCGTCTGCGAAAGGAAGTAAATCTGGCCCGAGTCGAAGAGACGGCGGCATTTGCCACTTACGGCGCCAGAAGTTAACGCAGACTGTCTTCTCAGCGGAGAAACGAAAACCGTGTTTCGAGCTCCAAGCATAGAGATTGTCCAAACACCGCTGGAGACGGCGTTCCAAAAACGGTGTACGCTGAGAAGTACAGAAGATGGCAAAGTCGTCCACGAATAAACAGGAAGAGACACCTTGAGGCACACATAGTGATATGGAATTTATCGCAATAGCAAATAGAGTCACGCTGAGTACCGAGCCCTGCGGCACTCCGTTCTCTTGAATAAACTGGTTAGAAAAAACCGAGCCCACCCTCACTCGAAAAACGCGGTCCCGCATAAACTCCTGAATGACCAACGGTAGGCGTCCACGTATGTTCCAGTTGTGCAGAGAACGCAATATTCCCGCCCGCCAACACGTGTCGTAGGCCTTCTCGAGGTCAAAAAATATCCCAACTGTGGGGCTGTTCTTAAGAAACCCGTCCATAATCTGAGTTGACAGAGAGACAAGGTGGTCAGCAGTTACGTCGTCGTCGAAAGCCACACTGGATGTTCGTCAGAAGATTGTGGGATTCCAGCCACCACACCAACCGTCCATTGATCATGCGTTCCATCACCTAGCACACGCAACTGGTGAGGGAAATAGGACGGTAACTGGAAGGAAGATGGCGGTCCTTTCCAGGTTTAAGAATGGGTATGATGGTGGCCTCCCGCCACTTGTCTGGAAAAATGCCATCAACCCAGACACGATTATAGACCTCGAGTAGGAAATCTTTGCCATCAGGAGAGAGATGTTGCAACATTTGGACGTGAATACCATCTGGACCTGGTGCTGAGTGTCGTGAAGAGGAGAGTGCATTGTCTAGCTCTGCCATGGTGAAAAGGCGATTATAATCCTCAAGGTTGCCAGAAAGAAACGAAAATTCTTGAGATTCCACCTGATTCTGATTCTTAACTGTAAGAAACTCAGGGGAATAATTGCCTGAGCTAGACACCTGAGCGAAAGCACTGCCTAAAGTATTCGCCACATCGAATGTATCTACAACAGCTTCGGTAGGTGTTTTGAGACCGGCGATGGGCATATGGTTCGGTTTCCCAGCCACACGTCTTAACTTATCCCATACGACAGAGGAAGGTGTATGTCGATTAAAGCAACCCACGAATTTATTCCATGACATCTTTTTGCTATCCTTAATAACCCGCCTAGAATGTGCACGCATCCGTTTATAGTGTATCAGGTTATCCAGTGTAGGAAAACGCTGGAAAACCCGTAGAGCTCGTCTGCGAGCGCGAATAGCATCCCGACAGTCATCGTTCCACCAAGGTACCGGAAATCGACGGCTGTAGCCAGTCGAACGCGGAATGGATTGCTCAGCAGCAGAAAGAATGGTCCCTGTGAGATGTTCGACCAAGTGGTTCACAGAGTCGTGCTCTTCGTAGCTAAATTCAGTCAAGTGGGAGTACAGTTCCCAGCTGGCGTGGTCTAGGCGCCAACTAGGTAAACGGGTGGAACATACAACGGGTGTCAAGACACTAATACGACAAGGAAAGTGGTCACTAGAGTGCAAATCCGAGATGAAATTCCACCATAAGGTGACTGCTAGCTGAGGGGAACAAATTGCAATGTCAATGTGTGAAAAACTATAAAAGGCGTCAGAAAGAAAGGTGGGCTCTCCGGTGTTCAAGAGAGCAAGATTCTGACTATCCAAGAGGTCTTTAAGTAGCGTACCTCTCGCACAAGCCCGAGGAGAGCCCCAAAGAGGGTGATGGGCATTCACGTCGCCTACCAATAAAAAGGGTGGTGGCAACTGCGAAATGAGGTGTTCTAAGTCGCTCTGCGAGAGGTCCTCAGATGGAGGCAAATATATACTGCAAATGGTGAATAAAGCGGAGGGTAGCTTAATGCTGACAGCAACGGACTGGATTGCAGATTGTATGGGTACGGAGTTGGCAAAAATATCATCTCGAATAAGCATCATAGTGCCCCCATGTGCCGGGACACCGTCCTCCGGGGATAAATCACATCGTACGGAGGAGTACTGTCTGATGGTAACGGTGTCCTGTGGACGGAGCTTCGTCTCTTGTAAGCATACAGCCAAGGGTTCATGCTGGCGTAGCAACAAGTCAAGCTCTGGTCGATGTGGTCGAATTCCGCGTATGTTGCAATGGAGGATAGCCATTGGGTATATTATGGGATAAGTTTCAAATCGAAAGACGCTTCAGCAGATTGGGATTAGCTGGTCGGTTCAATTTGTTCTTCTTAGGCGTTGGGCTAGTACTATTTTCAGGAGCACGATCCTGCCGTTTCCGCATTGTCCCTCTGTCAGTGGCGGCAGAATCCTCCTGGTCCATCTCCTCCACAAGGGAGGTCCCTTTTTCAAGAGCAAATTTCGGTCCGAGAAGTTCGAACCGATTGGATGTGCTGATCGGCGAAGACGGCCGTCGCCGATTCACGCCCTCCTCCCCAGATGACCCTTCAGAGGAGGATGCACGTGTGGAGTTGCGTGTACTTTTCTTACCCTTAGATGACTTGGTAATAGATTGCACATTCTCTTTCAAGAAGTCTTGTCGTACATACTTGGTCTTAAACTGTTTTACCGGGGCAGAAGACGTCGTGAATTTACCAGCTTTAGTTCCCGAGGTCGAGGCTTTCGGTGACAAGTGTGCAGATCTATTCTGTAAGCTGGCGGATTTGGCAGATGTTGATACCAACTTGGGTGTAGGTGTCGAAGGCTTTAGCAGCGCTTGGGCTAAAATAACCTTTTCCGCAATTGTAGCCCCGTTCATATCGCCGGTCTGTGTTGCGATTTCCCGACGCGGTACCGGTTTAGCTGCAACTGAGCTATAGGTACTGGACCTCGGGGCTGAGGGTTGGCGGAGTCGCAGGAGCTTCCTGGCTTCCAAGAAGGACACCTTCTCTTTCACCCGTATCTCCTGGATCGCTCTTTCCTCTGCAAAATGGGGGCAGTCTCGGGAACTAGATGGGTGTTCCCCGTTACAGTTCACACACGATGGAGCTGAAGCACAAGCCCTATCGTGGGAGATGTCACCGCAGCGGACGCAGGTGGACTTGCCGGTACACAACTCACTAGTGTGACCATAACGTTGGCATTTAAAGCACCTCAGCGGATTGGGTATATAAGGCCCAACTTCGATGGCTTCATACCCTGCCCTAATCTTTTGAGGGAGGTCAACCCGATCAAAAGTAAGAAACAGGGTACGAGTAGGCAGGAATTCACCGTTGATCTTACGTTGTACCCGATAAACAGATGAGACACCCTGAGTCGCTAGATTTTCTTGGATCTCCTCAATGGACAAACCGTCCAACGCGCTGGTTGTTACTACACCGCGGGAGGAGTTCAGCGACTTGTGCACCTCGACCTTCACTGGATAGCTGGCTAACATGGTGGCTTTAAGTATCCTTGCAGCTAGCGAGGCGGAGTTGGCTTCGACAAGAAGTGTACCATTGCGAGCTCGAACGCAGGATTTAACCGGACCAGCAATGCAATCGAGACCCTTTTGGATAGTAAAAGGGCTCACCGTAAGGAACTTCTTACCTTCCTCTGTCCTATGAATAACCAAGTAGCGAGGACCACACGACTACTTCCTTTCCAACGTCTTTATTTAAATTAAGGGGTTTTAGTTTTGGTGCCATAAAATATGGTATAAATTCATCCCCCAGTGCTCCCCACCCACCACGGAGCCCAACGAGGGGTCACCGCACTGGGGTGACAGGGCTACACAGGGGATATACCGGGCTCGCCGTCCCACTCACCCTGGAGTTCGGTGTAATACCTAGTTCTGGCCGATTGACTAGGGGTGGGTTAGTCCCTAGCCTCCCGTTTAGGCAAATCAGAAACCAAAGCGGTGTATTAGGCTGCGCACCCTCCCCAGTTACTGAAAGACAGAAGCCCAGGCTCAGGTACGCAACCCTCAACCAACCAGGATATTCCTTTTCACCGACACGGGTCTCCACGCACGGCCTACACGTGGGTGGGCATTTTGACCTTCTGACTCCCTCACCACTCTGAGGTTGCCCACAGAGGGAGTCAAGGTGGCTCGGGACCCCGGGTGCGCCTAACCCGTACCTACCGTAGTAAGCCCCTGGGGGGTTAATGAGTTCTGATTTTTGTTTGTCAGTTATTGTGTATGTCTTATGACTTACAAGCAAAAACAATTTTAAATAACATTCACTCGTACTGAAAAGGACTTTAGAAACTATTTACAAGCAATTAAAGAATATAATTATTAGCCTGAAAATGAAAATAACTTTTCTCGGGCTATCAGCCAGGTGAATTCTGGAATACTTTCCAAGCTTTCAAAAGCTAACTTCGCTCTCATCTTCAGGGAATGATGTAGAGACTCCGGGTACACCTTATATATAGTAGTCCGGTGGGGGACCGGCCAGATGCCGCTCTGTGATTGGCCCGGGTCCGGCATGGGAGGCGTTGACTAGGAACCAATGGTCTCCGTTGCCGGGACGGACTGCTCTGATTGGCCCATTGCCAGATGTGAGCCTGTATCAAAACTAGGGCTAGCTTTTGGCAGTTTCACAAATCTTTGCGAGTGTTTGCTGAGAACCGAACTCCAAATGCCATTCACCTGCAAGCCGCTGTCTCTGTTAATGTTATTTTCTTCGTATTTAATAGCTATGGCTTCTTTGATGGAGCGGTCCCAATAGCTTGAAGACTTAAACATGGTGGTTGTGTCGCCCAGTCTCGGTCTGTGTCCTTCTTGGATGCAGTGCTCCGCAAGATCAGATTTTTCTGGGTACATCAGGCGGATGTAGCTCTCATGCTCTTTGCATCTTTGTTCAATCGTTCTCCCCATCTGTCCGATGTAGGCTCTACCACATTCACATGGAATGCGGTATACCCCAGGAGTCTTGAGGCCGAGGGAGTCTTTGACCTGTCTTAACATATTTTGAATTTTATTGGGTGGCTTGCGTATAGTCTTGATGTTGTATTTGACCATAATTCTACTCAGTTTACCAGACAAATGACCTGTATATGAGAGGTAGGCTTTACATTGTTTCTTCGTGTCTTGTGACTCATCTAGCTGGGATGCATTACGCTGTGCACAGTTTGTACTGACAGCGGCCCGTTTTAGTGCCTTGTTGATGCTGCTCTTGCTATATCCATTTTTCTCTAGGCTGGTTCTGAGATACTGAAATCCTTTAGCGAGGTTTTCACTGTCTGAGATGGCTACTGCTCTGTGTGCAAGCGTCAATAGAACTGTGTTTCGCTGAGCTGGGTGGTGGCAACTATTTGCGTTTAAATATAGATCGGTATGTGTGGGCTTCCGGTACACACTATGGCCCAGGGAACCATCGGGCTTTTGGCGTATTAATATGTCCAGGAATGGTATCTTCCCTTCCTGTTCAATTTCCATAGTAAACTTCATGTTTGGATGCTGACTGTTTAGATGGTTCAAGAAGTCCTATAGCGTGTCTTCCCCGTGAGGCCAGATGACGAAGGTGTCGTCCACGTATCTGTAGAAGGCAGCCGGCTTTAGAGTTGCTGAATCTAAGGCCTGATGCTCAAATGCTTCCATGTAAAAATTAGCTATGGCTGGTGAGAGAGGAGAGCCCATGGCCACTCCATCTGTTTGCTCGTAATATTGTCCGTGGTAAAGAAAATAGGTCGACGTGAGCGTGTGCTTGAATAATGCAATGACCTGCTGGGTGAAGTGCGGATCTAGGAGCTGGAGAGAGTCTAGCAGAGACACCACATCAAAACTGACCAGTAAATCACTCGGTTTCACCCTTAATGTTTGAATCGTCTTTACGAATGCTGGCGAGTTGACCACATGATGAGGGCAGGTTCCTATCAATGGCTGCAGCAACTTGGTGAGGTGTTTTGCAAGGTTGTAAGTGGGGCTCCCAATAGCGCTGACGATTGGCCGAAGTGGCACACCCTCCTTGTGCACCTTGAGCAAGCCATATAGTCTCGGAGGAACAGCTGCAGGTGTGGTTAGAGCCTTGATGGTTTCAGCGGGAAATTGTGTCTTCCTCAGAAGAGCTGAAGTTTTCTTAACGATGGCAGCCGTAGGGTCACGTTTTAGTGGCCGATATGCTGGGTCCTGTAGCAATTGTGAAATTTTGTTATTGTAGTCCTCACAGGAAAGAACCACTGCAGCGTTTCCCTTGTCCGCTGGTAGAATGAGTACATTCTCGTGGTCTCGTAGAGATTTCAGGGCTGTTCTTTCCTCTTTGGTAATGTTGGATTTTGGCGGAGCTGCTTTCTTTATTGCAAGCACTGTTTCCTGCCTGATGTCATCTGCAATTTCTTTAGGCAATGTTTGAATTGCCTGTTCTACCCCGCTGATGATGTCGATCACAGGAATTTTCCGTGGAGCCGGTGCTAAGTTCAACCCCTTCGCTAGTACTGCGATCGAGTCCGAGTCCAATTCCTTGTCTGACAAGTTGGTGACGACTCGATGATGCTCTAATGTTGCTGGGGGATCTTGTGTTACGGCTAGGCGCGCAAATTTCCTGGTTTGCCTGGCTGTTGATTTTGATAGCTCTAAGTCTGCGCATGCTGTTGTCGAAGCATCGATGCAATCCCAATCCGAAGGCGCAACGCGCGAAGCAATATCCAGGTGTAGGGCCAATAGGTCCCGGTCAATTTTATCCAAAACATATCATGCATAATGCAGTCTCTCTCTTACCAGTGTCATGCTGGTGCGTCGAAGGATCCTCTCCACTGTCTTGTTGTGGACTGGGTATCGTAAAGTGGCGAATCGTGGAACCACGTTCCGGTCTCTGCATCTCATCAGGAAGGCCAGGTTGGCCAGCTGATTGACCTTCTTCAAACGTAGGTCTTCAAACTGACGAATACTGTGGTAGACTGCCTCCGCGTAGAGGTGTGTGAACCATGACTTGAAGCTTTCCTGGCGGCGGTATGAAAATAACTTTTCTCGGGTTATCAGCCAGGTGAATTCTGGAATAATTTCCAAGCTTTCAAGAGCTAACGTCGCTCTCATCTTCAGGGAATGATGTAGAGACTCCGGGTATGCCTTATATATAGTAGTCCGGTGGGGGGACCGGACAGATGCCGCTCTGATTGGCCCGGGTCCGGCATGGGAGGCGTTGACTAGGAACCAATGGTCTCCGTTGCTGGGACGGACTGCTCTGATTGGCCCGTTGCCAGATGTGAGCCTGTATCAAAACTAGGGCTAGCTTTTGGCAGTTTCACAAATCTTTGCGAGTGTTTGCTGAGAACCGAACTCCAAATGCCATTCACCTGCAAGCCGTTGTCTCTGTTGATGTTATTTTCTTCATATTTAATAGCTATGGCTTCTTTGATGGAGCGGTCCCAATAGCTTGAAGACTAAACATGGTGGTTGTGTCGCCCAGTCTCGGTCTGTGTCCTTCTTGGATGCAGTGCTCCGCAAGACCAGATTTTTCTGGGTACATCAGGCGGATGTAGCTCTCATGCTCTTTGCATCTTTGTTCAATCGTTCTCCCCGTCTGTCCGATGTAGGCTCTACCACATTCACATGGAATGCGGTATACCCCAGGAGTCTTGAGGCCGAGGGAGTCTTTGACCTGTCTTAACATATTTCGAATTTTATTGGGTGGCTTGTGTATAGTCTTGATGTTGTATTTGCCCGTAATTCTACTCAGTTTACCAGACAAATGACCTGTATATGGGAGGTAGGCTTTACGTTGTTTCTTCGTGTCTTGTGACTCATCTAGCTGGGATGCATTACGCTGTGCATCAGTTCAAAAACACAATAAGACATCTACTACAACTTTAAAAGAACATATAACACAAGAAGCAGAAGGCTTCCAATTGAAAAATTAGCTAAGGGTTAAGCCTTACCTTGAATGTTTTACTGGAGGGAAGTCCCCATCCTGTAACAGAATAATTCACACAATTTTAGATGTAACATGGTTATCTGTTAATGTTAAAACTTCCATTTGTTTAAAATGTTTATATGGAATTAAGAAATATATGGAAGCAAACATTTGACACTTAATCACATAATGGGAAGGTAAGAAAACAATTTTCATTTTACAACAGCTTATGAGCTCATAGAAAGGAAGCTAGCAACAGCAATGGTTGTTGTTATTATTGTTATTATTAGATCATTATTATTATTGTTACCTGTATGATTATTATTAATTATTGTTCTTATTGCTATTATGATGATGGTGATGATGATCATAATTATTATTATCATTATTATTATTATTATTATTATTATTATTATTATTATTATTATTATTATTATTATTACAAACAGTAAATTCAAATGGGTGTTCAGAAATACAGGAATTTGTCAACTATTCAGTCACATCTGAATGGCTTTATATATTATGCATCATATATCAATTGAAAGTAATTGGAAGAAATCAAAAATGTCTTACTTTACAAATAATCTATAAACTAATTAAAAGTAAAGTTTAGACACACCCAGGCCTGCCATTCATCAGATATGAGGACTGAGGAAACCTTGGAAAAACCTCCATCAATGAGGATGATTCATGATATCAGCTGTGACTTCCTGCATATGAATCTTACTCTTCATCATGGAGTTATCTTTATATAGAAAGCTAATTGTGACATGCAGATTGATTCTAGTCTAAATCCATAAACATTCATTTGAATATGTCTTTGGTATTAGAAGAGCAACAGCACGATAGCATAGATGTATGTGGATTGTTTGCATAAAAGCATTAAACAGAGAACTTGAAATGAAAATAAGTAGCACTGCCTTTTGTAGTTGATTATATTGCATTTTATGTCCTTTATTTCAGCTTTTATTTCATTAAAATATAATAAAATGAGAAGTAAAATACAACCGTTAGTCTTGCAAAACAGTAATTTGAATTATGCATTAGTTTAAATGGGTATGTGGCAATGGGTTAAAGCTGCGTAACTGGGTTGTCTGTTATCTTTACTCATTGAATTTTCCTTTGAGAAGATTTCCTATTTTATTTTATTTCTTTATTGAAGTTTATCTTATTGTCAGATATAAAACATCACAGAGTAATTTAGTTATGATTTTAATTAAACTTTCAAGAATGTTATAATTTTCAGGAACTTTCTGTACTATTAAATTTCGAACCTTTCAATTGAACATCTGACAAAATCTGCACAGATTCACAAACTATCTCATATCCTTATAAACTTAAATTAAAAACTCAACAATTTCATTAAGTATAGAATAAACAAAAATTACAACTTCAGTAGATTTCAACAAAACTTACCTTATTGTCATCACAAATGGATGAAGTTTCCAGCCACCAAGGTTCTACTGGAATTACCATTTTGCTATCCATGTGGTATTTTTTATCCTTTAATATAGGATCATCTGGAAGAATTTTTATCCCATTCTGTGAATCTAAGTCTGAATCTAGAGTTTCTTCCTCAGTTTCTATTTTAATATCTATATCAAAGATACTGCTGGATGAAACAGTTTCAAACTTAATTTGTTTTACAGGATGTATGGTAAAACATTCCCTCTCTTTCTCTGAACCAAAATCTGGAGAAGCAGTCTCTGATTTAACTTCTGTTTGGATTGTCACATTACAATCATCAACCAGTAACACTGCATCACTGTTTGTCAGCCCTGTAACGTCCTTGGTAAAGAACTCTCTCTCTTTCTGTAAGGCTACATCATCTGAGAGGGGGTCCTCTTCTTTGATTTCTAGTTTGGTATCCATCAAAAACTGTTGGTAAATCTGATGGCACGGCTCTTAATTTCATCAACAAGTCTCTGGAGAAATAAACACATTATGTATAGCATTAAGATATCTATAATTTTAACCATCAACTTCTTCTGAATTTATTGTTCAGCCCTTACATTTAGGAAACAAGACTGTCAATAGAAAAAGCTGCATATATACACACCTTTGAAATAGTAATATCATTGGTTAAGAAAAAGTTCCTTAGCAACATTTTGTGACCTTTCTAAGGAGTTTGACAGCATAGATCACAACCTGTTGCTACAAAACTTGAATCTTTTGTCTTTTATGAGGATATTGTAAGTTCGTTCAGATCTTGCTTAACAAAAGCAATTCAAAAAGCAAGGACCAATGGTTGTGATTCTCAATCTGGTGTTATTACTAAAGGTATGCTGGCTGATTGCATTTTGTGCAAGAAGTACGCATTACATGTGCTCTAGTGTTGAAAACAAATGGGTACTGATGTACCAATGTATCAGCTAGAATCTCTGTTTTAAAAGCAAATAGATCAACTGACATGGAAAAAAGCAACAAGAATATGAAGGAGCAAGGAACTGCTTCATTTTGGTAACACTATTACTGCTGATGATTGGTGGAACAGATAGGAAGACATGTCATAAATTGGAACAGTTAGGCAAGTTGAACTGTTTCAAAACTATAAGCAAAGAAGAAATGTGGAAGAAAGAATGGACAAGCAACTAGATGGTAACTTCAAAGAATGAAATTGATCATATGTGACTTTGAAGCAGAGGTAAAGAGTGAGATAACAAATGGCAGGAGAATAAGAAAAGTCAGGCGAATATGAGTAGGGGTGACAATATGATCATACAACTCTGAAATTTTCCTTTAGCAAGTAGGTGCTGCAACCTTGGAGAAGATTGTTCAATAATATTATAGAAATTATAATATAAACACTTGGTGGAAACAAACAATTCAAAATAGCTTATATCTATCAATTTATGAAAACATATGTCTTAAATTCACTTATTGAAACTTTCTTTGTAGTTTTAATTAGCAACAGCATTTGTAATTATCATTTGATTGATTCTTAATTAAGTTCAAACATATTATAAACCTTCCCATTGCATCCTTCATAAAACTTAAGAGATTAACACATCACCATAATAAAGAAGATGGCTGAAAAGACAACTTTGCTCCAGTGGTTTGTATGAGCAGAGGCTGCTTATAATAGCCTAACTCTTCAAATTCTGAATTTTTTTGCCCTTCATGATGTCTACACTTATATCCCATTACTGAATACACAGGAGAATAATCGTAACACTACTTTCTCTTCCTTTGCACTACAATCATAGGCTTCAGCTTCAGGGCTTGCTACTTTCCCAGCTACCAACAGCACTTCTGTTGGCAGTGAAAGTAAATGTCCACTGCCCACCTTAAAGCTCACCTAGGCTTGTGCACGAGGTACATTACTTGCCAATTTCTTTGACAATAATAACCTTTCTCTCCTGAACAATGGAGAGTCTACATTTCTTTCTGAGAAACCAAACTGTAATTTGTTTGCAAGTTTGCAGTTTCTTTCCAATGGAATATAATCTATGATTTACATTCAAGTGACCACATTCCTATTCTTATTAGTCTCTTAGCACAACATGTATGTTCCACTTGTTTACCTACAGGGCCTACAATTACCCATATTTTATAATAATTGAATGTCTATTCAATCAATCCAGTCATATTTAAAACCCTTTAGCAGTGAGGGTGGTAAGAATTAAAAGCTTAAAATGTTAAACTAAAAAGTATTTTTGCAACAAATTTGCATGAACAATTTTAAAATAACAAACTCGTCACTACTATTGTGTGATAGAACCTAAAAAGTAAGAATTTCTCCCTAATCTATATTCTACAAGTAATTGCATGTTAATGCATCTGTCTTGTTCCAGTACAAGTGAATGTGTGATTTTTTTTTTTTATCTAAGGAAGCAATATACGCCCCAATTACATTTGCTGTAGTGTAAAACCATTTTTCATTGTGTTTCAATACTTTTAAGTCAGATTGTTCAACTGTCTTGGTGCATAAGCATTAGTTTTGTTATAGATTCTGTCAAACAAAGGGTCCATGTATTTAAAAAAAATTGAGGCCTGCTTCTTCAGAAATCTTTATAACCAACACTATTTGAAGTAAAAAGGTAAAGATTGGAGTTATTCTTAGTTTTAGTCAAATTTCAGTCACAATTGTTTTTTGCATCATTATATAAATTCATCTCAGAGGGCCTGCATCATTATGGGTTTCATAATTATGAGGGTAATCCCACAAGTAAGGTCTCTAAAGCAGTGGGGTCACAGGGAAACTGTGTGGATGTTGGCTTACTCCTTTTTTCCTGCCTCCCTCCACTTTCTACAGAAACCCCCGTACGTCCACTAGCGCCCTGAGTCTTGGGTTTGCAGCCAGTTATAATGGAGCTCCTGTTAGTCACTACTGCCAGGTGCGAAGCTCATGCAGGTATCTGCTATTTGAGTGCAAAAGGGGTTAAAACAATCAAAATTGATCAACAGTTGATAGAGTGTATGGAGAGTCTTGTATGGATGTCAAAAATGTCCGCAAGTGGTGTAAAGAATTTGCAGATGGTTGTATGGAAATTCATGATAAGGAAAGAAGCGGGAGACCTCCATTTCTGACGAAACAATCACAAAAGTTAACACATCGTGCTTCAGGATCGAAAGATCACTCTCAAGCTCTGTATTGTTAATCCTGAGATTTCTCGATGCACCATTCAAGAAATTTTGATTGAACAGTTGAAATTTTGGAAGGTGTGTGCAAGATGGGTCCCAAGAATGCTGACAGAAGATCACAAAAGGCAATGTGCTGAAACTTTCTGCCAATTTCCTCAACACTATGCAGATAAAAAGGACAACCTTTTGCATTCAGTAGTCACCGGTGATGAAACCTGGACTTTCCACTTCACAAATGAGACCAAAGAACAATCATGTGAGTGGCGGCATTGTGGTTCGCCCAAGCTGAGAAAATTCAAGAGAACACAGTCTGCCAATAAAGTTATGGTAACTGCGCTTTGCGATAGAAAGGGGATATTGTTGGTCAACTTTATGAATACTGGGACAACAATAAATGCTATAGGTATTGTCAGACATTAAATAAACTCAGATGGGCAATTCAGAACCGAAGAAGAGGAATGTTGAGCAAGGGCATAAGCCTTCACCATGACAATGTTCGTCAAACCATGAATCTTCTGCAACAGTTTGCATGGGACATCATCACCCATCCACCCTATAGTCCGGACTTAGCACCCAGTGACTACCACTTTTTCCCCAAGTTGAACGAACAATTGGCTGTAAGGCGCTTCAATGATGACAAAGTAAAAAATTAGGTCTATCACTTCTTCAAGAGCATGGTGGCAAGCAGGTATGACATGGGTATCTAAAAAAATGCATCAATCGAAATGGCAATTATGTGGTAAAATAGAAAAACGTTCAAGCTTCAGAACTATGTACCATTTGTTGTCCCTAAGCGTTTCTTTGTATTTTAAAACAAATTTGAGACTTACGTTTGGGATTACCCTCGTATTTTCCTTGGTACTTTGATATATTATTAATAACTAGAATTTTATTCACACTCTATTTCATATTCAGAAACATCACCACTTTCCCTACTACTGTATAATACACTTTACATCAGTTTTCTCAAACCCTTCTTCTTATATGCACAAATTTGTTTGTAGTCATAATAGCTACCGATGAGAGTGAAAAAATAACATTATTTTCCTTGGTTGAGACACAATTGATGATGCCCTACTAAATGAATTATAAGCACTGCATGTCGTTACTTCATTTCAAACATATACAGATGAAATCTGTGAGAAGCAATCTAAACTACAGGCAGTTTATATAGAGCAATGCGAACTGAGTTTGTCTTTTAAAACATTGCCATAAAAGCATGTACAAGCCCTTGAACATCAAATAATGTATAGGATTACATATTGTTGCTATAGAATTGCAAGGAGAATATACAAAACCTATAACTGTAAAAACAGATTCAATAAGTCTTAAATGGGAGCTGTTAAGAAATAACAAGTAGTTAACAAGCACTGGATTCTTAAATTAACATGATTTGGGTAAAAATGTATAATAAAAAAACACAGCAATAAATTAAATGAAGAAAATAAGGCAATGAGAAAAGAAAAAAAAAGTTTAATGAGAGAAAAACAATTTCTGGAATGATACTGTCAAGGTGGAAATTCGTCAGGATTTTTTAAGGGACCCAAATTGCATGTACAAATAGAGGAAGTACAGATGGAATAATGGGGGAAAGAATGATATAAGCAATATTTTGCTGGTGAAATAAGCAAGGAAACAGCAACTTTAGGACTATGGCAGTAAAAGGGAAAATATGGAAATGAGTAAAAGAAGCTGGTTACAATCATCATTTAGATTTCATCAGAGCTTCATTATAGAGATTGGAATTGTCAATAAAGTGCTGGAATGCTGAAGTTCTATGGGAAAAGGTGCAGAATGGTGAAATCCTATAGAAGCAAAAATGTGATATGGTAGTACTGCAGAAACATGGTTATTCAAGGAGATAAATGGACAGCTACAGCTTTCATTCCAATGGTAGAGAATGTTGATTGATAAAGAGAAGCAAAGCTGGATATTGGGTGCCTTGGGCTGCTTTATGAGAAAAGAAAAAGGGTTTAAATTAAGAGAGGAGAAAGAGCTATGATGCAGTTTAGAAATCTGACTTTCATCACACAAATTTGTTTAAAAAATTAAGTTTGGGCACTAAGCAACTTCAAAGCAAGTATGATCAACTGGATATAATAATTATGTTTGATTTTAATGTAAGGATAGGTGCAGTTGAGTTACATTTCAGAAGAGTATTATAAGAGGTTTGTTTCAAATAGGGTTAAAGCATGACAAAATAAGTTTTGTAATAATGAAGGAAGTAAATAAAAGAAGGGGTTGAAAATGGGAACAAGTCTTTCCGAAACCGGTCCCAGTAAGTAAAAATAAGTGATGTTTATGTTACAAAAAACAACTCAAATTCTTTTATTTTTTATTTAATCACATCAATGTCACAAGCTTCTATGCATAATTGCAAGTTCTGAAAGGAAGTAAATGTTTAACTTTATGTACAGAAAATGATCTTATTTTTTGCAATGGAATAAGAGGTCCTAACATAAATGGAAACTTTACTTTAGCTAAAAGAAAATGGTCAGAATTTGTTAGGTTATTTGTTGTACACAAGTTTATTAGAGTTTAAGGATCAGAATATAGTATTAACAAGCAGTAATTTGCCTCTGAGAATAAAAGTGGGGAAAGAAGGAGTGACAAAAAGAAGGTACATCTAGCTGGTCTCTATAACATTTTACTTACAATAACAGCACAATGGAGACCCCTATTATGTGTCTCAATTATGGTGATATATTGACTGGTTAACCAAAAAAAAATTATATAACCTGTTTCATAACAATTTTCAAAAATAAAATACTCATTACCTATTGTTTTGTAATTTATAATTCCTGCTATGTTGCTAATCAAGGTTGTCTGCATACTTCACAGGCACAACACAGTGATATACTGGTTACGAATGCTAAAACACACACAACAAAAGTCTATATACATATTTTTATGCATTCAGTCATAACCTCTCTGCTGTGAAAAAATCTTTGGATTTGCAACCAAGCCATGGCTAAGTGATTGGAACACTTGCGTCTCACCAAGGCAGGTGGTTCACCTTTAGGATTTGTGGTGAAGTAAGTGACACAGGGCTGGTTTACCCAGACATCACAGTGATGCTCCATCTTCATTCCAAGTACCAGTAGTTTCATTACCTATGGTGTCTTAGTAGTAAAAATTGATATGCCAAAAATTGTTTTTGTATTCATTCTTACTTTTCTGACATCCGGAATATCAGGAAATATGGTGTCATCTTCTTGTTACAGAAATTCTAGTAAAGCTTCTGGTGACTGAAGAGCTAGCTGTAGTAATACACACATTTTTCCATTACCTCATGTTTTCTGATCTTCCTTTATCAGAATTGAGTTATTTTCAATGTTCTTGCATTCACTACTACAGCTAGCAATGATCTCATCACCAGTCTTTAGCCAATATCTCATAATCCAGTCAACACAGCCACTGTTGCAAGTTTTCTACATCCACATTAGCAAATACATTTATTTCTTTCAATTATTTTGAAAAAAGAATGCAAACACCTTAGACCATCTTCTTCCTGATCAGATGCAGGATTTATGTTTTGATTCCTCATCATTTAGGTACAATTACTTCCAAGAGCATACAATGTTCTTATTTCAAATCATGTTCCACGCTTTAACTGCTAAAAAGTTAGGCTTCTTTAATTTAAATAGTTTCTTCCAGAAATCTATCATTGTTGCACCTTCTGGAAGCAACAGACTAAAAGTTCCCTCCTATGATGATGCTTCTTTGTTTCAATGTTGCCCTAATCCATAGGTTCAAGATGTGATGAGTAGTTAGGTGGAAAGAATGAATTAAAAATGTTTCCTTCATGTCATTTCAATTCAGTTTCATTAAATATGAGGATTGAAAGATAAAAAGAACAGCTTTTACCAGCAATGCTGCAGATTTCATTAACTTCAGGCATAAATATAAGCTGAAAGCATGAAGCAAAAAATTCACGTCATCCATGTTGATTTGCTGAGTTGTAGTAGTAGTATTATGGCTTTAGGGTTCACAACAGCATTGGTTATTAGTGTCCTAGGGTAAATAAAAGAGCTAAAATTTAAAAGGCTAGAAAAAAACTCCAAAACAGAAAACCATACAAGGGTTAAAACCAGAGAGAACATAAAAAGGCTACCAAAGCCAGACTAAAACCGAGGGACTAAAAGCACAAGTTAGTAAAATGTAAAATCCTGAGATAAAATTAAACCTTATGTACATCTCGCAGCGGTGGAGAAAATTAAAAAGTCCCTCGCAAGAAACAGAGTTGTCGCCCAGAAGGGTGGGGATGTCAGTAGGCAGAGATAGGGACGTACGCAGCACAGTAAAAAGGTGGCACTCCAATAAAAGATGACGCACCATCAAAGGCTCGTTACACGAAGCTCATTGAGGTGCGGGTTCCCTACATAAAAGATGCTGGCGGCTAAAACGGCAATGCCCGATACACAATAGCGCTAAAACCGCCTCATCGCGGCGACATGCACGCGAGGAGGTAGGCCAGGGGACAGGAAGGGACTTGACCACTCTCAGTTTGTTGTCACGCACCCCAGGCCATTCCGCGAACCAGTGCGAAAGAATGGCCCGGCGCAGGTGAACACGAACATCACCTGGAGGAACGGTGGTGCTAAAAACATGAGGCAATAAAACGGCAGACTTGGCAGCAGTGTCCGCTTGTTCGTTTCCGCTCACACCTACGTGACCAGGAACCCAAACAAACGACCAGCTGACGCCAGTGTCAGCGACCGACTGCAGGCGATCCTGAATACCATGTATCAAGGGATGGCATGGATACAGCTCAGGCAGGCCCTGTGGTGCACTGAACATTCCCCAGTGGAAACACAGGCGGAAGGCGAACTTCCAAGATCCAAAGAAGCAAACGAATACGAACTCCTGCGGGAAGCAAGGCCATCGCGCTGACAGCATATTGACGGTCAAGAGACTCATCAAAGAAAACCTGAAAGACGGGTGATCTGGCAAGGAAAAGAGGCGGATAGCATAGCTACAAAGAAGCAGGTTAAGCCTATAAGAAAGTGGAGGTTCAGCACCCTCCGCAGACAAACAAATATCCGGGCTAGTCAGAAACTCACCCAGCGCCTGACGAATCCCTCGATGGTGAACTGGGTTTAAACGTCGTAAAACCGATGGACTTGCCGAAGAGTACATAATGCACCCGTAATCAAGTTTAGAGGGGACAAGCGAACGGTAAAGCTGTAAAAGCACCGTGCAATCTGCTCCCCAGGATGTGCCACATAAAACACGTAAAATATTAAGTGCACGATCGCATCCAGCCTTCAGAGATGTAGAGAATGCGGTTCGTATGGTTTCCGACGCCAGGAGTTGACACAAAGTGTCTTCTTGGATGTAAAACGGAACCCATTTGTAACACTCCAAGCATATAGACGGTCAAGACATGCCTGTAGGCGACGCTCCAACAGGCACGTGCGCCGAAAACTGCAATAAATTGCAAAATCGTTCACAAGGAGCTACCAGCAGGAACACATTCGACAATGGGATTTATGACAACAGCGAAGAGCGTAACGCTGAGTACCGACCCTAGAGGCACTCCGTTCTCTTCACTAAAAACACGAGAGCAAACAGAGCACACGGAACACACGGTTCATGAACTCCCGGAGGAATACTGGAAGGCGGCCACGGCAACTATGCAAGGTACGCAGTAAGCCAGCCCTCCAGCAAGTATCATCAGCTTTCTCCAGATCGAAAAATATGGCCACAGTTTGACACTTCTGAAGAAAACCATTCAGGATGTGAGTAGAGAGGGAGACAAGGTGGTCAGTCGTGGAGCGGTATGGGCGAAAGCCGCACTGTATGTTGCACAGAAGTTTCTTGGACTCGAGCCACCATCTTAACCGACCATTGATCATACGCTCCATCACCTTACATACCGCACTGGTGAGGGACATAGGAACCGAACTGGGAGTAAGACTACGGTCCTTCCTCGGTTTTAAGATGGGAACAAAGGTGGCTTGGCGCCAAGCTGTAGGAGAAACAACCTAGCACCAAACAAGGTTGTACAGGTTCAGGAGATATTGCTTACTGTCAGAAGAGAGGTTCTGTAGCATGGCGATATGGAGAACATCGGGTCCTGTAGCGGAGTGTCGAGAGGATGCTAAACAGACATCCAGCTCCCGCATGCTAAAATCCGAGTCATAGCACTCGGAATCTACGGACCGGAAAGAGAGACTCTGAGACTCCACGTCAGCCTTGATGGCATGAAACGCTGGGTGATAATTGGCGGAGCTGGACGCAGTTGCGAACGTGCTACCAAGGGCGTCTGCAATAGCAACCGGATCAACGACGGTGTCAGTTCCCAGAGAAGCCCCGGTAAGGAAATACGGCGGATCTTCTCCCACACAGCAGGTGGTGTTCTGCGACTGAATGTTTCAACAAACGAAGCCCAGAAAGCCCGTTTGCTGTCTCGAATAGTGCGCCGTGCCCGGGCGCGTATTTGTTTAAAATTGATCAAATGCTCCAGCGTAGGGTGATGGCGAAATAACCTTAGAGCCCTCCTACGAGCACCAAAAGCATCGCGGCTCTCTGCAGTCCACCAAGGGACCGGTAATCGCCTAGGATAGGCAGACGACCGCGGTATTGACTGCTCGGCAGCCGACATCACGCCAGAGTTGAAATGCTCGACCATCTGATCAACGGAGTCGAACAGGCGGTCGCTGAAAACAGCCAGAGCGGAAAAGACAGCCCAAATCGACTTAGACAGCTGCCAAGAACTCGCACGCGAGGAGGAAATGTGCTGTGATATAAGAGTAATGACACAAGGGCAATGATCACTAGAATCAGTGTCTGATACTACGTTCCGCTGAAAGCGGTGAGCAAGCTGTGCAGAGCAAACAGAAACGTCCAGGTGGGAGAGCGTGGCAGAGGAATCGGAAATGAAAGAAGGTTCACCGGTGTTCAGAACAGAGAGACTATATTGAACGAAAAGATCATCAAGAACAGTCTCCCGCGCGCAGGCGCTAGGAGAACCCCATAGGGGATGGTGGGCATTAAAATCACCCAACAGAAGAAACGGTGCCGACAGCTGAGACAAAAGATGGAGCATATCAGCGGCGCAGAGGGTATATGAAGGCGGAACGTAGACATTACATACAGTGAAGGAGAAACCAGGAACAGAATGTCAGATGGCAACAGCTTGCAAGGTAGTGGTAAGCGAGACCGGCTGACCGCAGATGTCACTGCGCGTTAGGATCATAACACCCCCATGAGCAGGAGAGGCCTCCTCCGGTGTAACATCAAGCCGCATGGAAGGTATTGGTGCAGGGCAAAGGCATCATGGGGGCGAAGCTTTGTCTCCTGCAAACACAGAACCAGAGGGTTATAGGACGGTAGTAAAAGCTGCAATTCGGACCTATGGGTACACACACCGCGGATATTCCACGACAGGAGAGCCGTGGAGCACAGTTAGAGGCGTGAAAGGTTATCGATGAATCATAGTATAAGTTTGCAGCTGGGAAGCTAACAACTGGCGGAAACGAATTATATGAAGTTAAGATGGGCGTTTGTTGTTCTTTGCACTCTTTGGAACCACAAGTGTATAGCCAATTTCGTCGGCTGATGTTCGGGATGCGGAAGATCCCCTACGGCTCGTAGAACGAGAACGGGACTTGGAAGGTTTATCAGTGGCCTTGAGTTTTTTACGTCTGCACTCATGAGCAGCAGCGACAGATGGTGTCGGTCTAACTAGCGGCTTACAAACAGGTTCTCAAGAAATAGAAATTGAGGCAGTGGGTGCTGTGGATGTTGAAGTCGGCAAGTTTGTTATGCTCCGCGAGTGCTCAGTTTGCGTACACGCATCGCCTACGGGTACGGTTTGTAGTGCCACTGAGGAAACAGGAGTGCGGCGGAGGGCTGATACGTAACCTGAGATGGTCGCAGGCTGCAATTGTTGGAAGCGACGCCGCGCTCCAGGAAAATGATGATGGTGGTTGATGTACAGGGCCTCCCTTCCCCAGTTCCCCTACTCCAAGTGTTATTTTTCAGAAAGTCGACAGGCGCAAACCCTATTATCACTGTTTTCAAGTTCCATTGCTTGCTGGGAAACGGGTTCTAGAGAGAGGAGCAGGTGGAGGTAGGAAAACATGGAAAACCAATAGTTTGCTAAACTGTGACTATTGCCATTTTGTGTACCTTTTGCAATTGTAACATTTAATATTGAATATTAAAAATAATTTGCAGTTATTCCCAAAAGGGATTTACTACAAAGGAATAGTTTTGTTTAATTCACTTCCCTGTTCTATAAAAGAATTGTAAATTAACAAAAATAAGTTTATATCAGAATTAAAAAGATATCTTATTAATCACACCTTCTATACAGAGGAGGATTTCATTCAATCAAAAAACACTGGTAATAATGTACCATTGTAAATAAAATAAAACATGAATATTCTAAGAATGGAAGTATATGGATAGGCTTTTGGAAACAGACATGTAATTGAAAATTATGCAAAACTGACAGCTCTGAAAATTCATTGTCAGAGTTATTACTTGTAAATGTATTAATAAGTATGAATAAATGTAATTGTTGACATGGTCTACATCCTAGAGTTTGGGCTTTAAGTCTAATCTCATAATAGGATCTACAGATTGCAATGTGCGTGTGCGTGTTTTTTTTTTGTTTTTTTTTTTTTTTGCAATAGTTTTAATTCTACCTTTAAACCAGTTACACAATATTGAGGATAGCAAGAGAGTGAACCGTAAAATGCGGGTCTGAGGTGGTGCACTTCTACAATTAAACATTGCGATCGAATGATCCGATTCCTTCCATGATTGCCGTTCCGAGCATCCACGGTTCTCCAGTATTCTACTCATTTCTGATCTGAAGATCCGCGGTTCACTTTTTCCGCTCACGCTCACTAGACTGAACCGCTCAAATGATGCATTCGTTCCTGAACGACCCATCTCTAGTTGTTAGTACCACTTTTACTTTTATGACTGGGCTGCCTCATCAGGCACTGCCGGCTTGGAATGAGTCAAAATAGTGATGGTTGTACTTATAACCTGTCAGGGAAATATTACAGGTTGTGAAGGAACCTTTTAAGTATCAGATGGAGGGTACGTAAAAGTAAAGGATTGCAGACGATTACCGTAGTTTTATACTTCATTACTATTATTTTAATTTCTATTATTACCAATCGTGATTTTTGTCAATGCAAGTCTGCTCTTTGAATTACTACTGTTTACTTAAAAACTATAATATCCACCGCTTCGGCAATCTAAATGGTGATATCACGCAACTACGATAAAATTCTAGTTCATCATAACCTAAATTAACTCTTCGAGTTCTTTGAAACCATCGTGTTACGACAGAACCTATTAAATAAAAGAAATAATAGCGTTAGTTGTATATTTTTGAGATAGTCGAACTTTTGTGTGGTTATATGTTTCCGCAAGGAGAGAAAAATTCGATTGAAATTTAAAACATGAAATTAAAAGTAATACCTTTATCATACCTTGAAAGTACCAATCAGAGAATCAATCTCTGTTAGTAATCTCACTGCTCTTCTTTAATTTCATACTTATTTTCTGAATAGTGTTTAATACTTAAAACCAACGCAATACCAGAAAATCGTTCCATATACTAAGGTGTAAAGTCAAAATGATATTAACATAGGTATGAAACCACTGTCTACTAGATAGTTCACAGCATTATAATTAATATGAAGATTAAAGGAAAGTATCATAAAATAAATATAAAATAAAAAACCGTGGGAGAAATAACGGAAATAACATCTTATATTTTCACAGGTATGATGTAACAATATTTTTAATTTAGTAATTGTAAATTAAGTTCCTATTTTCAACCTACATATATAGAATCACATATCATTATAAATCTTCACGTGAGTTTCAACTGTGGTATTTCAGCTAAGTTTTACCACATTTCTTCCTTCATAAAAGGAGTAAAATTATAGTAAGAGTGCATGTAGGTTATGGACTATAGTCAGCTATGCCCGAGATATTGTGGGAGGGAGGGGGGAGTTTCTATCTCATATTCAAGAAGTCGCGAGTTCGAATCTCGCTTAGGGTGACTTACTGGAATAACGTTTTAACGTTTTTATTTATTTTCGGGTTTTATCTTAACCCGAAAAGATGATAGTTGAGCACAATTAAGCTCTATAAACCCCAAGATCATTTAAGCATCATTTCACTGATTTCATTTGTGTGATGTGACTGACCAGAATAAAGAGAAAATAACAGTAACAGCTACAGAAATGTTATTTATTATGTGGGTAAAACTTCCGTATTTGATCCCAACCTAAACTGAAGCATGCAGCAGCAAACATATGTTTCTTTCCTGTATAAGTTCCTGTTGTAGTAGGGCTCCAGGAGTGTATTTTTCACAAATACTTTGTCTTTAGGGTTTATTCTTCACAGATCCCTTGGCTATGTTGCGATGATTTAACTCCCAATCCAGGAACCAATGCTTTATTTGCAAAATACTTATGGATTCTGATATTTATAGTTTTCTCCAAAAATGATGGCCTTCAAATGGGACTGCAACAGCGAGGGTTGGTTTCCAATTGAAAATTTCAGAAGAAGGGTCAGACAGGGCCATCATGTTCTGAAAAATACTGTATGTGCAGTGTAATTCTGAAAGAATAAGAAATATATGAAGCAAATGTAACAGCCATTGCTGAAGTTTTCTAAGCAACTGATTGCAAAGGAGTTTGTTCTTTATAATCCTGTATGTGAAACTTTAGCTTTTGGACTGGTAATGTAGCTTCCTCTGAACATGTTTATAGGTATTAAACATAATGTAACTGTAATGAAGTGTTTTTTGTAGGTCTAATGTCAATAAACTTAATTAATATAGCTTCCGTTTGCTGTCATTATCAAACAGTACCTACCACAATATTATAGTATGTTTATAGTGCATTGATTTCAATGTAAAGTGAAAAATAAGATCTCTTATTAAGATTAGAAGTTATACTTCTTTTATCTATTACCATTTATATCGCACAATCAACACTAAATGCAAAACTTCATTTGAAATATAAGTGCAATGATGAGGAATGCTATCTTACAAAATACTTATATACAGAATAAAACAGCCTCTTTGGATATTTTATAAGAAAAACATAAAGAGTTCACTCAATAATACTGATGATGAAGATGTTAGAGTTGAGGTGCAGGAAGCAAGAAGGGAAGTTGAAATGGTTAAGGAAAGAATGGAAAGATTGGAAGAAAGGGAGAGAAGATTTAATTTAGTGTTCATAGGAGTTAAGGAAAGAAGGTATAAATGGCCAGCAGAAGAAATATTAGAAATAACGAAGGAAAAGCTGAATTTGGAATTGTATAGATGGGAAATTATTGAAGCTTATCGAGTTGGAAGACAACTTGGCAAGAGAACAATTATAGTGAAATTTGCAACAGCCCAATTAGTACATGAAGTACTTAAAAGAGCCAAGAAATTAAAAGGAACGGACATTTTTATTAATAAAGATTTATCACCTAAGAAGAGAGCTCTGCAAAGAAATTTGGTACAAAAAATGAAAGAAGCAAGAGCCCAGGGAAGAAGAGCTTATATTAGAAATTTCCAATTGTGGATTGACGGAGAAAAGACATCGCATCTGGACAAGAAGGAGCTAAGAGAACCCCAATCAGGCAGAGAGGAAGGCCTTAGACAGGGATGTAAGTTAAGTCCAGTCCTATTCAATTTATATATAGATGATGTATTAACAGAAATTGGGAGAAATAATAACTCAATGCCAGTAATTAATAATATTCAGATTCCAGGATTACTGTTTGCAGATGATCTAGTTATAGGTGCAATTACAGTGAATGGCTTGAAACAATCCTTGCAAACATTAAATAATTACTGTAAAGAGTGGAGTTTAAAAGTGAACCAGGACAAGACGCAGATTGTAGTGTTCAAAAAAGGGGGAAAATTGAGCAAATATGAAAAATGGAAGAATGAGAATGAAAAGGAGTACAGGGTAGTGAGAGAATGTATTTATCTAGGAGTTAAAATTGATAGTGGTGGCAATTGGGAAAAGCAAAAGAAATTTGCATTGGCAAAAGGAAAAGGAGCTTTATCAGCTATTAGAAGTTGCAAATACAAAGCACCTAATATAAATATTAGATGGTTAGAAAAAGTGTACAATATGGTGGTTGAGGCAAAAATGCTATATGGGATAGAAGTATGGGGATTAGAAGGAGGATGGGAAGGCATAGATGAGGTGCATAGGAAATTTTGCAAAGAAATACTGGGGTTACCAAATGCAACTGTTAGGCAGGTAGCACAAATAGAGCTGGGTAGAGTGGCAAGTAAGGGAAAGATTATGGAAAGGGCATTGAAATTTTGGCATAGGATATTGAAATTGGAAGAAAGGAATTTGTTAAAACAGTGTTTAGTATATCAAGAGAAAAGTTTAAAGAACAAGGGATGGGTAGACTGTCTTCGAAATAACCTGGAAAGTAGTGGGTTAGGGGAAATGTAGAGAAGAAGAGAAAATAATGTGAATAACTTCTGGAAGTTGGCAAGGAAAAGATTTGAGGATATAGAAATACAAAAAATATTTAGTGAAATAACTGAAAAGAGATCTTTAGTTTTCTATATACCAATGAAAGTCTCATGGGGAAGGGAAAAGTACATTGATGTGACAAATAAAGAGGAGCGAGAAGGTATTGCATGGCTGAAAGCAGGAGTATGGAGATTAAAAGGTTTAAGGAAAGGTATTCCACAAAATCAATGTCCTATATGTGGCGGAAATGAAGATATAGAACACGTTTTATTTAAATGTAAAGGAACTGAAATTTGGAGAAAAAAGTATATTAATAAGAAATGGTTTAAAATAGATAGAAATGTAGTAGTAGTTGAAATGTTTCAAAAAGATAGTAAGAAGATTGGACAATTCTTATGCAAAGTGAAAAATAAATGGATATGGACAGTAAATAGACAAAATGGTGTAATAAACTAGAATTAATAAACTATTGTAAAATATGAGTATGACCGGTAAAGAGCCAGGGCTGAACACCGGTCATATTCACCTGTATAAAGCTTAGCATAAATAAATAAATAAATACTGATGATGTAGAGTTGATGGGTAAGAGTAATAATAATAATAATAATAATAATAATATATTTTTGGTAGTGTTTAATGCTCACTTTTATTACTTGTGGCATTGCAGGCGATGACACTGGTGATACATGGAATAAAGATGGATCACTGGTGGAATGTGATGGTGGGGGAAACCGGAGAACCCAGAGAAAACCTGTCCCTGTGCAGCTTTGTCCACCACAAATCTCACGTGCGGTCGCTTGGGATTGAACCCTGGCCATCTAGGTGAGAGGCGAGTGGTCCAACCACTCAGCCATGGCATGGCCCTATAATAATAATAATAATAATAATAAATATATTAATTGTGGTGGTGATGGTTTTTACAAAACAGAATCAAATGAAACGCTGATGTAAATTAAAAGAATAAGATAAACTTTCCTAATTCTGACTGATCAACGCAATATATATTTATACACACATAATTTATGATAATTGTATTTCGTGTTGTGTTTATGCTCATGTAGTCCCACCAAATACAAGGAACACATGATGAATACTTCACATGTATTTTAGAGTAAAAGCTGATACTGGTATTATTTAGTTTGTTTTTCATACTTTTTTTTTTCAAACAGAAGTCACAATGTAACATTTCTGCCTTTCAACAACTCCACTGCACTCCTTGGGAGCCCATTTTTGGTATTGTATCCAGTCGCTACAGGTTATGGAGAAGACATCAGCACAGAAAATCTCAATTTTTTTTATTTCTCAGCACATGAATTTGAAGTGTTTTTTTTTTTTCCCCTCTTTTTCTTATTCTAATTTGTATATTGTTAGAAACCTTGATTCTCTTCCTGATGACTATCCAGAATTGGGGAACATCTTTCTGTTTAGATGTTACTGGTTCAGAAGGTGATTTGGTGTTGATGGGATACTTGTCTCCCATCCAGAGATGGTGGTTCTAAAAATGTTTTGGAGGAAATGGTTCTGTAGAGAGTTAGAGTTGTGCTATAGTTGTATTCTGGAGTAGCTGTGAGCTCTGCAGCAATGAAATCCTCTTCAGAAAGCATGTGGATTGAAAGTATGAATGCTATTTTTCTTGAAATCTGACTGCTCATTATCCACATGTGAGATTTGTGGTGGACAAAGCAGCACAAGGGGCGAGTTTTCTCCAGGATCTCCCGTTTCTCCCACCATTGCATTCCACCAGTGGTCCATTTTCATTTAGTCTTATTTCTTGCTTCCTTGTAAGCAGAAGGGAAATAAGGGAGTACTATAGGCTAAACTAATATTCAAAAGCTGGTTGTTATGCGACTGAAGCTCCTTTGTTTGTATGGACAGGAGTTGACAAATTTCTGTATGAGAAAAGTATAAGTTTTTCATAGCTGAAACCAAAAACAAGGAATGTGTCAAAAACGATCAAATCCATGAAAAAAATGTATGTAACATAAATTGTGTGTTTTAATGTGCTCTACATTTTTTGTGTGTTACAATTTGGCCCATCTCATACGGTTTAGCAGTTGTACAAAATTCCATGAAATTCGTTCTGAATAAACTAGTCTTCAGAGGCCATTCCCAGAAAATTCAAGATACACATTTTATTTGTCAGTTAAATATCTTTAATATACGATATTTTAATAAAAATCATTACAACCACTTTTAAGAAAATCAAAATTTTGGAAAAAAATTCCATGTAAAGGGTATTTGGGGATGGGGGATTTCCTTGAAAATCTTCATGTCGCATCCTTGGAAGATGCCAAATTTAAATACTAAGTTTGGTATTCAATGGTCTTTTCGTTTCTGAGCTATACTGTTCACATACACACGTGCGCACACACGGACCTTTTTCCAAAAATGCTTTTTATGGATTCTGGGGGACCCAAAACATGTATTTCCGGCGAAATCTCGGTATCGAATATTTGGGTGCATTACAATACCTTCTCTATACACTATGTACATAGTATGTGTAGAGAAAGTAAAAACTTGCATGCAGAGTGCATTCTTACGGGGCGAAATTGCGGCATATCAGTGTGGCTGATAATATGATTTTCATTGCCCGTTGCTAGCGGGGGTCTGCTTTTCAGATAGAGAAGTTCTGATTCTATCGATAATTTCAGACTTCGCGAACAAACATATACTATATGCACACGAATGCGCAAACACTATTGCTGAAAAACATATAAAATTATTTCGCATATTACATTCACATTACTTACTTCACTGACTCCACTTAATCATCAACAAACTTTTCTTAAAAATCTGATGTGTACCTTTCACATCACTTTCTCTACACCTCTGCAACAAATTATTCTTAAAAAGCTTATACTTCTATTCACTTCAAGTAATCAGAAAAAAACAGCCGAAATAGTCTTATTACTTGCTTCCTTGTAAGTAGAAGTGAAATAAGAGAGCACCATTGGTTAAAGCTTTAGTCAAAAGCTGGTTGCTATGTGACTGAAGTTCTTTTGTTGTATGGACAGCAGTTGACGAATTCCTGTATGAGAAAAGTTTTTCATAGCAGAAACCAAAACCAAGGAATGTCTCAAAAACGATGAACTCCACCAAAAAAATGTATATTACATAAATTGTGTGTTTTAATGTGCTCTATATTTTTTGTGTAGTAAGTTTTTGTCCATCTCTTACGGTTTAGCAGTTATTCAAAATTCCGTAAAATTCATCCAGAATAAAGTACTCTTCAGAGGCTATTCCCAGCAAATTCAAGATATACACTTTATTTGTCAAGTAAATATATTTAATATACAATAATTTAATCAGAATCATTAGATCCATTTTTGAGAAAATCAGAATTCTCGAAAAAAGTTCCATGTAAAGGTTAGTTGGGGGTGGGGGGATTTTTCTCAAAATCTTCGTGTCACATCCCTGGAAGATATTAAACTTAAATACCAAGTTTGGTAGTTTAGCGATTTTTCGTTTTGAGTTATCGTGTTCACAAACACACACACACACATGCGGACCTTTTGCTGAAAATACTTTTTTTGGATACGGGGGACCCTAAAACATATATTTCCGGTGAAATCTGGGTATTGAATATTTTGGTGGATACCTTCTGTATACACTATGTACATAGTACGCGTAGAGAAAGGAAAAATGACTTCATTTTAATTCATAGCACCTTTTCCACAAGCGATTGCATACAATTCTACTTTGATGCTGAGACTGCAAGATTTGCCATGTTTTGACTGTCGATATTATTCAGCTGTTGAAAACTGATGTATCAAGAGGCTGGATAACAACGACGACGATGATGATGATGGTTGGTGTTTAAGGGCTCTGAAATACTGAGGCTGTTTGCACCCTTATAAAACAAAATCGATGAAAACACCAAAGGTGAAAAAATAAAATAAAACATAAATTAAACATAAAAGAGGAAAGTCAGTTAAAAATCCAGGGATGATGATAGGTGTTTAAGCGGTTTCAACTGCTAAGGTCATTAGCACCCATAGAAATTAAAATGTTGGCTAAAACCGGAAATAAAAAGTAGTAAAACGGATCTCTATTAAAAGAGCTAAAATATGGATAAAATCAGCACAAACAACTAAAACCAAGATACAATAACTCTCCAGCCCTGAATCCAGAGCTGGCGATAAAACTATGGTACTTAAAACTAATAAAACAAGAGGGAATAAAAAACAATAGTGACTCAAAGTTTCAAAGGTTATAAAAGATTTCAAAAACCTCATGTATCACTCAAGTATCTGCACCAAAAATAAAACTAGATACTTAAAGTGCATGTCATTTTACATAAATATTTAACAACGTTCTCCACCGCTCCGGTATCATCGGCCAGGACCTCCGAGCTCCCAGTGTATTGGGAGCTCGTTCACGTCCCGAAATTTGTTGCCAGCTCGAAATTACCGCTCTGCGGACAAGTCTAAAATTTTCGGACGTACAAAGTTAGTGGTAACACTGGGCGCAGACGATGCCTTCTTTGCCGCCAAATCCGCCAGTTCATTCCCCGGCACGCCAACGTGTCTAGGAACCCAAGCGCACTCCACAGCTACACCCGAAGTGTGCAAAATGTGGAGGATGTCCTCAATGCGCTGTACTAGACATGGTAAACGTACAGCTCAAGTGCACTAAGGGAATCACTCACAAGAAGTCACTCACCTAAATTTCGACGGCGAATATATAAAACGACTCGGTAAATAGCATACAGCTCTGCAGAATAAATTGATGTGCTACTCGGCAAACGGAAAGTAAATGGCTCGTTTCGAGTGACAAAGACACATCCAACTCCATCGGCGCACCTACTGCCATCGGTGTGTATATGACTTTAATAAAAATTCTAAAAAACAAGAATGGATACTAAACATAGGCGTACAAGATTTCGCATAAACTGTCGTCCCGAGATCTATGTGGGAAGGTGGGTGAACCCTCTCCGCCTTGGGAAACATGTCAGGCATTTCAAGACCGTGCGTTCGAAGCAGCTCCCGGAAGCGAAATCCTGCAGGTGTTGGACTACGTAAGAAGTTTTTATAACGGTCGTCCAATCCGGAATCAAAAAAAGGGAATAAACGATGGATGCGCAGCTATGCACTTCAGGCTACAGCCATAGTTAGCTAGAAGAACATCCGCCGACAACGCAGAGGAGGCTCAGCAGATTCGGCATAGAGGCTCACAACAGGGCTAGTTGGAAACGCTCCAACAGCCACCCGGATGCCCTGATTGTGGATAGTATCTAACTTCCTCGGCACAGATGGGCGTTCTGAGGCATAAACAATACATCCATAGTCTAACTTTGATCGGATCAATGCTCGATAAAGACGCAGCGGTACTGTCCGATCCGCTCCCCAAGATTTTCTGCTTAGTGTCCGTAAAATATTCAGAGAACGCTCACACCGCGCTTTAAGCTGTGCTATATGAGATGACCAGCATAGTTTTCGATCGAATATCAACCCTAGTAATCTCACCTCATCTGCGAAGGGAAGGATATCTGGCCCGAGATGAAGAGGTGACATTCGCCATCTTCTACGCCATAAATTAACGCAGATTGTCTTCTCAGGTAAAAAACGAAAGCTGTTTTTCGAGCTCCAATCATACAGTTTGACCAAACACCGTTGGAGACGCCGTTCCAAAAACGGCGTACGCTGAGAGGTGCAGAAGATGGCAAAGTCGTCCAGGAACAAACAGGACGAGACACCTGGGGGAACACATTCCAATATGGAATTAATGGCTATGGCAAACAGTGTCACGCTTAGCACCGTGCCCTGCTGCACCCCGTTCTCCTGAATAAAATGGTGAGAAAAAACCGAGCCGACCATTACTCGGAAAACGCGATCCCTCAGAAATTCCTGAATAAACAACGGTAGGCGTCCACGTATGTTCCATTTGTGGAGGGAACGTAAAATCCCTGCCCTCCAACACGTGTCGTAAGCCTTCTTGAGGACAAAAAAGTTTCCAACCATCTGACAATTCTCAAGAAAGCCGTTCATGATCTGCATCGATAGTGACACAAGGTGGTCAACCGCTGAACGACGCCTTCGAAAACCACATTGGATGTTGGTCAGAAGATTATGGAATTCCAGCCACATCAGCCGTCCATTGATCATGCGTTCCATCACCTTGCAAACGCAGCTGGTGAGGGAAATAGGACGGTAACTGGAAGGGAGATGGCGGTCCTTTCCAGGTTTCAAAATGGGTATGATGGTGGCCTCTCGCCACTGAGCGGGGAAAGAGTCGTTCACCCAAATACGGTTATATACCTCGAGCAGGAAAACCTTACCTTCAGGAGAGACATTTTGCAACATTTGGACGTGGATGACATATGGCCCTGGTGCTGAGTTTCGCGAAGATGAAAGTGCATGGTCAAGCCCGCCATGGTGAAAAGACAATTATAGTCTTCAAGGTTTCCAGAGCAGAAGGCAAACCCTTGCGATTCCACCTGGGCCTTAGTTGGAAGAAACTCAGGGGAATAGTTCTCTGAGCTAGACACCTGAGCGAAAGCACTGCCAAGAGTGTTAGCCACGTCCAACGGATCAACCACAGTGCCGGCAAGTGTCTTCATACCGGCTATCGACAAATGGGTCGCTTTTCCGGCCACACGCCTTAACTTATCCCATACAACAGAGGAAGGGATATGTCGAGTAAAAGATGCTACAAAGCTGTTCCATGATATCTTCTTGCTATCCTTAATAATTTTCCTAGATTGAGCACGCGGCTTTTTATATTGTATAAGATTACAGAGTGTAGAGCACCGCTGGAAAACCCTGAGAGCTCGTCGGCGAGTACGAATGGCATTCCGGCTTTCATCTGTCCACCAAGGGACAGGGAATCAACGGGGTCGTCCTATCTACCGCGGAATAGAAAGCTCAAAAGCACAAATAATAGTCCCGGTGAGGTGCTGGACTAAACAATCCACCGAATCATGCTCGTTGCACTAAAAAACGGCCAAGTTTGAATAAAGGTTCCAGTTGGCTCGTTCTAAGTGCCATCTAAGTACGCTTGTGGAACATACGTCCTGAGCTAAGAGACAAATAAGAATAGGAAAGTGGTCACTAGAATGTAGGTCAGAGATGATATTCCATTGTAAGGAAACTGCCAGCTGTGGGGAACAAATTGATATATCCAGGTGAGAAAAACTATTGTAGGCGTCAGAAAGAAAGGTAGGCTCCCCGGTGTTCAGGAGAGAGAGATTAATAGAATCCACGAAATCGGCAAGCAGTTGCCCTCTCGCACAAGATCGCGGGGAGCCCCAAAGTGGGTGGTGGGGATTTACATCCCCTACCAGCACAAAAGATGTTGGTAGCTGGGAAACTAGATCTGCTATATCAGCGTGCGAGAGGTCGTCACATGGAGGTACATAAATACTGCATATGGTGAAGGAAATGGAAGGTAGCTTAATCCTTACAGCACTGGACTGTATGTCGGAATGAAGGGGTACGGATTCGGCGAAAACATCATCTCTGACAAGAACCATGGTGCCTCCATGTGCAGGTACTCCATCTGCCTGTGATATATCACACCGGACAGAAGCATACTGGTTTATTGTAAGGTGGTCTTGGGGACAGAGCTTGGTCTCTTGAAAGCACACCACTAAAGGCTGATTCTGATGGAGCAACAATTCCAGGTCTGGTCGATGTAATCGGATTCCTCGCGTGTTCCATTGAAGGATAGCCGTGGGATTGGTATAGGATACGTTTTAAATGGAAAGGCGTTTCTGCATATTTGGCTGCGCTGGTCGGTTTAGTTTATTTTTCTTGGACGTTGGACTAATACTTTTTTCAGGAGCACGATCATGCCGCTTACGCACTGGCCGTCTTGCACGGAGGGCAGAATCTTCCTGGTCCATCTCCTCCACCTAGGAGGACGCCTGTCCAATTCAGGTTCTCGAACCGATTGGAGGTGCTGATCGGCGAAGATGGTCGTCGCCGATCGGTACTTCTCCCAGAAATTTCCTCAGAAGAGAATCTGCGAGGAGAAGCACGTGGACTTTTCTTTCCCGTAGATACGTTATGAGAGGGCTTGGCATTATTCTTCAGAATGTCCGTTCGCACATAGCTGGTCTTATAGGTATTTACACGTGCAGAATAAGCTACGGATATAGCAGTGATTTTGTCCTAGGAAAACGGTTTGGGTGACGCTGCTGCCGGAGAGGTCTTCACGATGGTAGATGCAGCCGATCTAGACGTAGCGGGCTTCGGTATCGGACTAACAATGATAATCCTCTCTGCAATAGTGGCCCCGTTTATATCGTCGGTTTCGGTCGCGATGTCCCAGCTAGGTACCGGTTTAGCTGCAACCGAGCTATAGGTACCAGGGCGCGGTACTGAGGGTTGGTGTAGGCGCAGGAGCCTACGGGCTTCGTAGAAGGTCACCTTCTCCTTCACCCGTATCTCCTGAATCGCCCTCTCCTCTGTGAAACGGTGTCAATTGCGGGAACTAGACGGATGTTCCACACTGCAATTTACACAAGATGAAGTGGTAGTACAACTTACATCGTGCGATGCGGCTCCACAGATAGCACAAGTAGAATTGCCGGTACAAAAGTCACTGGTATGCCCAAACCGCTGACATTTGTAACATCTGAGTGGGTTGGGTATATAGGACCTAACCTCGATGAAGGTAAGGAACAGGGTACGGGTAGGCATGAACTCACCATTAACTTTCCTCTGAACCCTATAAACAGATGTTACACCTTGGTCTGCTAGGTCCTCTTGAAGCTCCTCATTGGACAAACCGTCCAAGGCGCGGGTGGTGATAACGCCACGTGAGGAGTTCAAGTTCTTATGCTTTTCGACCTTGATGGGATAGCTTCCTAAGAGTTTGGCTCTAAGTATCTTCTCTGCTTGGGATGCTGACAGTACTTCCACCACGAGAGTTCCATTTCGGACTCTGATACAGGATTTCACCGGACCAGCAATTTTGTCTAAACCCTTTTGGATAGCAAAAGGGCTAACCGAGGTAAATTTCCTCCCTTCCTCTATTCTATTTATAACCAAGTAGCGGGGACCACTGGACTCAACTACTTCTTTTCCAGACACCTTACTATAAAAAGGTTTATGTTTTGCAATGAAAAAAGCAGAATAAGTTCACCCCCAGTGCTCTCCACCCACCACGGAGCCCAAAAGGGGATCACCCCACTGGGGTGACAGAGCTACACAGGGGGTATAGCAGCCACGCCGTCCCACTCACCCTGGAGTTCGGTATAATACCTAGTCCTGTCCGATTGACTAAGGGTGGGTTAGTCCATAGTCTCCCGTTTAGGCAAATCAGAAACCAAAGCGGTGTATTATGCTGCTCACCCTCCCCAGTTACTGAAAGACAGAAGCCCAGGCTCAGGTACGAGACCCCTCGACCAACTACATTATTCCTTTTCACTGACACGGGTCTCCACGCACGGCCTACACGTGGGTGATCATTTTGACCTGTTGACTCCCTCACCACTATGAGGTTGCCCACAGAGGCAGCCAAGGTGGCTCGGTACCCCGGGTGATCCTAACCCGTACCTACCGTAGTAGGCCCCTGGGGGGTAAGCCAATATCACCTCTTCCCGATGGGATACATTGAAAACATTTACCAGTTTAGAGGGAGATCCTTCACTTCCCTAAACTTGTTCCTGGGGACAGCAGATCAACATGAAAGCATCGCTCTTCATACAGTAAGCCTGAAGTCTGCAAATTTTACAAAAGGAATTATAGTACTGTGTTGCATTGTTGCTGTCTTAGCTGCCTAATCCGGCACTTCATTCCCTAGTAAGCCAGGGAGAGAGAGAGAGAGAGAGAGAGAGAGAGAGAGAGAGAGACAGAGAGAAGTAAAGTTTTAGGGCGCCCAACCTATACGGTTATTAGCACCCTATAAAACAAAATAAAACAAGTATAACCGACTAATATATCCCCCAAAGATAAAACGTTAAAACGGTCTGGTGGGTTAAAATTATAAAGAAATTAATCATAAAATTGATCTTCCAGCTAAAATATTATGATCAAATGAATATTGCAATTTACTAATTAGCTCCCCAACATGAAAACTTTAAAACCAGCCCTGTAGGTTAAAATAATGAATTAATTAATATTAAAATTAAACTTCTAGATGATAATGGTGTTTAGGGGCGCTCAACTGCCGAGGTCATAAGCGCCCTTATGATTAAAACTTGGCGATAGGCAGTAAGAAAATACCAAACAAAAAAGTAAACACAAGTAAAAGAGCTAACACAGTTGAACGGAAGTAACAGAACTGTCCAGCCCTCTAACCAGAGCTGGATATAAAACTCCATCTAAAATCAACACATTAAAACCAAAAGAGTTTAAAAAACCGCTATCACACTAAAACGTCAAGGTAAAAGCAAGTTTTGCTAAAAATTTAAAAACACTGTCCACTGCTCTTGTGTCATCTGCCAGGACCTCAGCAAGAGAGGCCGGCATGCCCATAGATGACCTAATGTGTGCCAGGTGACCACACTCCAGCAACACATGACGAACTGTCTGTGTCTCCCCACAGAGCGCACAGACAGGAGCAGGTTCACGTTTAAAAAGGTAACTGTGAGTAAAAATACAGTGGCCAATTCTTAGCCGAGCTAGTACTACCTCCTCACGGCGGAATAAACGAGAGGAGGTTACCCAGTTGACAGGGAGGTCCTTCACCTCTCGCACCTTATTACCACGGAGAGCCGACCACTCCGCATGCCAAGTCGAAAAAACGGCTTTCCGTACAGCCACTCTAAAATCTTCTGCTGTTGAATGGGTAATCGTAACACTGGGCGCTGTGACTGCCGATTTCGCTGCCAAATCCGCCGTGTCATTACCCGGCAAGCCAACGTGTCCAGGAATCCATGCGCACTCCACATTAAAACCAGAAGCGTGCAAAATGTGGAGAACGTCCTGGATGCGCTGCACCAAAGGATGGTAATTGTACAGCTCACGAATGCTCTAAAGGGCACTAAGGGAATCACTAAGAATAAGGCAGTCACCTAATTTTCGACGTCGAATATACAGAAGGGCTTGATAAATAGCATATAGCTCGGCAGAATATATAGATGTGCAACTAGGCAAACCTTAAGTAGAAGTTGCGGTGCCAGTGACAAAGGCACATCCAACACCGTCGGGGCTCTTACTACCATCGGTGTAAATACAAATACGGCCACTGTATTTGGATAAAAATTCTAAAAAGCAACGACGAATACTATCAAGAGGCGTAACAGATTTCCCGTAGAGCGTCATCCCGAGATCGACATGGGAGGTAGCGCGTAACCAAAGGGGGGTGTATACTCTCTCCCTTGGATAACAGCCGAGGAATGTCAACATGGTGCTGGCGTAGAAGCTCACGGAAACGAAAACCTGCTGGCCTGGGGCTCAGAGAGCGGAGGCAGTATCGTTCGTGCAGCTCAGGGGAGAAAAACGCGTGATAAGTTGGATGCCCAGGCATACACTTCAGCCCACAGCCATAATTAGCAAGCAGGACATCACGCCGACAACGCAGAGGAGGTTCTCCCGATTCGGCGTAGAGGCTAACAACTGGGCTCGTTGGAAAAGCTCCAACGGCCACACGGATGCCCTGGTTATGGACTGTGTCTAACCTGAGCACTGAAGGTCGAGATGAAGAATACACAATGCTGCCATAGTCCAACTTCGAACGAATCACAGTACGATAAAGACGGAGCAGTGCCGTCCGATCCGCACCCCAAGATTTGCCACTTAGTATCCGTAAAAGATTTAGAGAACGGTCACATCGTGCTCTAAGCTGTGCTATTTGTGGTGCCCAACAAAGTTTCCGATCGAAGATCAAACCAAGGAATCTCGACTCGTCTGCGAAAGGAAGTAAATCTGGCCCAAGTCGAAGAGACGGCGGCATTTGCCACTTACGGCGCCAGAAGTTAACGCAGACTGTCTTCTCAGCGGAGAAACGAAAACCGTGTTTCGAGCTCCAAGCATAGAGATTGTCCAAACACCGCTGGAGACGGCGTTCCAAAAACGGTGTACGCAGAGAAGTACAGAAGATGGCAAAGTCGTCCACGAATAAACAGGAAGAGACACCTTGAGGCACACATAGTGATATGGAATTTATCGCAATAGCAAATAGAGTCACGCTGAGTACCGAGCCCTGCGGCACTCCGTTCTCTTGAATAAAATGGTTAGAAAAAACCGAGCCCACCCTCACTCGAAATACCCGGTCCCGCATAAACTCCTGAATGACCAACGGTAGGCGTCCACGTATGTTCCAGTTGTGCAGATAACGCAATATTCCCGCCCGCCAACACGTGTCGTAGGCCTTCTCGAGGTCAAAAAATATCCCAACTGTGGGGCTGTTCTTAAGAAACCCATCCATAATCTGATTTGACAGAGAGACAAGGTGGTCAGCAGTTGAACGTCGTCGTCGAAAGCCACACTGGATGTTCGTCAGAAGATTGTGGGATTCCAGCCACCACACCAACCGTCCATTCATCATGCGTTCCATCACCTTGCACACGCAACTGGTGAGGGAAATAGGACGGTAACTGGAAGGAAGATGGCGGTCCTTTCCAGGTTTAAGAATGGGTATGAGGGTGGCCTCCCGCCACTTGTCTGGAAAAAAGCCATCAACCCAGACACGATTATAGACCTCGAGTAGGAAATCTTTGCCATCAGGAGAGAGATGTTGCAACATTTGGACGTGGATACCATCTGGACCTGGTGCTGAGTGTCGTGAAGAGGAGAGTGCATTGTCTAGCTCTGCCAGGGTGAAAATGCGATTATAATCCTCAAAGTTGCCAGAAAGAAATGAGAATGCTTGAGATTCCACCTGAATCTTAACTGTAAGAAACTCAGGGGAATAATTGCCTGAGCTAGACACCTGAGCGAAAGCACTGCCTAAAGTATTCGCCACGTCAAATGTATCAACAACAGCTCCGGTAGGTGTTTTGAGACCGGCGATGGGCATATGGTTCGGTTTCCCAGCCACACGTCTTAACTTATCCCATACGACAGAGGAAAGTGTATGTCGATTAAAGCAACCCACGAATTTATTCCATGACATCTTTTTGCTATCCTTAATGACCCGCCTAGAATGTGCACGCATCCGTTTATAGTGTATCAGGTTATCCAGTGTAGGAAAACGCTGGAAAAGCCGTAGAGCTCGTCTGCGAGCGCGGATAGCATCCCGACAGTCATCGGTCCACCAAGGTACCGGAAATCGACGGCTGTAGCCAGTCTAACGCGGAATGGATTGCTCAGCAGCAGAAAGAATGGTCCCTGTGAGATGTTCGACCAAGTTGTTCACAGAGTCGTGCTCTTCGTAGCTAAATTCAGCCAAGTGGGAGTACAGTTCCCAGCTGGCGTGGTCTAGGCGCCAACTAGGTAAACGGGTGGAACATACAACAGGTGTCAAGACACTAATACGACAAGGAAAGTGGTCACTAGAATGCAAATCCGAGATGATATTCCAGCATAAGGTGACTGCTAGCTGAGGGGAACAAATTGCAATGTCAATGTGTGAAAAACTATGAAAGGTGGGCTCTCCGGTGTTCAAGAGAGCAAGATTCTGACTATCGAAGAAGCCTTTAAGTAGCGTACCTCTCGCACAAGCCCGAGGAGAGCCCCAAAGAGCCCCACGTCGCCTACCAATAAAAAGGGTGGTGGCAACTGCGAAATGAGCTGTTCTAAGTCGCTCTGCGAGAGGTCCTCAGATGGAGGCAAATAGATACTTTAAATGGTGAATAAAGCGGAGGGTAGCTTAATGCTGACAGCAACGGACTGGATTGCAGATTGTATGGGTACGGAGTTGGCAAAAATATCATCTCGAATAAGCATCATAGTGCCCCCATGTGCCGGGACACCGTCCTCCGGGGATAAATCACATAACGGAGGAGTACTGTCTGATGGTAACGGTGTCCTGTGGACGGAGCTTCGTCTCTTGTAAGCATACAGCCAAGGGTTCGTGCTGGCGTAGCAACAAGTCAAGCTCTGGTCGATGTGGTCGAATTCCGCGTATGTTCCAATGGAGGATAGCCATTGGGTATATTATGGGATAAGTTTCAAATCGAAAGTCGCTTCGGCAGATTGGGATTAGCTGGTCGGTTCAATTTGTTCTTCTTAGGCGTTGGGCTAGTACTATTTTCAGGAGCACGATCCTGCCGTTTCCGCACTGTCCCTCTGGCAGTGGCGGCAGAATCCTCCTGGTCGATCTCCTCCACAAGGGAGGTCCCTTTTTCAAGAGCAACTTTCGGTCCAAGAAGTTCGAACCGATTGGATGTGCTGATCGGCGAAGACGGCCGTCGCCGATTCACGCCCTCCTCCCCAGATGACCTTTCAGAGGAGGATACACGTGTGGAGTTGCGTGTACTTTGTTTACCCTTAGATGACTTGGTAGAAGGTTGCACATTCTCTTTCAAGAAGTCTTGTCGTACATACTTGGTCTTAAACTGTTTTTCCGGGGCAGAAGACGTCGTGAATTTACCAGCTTTAGTTCCCGAGGTCGAGGCTTTCGATGACAAGTGTGCAGGAGTATTCTGTAAGCTGGCGGATTTGGCAGATGTTGATACCAACTTGGGTGTAGGTGTCGAAGGCTTTGGCAGCGCTTGGGCTAAAATAACCTTTTCCGCAATTGTAGCCCCGTTCATATCGCCGATCTGTGTTGCGATTTCCCGACGCGGTACCGGTTTAGCTGCAACTGAGCTATAGGTACCGGGCCTCGGGGCAGAGGGTTGGCGGAGTCGCAGGAGCTTCCGGGCCTCCAAGAAGGACACCTTCTCTTTCACCCGTATCTCCTGGATCGCTCGTTCCTCTGCAAAACGGGGGCAGTCTCGGGAACTAGATGGGTGTTCCCCGTTACAGTTCACACACGATGGAGCTGAAGCACAAGCCCCATCGTGGGAGATGTCACCGCAGTGGACGCAGGTGGACTTGCCGGTACACAACTCACTAGTGTGACCTTAACTTTGGCATTTAAAGCACCTCAGCGGATTGGGTATATAAGGCCTAACTTCGATGGCTTCATACCCTGCCCTAATCCTTTGAGGGAGGTCAACTCGATCAAAAGTAAGAAGCAGGGTACGAGTAGGCAGGATTTCACCGTTGATCTTACGTTGTACCCGATAAACAGATGAGACACCCTGATTCGCAAGATTTTCTTGGATCTCCTCAATGGACAAACCGTCCAACGCGCGGGTTGTTACTACACCGCGGGAGGGGTTCAGCGACTTGTGCACCTCGACCTTCACTGGATAGCTGGCTAACATGGTGGCTTTAAGTATCCTTGCAGCTTGCGAGACGGAGTTGGTTTCGACAAGAAGTGTACCATTGCGAGCTCGAACGCAGGATTTAACCGGACCAGCAATGCAATCGAGACCCTTTTGGATAGTAAAAGGGCTCACCGTAAGGAACTTCTTACCTTCCTCTGTCCTATGAATAACCAAGTAGCGAGGACCACATCACTCGACTACTTCCTTTCCAACGTCTGCATTTGAATTAAGGGGTTTTGGTGCCATAAAACATGGTATAAATTAATCCCCCAGTGCTCCCCACCCACCACGGAGCCCAACGAGGGGTCACCCCACTGGGGTGACAGGGCTACACAGGGGATATAGCGGGCTCGCCGTCCCACTCACCCTGGAGTTCGGTGTAATACCTAGTCCTGGCCGATTGACTAGAGGTGGGTTAGTCCCTAGCCTTTCGTTTAGGCAAATCAGAAACCAAAGCGGTGTATTAGGCTGCACACCCTCCCCAGTTACTGAAAGACAGAAGGCCAGGCTCAGGTACGCAACCTTCAACCAACCAGGATATTCCTTTTCACCGACACGGGTCTCCACGCACGGCCTACACGTGGGTGGGCATTTTGACCTTCTGACTAACTCACCACTCTGAGGTTGCCCATAGAGGGAGTCAAGGTGGCTCGGGACCCCGGGTGCGCCTAACCCGTACCTACCGTAGTAGGCCCCTGGGGGTTCCACGTTGGAAAAACACCCGTCAGAAAGACGGAAGGACTGTTGAAACACAGTCCAAGCAGCGTTCGAAAAACGTCACTTTGGAGAAGAGAGAGAAGGCTGAGGTGATGCTACAAAATGAAGAAGTATGGGAAAGTTGTCACTGCCATAAGGTTCCTGAAGGACGCTCCATTCAAAGGATGGCGCAACAGAAGGGCTGCAGAACGCTAAATCAATAGCTGAGAAAGACCCAGAGGAGAGACAGAGGTGTGTGGAATCTCCTGTATTTAGTAGAACAAAGTTGTGCATGTCTAATCAATGTCCCCCTAGCACAAGTGCGGCAAGAACCCCAAATAGAGTTGTGGGCGGTAAAATCCCCAACTACCACACAAGGAGTAGGGAGAGCAGACAACACGCCAGTGTCAGGGATGGGTACACCAGGCGGCAGATACGTGTTGCATATCGTGAGAGTTAGGATGGGAAAGAAGACGTCAACCCAAACAGATTGAAGGGTGGTAGTAAGAGTCACTTGCCTAGAGAAGCTAGAACTCTTCACCAATATAGAAACGCCACCGTGGGCACGGAGCCCATCAGTAAGGTTACTTCGATAGGTGGTGTATCCACGCAAACACAGTGGCTGTTGATCTGATAGGCGGGTTTCCTGGAGACAGACAACAAGGGGAGCGTATCGGAAGATAAGAAGATGCAACTCTTCAATTAGAGAGCGCTAGCCATTGAGATTCCTGGACAGAAAACTCATGGTCAGCGTTTGAGTTTCGGACGGGAGTGGTGTTTCGCAGGTTGAAAACCGGTGTCCCCAGTCACGTCCATTGACGAAGATTCGGCATCACTGTCAGAGGATGTCCGCTGGACAACTTTGCTGATTTTAGCGCTAGAAGCAGGGGAGAGCGATGTCTTCCAACCACCGCGTCCGTGAGACCGTGAGGCACCGGTAGACGGCAGATTTACAGGGACAGTGGAACTGAAACTTGCCACAACCTGCTTATACTTACTGGGTATGATAACCTTTAGTTTGGACGAAGTATCGGAAGAGGATAAGGTAAGGTGGTCACCTGTCTGACAGTGTAAGGAGCGGGTTTGAGGCCTAGTGGGCTGACCGATACGAGGTTCAATGGATGGATGCCGGGCTCGCAATTCAGAAGCTGGAGTCAGATTGGCGGTAACTGTAGCGTAACGGTGGGTAAGCTCAACAGGATGTTGAAGTTTATGCTGTTGACGGGCCTCGGAGAAAGACAACTTTTCGGTGACCCGAAGAGCCTGTATCTTCTTTTCGATTTGCCACTTAGGACAGTCCTTATAATTTGAAGAATGGGCACCGTCACAGTTAACACAGTGGGGTGGAGCACTGCAGGCAATAGAGTCATGAGCCTTCTCACCACATAACATGCAAATAGGTGAGTCAGAGCGACAACGCTGGGAGGTGTGACCAAACTTCTTACATTTGAAGCACCGCATGGGGTTGGGGATACGCTCAGGCCAGGACGACTTATTAAATGTCAAAATGAAGGTGGAGGTGGGGACCAACTGTCCCTCCAGCTTGCGTTTTACGCGGTAAATATCAACAACACCCTCCGGTTCGAAGAAGAATTTCTGGTCCTCATCGGTCTCGTTGGCAAAAACCTCGTGGGTGACCACAGCTTTACACAAGTTCAAGGTTGCGTAGGTACTAACGGTCACAGAAATACTACCTATGGATTTGAGGGACATCAGTAAGTCGATCTGCTTATCCGTCTTCGCCTCGAGAAGTAGCGTGCCGTTAGGTTGTCGGGTTAGGTAGGTAGGTAGTGTTTTAACGCCCGCTTTAACTACTAATGGCACCGCAGGCGGTGACACTGATGATACATGAATGATGATGGAGCACCGGTGGAATGCGATGGCGGGGGAAACCGGAGCACCCGGAGAAAACCCGCCCCAGCGCCGTTTTGTCCACCACAAATCTCACATGCGGTCGCTTGGGATCGAACCCCGACCGTCTAGGTGAGAGTCGAGTGGTCTAACCACTCGGCAACGGCGCGGCCGTTGTCGGGTTACCGTGCGGAGGGGACCAACCAGTGAATCAAGAGAGCGGGCTAATCGACATGCACTAACATTATGCATGGACTTGCCCTTCTCTGAACAACCCATTACAAGAAACCGTGGTTTTTAGGTGTGCCAAAAACTGTAGCAAGGACAAAACTGTCGAGGCAGCGCTTCTTATTGGAAGCGGAACGTGGGGAAGAGGCCGCCTTCATTGCAAGGTCGCCAATTTGGGGCTGAGGAGCCGCGCTCTCTGACGACAAAGAAGTGCGCGGAGTAGCCATGATGAAAGGACCCCCGTCCGGAACTGTCGACGTCAACCTGCCATCAGGGGAGTGAAGAAAGAAAGATACCATAACCTCCCGGTCTGTGCCGGCGCAGGGACCTCCGCTATGCCTGAGCCCTAAGAATACTTCAGAAAAGTTACCCTTCAACCATCATTACGGATTCCCAGTGTAAGTCTTCCACCATCGGCAAGTGCAACTTTAGGCCCCTACCACAGGCATAACCGCCTGTGACCCTCCGCTATAGGTCCCCTGGCCGTACAGGTTCAGGGGGTTTCAGGAGACTTGTGGTTGATTACATTGGACTTCCAGTCAGCAGTAACACGTCGCAGCTCCAAATTTGTCACCCTGACATGCAGTTAAGGAGACATCTGAGGAGAAGCGGACCTAAATAAGGACTACGTGGGTGTGCTTGACTTATGGGGTGGGCTCCGCACCTGGACTTATAAAGAGGGGCAGTGAAAAGGGTTCACTCAACCTTCATTCAAGAGTCCTCCGAAGAGCACACAAGTCGGAGTCCACGCAGAAACCGTGGGAAAGGACCGCGGAGATAGGAGAGATCCGTGTTGGTGAAGCAGGTGTTAATAATCCTAGATATCTAGCCTAATATAAGTTATATAATAAACCTAGAAGAGAAAGGTAGTTTAAGCTTCATGAAAAGGTAGGACTATGACAGTACATGAAGAAGATACCTCAGTGAATGATGTAGAGCAACACAGTTGGTGCTGTCGTCTTCCGTACACTGACAGGACATCCATCGGCGGAGCGGAGCAAAGAGCTGAGAAGTGCAAATGTGACAGGAGGGAACAGCAATAAAGACCAAACCAAGAGGAGGAAAGAAGATACGAAATATACGAAAGTGTTAAAAAGGAGTATGGAGTAAACAAAGGGGATGGGAAGCGAAGATGTGGCGTGTGGCTCGGGACCAAGGGTGCACCAAAACCGTACTTATCGAAATAGGCCCCTGGGGGAAAGAGGGTGATAACCTGAAAAACCAAATACACAAAAGTAATATAAAAAACGTGGCAAAGTGAACGGTGATGGGCAGGGTGAAGTGGCAGTGACGGCTCGGGAACCCCCGGGTGCGCCAAACCCGTACCTACCGTAGTAGGCCCCTGGGGAGAAATAATCCTAAGGTCTTAAAACTAATAATCGCCATAATCCTTGAAGAGGTAAAGGGTGATAAAGCAGGCAAACTAAAGAAACAAAACCAGAAAAAATACGTGGCAACAGTGGATGGCGATGGGCACGGTGAGGTGGCGGTGAGTGGTATACCCTTTCCAAGAAACACGACACTCCCCTCGAGAAAGAAATAGTCAGATAGTGGTAGGTACTTCGGTTCCTTTAGGAAAGTGATACCCCATTTGAAGAGTTCTACAAGACTTAAACATATTGGAAGAGAAAGATGTACCTATTGTCTGTCATTATTAATATACATATATAATGGATTTTCTTCATTTAACACATAATGCTATTGCTTGCCTTATGTTGAATATGATGAGAGAGGTTAGGTTGTGCTTAGGATATCATACATTGATTTGTTAAATTAGCATTGTGCAACTATTTTTGTAATTTTCGGATAGAACTCTATGCTATGTTTTGCACAATTCTGTGCAAGTATCTGATTGCATTTATGTTTGCTTGTGCTGTGATTTGCCTTCCTGATGCAACATGCATGGCAACATCATTTAATGATGTATATAATTCAAAGCCATGAGTCTTGTGTTAACCATGATTATTACTATTCAAGATTCAAGAGAGACTACATGTCTCAGCAATGAAGTGCTTGGACCGAGTCAGCGGTGTAGATAAAGCATATTTTTATGATGATGTAAATTCTCTAGTAAATCGGCTGCGGCTAATGTACTCGCATGCAGCTTACAAAGGGGGTCAGTCAAAAGAAATCTTCTTGAATATGCATGAGATGAAAGATTCTGTGTAATAGAGCGAAAAATTGACAAATGAGGGCATATGATGTTGTATTGTATTTCTATAATAAATGTGTTGTGTCTGATGTATAGTATTGACTATGATGTTAGATTAGATTAGGAAGGTTGTGTTAATTTAGGTTATTTTAGGTTAGGATGGATTAGCTTATTAAAATATTATTTATTAAAAAAATTATTGTATGCATTGTGAAAATCACTGTTTTTTTTTTAGTATAAGCTTGTGAGTCCCTGGCGCAGCTCATTAAGAGCCTTGGGCTACTGCCCTGCTGCAGCGTCCCTCATCTCGCTCCGTTACAGACTTCAGGGATGGGATGCAGTATTGGGGAGTTGAGACGTGGACTGCGCTTCGATATCCCTTCTCCCCTGACCAGTTAATGCTGTCCTCATGACCTGGAGCCGCTACTTCTCCATCAAGTAGCTGCTGAATTGGCCCCGCGAGGCTGAGTGCAGCCCGCTACATGTATCCCAAATGGGGGAAAATGCCCACGCCTGTACTATGAATCGATCGCAGATCTACCGCTTGGCAAGAATCAAATAAGTTTGTAACGTTATATAATAAAATCCGCATTGGTTTATTCTTAAGTTATTTTACCAGTCCTCAAACAAACCAAAACTTGTGACTTTTATTTTTGTACTTGAGTTACAGTCGTGTTTTTCCCAGAAATGTGACAAACTAATAATAATAAAAGAAGAAGAAGAAATTGAAGATGCTAAAATATTTTCCATGTTGTAAAGAGAGCATATAAGAAACTAATATTTGTGAATCCTGGATGTTGAGTGAGCTTGAGAAAAACCTTGAGATATATGAATGTGTAATTATATCTCTTTAGGGACTTTTTGCAATACAATGGTCACATAGGAGCTTTGACTTATGAAACAACTCGTATTAGTGTAGGTTTAGAGCTTTATGGTAATCAATTTTTTATATTACTGAGCACATGCCCATTCATACCTTCCAGACTCTGTTGGGATAGGGACTAATTGCGGTTAAAGAAAATTTTGCCGTCCCAGCCATGGATCGAACCCGGTATCTGCAGGTGAGAAGTCAGCTCACTTACCCGGTTGACCAAGGAGACAGTCTTATTTTCTGATAGTATAACTAAGTGCATTGATTGTTTAACCTTGTTTTTGTATTGATTGCAGATCTGATTAGAAGCTGTGAGTGTAGAAGTGTCCATTTAAAATTGCGTGTTCGGTTTAGTTCTATCAAACATAAATGCATTTTCATTTCCTTCACTTTTAGAGTTTTAATGTAATAAAGAGCTCGACATGAAATTCTGTAGTGAAACCATAAGTTCACCTGTAGTATTCTTTTCGGCGTGATGTAGGTGTAAGGAAACATTCTTTAGCAGAAGCGTGCACAACGGTTGAGATTTCATGATAGACAACATTAAAATAAACATATTCTTCTGTTACTTCATGCTATTCAAGATAAACATTTTCCAGAAAAAAAATTCTTATTTAATTGTTCCTTATAAATAGGGATATTAGCGGAAATTCCTAGTTTAGTCCTGCGATTCTCATTGAAACTCGGTTCACTTTTTTGATGTGTTTAACGCCTGCTTTTACTACTTGTGGCACCGCAGGCGATGACGCTGCTGATATATGGAATGAACATGGAGCACTTGTGGAATGTGATGGCACGGGGAAACCGGAGAAAACCCGCCCCCTGCGCCGCTTGGTCCATAACAAATCCCACATGCTGTTGCCTGGGGTCGACTCCAGGCCTCCTTGGTGAGAGGAGAGTAGTCTAACCACTCGGCCATGGCGCGGCCTCTCGATTTGCATTGACATGTTTTAAGTAATACTGTACATACACCACTAATACTTTTCTGAAAATGCTCAGTTCGTATTTTCAACCGATCAGTGTCCTTGTGCTCCTGCGCCCATGACTTGAATGAATCGCCCATCATTAAGACAAGATTTTCTTTTATATATAATTCACGCTTATAATTCTAAATAATAAAATGTAAATGTCGTGTTATTTATGGACGCTCTTTAACTGCTGTGGTTCTCAGCGTCCCATTCTAAATTGGGCGTGAAAGACCGCTTAATTTTGCACAGAGGCCTCTCAATCAGGCTTGAGGTTCTTTTACGTGCCGTAAATCTACGACACGGGACCAACGGCTTTACTTCCCTTCCGAAGGAAGCTATGCTAATGATTTTTACGCCCGAAAAAATCCATCGTCCTGCGTCGGGTTTGAACCCGCCTCCTTGGGTATATGAAGTCAGCATGGTAACCATTACACCACGGACGGCGACTTCTAAATAATAGCATAATGTTTTCATTATATGTTACTCCGTTGTACATTAGAAATAAGACATTTAATGTTCCAAAGCACTTCAACTGTCACTTCGAATTTATGTATTTTTAGAGGTATGCTGTTTCACATGCACTCACTCGCACACTATACTTTGTCTAAAACATGCTCTTTAAGTGTTTGTTCGCCCTCAAATCGTGTATTAATTGTAAAAAAGCTTTTGTATCGAACTTACTAGTACAAATTCTTTTTTGTAGAAATATATGAAGTTCTTATGTAATACAATTTTTTTTCTCATGAAGCTAGGCAATCACTTGTAAAGTTTCTGAAAAAGTATTATAAGTAAATTAAGATGTCGCTGTATATTATACATTTAAGAACAAGGAGAGCGAATTTTTTAAAAATCTTACCAGCCGTTTCAAGGTTCTTGATTGATAAGGTATCTTGTTTTTTGCGAATTAGCTCGTAGTTTTTCAGATGATTCCTACCAATCACTGCACGGAGGCCTTTTCTTTTATCTGATATCTGTTTGCTCCACTTTTATAGATGGGTTTCTACCGTAAACTTGATTGGTTTTTTAGCATTTGTTGAAACTGTTTTTCATTCGTCGAGTTATGTATTACTTACACTCGTGTTAGAGAAGTGTGTGATAAAAGTAAAGCTGAAGAAACGGGTTATTTCCTGTATGAATGCTAGTAAACAGAAATGCCCTCTAGATATTTGCGACTGGGCCTGGTATTTATGTTTTGCTGTGTATAAAGGAATATTTTCGCTCTCAACTTTAAAGCATGCTGGACGTCTGTCACCGGAAATTACAATATTACATTGTCTGATTATACACAATAAGATATTTAGCTACAAGCCCTTATCACTTGTCATGTAATCGATAATTTAAATGTCTAATTATGCAAAGGAACAGGATGTAGAAAATTTGTATTTGTTTTTGAGTAATAAAAATATTAGTGGGATTATATGTACATAATATTTTTATTTATAAGTAGTTTCATTACACTACTTCTCCATGCCCGTGCCTCTTCAAAATGTTTTATTTGCATTAGTTAGATTAAATAAATATTTGCTTATATTTGTGCAAACTTCTTTACATGTTCATTTCCTACACATCCTTTGTTTTATTTTATTAAAAGCGTCCAGTGGCTTCGTTTTCTTCATGAATGCAAGAATATATGGTAACACTACATTTTCAATATATTCACAATGTGCGCACTTTCTCTTTTGAGCACATGCAGAATTCAGGGAGTCATAGGCGCCCTTTGTATATGGCATATATATACAAAGCAATTAGGATCACTGCTTTTGAGAAGCATTGGTAGTTCATAATACAACGTTAGACTAGAACCATTTGTTTTGGATATGTAGAATTGGATGGATTGCTGCGGGTTCCATATTTCTCTATGCTTGCCTCTCGTTTACAAATGTTGTGCATGCGGTCTTCCAGCAATCTCAGCTTCCTGAGATGATTAGCAAAAAGGGTCTTTCTCCTCTTGTATCTCCCTGGATCTGCAACATTAGAATTATTGAAAATTAGTAAATGTTATTAATTTTCCTTTGACTCGATCACTGCAATGGAAATAAGGTTAGTTTCTTTCTTGATGTAATAGCAATATATTATACTCACATTCGGAATGTCATCATAATCTTGTACAGGGCAGGTGTTCCATGGGTTTGAAATGCAGACATCCACCTCGTCAACGTCGGTCCTAGCAGGGTCTATGAGCTCTGGCGGTACTGGGATTGACTCTCGAACTCTGGAAAGAACAATGAGGGTTATTAATTATTTCAAGAAATAAATGTGTGATGTGCCTGTCATTTGTCGTATTTTTAGTTTGTAATTACCTTTGTTTCATATGCCTTGACAAATACACGCTGCAGGTCAAGTTGCAGATGAAGTACGATGTTATTGTATCATGCGCTGCGGGTTTTTAACAAATGAACACATGAGTGCGACCGTTACATAATTCTAAGTGATCTTCAATCTCATGTGCTGATCTAAACATATCCGTTGCATCTATGGTATCTGAATCGTGAAGCTCTTGTGTGTTCCGACCCCTTGATAAATAAAAATGTATTGGAATTAGTTATCATTACTCGAATACATTTGTAGTACTTATAATAGTAGAAAGACGTGAATGTATTGTACTTACAATATATATCTCTCATAGACAGTGCAGTCATCGGTGCAGGGGTTCCTTGAAGGTATCTGATTATAGTAAGCAGGGTATATGCATGTAATCGTATGCATTCGTCCATTGCACGATTCTTTGTGAAAGTATGTATAATGATGCGAATCTTCAGCACACTCTCTCCTGTATTCGTTCATATCATCAAAAGTTTTGACGTTTGTTATCAAGAATGCTTTTCCACGGTAGTTATATCGAATAAGTAGCTCTATATTGCAGACATCAGGCTTATATAATTGCTCACATAAAAACATGTTTTTTCAGTGTATACCTAAGGAAGGGGAATGCATGTATCTGCGTGTTCTTAGCCTGGAGGAGCCGAGTGAGGATGTTTTTCTAACAGAAAGCTCTGAAGGGGAGAGGCTAGGATGTTTTGTTCAAAATGTCGCCAGCCTTCTTTATCCTCTGAAACTGGTCGGATCATGCTTCCCTGTTGTAACTCAGTTTTCGCTTATGGTATATGTTAGCCAAGAGGTGAGCAGCCATCTAAGTGATTTCAAGCAATGTAAGCTGTTGTTTTCGGTATGGTATTTATTTTTGAATATATCTATTTATGCATAATCGTCAAGTTGTGTGATGAGTGCTTCAAGTTATAGCTTATACTTCAGTGTTGAAATTAGAGAATACTGCTGAGTCAGTTGTAGGCTGTCTTTGTGATTTTAAGCCATGTTAGCTGTTGGTTTTGGCATGGTATCCCCTTGTTGAAAATGTACAGTGTTGAAAATTAGAGAATACTGCTGTTAGTTGTAGGCGCTCTAAGTGATTTTAAATTGTGTTAGCTGTTGTTTTTACTTTCTCTACACGTACTATGTACATAGTGTATAGAGAAGGTATTGTACTCCACCCAAAATCGGATGATGATTTTTCACTGGGAAAATATATGTTTTTAGGGTCCCCTGTATAAAAAAAAATCCATTTTAGAAAAAGGTTCGTGTGTGTTTGCGTGTGTTGGTGTGTATATGTGTGTGACTGGGCAGCATAGCTCAAAAACGCAAATTCGGTAAAATACCAAACTTGGTATTTAAGTTTTGTATGTCCAGGGATGCGACACGAAGATTTTTTGAGAAAAGTCCCCCCAAACTAGCCTTAACATGGAACGTGTTTTCGAAAATTTTTATTTCTGAAAACGGCTATAAATATTTTGATTAGAATATCGCATATTAAAGATATTTACCTGTCAAATAAAATGTATATTTTGAAACTTCTGCGAATAGCCTCTGTAGATTACTTTGTTCTGAGTTAATTTTTACGGAATTTTTGCATAACCGCTAAACCGTAAGGGATAGATAAAAGCTTACCACACAAAAAATGTGTGGCACGTTAAAACACACGATTTATGTTAAATACATGATTTTTGTGGAGTGAACGCTTTTTCGATATATTCCTTGTTTTTTGTTTCAGCTTTAAAAACGTATACTTTTCTCATACAGGAGAGTGACATAGCAGCCAGCTTTTGACTATGACTATCACTTAACCTATGATACTCCCTTAGTTTGCATCTACTTACAAGGAAGCAAATATGAAGACTATTTCTACCAATTTTTACTCGATTAGCACGAAGTAAATTGACGTATAAGCTTTTTACAATAATTTGTTTCAGAGAGGTAGAGAAGGTCACGTGAATGGAACACATCATATTTTGGTATAAGTCTGACATTTCTGCATTTTATATGTCTTGTGATAGTTATACGAATAATGTTTGAATGCACTAGGCGTGTAATCCAAGTATGTAATTGGCATGTAGATGTAATTTCGTGAAGAATTTGTATCACCCATTTCGCTAAATCGTTCCAAATGGAGTTGTTATTTGCATTTTTCAATTGAAGTAAAGGCATAATAGTAATTAAAATTTATTGAATTAACCGAGAATCTAATGCTCGTACTGAATAGGGGATGGTAAGGATTGAGAGGAGTCTAATAGCCTTTTATTGTAACTTCAATTCTCTAAGCGTTATTGGCATTTTAACTGGCGTAATTGTAATTAAAATTTCTTAAATTAACCAATCATGAATCTTATACTTATGCTGGGTATGGGATTTTTTGGTAGTGTTTAACGCGCACTTACTATTTATGGCACCGCAGGCGGTGATACTGGTGATACATGAATGACGATGGAGCACCGGTGGAGTGGGTATGGAAGGATAATGGAATAAGAAAAGTCTAATAGCGTTTTTGTAACTTCAATTCTCTAAGCGTTATTGTCATTTTAATTGGCGTAATTGTAATTAAAGTTTTTCAGTGTGGGATAGCTGGAATTCATTCTTGTACTGGATGAAGGGTGATAAATGAGCAAGAAAAGTCTGATAGTATTTTATTGTAATCTCAATTATTTAACCGTTATTATCATTTTAATTAGCGTAATTGTAATTAAAGTTTTTCGAGTGTGGGATAGCTGGAATTCATTCTTGTACTGGATGAAGGGTGATAAATGAACAAGAAAAGTCTAATAGCATTTTATTGTAATCTAATTTTCTTTAACAGCTATTAACATTTTAATTAGCGTAATTGTAATTCAAATTTCTTAAAACTAACCAATCGTGTATCTTGTACTTATGCTGGGTATGGGCTGATAAAGGAATAAGAAAAGTAATATGGCATTTTATTGTAATTTCAATTCTTTAAGCGTTATTGTCATTTTAATTAGTGTAATTGTAAAAGTTTCCTGGTTATTCGTGAAGTTAATTCTTGTACTGGATAGGGGATTGTACGGGAATAACAACAGCTTTTATTTATAGCGAGTGTTATAATTGCATTCTACAGTCAATCCTTTTTGCGGTTGTTCAATTATACATAGCCGTAAAGTCGCGTGGTTGCACCCCCGCTGAAAGTTGATTGTAGGTATCTGTGTAAGAACCGATATTAAGATTTATAACGTCTAGTGTTGTTATGATGTTGGCATTCTCAGTGTTCGAGAGGCCTCAGGTTCAATTCCCTGTTGGGGTGCACTGTGCTTGTTGGAAACACATATATTTCGCCGCCATATTGGTTTTGTTATGATGAATTAGTAGGTTTTCCCCCCACTGAAGATTGATTGTAGGTCTCCGTGTAAGAACCGGTATTAAGATTTATGTCTTGTGTTGTAATGTTGTTGGCATTCTCAGTGTTCGAGAGGTCTCAGGTTCAATTCCTGTTGGGGTGCACTCTGCTCGTTGGAAACACAATCACTTCGTCGCCATATTGGTTTTAATATGATGAATTAGTAGGTTTTATAAAAGTAATTCTCTCTTGCTATTTTCATTTCATATGTTGGTATTGAATAATAAAGCTCGTGTGAGTGTTATAATTCCCTGCAAAAATATTACCGCTAACGCATGTTCAAGTGATATCAAATAATTTATATCAAATATTCCACTCAGTAATTTTATCGAGTTTTTTCGCCACGACAGTTGAACTATGTTTGTATATTCAGATTCCTTGTGAAAAGTTAGACTGATTTGTCATGCAAATGAGCCTTGTAGCTCTCGAATTGCCAGAGATAGAGAAATCCTACGTGTTTTTAATTAAAAGAGACTATCGCATTGAAATCAATAGAATTTGGCATTTATGATTAGAGATTCAGATTCCTCGTGAAAAACTAGATCGATTTGATATGCAGATGAGCCTTGTAGCTCAAAAAATTGGCAATTAGCGTTTTTCTGTGTGAGCGTGGACAATCAAGTAAACTGAATTTGATCTGTGAATGTGAAAGATGATTGTTCAAGTGATTAAGAGCCCTGCAAGTGAAACCTTTTAGACAGGTGGTTTGGCAAAGGGGGAGGGATAGTAGCCGACAGCACATACTTTGATTGACAGGTACATGGGGAAGCTTTTAGACTGTTGTCTAGGCAAAGAGGCAGCGCTGTGTGGGTGGTCTGTCGGCAGATGTTATCTCAAGTGTTACATCTTGTTAACAGATGTACTTACATGGGCGGCATTCTTTTGTCCCAAAATCCCCATCTTCCTACTACTCGCACTAACTCTGTCCATGGTGTTTGTGCGGAGGCTAGAGTACCACCGCTGTGTTATCGCCGTGAGTATCTTCTGTGCAACTATGGATGTCGTCTCTCCAGGATACCTCAACACCCGGCTCATGCATACCGTTTTTGATTGCTCCTTGAATATTATGTACGACTCTCGCTCCCTCGCCCTCCATTTACCAGGGGTTCATTTTCGCAAGCTTCTAAGTCAAATGGGAACCCATTTTCCTCCATGGCTTCTTCCGAGCAGCTCTCTCCATTTAGGGTCCCCTGATATTTCGAGGTCGACTATTCTTAATTTCATTCTTCGTTCCACTTTTAGCTGTTAAAGATCAACATCGCGACCCCATTTTTATTTATACTGACGGGTCGAGGTATGATCAAGGTAATGGATATGCCTTTGTGGTTGATACACAATATTTTACTTTTCGTTTTTCGCAACAGTGTTCTATTTTTACGGTCGAGCTATTTGGTATTCTACAGGCTCTTTTTTATGTGTCGCGACATGCGATAACGCTCAGTGAAATATGTTCAAATTCTGAGGGCTCTCCGAAGTCTTCGTACGCTATACACTTACCATCCGATCGTACCTCGGACCCAAGATTGCACTCTCTCTTTTTCAGCAGCAGGTCTAAGTGTGACATTTCTGTGGGTGCTCAGTCACACGGGGGTAGTGGGAAACGAGGCAGCTGATTCTGCCGCCAAGAGAGCCATTGCACCTTCCAGGATATTTATTCTTCCGTTCCCGCGAATGGTCTTAAGGCGATGTTGCGAGGGACCAGTCTTTCTCATTGGACGGCTGAATGGTCCAGAACTACTACTAAAAATTTCAGGTAATTAAACTACTCCCAGAATCCTGGGAAACCTCTTGTCGCACCTCCCGCCGAGAAGAGGTCATTTTATGTCACCTGCGTATCTGACACTGTTATCTTAGCCGTTGCCATTTGCTGCGAGGAAAGCCACCTCCAGTTTGTCATTGCAGCGCGCCCTTAACAGTGAGACACATTTTAACCGAGTGTAAATATTTAGCTCCAGTGCGTCTGTCGTTTAGTTTGCCACGTGACATGCGTGCTATCACGGCGGATAGCTTGGTTACTGTAGAACATCTTTTATCCTTTATTTGACAGTGCCCTACCATTGGACGAATAAGTTTTAATTGTGTTCTACAGCTTTGACACTATTTAGTTTTATTTATTTCTTTTAACTACCCTAGGTGTTTTACATTTTATTTTCGGAGTGTAGTCTTCTACATTTTAATCCTCGTTTTAGCGCGCTCGCGCTTGTGTGCGTGTTTTATAGCATGACCTTTTAGCCTTATGTTTTATTTTATGCTTCCTTCTTTTATTTTCTAGGGCATTAATAATCTTATAGGTTGGGTGCCATAAAACCGTACTACTCTCTCTTGTCTCTCTTTCCCTCTCTGTCCCTCTCCATTTTCCTTGGGCAAATACACATTTATACAGATTTTAATAGTATAATGTTAGTGCCTAAAAAAATAGTACGTAAAGCACTCCAGGCATTTCCAAATATTATGTTTTAAAAAACTAAAATCCCTGGCACTTACACATTATATTGTTTATATAGGTAAGCCTAAACATAATTTGGAAACCAGAAAAAAGGAGCATTTCAGAAACATTATATATAAGCAAATTGGTAATCGGCTGTTGTATATCATTTGTTGTTACTTAATCATTAAATAAATAATGAAATGAAATTATTAACACATTTTGATTGGCTTACAGGTTTGCTGGTCTAGGAGAAAATACTTATTTTGAAGACGAGGTATCGCATACAAATTTTGAAATACAACCAACAAATATATATTAGGTATCCTCAATAGATAACAATATTATGTCAATGAATCATCGACAGGCAATAACCATAGAATATGGTCAGTCAGGTGGACATTGCTGATGGAGTTATCTTCTGTTTCAGGCTGTTATGTTTGCTGTTGCTTTTTTTTTTTGCTTTCTATTAATCAACAAGCCTGTATTGAGATGCATTCTCAATATACCCTACAAACATCAATGGTTCACTCTAATTGGCCAATATTTGTCTATGTGCAGCAGTCACATGTATATAGGCAGTTGAGTCAAAGACCTTTAAGTTTTCTGCATTATTTTTTTTTTTTTCTTTTTTTCCATACCTCCTGTTGAATCACTTTTATTAATGCTCTGAGGGAAACTCTAGTTTTATTGTATGCTGCAGTTAACAGTACCTTTTATCACAACCTCTTTTCCTGCATTAATCATCTAGCCATTTCTAACAATGATGTATTATTACCTTCAGAAAGACCATTCATCTGTGTGCTTTATGATACAGTTAAGCGATGTTCAAATACATACTCAAACAGAGAATCTCTTATTTACATACTCTCCCCCACTGTCGCGATAAGACATTTAATCATAAGCCCAGTTTGCTTTTCTATAAAAGCTGACTTCATCTTGTCATTAATAAAATAAATATTTTTCTTGAATGTTCATACGTGAAAGTGAGAAAAGTTTCAGTTTCCATTGGACCATAGAAATAAGTTCTAACACATTCTTAGCTTTCTTTCTACGAGCTTTAAATGAATTCTTGGCAAATTCTCCTTTTGCACATGAAACTCACCCCATAGAAATGTCATCAACAGAAACGCTATACCCTCTCAAACATCATCCCTAGCTATCTCTAAGTTAGCTGGATGAAGGTGACCTAGCCTATTACGCCACAATTTATAACGATTTCCCTCTTTGGTCAAATCAGCCACCTGTGTTTTAAAGCACATGTACAGCAGATTTTCTACTTCAGAAGCAGTTGCTAAAACTGTTCCCTTCTTAAAAATATCAGACTCACTCATACTTGAACAACCTCTCTCACCAAATAGAACAATATTAACTTCATCAACTATTTTACTGACAACAAATTAACATTCATATCCGGTACAAACTATATATCAGCTACCTTTATTGCACCGCCATCCCTTTCCAGGATCAGTGACATACTTCCTTTATCTCTGCATTTTAACTTTTCTCTGCTCATTTCACTTTCACACATGTCTAGTCACCTTTACTTCTCTGCCAGCTGTGACAAGTAAAAGAGTTTTCAGCCATCATACAGTGGGTGCAAAACTCGTGAAATCGTGATCCTGACCGCCAACCCTACTTCCGAGCCCAGCTTACTCGGAATTTGCGCTATGATACTTTTGCGACTACTTATTCACAGTCACAGCGATGAAAACTTGTACAGTCTGTAACAAAAATATTCATGTTTAAATGATAAAAGGTAAATAGTGTTTATATTATTTTTGTAACAATAACCATGTCTTCTACGTTTTACATAGTCAGAGCGGAAAAATATTTGCATATGTCCTCGGCTTCATGAAACAAGAGGCAGAGAAACTACATTAAATGTTCATCCGAAATCTCCAAGAAATTAAGACATTATTGCATTCTTTACTCTTGTAACATCGCATCGCACATTCAAAAGGTCGCGAATGCGAATCTCGTTTAGGATGTGTTACTCGAAAACGGGGGTTATTCGTGGTTCTCTCTTATGCTGGGAAGACGAATATCGAGTAACTTTATGCTCCATGGACCCCGAAATCAATTACCCGATATGACGAACCAGGTTAAACGAACTAAAAATAAATGAATAAGAAGAAAGGAATGCGCATGCTAGGCCTAGAATGTGTGTACAAACGTTTTGGTGAAGTGTGACAGGTAACATATGATGTTTTGTAGACAAACACTGGCAAAGGTTTTAATGCAGGAATCTGATAAATTAAACTTATGCACATTATGCGCTCTTCTTCCTTCATTATTCCGTAAATCCAACTTCGAAAAAAAGATGGAATTGTAGCAAATCAACTAGAAAGAATTCTCATCCAGGATAATTGGGCAGAAAGTAGCGTAAGCAGTGATGATGACAATGCCGTTTCGTATTGGAGGAAAGTGATTCATAAACTCGTGTACATTATGCGCGCTTCTTTATTCAATATTCTCGTACAGTGAGCGAAAACGAAGGACTGTCAGGTGTTGAATAATCGGAGGAAGACTTTTGACATTGTTTTTATATTAGGTCATTTGTACATACATCTCTAAGTCTATCCGTTTTTTTGATAGTGTTTAACACCCGCTTTTACTACCATGGCACCGCAGGCGATGACACTGGTGATACATGGAATGAAGATGGAGGACCGGGAGAAACCAGAGAAAGTCCGCCCCTGCGCCGCTTGGCCCACCACAAATCTCACATGCGGTCGCTTGGGGTCGAACCCGAGCCGTCTAGATGAGAGGCGAATGGTCTAATCACTTGGCCAGTCCATAAATGGTGACAGATATTTGACACTGACTGAGACACACACTCCCCTAGGATGTATGCAATCGACTGGTCAACTAAGTATCTGCTAACAACACATATAAAACTCGTTTCCTAGTTTTCATTAACATTTTCACTGTCCAGATCTGTTGCGCGAGCTATACCAACTGACCATTGATAATAATTCGTTCCATTCGCTTACAAATGCAGTTGGTAAAGAAATAGGACGTTAGCGGGGTGGAAGATGACGCATCTATCCAGATTTTAAAATGCGTATGATGGTGGCCTACCGCCACTATCCTGGGAAAGTGGCATCAACCTATACACGCTTATGGACCTCGAATAGGAAAGCCTCACATTTGGGTGAGAATTCCATCTGGATCTAGTGCAGAGTTTTGCGTAGATGAAGCCGCATGATCTAGCTGCGCCATGGTGAAAAAGGCGATTGTAATTTGGAAGGTTTCCAGGACAAAAGAAAAAAAAAAAACCTTGAGGTTCCATATGAGCCTTAACTCGAAGAAACACAGGCAAATAGTTGTCCGAGGTACACACTTGAGCGAAAGAACTGCCAAAATAGTCAACCACGTTAAATTTATCAAAAACATCTCCTGCAGGTGTTTTAGACCAGAGATTGTTATTTTCCGGCCAAAGGACTTACGGTGCTCATACGACACAGCAAAGTGAATATCAAGCAAATGTAGCTACAAACCTGCTCCAGGATGTCTTTCTGTTATCCATAATAACTTGCCTACAGTTGGCGAGCAGCTTCTTGTACTGTATCAGGTTATCCAGTGTAGGGCGACGCTGCAAGCATGAATGGCATTCCGGCATTCAATTGTCCACCAAGGTACCGGAGATCGACGGGATGAGAAAGTCGACCGCAGAATAGACTGCTCGGCAACAGAAGGAGTTGTCTTTGTGAAGTGTCGACTGTGCTTGTTTTAAGTAAACAGGGCCAATCGGGAGTAAAATTTCCGTTGGCTAGATCTAAGCCATCTAGGTAAACGCGTTGAACAGTTACCTTGGGTTAAGAGACAATTAATACATGAAAAGCGGTCACTAGAATGTACATCAGAGACGTTGTTCCATTCTAAGGAAACTGCTGTGGTGAACCAAATGTTATATCCGGTGTAAAAAGACCATTGAAGGCGACAGAAAGAAAGTTAGGAGCTCCGGTATTCAGGAGAAGCAGGTTAAAATTGTCCAAAAATCAGTGATTAGCTTAACTGTCAACAAGCCCGAGGTAAGACCCAACGTATAGAAATTGAGTTTTTTTTTTATTTATGGGCGCTCTTTGACTGCTGTAGTTTTCAGTGTCCCAATCTATACTGGGCGTGAAAGACTGGTTAATTTTGCTGAGAGGCATCTTTATTAGGCTTGAGGTTCTTTTAAGTTCCGTAAATCTACGACACGGGAACGGCTTTACTTCTCTTCCGAAAAAATCCATAGTCCTCCGCCGGATTTGCAGCAACCTAAATGGTGTCACCTACAAATATAAAGAGTGTTCATTGCTGGGAAACTAGATCTTCTAAATCAGTGAGCGAGAACTCATCGCATTAGATATGGGACGATTCATGAACAAATCGTTCATATGTACGACTATAAGGAAAGAATCGCAAGAATGGCGACAATCTCAGAAGGAATTGTTAAAAAAGAAATCGCATGAATCATGCCAGCCTCATCACCTAGACGACCCGGGTTCTATTCCAAGCGACTGCATGTGAGATTTCTGATGGACAAAGCGATCAAAGGCAGGTTTTCTCCGGGCTCTCTGTTTTCGCCCTACAAAAAAGAATGGCAGTCTGAGAAATAAATAAATACCCAAAAAGAATTGTGACAGCCTTGGCATGAATCGTCGTTCAAAAAGAATCGTGAAAATCGTGATAAGGATATTTTCGATCCATACTCCTTTGCTTTATCCTCTGCCGAGTGGAATGATTTTGCTGCCAAGCCGAGTATGAGCGATTACTATCGAGTAGGTACGACGATGCTCGCGAACACCGCATTGTAGTCGCAAAACAGGAAACTATTGTTATGTAGGAGCACCTCTCTTGTCGAAAAATGAAAGGGGTTAAAAAATACCGCAAAACTGCAATGAAACCCAAAATTGCAGAGTTATGTCAATCGGAATCACTGAAATATTCAATGAATTGGCAAAACAATTAGATTTTTTAAGCTTAACGTCCTTTAACCGGTTGCTCATATCGGACGATGAATGAAATCGATGAGATGACGCTAAATTATCTGGGGTGTATGAACCTTGAAGTTGCACCATATTTTTCTTCTCAACATAAGGAAAAGCACCGAAAAAAAACTCATTGGGTGAGCTCAACGTTAGCGATATTTAAACTCATTACCTTTTGAATGTGAGGCAGACTTGCACGATTCATTGTTGTCATAACCTAACGGTAGCGAGCTCATCCTGTTAGATTAATTCTTAAAACAACAATGTAAACTGTAAACCGCAATAAAATGAATCGTAGACATTGGAAACTGACTCTGCAGCACGAGAGAAGTTAATGTTCAGTATTTTAATAATTTATTAGATAGCTAAAACATTATATTGCGTGATCACTGTGTCGTAGTTATTATATACACTACCAAAAGATATAGCCTGAGGAAAAGTATAGAAAACTTTAGAATCGGTGGTTTAAAAAAAACATTTTGTATATTAATCTAAAATGGCAACATTTAACAGCAATAATTTATATACTATTAATGGTGTTACATTATCATTATAGATTAGTATTCAACTGGATCTCAAACTCTAAAGATACAGATTCCATGAGCATATCATCTTCATTAGCATCATTGTGCCCCCATAAGCAGGAAAAATTTCTTCTGGTGATAAATCACACCAGACAGGACAATACTCCCTGATTTTAAAAATGTTTTGTGGATGGAGCTTTGTCCCTTGCAAGCATACCACCAAGGCACATTCTTACTTAGCAACAGTTAAAGCTCTACTCTATGTGGTCTAGTACCTCGTATGTTCCATTGTAAGATAGCCCTGATCATTATTATGGGATAAGTAAATTTAGGATATTTGTACTTGTTGGGCTGCGGTGATCGGGTAACTTCGTCTTTCCGTCAGACCAGTGCCTTTTACTGGTGGGCGATCCTGCCGCTTACTGACCGTTCGTCTGGCAATAAGGGCAGATTCTTGTTTCATCTCCTCCAAAGGGGGCACCCTTTTACAATAGGATTGGAGATCAGTGAAGATGGTTGTCGCAGGGGCGACAAATCGTCTCGCAAGGTTCCTCAGAAGAGGATCTAGGTGGAGAGTGACGTGACTTTTTACTTCTCTTGGATGTTTTGGGAGCAGACTTGACACTGTCTTTAGGTAATCGGTTTTGGCTTAACTGATATTGAGTTTTATCCCTGACACATAGCACATTACGTGATTGCCAATCTTATTGGCCAAGGTGCATAATTTGGGTAACAATTTTGCAGGATACCTTTTTGTTGACATACTGATGCAGATGAAGCATGTAGATGTCTAGGTCTTAGATAGTGGTCTTGCTACGAGAAGTCTTTCTGCCATAGTGGCCCCGTTTATATCGCTAACCAGAGTTAGTATTTCTCGTACCGGTTTACTTGGAACTGGGTTATAGGTACCGAAATTTGTGACATAGGCTAGGCAGATACTCAGGAGCTTCCGGGAAGGCACTTTCATTTTTACCCTTATGTCCTAGACCGCTCTCTCTGGGGCAACTTTAGGGAACAAATGGATTTACACCCTGGCAGTTAACACAAGATGGAGTTGATGTACAAGCTCCATCATGAATGACTGATCCCTGCAAAATCGCTTGTGTCCAAAGTGCTGAAACTTCTGACATCGGAGTGGGTTGTGGTTGAAGGCTTCAAATCCTGCCTTAATCTGCTGAGGAACATCTATCTGATCAAAGGTAAGGAACAGTATAGACTTAGGCATGCCTGCATTTTTTTACTTTCCATTGAAACCACAACACGATCGTTCCGCAAACTTGACTTGAACTTCCTCATTGGTCAATGTCTGAGTGGTGCGAGGAGTTCTAGGCGTTGTAATTTTCGTAATTTAACTGCCTAACACATTGACTCTCAGTATTTGCGCTACCTGGGAAGCTGAAATTGCTTCATCTAGGAGTGAACCATTCTGTTGTCTAATGCATGACTTAACTGCACCAGTCAACAAATCAATCTCATTATCCCCTCATGAAAACCATAGGGCATTCACAAAGAGTTTCTATTGGACCACATTTGTAACCAAACTATTCACTTCACTACATGTTCTGCTTTTTTTTTTTTTTTTTCCCCAATTTCTTCAAGACCTCTTCCATGTCTATTTTGGTTTTCCGCTTCCTCTACTACCCTGGGGATTCCCGTCCATAGCTTTTATTCCTACTGCCCTATCTTCTACTATGTCGCATATTGTATCTTAGTTTGCAGCTTAGTTCTGAGTTTGAATTTACCTCTGACCATATGGTTTTCAAAATGTTTGGTAGACAGTTATTAAAAATGTCTGCAGTTTATTTTATATTATTTTACCATTTTTTTCATATTTCACAGACACAACTGATTTCAAATTAATGTTAAATATTTTAATTTTACTATGTCTAGATTTATTTGGTTTTTAACAGCCTTTAAAGCTCCACCATCCTTATCAGTTATGCTAACCAAATATTTAAATTATAGAACAGTCGTTTTTGTTCTTATGTATTATGATTTTATTTGCCTACCATTTAATCTCATTTATTTAGTTTTCTTTGCTTTTATTTTCATGAGCCCCTTTTATTAATTCTGATAAAGATACTGGCTTTATTTGAACTATTTTACAATTTTTTTTCTGGTATATAAATTTTTGTTTGAGTTCCCCTCTGTTAGGCATGTAGGTATTCGTAATGTTATTTGTCACGCTTTGTCTATTAGATACATGCTGCACTTTTAGGGTTTTTGCTTTTGGGGTTGCTGTTTGTTCAGTTTGTCTGTTTTTTTTTTTAAATTCAGTTTTTATATTTTATATATATATACACACAAGTTATTATGCATTAAATTCTACTTCATAATGAGCAATAACATTTGGCAATGTAGAAATATAGTAGCTACAATCGTAAAACTTAGGTTAATAATTCATCTAATCAGAATGCATTATGGGGTTTTCATTGCTGACCAATGATAGACATATTTGGCAAATAATTTCTGCATGCTTATTTAGAACATACCTTGCTTCAAAACTTACACATACATACTTGCTGAAACAATCCCTTTTTTTGTCCCTTTTGTCTCTCTCGTTTTCGAGTGGATTAAGAGGTTCAAGGACGGTAGGGAAGACGATCTGAAATTGAGCTATCCTTCCACTTTGAAAACCGAAGAGAATGTGGATGTCAATAGAATTGTTTGAAAAGACAGCCACTTGAGCATTCGAGAAATTTCTGAACTTGATTGCATCAATAAGAAAAATGTTAAGACAGATTCTCAACGATTATCTACGCATGACTATTTTTGTGCTAAAGAGATCCCAAGAATCCTCACAAATGAGCAAAAGCAAACATTGAGTGGACTGCATGCTGACACTGTAGAATATTGAAAAAGAACCTGATTAGCTCTGCAAAGTAATTAGGTGTGATGAAATATATATTCCAATACGATCCAGAGACTTGGCAACAATCCAGGCATTGAGAGAGAATCCCCTAGGAAGAAATTGCACATGGGCAAATCAAAATTTAAAGCAATGATGCTTTTTATAGATATGTGAGGAGTTATGTACATTGATTGAGTGCCTGAAAGCCAGACATAGAATCAAGGGTATTGGCCTGAGCATCACCGTATTTGCCTGAAACATGCAAGATTTAATATTTCAAAAAAGTAAGTCTTCCCTCAAATGAACCAGGTTGGCGCCTGTGAATGCATCGAATGAAAAAGCGTTCAGACTCCTCAATAATATACCAGTAAAAGACTTGCAGTACTGCTTCCAACAGTGGAACATTCACATGGATCATGCGGTTCAGAGATCAGTGAGGGGACAGGGCCGCACCGTGGCCGAGTGGTTAGACCACTAGCCTCTCACCTAGATGGCCGGGGTTTGATCCCAAGCAACCGCATGTGAGATTTATGGTGGACAAAGCTGCGCTGGAGTGGGTTTTCTCCAGGTACTCCGCTTTCCCCCGCCATCGCATTCCACCGCTGCTCCATCATTCATATATCATCAGTGTCACCACCTGCTGTGCCATTAGTAGTTAAAGCGGGCGTTAAACACTACCAAAAAAAAAGTGAGGGGACTACAATGAAGGGGACAACAGTTCAGTTGCGTAAGTCTTTTCAATACAAAGTAAGAGCACCAGTCTGGTTTCTTTATTGCCATACCTAGTAAGCAGATATTATGATCTCTATAAATTTCTACACTATCTGAGTGTTCATATATTGTACAAAACTATAACTATTTAGATGCTCTTTTGTAATAAGCATTGTTGAGTACTGTCAGCATCACAGATGAAAATAATTAATTTAAGGCTGATAAATGCAGGCATTTGAAGGAAGGCTTTGCATGAAGAGGCAGCATACGTGATTCCTGTATAAGAAAACACACTGAAAAACTGTATTTCCAATATCTACGGAGTTTCAACGGAATAGCCGGATTCAAACATTTTCCCAAGTCAGATATGATATTGCCTCTTCTATGTGAATATAGTTGTATCATAAGCAAGATATTTCATCAGCCCAAGTCAAAAAGGTATTTGAGTACATGATCTGGGCAGAGACCACGTATATATTATAAGCTTATTAAGGAAGCTAAATGGTAATTGAAATAAAACCTGGGTACTTCACTTAAATATTTCATATGGGAAAAGACCAATAATATATTATAAACTTATTGTGGAAGCTAAATGCTAACTGATTCAAAACTGCCTAGTAGTTTAAGTATAAAATCTTCCTCTTTATTTCATCTAGTACACATGAAGGTAATAGGCAAGACATTCTACAATCTTAGGCGATAAGAATGCATAAGAAATGGTATGATCAGTTCACACGCTAATACATGTTTTTTGAAAGGAGGATTTAAGTGCTAATGAGCATATTTATTTCATTTTAAAGATCAACCTAACAACCACAAGTATCTCACTTATCTATATAGTCAATTTATATGCTTAAACATATAAATAAAATACTTCCCACAAGCATCACACTTGTGTGGATTCATGTGTCAATTTATGGTTTTTCAAATAAGCCAATCGAGAAAAACATTTACCACAAGTATCACATTTGTATGGCTTTATACCTAAATGAGTCAATTTATGGCTTTTCAAATAAGCCAATCGAGTAAAACACTTACCACAAGTGTCGCACTTGTGTGGCTTTATGCCTTCGTGAATCAATTTATGGCTTTTCAAATTAGTCAATCGAGTAAAACCCTTACCACAAGTAACACATTTGTGTAACTTTAAATCTTCATGAGTCAATTTATGGTTTTTCAAATAAGTCAATTGAGCAAAACTTTTACCACAAGTAACACATTTGTGTGGCTTTATGCCTTCATGAGTTAATTTATGGCTCTTCAAATGAGCCAGTCGAGTAAAACACTTGCCACAAGTAACACACATATGTGGCTTTATGCCTTCATGAATCAATTTATGTCGTTTCAAATGAGTCAATCGAGTAAAACACTTGCCACAAGTAACACACTTGTGTGGTTTTATGCCTTCATGAGTCAATTTATGTTGTTTCAAAACTATTATACAGGCAAAACATTGTCCACAAATATCACACTTGTGTGGCTTTATGCCTTCATGAGTAAATTTATGTCGTTTCAAAATTATTACATTGCTAAAACTTTCCCCACAAGTATCACATTTGTGAGGTTTTCTGCCTTCATGAGTCAATTTATGTCGTTTCAAAGCTATTATATTGCTAAAACATTTCCTACAAGAATCACACTTGTGGGGCTTAATGACTTCATGAGTAAATTTATGGCTTTTCAAATAAGCCAATCGAGTAAGATACTTACCACAAGTAACACACCTGTGTGACTTTATAAATTCATGAGTCAGTTTATGTTGTTTCAAAACTCCTAAATGGGTAAAACATTTCCCACAAGTATCACATTTGTGTGGTTTTATTCCTTCATGAGTCAATTTATGGATTTTCATATAAGTCAATCGAGTAAAACACTTCCCACAAGTATCACACTTATGTGGCTTTATGCCTTCATGAGTCAATTTATGTCGTTTCAAAGCTGCTAAATGGCTAAAACATTTCGCACAAGAATCACACTTGTGGGGCTTTATGCCTTGATGAGTCAATTTATGACCTTTAAAATGAGCCAAATGAGCAAAACACTTGCCACAAATATCACATTTGTGTGGCTTTATGCCTTCATGAGTCAATTTATGAATTTTCAAATAAGCCAAACGAACAAAACACTTGCCACAGGTATCACACTTGTGTGCCTTTATGCCTTTATGAGTCAATGTGTTCATCAATTTAACATGTTTAGTTTCATTATCCAAAGATACAGCTTCTGTAGAAGTTGTTTCCGGCAACCATACTCCTTCTTTGATTTCTATCTTAGTGTCCAGTTTGGAGCTTTTGTTGCATGAATTAGATGTCACTGCTGATACTTCAGAAAAAAAATTTCTCCCGTTTTGTAAACAAAGGGCCGAGTCAAAACTTGCTTCATTCATTTCTGTTTTGATTTTTATTTCAAAGTCTTTGAGACATTGTTTGTCAGTCATTATAATATTCGTAGATAAATACTGCCAGGTATTATGTGGACTAAAGTTCAAATCAACATCCTCTTCCTTCATTTTGTTGCACACAGTACCATCACTGTTCGGCTCTACTGAAACGGCATCTGAGAAAGTTTCTCTCTCAGTCTGTGAAATAAATTCTGAGTGAATAACCTCTTCTTTAATTTCTGTTTTGATATCCATTTCATATCTGATACATTTGATATAGTTTTTGTGAGTTCAGTATCCTCCTGTGGAAGAAAAAAAAATCATTACTTCAATTAAATATTAATAAACTGAAACAATTAACAAGGAAACAAACAAAATGTAAATTATTCTGCTATATATGCTAAGCAGTGAAGTGAAGCACTAAAAACTGTCGCACCTCGTAGTAAACAAATAAAATATTTACACATCTTATTTGATTGGCTGATTAAGAGATGCATGTGAATGATAATAAGGTGCAACAATCTCTCATAATATAGAAACTTCCAAAACAGCGGCGCATGTGTTGTTATGTAAGCATATAAACAACACTGTCTAGTTGCTTGTGCACATGCCGTAACAATGTGTCACTAAATGGCTCTTGCATCTGCAATGATGTTACAAGAGACTTTAAAGAACTGTGTAAGTACAGCTTCATCCATTAAACTTGAGTTGTAAAAGCTTGAGCAAATTGTAAGACTACTACAGGTACATTAGAAGATCTATACATCAATCCTGTAGATAAAATGTAATTTAAATTTTAATATGACATAGTTGTAAGGTTTTCCCAATAAGCTACCTTATGAAAAACCTTTACTGAGAGAAGAAAAGGTCCTGGGAGGGTTTGTTACCTTAGCTAACATTCAGATACTATTCTGGTAGTTTTTTGCCAGAGATTCCCAAAAAGCCATTATTGGGCATAGGAAAAGTTCTTGGGGTGTTACAGTATCTCACACCTAAATACTATTTTTGGGAGGTTTTTCGACAAGATACCCAGTAAAACCCCCTTACTGAGAGAGTAGGAAAGGCTCTGCAAGTGTTACAGATGTTCTTCTTGTGGGATTTTGCCCCAAGATACTCAGTGAAAACCCATTACTGAGAGTAGGAAATATTCTTCAAACATTACATCAGCTCATACTGAGATGTTCTTCTTGTAAGTTATTTCCCAAGCTACTCAATGAAAACCCATTACTGAGGGTAGGAAAGACTCTCCAAGGGTTACATTACCTCATACTCAAATGTTATTCTTGTAGGCTTCCCCCAAGATACTCAGTGTAAAGCCATTACAGAGAGCAGGAAAGGCTCTCCGAGTGTTACATTAGCTCAGATGTTATTGTTGTAGGTTTCTCCCAATATACTCAGTGTATAGCCATTACTGAGAGAAGGAAAGGCCCTGCAAGTTTTACATTAGCACATACTCAGGTGTTATTCTTGTATAATTTCCCCAAGTTATGAAATGAATAGCCATTACTAGGAGGAGAAAAGGCTTTTGAAGTGTTATTAGCTCACATTAAGATTCATTCTATATTATGTTAGGTTTTCTCCAAGATATAGAGTGAAAGCCATTGCTATTAGCAGCAAAGATTCTCCCAGTGTTTAATTAAGTGACGCTCAGTTTTCACTCTTAAGTAACACTGTTCTCTTTGCTGAGAAGTTTCAAAGTTACATATTCACAACATGAATATAAAAGTTTTGGGGAATAAAATTAGCTACACTTGACATCTCTTTTGTTACAATTTCAATTCATGGTATGTACAGCTAGCAACTATTAAACAACTTCTTTTACAATATGGTTAGGATCTTGAATGTAATTCTGTCTCTGAACTACATAAGACAAGGTATTTCTTAACGGAAATATTATGAACTAGGTTCATTTTGCAGTTGTGATATGTTTTATCAAACAGCATGCAGGAGAAATTAAGCCTCAAACTTTGTGAGTACTGCAATGGGCAAACCTGTGGCAAATGGTAAACATAATCGAAAGGTTGTGATGTATGCAGTGGTTTTATACATTTTGTTTTAATCTGCAAAGCTATCTGTGAACATACGCAGGGGCAGTATAAGCAATCTCATTGGATTACACATTTCTCTCTAAAACTAAACTAAATACAGAGTAATTTGTTTCATTTATGGTTGTGCCTATCTCTGTAAAACGCCAAGGTTCAAATGGAAGGAGAGAGATTTTCTGCATATTTCCCTCTCCTGTGGTACACACACCAGAACATTTTTCTTCTTCACCCTTTCTCTCTCTGGTGCTCTACATATACCAGTACATTTATATTCTCTCATATGCCTCTCTCCTTGTACACACATACCAGTACACTACTGTTCCTTCCTGCCCTCATATCACACACATACTGGTACATTTCTGCTCTCCCTCTCTCTCCCATCACACACACGCACACTAGTAGATAGATATCTGTATTCTCCTCTCCCTCTCTCTCCTGCTACAAACATACCAGTAGATATGTGTATTCTCCTCTCCCTCTCTCTCCTGCTACACACATGCCAGTACATTTCGGTTCTCACCTCTCCCTCTCTCTCCCATCAAACATACACCAGTAGATATGTTTATTCTCCTCTCTCTCCTACCATACTCATACCAGTATATTTCTGTTCTCACCTCTCCCTCTCTCTACCATCACACACACAGCAGTAGATATCTGTATCCGCCTCTTCCTCTCTCTCCTGCCACACATATACCAGTACATCTCTGTGCTCTCTTATCCCTCTCTTTCAACCCCCAGAGGCCTAGTACAGTAGGTATGGGTTTGGCATACCCGGGGTCCCAAGCCAACCTTAACTCCTTTGTGTGGGCAACCTCTGAGTGGTGAGGGAGTCAGTGCCCATGCACGTATAGGACTGTGGAGACCCGGTCGGTGTAAAGGAATGTCCTGGTTGAGCCTGGGCCTTCTGTCTTTTCAGCGACTAGGGGGGGGGGGAGGGTGCGCCACTTAATACACTGCTTTGGTTTCTGCTTCACCTAAACGGGAGGCTAGGGACTAACCCAACCCTAGTCAATCGGCTAGGATTAGGTAATGTACCTAACTCCAGGGTGAGTGGGATGGCGAGCCTGCTATATTCCCTGTGTAGCCCTTGTTGGTCTCCATGGAGGCTGGGGAGCAACAGGGGATGAAAATTAAAAGTTATTTTTGAGGCAAAAACAAAAAAAAAAAAAAAAAATCCATTAAATATGCTACAGATTTGGAAAAGAAGCAGTCAAGTATTTTGGTCCTCGCTACTTGATTGTTAATGGAACAGAGGAAGGAAAGAAGCTCTCTAACGTAAGACCTTTTGTCACTCAAAAGGGTCCTGTAATTGATGGTCCTGTAAAATGATGATGATGACGATGAATGGGGTTTAAGGGCACTCAACTGCTAGGTTATCAGCGCCCTTAACATCAAACTGGGGAGTTTAAATACCTGAGCTGAAGTATGCTAAAAACGATCTCTATCACAAGAGCTAAAATATAGATAAATCAGCATAAACAACTAAAACTAAGATAAAATAACCGTCCAGCCCTGAATTCAGATCTAGCGATAAAACCGTGACTAAAACTATTAAAACAAGGGGCAACATAACATAATACTGACTAAAAGTTTCAAGGATTATAAACGATTTCAAAAACCTCACGTATCACTCAAGTATCTGCACCAAATCTATAACAGCAAAAATAAAACTACATACTTAAGGCGTATTTCACTTTAGATAAAACTTTAAAAACGTTCTCCACCGCTCCAGGATCATCGGCCAGGACCTCCGAAAGCCTGGCCGGCAGTCATAGAGTGGCTCGTAGTGGTACTAATGGAGAACACTCTACAAGCACGTGCCGGACTGAAAGCTTTTCGCCACAGAGCGGGGATTTAGGTGGAGGTTCCCTCTGAAATAAGTGGCTATGACTAAAAATACAGTGGCCAATACGCAATCTTGCTAAAATAACTTCCTCGCGACGAGAGCGACGTGAGAGAGTCACCCAGTGTATAGGGAACTCCTTCACCTCAAGAAGGTTGTTTGTTTGAAGAGCGGATCACTCTCCATGCCAGCTCGAAATTACCGCTCTGCGGACAAGTCTAAAATCTTCGGCCGTCACAAAGTTAGTGGTAACACTGGGCGCAGATGATGCCTTCTTTGCCGCCAAATCCGCCAGTTCATTTCCCAGCACGCCAACGTGTCCAGAAACCCAAGGGCACTCCACAGCTACACCCGAAGTGTGCAAAATGTGGAGGATGTCCTGAATACGCTGCGCTACAGCTCAGGAAGGCACTGAAATGCACTGGGGGAATCACTCACAATAAGCCAGTCACCCAAGTTTCAACGGCGAATATATAAAACGGTTCGGTAAATAGCATACAGCTCTGCAGAATATATTGATGTGCTACTCGGCAACCGAAAAGTAAATGGTTCGTTTCGAGTGACAAAGGCACATCCAACTCCATCGGCGCACTTACTGCCATCGGTATATATATGACTGCGGCCACTGTATTTTGATAAAAATTCTAAAAAACAAGAACGGATACTCAACATAGGCGTAGAAGATTTCGCATAAGCCATCATCCTGAGATCTATGTGGGAGGAAGCACGTAACCAAGGTGGGTGAACCCTCTCCCCCTTGGGAAACATGTCAGGCATTTCAAGCAGCTCCTGGAAGCCAAATCCTGCAGTTGTTGGACTACGTTAGAGGTTTTTATAACGGTCGTCCAATCCGGAATTAATAAAGGGAGTAAACGATGGATGGACAGGTATACACTTCAGGCTACAACCATAGTTAGATAGAAGAACATCCCGCCAACAACGCAGAGGGGGCTCAGCAGTTTCGGCATAGAGGCTCACAACAGGGCTAGTTGGAAACGCTCCAACAGCCACCCGGATGCCCCGATTGTGGACAGTATCTAACTTCCTCAGCACAGATGGACGTGCTGAGGCATAAATAATACATCCCTAGTGTAACGTTGATCGGATCAGTGCACGATAAAAACGCAGCAGTACTGTCCGATCTGCTCCCCAAGATTTTCCGCTTAATATCTGTAAAATATTCAGAGAACGGTAGTGTGCTATATGAGATGACCAGCATAGTTTTCGATCGAATATCAACCCCAGGAATCTCACCTCATCTGCGAAGTGAAGGAAATCTGGCCCGAGATGAAGAGAATGTGACATTCGCCATCTTCTACGCCAGAAATTAACGCAGATTGTCTTCTCAGGTAAAAAACGAAAACCGTATTCCGAGCTTCAATCATACAGATTGACCAAACACCGTTGGAGATGCCGTTCCGAAAACGGCGTACGCAGAGAAGTGCAGAAGATGGCAAAGTCGTCCACGAACAAATAGGACGAGACACCTTGGGGAACAAATTCCGATATGGAATTAATCACTATAGCAAACAGCCTCACGCTTAGCACCCAACCCTGCGGCACCCCGTTCTCTTGAATAAAATGGTGAGAAGAAAACCGAGCCGACACTTGCTCGGAAAACGCGGTACCACAGAAATTCCTGTATAAACAACGGTAGGCGTCCACGTATGCTCCAGTTGTGGAGGGAACGTAAAATCCCTTCCCTCCAACACGTGTCGCAAGCGTTCTCGAGGGCAAAAAAGATCTCAACCGTCTGACAATTCTGAAGAAAGCCGTTCATGATCTGCGTCGATAGTGACACAAGGTGGTGAAACGCTGAACAGTGCATTGGAAAACCACATTGGACAATGGTCAGAAGATTATGGGATTCCAGGACCATACCAACCGTCCATGGATCATGCGTTTCATCACCTTGCAATTCCACCTGGGCCTTAGTTGGAAGAAACTCAGGGGAACAATTCTCCGAGCTAACACTTGAGCGAAAGCACTGCCAAGAGTATTAGTCACGTCCACCGGATCAACCACCGTGCCGGCAAGTGTCTTCAGACCGGCTATTGGCAAATGGGTCGCTTTTCCGGCCACACGCCTTAACTTATCCCATACAACAGAGGAAGGGGTATGTCGAGTAAAAGATGCTATATAGTTGTTCTGATGTCTTTCTGCTTTCCTTAATAATTTTCCTAGATTGAGCACGCTGCTTTTTATATTGCATAAGATTACAGAGAGTAGGGCACCGCTGGAAAACCCTGAGAGCACGTCGGCGAGTACGAATAGCATTCCGGCAGGTATCTGTCCACCAAGGGACAGGGAATCGACGGGGGCGTCCTGCGGAACGCGGAACAGAAAGCTCAGAAGCACAAATAATAGTCCCGGTGAGGTGCTGGACTAAACAATCCATCGAGATATGCTCGTTGTACTGAAAAAACGGCCAATTTGGAATAAAGGTTCCAGTTGGCTCGTTTTAAGCGCCATCTAGGTACGCTTGTGGAACATAGGTCCTGAGCTTAGAGAGAAACAAGAATAGGAAAGTGGTCACTAGAATGTAGGTCAGAGATGATTTTGCATTGTAAGGAAACTGCCAGCTGTGGAGAACAAACTGATATATCCAGGTGAGAAAAACGATTGTAGGCGTCAGAAAGAAAGGTAGGCTCCTCGGTGTTGAGGAGAGAGAGAGAGAGAGAGAGAGAGAGAGATTAATAGAATCCACGAAATCGGCAAGCAGTTGTCCTCTCGCACAAGATCGAGGGGAGCCCCAAAGTGGGTGGTGGGCATTCACATCCCCTACCAGTAGAAAAGGTGTTGGTAGCTGGGAGACTAGATCTGCTATATCAGCGTGCGAGAGGTCGTCAGATGGAGGTACATAAATACTGCATATGGTGAAGCAAATGGAAGGTGGCTTAATCCTTACAGCAATGGACTGTATGTGGGAATGAAGAGATATGGTTTCGGCGAAAACATATTCCCTAATAAGAATCATGGTGCCACCACGTGCAGGTACTCCATCTGCCGGTGATATATCACACCGGACAGAAGCGTACTGCTTTATTGTAAGGTGGTCTTGGGGGCGGAGCTTGGTCTCTTGTAAGCAGACGACTAAAGGCTGATTCTGGTTGAGCAACAATTCCAGGTTTGGGCGATGTGATCGAATTCCACGTATGTTCCATTGAAGTATAGCCATGGGATTGGTATAGGATAAGTTTTAAATGGAAAGGCGTTTCTGCATATTTGGCTGTGCTGGTCTGTTTAGGTTGTTTTTCTTGGCCGTCGGACTAATATTTTTTTAAGGAGCACGAACCTGCCGCTTACGTACTGGTCGTCTTGCAGCGGGGGCAGTATCCTCCTGGTCCATCTCCTCCACCTGGGAGGACCCCTGTCCAATTGAGAATTTCGGTTCGAGGTTCTAGAACCGATTGGAGGTGCTGATCGGCGAAGGTGGTCGTCGCCGATCGATACTTCTGCCAGAAGACTCCTCAGAAGAGGATCTGCGAGGGTGAGTACGTGGACTTTTCTTTCCCGTAGATACTTTAGGAGAGGGCTTGGCATTATTCTTCAGAAAGTAGGTTCGCACATAGCTGGTCTTATAGGTCTTTACAGGTAAACTTAACCTACGGGTGTAGCGGTGTTTTCGCCCGAGGTAGACAGTTTGGGTGACGCTGTTGCCGGAGAGCTCTTCACAATGGTAGTGGAAATAGTGGCCCCGTTTATATCGCCGGTTTGATTCGCGATGTCCCGGCTCGGTACCGGTTTAGCTGCAACCGAGCTATAGGTACCCGAGCGCGGGACTGAGGATTGGCGTAGGCGCAGGAGCCTACGGGTCGGAGAAGAACATTTTCTCCTTCACTCGTACCTCCTGGATCGCCCTCTCCTCTGTGAAACGGGGGCAATTGCGGGAACGAGATGGATGTTCCCCACTGCAATTTACACAAGATGGAGTGGTAGTGCAACTTCCATCGTGCGATACGGCTCCACAGAGAGCACAGGTAGAATTGTCAGTACCAAAGTCACTGGTATGCCCAAACCGCTGACATTTGTAACATCTGATTGACTTGGGTATATAGGGCCTAACCTCGATTGCTTCGCACCCTGCCTTAATACTTTGGGGAAGATCTACCCGATCAAGGGTAAGGAACAGGGTACGGGTAGGCACGAACTCACCATTAACTTTCCTCTGAACCCTATAAACAGATGTTACACCTTGGTCTGCTAGGTCCTCTTGAAGCTCCTCGTTGGATAAACCGTCCAAGGCGCGGGTGATGATAACTCCACGCCAGGAGTTCAAGCTCTTATGCTTTTCGATCTTAATGGGATAGCTTCCTAAGAGTTTGGCTCTAAGTATCTTCTCTGTCTGGGATGCTGACATTACTTCCACCAGGAGAGTTCCATTTCGGGCTCTGATACAAGATTTCACCGGACCAGCAATTTTGTCTAAACCCTTTTGGATAGCAAAAGGGCTGAGGTAAATTTCCTCCCTTACTCTGTTCTATTGATAACCAAGTAGCGAGGACCACTGGACTCAAATACTTCTTTTCCAGACACGTTACTATAAAAAGGTTTATTTTTTGCCATGAAAAAAAAAAACAGAACAAATTCATCCCCTAGTGCTCCCCACCCACATGGGGTCACCCCACCGGGGTGACAGGGCTACACAAGGGATATAGCAGGCACGCCGCCCCACTCACCCTGGAGTTCGGTATAATACCTAGTCCTGGCCAATTGACTAGGGGTGGGTTAGTCCCTAGCCTCCCGTTTAGACAAATCAGAAACCAAAGCGGTGTATTAGGCTGCGCACCCTCCCTGAAAGACAGAAGCCCAGGCTTAGGTACGCAACCCTCAACCAACTAGGATATTCCTTTTCACCGACACGGGTTTCCACGCACGGCCTACACGTGTGTGGGCATTTTTACCTGCTGACTCCCTCACCACTGACTCTTGCCCACAGAGGGAGCCAAGGTGGCTCGGGACCCCGGGTGCGCTAACCCGTAACTACCGTAGTAGGCCCCTGGGGGGTCCTGTAAAATCTTGCGGTAGGGCTCATAATGGCATGCTCCTGGTAGAAGCTTAATCAGCATCCCAGGCTATGTAAACACTTAAGGAAAATGTTAGCCAGCTATTCAGTAAAGGTTGATGTACATAAAACCTTGAATTACTCAGGCGGTGTGATAAACACCCGCACATTGGACGCTTTAACGAGTGGGGAAATTAAAGAAAATCTGGCTACTTATGGCGTCACATCTATGCATAATGTTAAAAGAAAATTATATGGAGAATTTGTGTCTACCCGTATTGTTTCTTACCTTTGATTATGTATGAATCCATCGAGGTAAGAAGTCGCGCCGTGGTCGAGTGGTTATTCCGCCTGCCTCTCGCCTAGACGGCCGGGGTTCGATCCCAAGAGACCCATGTGAGATTTTTGGTGGACAAAGTGGCACTGGGGCGGGTTTTCTCCGGGTACTCCAGTTTCCCCCACCATCGCATTCCACCGGTGCTCCATCATCATTCATGTATCACCAGTGTCACCGCCTGCGGTGCCATAAGTAGGTAAATCGGGCGTTAAACACTACGAACAAATCGAGGTAAGATCATATACTGAACCTGCTAAGATGTTATAAATGTCAGCAGCGCTTTGGCCACATCAGTGAATTCTGCAACGGCGAGTCTACCTGTGTCAACTGTGGCAAAATCTCGCATGCCGGAGAATGTGCGTCAGCTTCAACATGTGTTAACTGCAACGGTGAAAATCCATCAAGTTCTCGTAATTGCCCCGGTTTTGCAGAGGAAAAGGTGGTCCATGACATTCGGGTTAAAGAAAAGATGTCTTTATTGGAAGTCCGGAAACTCTTGCGAATCTGCCAAACCTCCATCCCGAAGTATGGTACCTATAGCTCAGTTGTAGCTAAATCGGTACAAAGTCGGGAAATCGAAGTCGACAAAAGAACCAGAAAGAACGTTCAAGACCAAGTGTGAGAGTACTGACTTCCTCAAGCAAAGAATAAAGCCTAATCCCAAAATAACAAACGGAAAAAAAAGTCCACGCAGGTCCTCTTCTGAAGATTCTCCTGGGAGGTAGTCAGCGCGGCAACATTCATCTTCGCCGATCTCTATTTCCAACCGGTTTGAGGTACTCGAACCAAAATTTTCAATTGGAAAGCGGTTCTCCCAGGTGGATATAGAGGAAGGTAATACTGCCCTCACTGCCAGATTGACAGTGACAAAGAGACAGGACTATCCTGTAGAAGGTGTTAGCCCGACATCTTAAGAATAAACTGAATCGACGTCAGCAGCCTTCAAAATAGAAATAACCACAATGTTCAACTTATCCCATTATAACATGACTATCATACAATGGAACATACGCGAAATAAGAACACACTGACCTGCTTGAACTGTTGCTTAACCAGAATGATCCTTTGGACCTATGTTTGCAAGAGACTAAGCTCCGTCCACAAGACAGCTTCAAAATCAAACGGTAAACCCGTGTAATGTATGATCTATCACCGGAGTAGGGTGTATCTGCACACGCAGGCACCATGATGCTCATAGAGATATATTCGTGCATTCAGTATCATTACACTCTGATATGCAGTCAGTGACAGTAAGGATTAAACTATCATCTACCAGATTCATATTTGTAATATATATCTTCCTCCGGTGACGACAGCTCGTTCACTGATTTGGAGGATCTAGTTTCTCAACTACCAACACCTTTTCTTTTGGTAGGTGATGTGAATGCCCACCATCCCCTTTGGGGCTCACCTCGGGTCGTGTGAGAGGTCAGCCTAATAAACGATTTCTTGAACAATTATAACCTAACTCTCCTGAACGCCGGAGAGCCTACACTTCTTTCTAATACTTTCAAAAGTTTCTCATACCGGCATATAGCAGTTTGTTCACAAAAATTAGCATATTCCTCACAGTGGAATATCATCTCTGATTTATATTCTGGTGAGCACCTTCCATGTCTTATTAGTCTCTTGACACAAGATACTGTTCCACACGTTTACCAAGATGACATTTAGATCAAGTACTAGTAATAGTGCTTAAGGGCGCAAACTCCTGAGGTTATTAGCGCCCTATTGTAAACAAAAGAGCTAAAAACTAAAAGCCATAAAAACCGCTAAAACAGGAGTACCGCACCAGAAGTCATGGAGATCAAAAAGGACTACCATAATCAGATTAAAACCGTGAGACTGAAAGGTCGGTAAAAGATGAAACCCCGTGATAAAATTACACCCGACTATACATTTCGCAGCGGCGAACAAAAGTTAAAAGTCCCTCACATGCAGCAGGATTGTCGCCTAGCATGGTGGGGAGGTCAGGAGACAGACAGGGACCCACGCAGCACAGTAAAAAGGCGACACTCCAATAAAAAATGACGCACCGTCAAAGGCTCATTGCACGGAGCACATTGAGTAGCGGCTTCCCCACGTAAAAGGTACTCATGGCTAAAACGGCAGTGTCCAATACGCAGTCGCGCTAAAATAACTTCATCGCGGCGAGATGCACGCGAAGAAGTAGTCCAGGGGACAGGAATGGACTTGACCTCTCTGAGTTTGTTCCCACGCACCCCGGACCATTCCGCGAACCAGCGCGAAAGAATGGCCCGGCGCAGGAGGCCACGAGCATCACTGTGAGGAACAGTGGATCTAAAAAAAGTAGGATTTAAAATTGCTGACTTGGCAGCTGCGTCCGCTTGCTCATTCCCGCTCACACCTACGTGGCCAGGAACCCAAACAAACGACTCGCTAACGCCAGCATCAGCGAGCGAATGCAGGCGATCCTGAATACGCTGTATCAAAGGATGAGGGAATGTGGTGTGAAAGCAAGGTGAGGACACAAGGACAATAATCGCTAGAATGAGTGTCAGATACTACGTTCCATTGGAAGCGGTTGGCAAGCTGTGCTGAACAAACAGAAAGGTCCAGGTGGGAAAGCGTGGCAGAAGACTCGGAAATGAAAGTAGGTTCACCGGTGTTCAGAACAGAGAGACGTGCAGGCCCTCGGAGAACCCCATAGGGGATGGTGGGCATTAAAATCACCCAACAGAAGAAAAGGTGCTGGGAGCTGTGACAAGAGATGGAGCATGTCAGCGGCGCAGAGGATAGATGAAGGCGGAACGTAGACATTACATACGGTAAAGCAGAAACCAGGAAGGGTAAGTCGGGTAGCCACAGCTTGCAAGGTAGTAGTAAGCTAAACTGGCTGACCCCAGATGTCATTGCGCGCGAGGATCATAACACCCCCCATGAGCAGGAGAGCCCTCCTCCGGTGTAACGTCAAACCGCATGGAAAGGTATCGGTGCAGGGCAAATGCATCATGGGGGCGAAGCTTTGTCTCCTGCAAACACAGAATCAGAGGGTTATAGGACCCTAGTAACAGCTTCAATTCGGCCCTATGGGTACTGACACCGCGGATATTCCACGTCAGGAGAGCCATGGAGACAGTTAGAGGCGTAAAGGTTACCGATTAGTCATAATATGATTTTGCAGCTAGGATGCAAACCCATGGTGGAAATGAAGAGTTGTGCTTTGAACTCTTTGGACCCACAAGTGTATTGCCACCTTTGTCGGCGATGTCTGCCGATGTTCGGGATGCGAAAGATCCCCTACGCCTCGTAGAACGAGAACGGGAGTTAGAAGGTTTATCAGTGGCCTTACTTAGAACAAGCCTACTGGAAGCATTGTTCTCGGTTGGTTGTTTTTTTTACAACGAGCACGACTCTGTAAATGTTTTAGTGGAACCCCTCACGAAAAATATTCTTGATGCTGCTGAGCAGTCTATTCAACGGTCGACGATCCAACCCCGTCGTCAATTTCCGGTATCTTGGTGGACGGAAGAATGCCGGAATGCCATTCGTGCTCACAGTCGTGCTCTCAGGAGTTTCCAGCGTCGCCCAACACAAGATAACCTGATGGAGTATAAAAAGATGCCTGCAAACACCATGCAAGTTATTAAGGTAGCAAAAGAGTAGTAGTAGTAGTATTATGGCTTTAGGGCGCACAACTGCATAGGTTATTAGCTCCCTAGAGCTAACAGTTAAAAGGCATAAAAACCACTAAAAACAGGAGTACCATACAAGGGTTAAAACCAGGGAAAGCATAAAAAGGCTACCAAAGCCAGATTAAAAACGAGACACTAAAAACATTAGTTGGTGAAAACTAAAACCCAGAGATAAAATTAAACCCTACTGTACATCCCGCAGCGGCGGAGAAAATTAAAAAGTCCGTCACAATATACAGGATTGTCGCCCAGAAGGCTGGGGATGTCAGTAGGAAGACACAGGGCAGCACGCAAAACAGTATAAAGGTGGCACTCCAGTAAAAAATGACGCACCGTCAAAGTTTCGTTACACGAAGCACATTGCGGTGCGGCTTCCCCACGTCAAAGGCACTCATGGCTAAAACGGCAGTGTCCAATACGCAGTCGCGCTAAAATCACTTCACCGCGGCGAGATGCACGCGAAGAAGTAGTCCAGGGGACAGGAAGGGACTTGACCTCTCTGAGTTTGTTCCCACGCTCCCCCGACCATTCCGCGAGCCAGCGCGAAAGAATGGCCCGGCGCAGGAGGACACGAACATCATTGGGAGGAACAGTGGAGCTAAAAACAGTGGGATTTAAAAGCGCAGACTTGGCAGCTGCGTCCGCTTGCTCATTCCCGCTCACACCTACGTGACTAGGAACCCAAACAAACGACACGCTGACGCCAGCATCAGCGAGCGAATGCAGGCGATCCTGAATACGCTGTAGCAAAGGATGGTATGGATACAGCTCACGCAGGCCCTGTAGTGCACTGAGGGAATCGCTACACATATCAAACTGCCTAAAATCCTGTCCCCGGATAAAAACAAGAGCTTGATAAATACTGAAAAGTTCGGTGGTAAACATTGAACACTGCCCCAATAGGTGAAACGCGTAACTCCGCGAATTAAAAACAAAAGCAAATCCCACACCACGGTCATCCTTTGAACCATCCGTGAAAACGAAACAATATTTGGGAAACTCGGCCTGCAACTCTAAAAAAGCGGAGCGGAAGGCCGAGAGTGGAGTAACTAATTTCGTCGTGGATGCCAACCGTAGGTGGTCCGGAGTGTCGCAGCGTAACCAAGGAGGAGATGAACATTCCCCCAGTGACAGCAGAGCCGGTAGCTGAACATTCAAGAGCCGAAGCAGTTCAAGAAAACGAACCCCGACAGGAAGCTAGCCCAGCGCACTAACAGCATATTGACGGTCAAGAGACTCGTCAAAGAAGAGCTTGAAAGACGGGTAATCCAGCATTGCATGTAGGCGGAGGGCATAGCTGCAAAGAAGGACCTCACGCCTATAGCACAGCGGAGGTTCAGCAGCCTCAGCAGACAAACTAATAACTGGGCTCGTGGGAAACGCACCCAGTGCCAGGCGAATCCCTCCATGGTGAACGGGGTTTAAACGACGTAAAACTGAACGACATGCCGAAGAGTACACAATGCACCCGTAATCAAGCTTAGAGCGAACAAGCGAACGGTACAGCTGTAATAGTACAGTGCGATCTGCTGCCCAGGATGTGCCACAAAAAACACGTAAAATATTAAGTGCTCGATCACATCGAGCCCTGAACGAAGAAATATGAGACGACCAGCTAAGCTTCCTGTCAAACACTAGGCCAAGAGACTTCACAGTTTCGGCGAAGAGCAGCGGTACCGGCCCTAGGTGTAGGGAAGGCGCCGCGTAACGTTTCCGACGCCAGAAGTAGACACAAACGGTTTTCTCAGCAGAAAAACGGAAACCATTCGCAACGCTCCAACTATGCAGACGGTCGAGACAGGCCTGAAGGCGACGCTCCAAAAGGCATGTGCGTCGAGAGCTGCAATATATTGCAAAGTCGTCAAAAAATAAGGATGAGGAAATTCCAGTAGGAAGACAATCAGCGATAGGATTGATGGCGATGACGAAGAGGGTGCAAATGAGAACCGAAACTTGAGGTACTCCATTCTCCTGACTAAATACGCGGGAGCAAACGGAACCAACACGTACACGAAATACCCGCTTCTCCATAAACTCGCGGAGGAACACTGGAAGGCGGCCACGGCAGCCCCACTTATGCAACGTACGCAATAAGCCAGCCCTCCAGCAGGTGTCATATGCTTTCTCGAGATCGAAAAATATGGCCGCAGTTTGGCACTTGCGCAGAAATCCATTCAGGATATGAGTCGATAGGGAGACTAGGTGGTCAGTCGAAGAGCGGTATCGGCGAAAGCCGCACTGGATATTGCAGAGGAGTTTCTCAGACTCGAATCACCATCGTAACCGCCCATTGATCATGCGCTCCATCACCTAGGACGGTAACTGGAAGGAAGTCTACGATCCTTTCTCCTGTTTTAAAATGGGAACAACCGTGGCCTCACGCCAAGCCGCAGGAAACACACCCTCTTGCCAAACACGGTTATATAGGCTCACGAGATAGAGTTTACCATTAGAAGAGAGCTGCTGCAGCATGGCAATGTGGATACCATCGGGTCCTGGAGCGGAATGCTGAGAAGATGCTAGTGAGGCATCCAGCTCTCGCATGCTAAAAGATGTGTTATAGCACTCAGTGTCAGAGGACGGAAAGAGAGACTCTGAGACTCCACCTCCGTCTTAAAGGCACGGAACGCCGGGTGATAATTGGCGGAACTGGACACATTTGCGAATGTGCTGCCTAGGACGTCTGATACAGCAACCGGATCAACTCGGTGTCGGTGCCCACGAGTAGCCCCGGTATGGAGGTACCAGTCTGCTTACCGGCAACACGGCGGAGCTTTTCCCACACAACGGATGAAGGTGTTGTGCGGTTGAAGGTAGATACAAACGAATTCCATTAAGACCTTTTGCTATCTTGAATAATTCGGCGTGCCCGTGCGCGTGTTTGTTTAAAAATGATCAAGCGCTCCAGCGTAGGGTGATGGTGAAATACCCTAAGAGCCCTCCTACGAGCACGAATGGCATCGCGGCACTCAGCAGTCCACCAAGGGACCAATAAGCGTTTAGGTCGGGAAGATGTCCGGGACATGGTTTGCTCTGCGGCAGAGAGTATAACACAGTTAAACTGCTCAAGCATATGCTCAAACGTGTGGAACTTACGGTCGTCAAACACAGCCAGAGAGGAGAAGAGCGCCCTGTTAGACTTAGACAGCTGCCAAGTGCTAGCACGCGATGAGGAAATGTGGTGTGAAAGCATGGTGAGGACACAAGGAAAATGATCGCTGGAATGAGTGTCAGATACTTCGTTCCATTGGAAGCAGTGAACAAGTTGTGCTGAACAAACAGAAAGGTCCAGGTGGGAAAGCGTGGCAGAAGAATCGCAAATGAAAGTAGGTTCACCGGTGTTTAGAACACAGAGACTATTTTGATCGAAAAGGTGAGCAAGAACGGTCCCCCGCACGCAGGTCCTAGGAGAACCCCATAGGGGATGGTGGGCATTAAAATCACCCAACAGAAGAAAAGGTGCTGGGAGCTGTGACAAGAGATGGAGCATGTCAGCGGCGCAGAGGATAGATGAAGGCGGAACGTAATTATACATTCGGTAAAGCAGAAACCAGGAAGGGTAAGTCGGGTAGCAACAGCTTGCAAGGTAGTAGTAAGCGAGACTGGCTGACCGCAGATGTCATTGCGCGTGAGGATCATAACACCCCCATGAGCAGGAGAGCTCTCATCCGGTGTAGCGTCAAACCGCATGGGAAGGTATTGGTGCAGGGCAAATGCATCATGGAGGCGAAGCTTTGTCTTCTGCAAACACAGAATCAGAGGGTTATAGGACCGTAGTAACAGCTGCAAAGCGGCCCTATGGGTACGGACACCGCGGATATTCCACGTCAGGAGAGTCAGGGCACAGTTAGAGGCGTGAAAGCTTACCGAATAATCATAATATGAGTTTGCAGCTCGGTTGCAAACGAAGGGTGGAAACAAAGTAGATGGAGTTAAGGTGGGCGTTTCTTGTGCTTTGCACTCTTTGGACCCACAAGAGTATAGCCACCTTCGTCGGCGCTAACCGCTGATGTTCGGGATGCGGAAGATCCCCTACGGCTCTTAGAACGAGAACAGGACCTGGAAGGTTTATCAGTGGCCTTTAGTTTCTTGCGACTGCGCTCATGAGGAGCGGCGACAGATGGTGTCGGTCTCACTAGCGGCTTACGTGCAGGTTCGGGAGAAATAGAACTTGTAACAGTGGGTGGTGTGAATGTTGAAGACTGCGAGGTTGTTGTGGTCGGCGTCTGTTCTGTTTGAGTGGCTCCCCACTTTAGGCCATGCTGCGTAATAAAGCAGACATGGATTCAGGGGACTTGTGGTTAATTACACCGGGTTTTCCGTTAGCGGTAACACGACCGGTCCGTAATTCTAACCCAACGAGCAGCGCTCGTCGGCAAATTAAAACGGACCGGGCCCCCAAGGAAGCTACGTGGGTGTACATAACGGTATGGACGGGCTCCGCACCTAAGGCTTACACATAGGGGCAGTAGGAAGGGTCCACTCAACCTTCACGCCTGAGGCCTCCGAAGAGCACACATATTGGAAGCCGCGCTGGAACCGTAGGACAGGAACCACGGAGATAGAATAAAGGTCGCTGTTGGTGAGGCAGGAGTTAATAAATCTAAAGCCTTAATACTAACATGTAAAGAATAAGCCTAGAAGGGGAAGAAGATGAGGCGAGTAAATTCGCTCTCACAAAACAAACAAATATGCACACAAACGCAAAACGTGGCTCAGTTGGTGGCGATGATGATGATGAGATGGCGGAGAGTGGCTCGGCAACCCCCGGGTGCGCCAAACCCGTACCTACCGTAGTAGGCCCCTGGGGCGGTAGCAAAAGAGATCATGGAGCAAGCTAGTAACTTCATTCAATCAACATACACCTTCCTGTCTCGTATGGGATAAATTAAGGCGCGTGGACGGAAAAAATAGCCAATCGCTGGTGTTAAAACCGCTAAAGGAGATGTTATTGATAAGTTTGACGTGGCCAAAACTTTTGGCAGTGCTTTCGCTCAAGTGTCTAGCTCAGCTAATTATTCGCCTGAGTTTCTTCCTGTTAAGGCTCAAGTGGAATCTCAAAGTTTCAACATTTGTTCTAGAAATCTTGAAGATTACAATCGCCTATTCACCATTGGGGAGTTAGACCATGCACTATCATCTTTGCGAAACTCTGCACCATATCCTGATGGAATACACATTCAAATGTTATAGCATATCTATCCTGAAGGTAAGGCTTTCCTACTTGAGGTCTATAATCCTGTTTGGGTTGATGCCACCATCGTACCTATTTTGAAAGCTGGAAAGGACAGTTTCCTTCCATCCAGCCCACCGCATATTTCTCTTGCCAGTTGTGATTGCATGGTAATGGAACGCATGGTCAATTGACGGTTGATACGGTGGCTGGAAACTCACACCCTAGTGACTATTAGCCAGTGCGGTTTTCGATGATATCGCTCAGCAGCTTGCCATCTTGTATCGATACCAACGCAGTTCATGAATGGATTCATGTACTGTCAAACCGTTGGGGGTATTCTTTGACCTCGAAAAGGCTTATGCTACATGTTGGCGGGCAGGGATAATTTTTTCCCTACACAATTAGAACATACGAGGACGCCTACCGTTATTCATTCAGGAGTTTATGAGGCACCGCGGTTTCCAAGTAACATTCAGCTCGGTTTTATCAAATACGTTTGTTCAAGAGAACGGAGCACCACAGGCATCGGTACTAAGCTTCAACCTGTTGCTATTGCAATTAATTTTATCTTGAATATTTCCTCAGGAGTATCGTCGTGTTTATTCATAGACGACTTTGCCATCTATTGTACTTCTCAGGGCACACTTTTTTTTTAGAACGCCGTCTGCAGCGGTGTTTAGACCTTTCAGATTGGAGCTCTAAAAACGGCTTTCGCTTCTCAACTGAAGTCACTCTGCGTGAACTGGCACCGCAGGAGGCGATTACGCCTTGCGCTGCGGTTTGATCCAGTTTTACTACCATTCGCGGATGAGACAAGATTCCTTGCGTTGATATTCGATAGAAAACTGTGTTGGTCACCACATATAGTACTGGTGAAAGGGCGGTGTTACCGTTCTCGTAATATTTTAGGGACACTAAATCGCAAATTTTGGGGAGCGGATTGGACTGTCTTGCTGCGACTTTATCCCGCACTGATCCAAGACAAGTTAGTTTACGGATGCATAGTTTATTCTTCAGCACGGCCATCTGTACTGAGAAGATTAGATACTGACCATAATGAGGGTATCCGTGTGGCTCTTGGAGGTTTCCCAACCATCCAAGTAGCTAGCCTTTATGCCGAATTGGCAGAATCCCCTCACCAGTGTAGGCGTGATATTCTGTTAACAAATTATGTATGTGGACTAAAGTGAATGCTTTCGCATCCAACATTTACTCCTTTTTTAACACCGAGGTGGAGGAGCGTTATAAAAATATCTCAGTTAGTCAACGGCCTTCAGGTGTTCGTTTCCGAGAGCTTCTTCAAAAGCACGATATCATAATGCCTAGAATATTTCCCAAGGGGGAGAGGGTTTACCCATCTTGGTTACGTGCAACATCACACGTAAACCTCGGGATGAACGACATGCCGAAAGTCTACAATGCCTGTGTCTAGTTTCCGTAGATCGTTTTAGAATTTTTGTCACATTACAATGACCGAACTTGTACATACACTGAGAGAAGCAAGTGCACCGATGGTGTTGGGTGTGCATTTGTTGATGATGACGAACAATTTACATTCAGTTTTCATAGGGTACATCCATTTATTGCTGTATGCAATATATCAAGCCAATATGCATGTTAGCCGTCAAAATTTGACTGACAGCCTTATTATGAGTAATTCCATTAGTGCACTTCACAGCAACCTTTACAACTTCCCTCCTATCGTGAAGCGTATACAGGATGCCCTCCACGTTTTATATGCCTCCGGCGTTAATGTGTAGTGTGCATGGACTCCTAGTCACGTTGGCTTGCCGGGGAATGAACGGGCAGATTTGGCAGAAAGGACGGCAATCACAGATCCCAAATTACTTGTGTAAGATGATGATGATAATGGTGTTTAAGGGCGCTCAACTGCCGAGGTCATAAGCGCCCTTATGATTAAAACTTGGCAATAGGCAGAAAAAAAAGTAAACACAAGTAAAAGAGCTAACACAGTTGAAACGGAAGTAACAGAACGGTCCAGCCCTCTAAACAGACCTGGATATAAAACTCCATCTAAAATCAACACATTAAAATTAAAAGAGTTTAAAAAAAAACTGCTATCACACTAAAACGTCAAGGTAAAAGAAACTTTTGCTAAAAATTTAAAAACCCTGTCCACTGCTCTTGGGTCATCTGCCAGAAGCTCAGCAAGAGAGGCCGGCATGCCCATAGATGACCGAATGTGTGCCAGGTGACCACACTCCAGCAACACATGAACTGTCTGTGCCTCCCCACAGAGCGCACAGACAGGAGCAGGTTCACGTTTAAAAAGGTAACTGTGAGTAAAAATACAGTGGCCAATTCTTAGCTGAGCTAGTACTACCTCCTCCCGGCGGAATAAACGAGAGGATGTTACCCAGTTGACAGGGAGGTCCTTCACCTCTCGCAACTTATTACCACGGAGAGCCGACCACTCCGCATGCCAAGTCGAAAAAACGGCTCTCCGTACAGCCACTCTAAAATCTTCTGCTGTTGAATGGGTAATCGTAACACTGGGCGCTGTGACTGCCGATTTCGCTGCCAAATCCGCCGTGTCATTCCCTGGCAAGCCAACGTGTCCAGGAATCCATGCGCACTCCACATTAAAACCAGAAGCGTGCAAAATGTGGAGAACGTCCTGGATGCGCTGCACCAAAGGATGGTAATTGTACAGCTCACGAATGCTCTGAAAGGCACTAAGGGAATCACTAAGAATAAGGCAGTCACCTAATTTTCGACGTCGAATATACAGAAGGGCTTGATAAATAGCATATTAGCTCGACAGAATATATATATAGATGTGCAACTAGGCAAACCGGTAGAAGTAGCGGGGCCAGTGACAAAGGCACATCCAACACCGTCGGGGCTCTTACTACCATCGGTGTAAATACAAATACGGCCACTGTATTTGGATATTCTAAAAAGCAACGACGAATACTATCAAGAGGCGTAACAGATTTCCCGTAGAGCGTCATCCCGAGATCGACATGGAAGGTAGCGCGTAAACAAGGGCGGGGTGGGGGGGGGTGTATACACTCTCCCTTGGATAACAGCCGAGGAATGTCAACATGGTGCTGGCGTAGAAGCTCACGGAAACGAAAACCTGCTGGCCTGGGGCTCAGAGAGCGGAGGCAGTATCGCTCGTGCAGCTCAGGGGAGAAAACCGCGTGATAAGTTGGATGCCCAGGCATACACTTCAGCCCACAGCCATAATTAGCAAGCAGCACATCACGCCGACAACGCAGAGGAGGTTCTCCCCATTCGGCGTAGAGGCTAACAACTGGGCTCGTTGGAAAAGCTCCAACGGCCACACGGATGCCCTGGTTATGGACTGTGTCTAACCTTCTGAGCACTGAAGGTCGACCTGAAGAATACACAATGCTGCCATAGTCCAACTTCGAACGAATCACAGCACGATAAAGACGGAGCAATGCCGTCCGATCCGCACCCCAAGATTTGCCACTTAGTATCCGTAGAAGATTTAGAGAACGGTCACATCGTGCTCTAAGCTGTGCTATTTGTGGTGCCCAACAAAGTTTCCGATCGAAGATCAAACCAAGGAATCTCGCCTCGTCTGCGAAAGGAAGTAAATCTGGCCCGAGACGAAGAGAAGGCGACATTTGCCACTTGCGGCTCCAGAAGTTAACGCAGACTGTCTTCTCAGCGGAGAAACGAAAACCGTGTTTCGAGCTCCAAGCATAGAGATTGTCCAAACACCGCTGGAGACGGCGTTCCAAAAACGGTGTACGCTGAGAAGTACAGAAGATGGCAAAGTCGTCCACGAATAAACAGGAAGAGACACCTTGAGGCACACATAGTGATATGGAATTTATCGCAATAGCAAATAGAGTCACGCTGAGTACCGAGCCCTGCGGCACTCCGTTCTCTTGAATAAAATGGTTAGAAAAAACCGAGCCCACCCTCACTCGAAAAACGCGGTCCCGCATAAACTCCTGAATGACCAACGGTAGGCGTCCACGTGTGTTCCAGTTGTGTAGAGAACGCAATATTCCCGCCCGCCAACACGTGTCGTAGGCCTTCTCGAGGTCAAAAAATATCCCAACTATGGGGCTGTTCTTAAGAAACCCGTCCTTAATCTGAGTTGACAGAGAGACAAGGTGGTCAGCAGTTGAACGTCGTCGTCGAAAGCCACACTGGATGTTCGTCAGAAGATTGTGGGATTCCAGCCACCACACCAACCGTCCATTGATCATGCGTTCCAACACCTTGCACACGCAACTGGTGAGGGAAATAGGACGGTAACTGGAAGGAAGATGGCGGTCCTTTCCAGGTTTAAGAATGGGTATGATGGTGGCCTCCCGCCACTTGTCTGGAAAAATGCCATCAACCCAGACACGATTATAGACCTCGAGTAGGAAATCTTTGCCATCAGGAGAGAGATGTTGCAACATTTGGACGTGGATACCATCTGGACCTGGTGCTGAGTGTCGTGAAGAGGAGAGTGCATTGTCTAGCTCTGCCAGGGTGAAAAGGCGATTATAATCCTCAAGGTTGCCAGAAAGAAACGATAATTCTTGAGATTCCACCTGATTCTTAACTGTAAGAAACTCAGGGGAATAATTACCTGAGCTAGACACCTGAGCGAAAGCACTGCCTAAAGTATTCGCCACGTCAAATGTATCAACAACAGCTCCGGTAGGTGTTTTGAGACCGGCGATGGGCATATGGTTCGGTTTCCCCAGCCACACGTCTTAACTTATCCCATACGACAGAGGAAGGTGTATGTCGATTAAAGGAACCCACGAATTTATTCCATGACATCTTTTTGCTATCCTTAATAACCCGCCTAGAATGTGCACGCATCCGTTTATAGTGTATCAGGTTATCCAGTGTAGGAAAACGCTGGAAAACCCGTAGAGCTCGTCTGCGAGCGCGAATAGCATCCCGACAGTCATCGGTCCACCAAGGTACCGGAAATCGACGGCTGTAGCCAGTCGAACGCGGAATGGATTGCTCAGCAGCAGAAAGAATGGTCCCTGTGAGATGTTCGACCAAGTGGTTCACAGAGTCGTGCTCTTCGTAGCTAAATTCAGCCAAGTGGGAGTACAGTTCCCAGCTGGCGTGGTCTAGGCGACAACTAGGTAAACGGGTGGAACATACAACGGGTGTCAAGACACTAATACGACAAGGAAAGTGGTCACTAGAATGCAAATCCGAGATGATATTCCAGCATAAGGTGACTGCTAGCTGAGGGGAACAAATTGCAATGTCAATGTGTGAAAAACTATGAAATGCGTCAGAAAGAAAGGTGGGCTCTCCGGTGTTCAAGAGAGCAAGATTCTGACTATCCAAGAAGTCTTTAAGTAGCGTACCTCTCGCACAAGCCCGAGGAGAGTCCCAAAGAGGGTGATCGGCATTCACGTCGCCTACCAATAAAAAGGGTGGTGGCAACTGCGAAATGAGGTGTTCTAAGTCGCTCTGCGAGAGGTCCGCAGATGGAGGCAAATATATACTGCAAATGGTGAATAAAGCGGAGGGTAGCTTAATGCTGACAGCAACGGACTGGATTGCAGATTGTATGGGTACGGAGTTGGCAAAAATATCATCTCGAACAAGCATCATAGTGCCCCCATGTGCCGGGACACCGTCCTCCGGGGATAAATCACATCTTACGGAGGAGTCCTGCCTGATGGTAACGGTGTCCTGGGGACGGAGCTTTGTCTCTTGTAAGCATACAGCCAAGGGTTCATGCTGGCGTAGCAACAAGTCAAGCTCTGGTCGATGTGGTCGAATTCCGCGTATGTTCCAATGGAGGATAGCCATTGGGTATATTATGGGATAAGTTTCAAATCGAAAGACGCTTCTGCAGATTGGGATTAGCTGGTCGGTTCAATTTGTTCTTCTTAGGCGTTGGGCTAGTACTATTTTCAGGAGCACGATCCTGCCGTTTCCGCACTGTCCGTCTGGCAGTGGCGGCAGAATCCTCCTGGTCCATCTCCTCCACAAGGGAGGTCCCTTTTTCAAGAGCAAATTTCGGTCCGAGAAGTTCGAACCGATTGGATGTGCTGATCGGCGAAGACGGCCGTCGCCGATTCACGCCCTCCTCCCCAGATGACCCTTCAGAGGAGGATACACGTGTGGAGTTGCGTGTACTTTTCTTACCCTTAGATGACTTGGTAATAGATTGCACATTCTCTTTCAAGAAGTCTTGTCGTACATACTTGGTCTTAAACTGTTTTTCCGGGGCAGAAGACGTCGTGAATTTACCAGCTTTAGTTCCCGAGGTCGAGGCTTTCGGTGACAAGTGTGCAGGACTATTCTGTAAGCTGGCGGATTTGGCAGATGTTGATACCAACTTGGGTGTAAGTGCCGAAGGCTTTGGCAGCGCTTGGGCTAAAATAACCTTTTCCGCAATTGTAGCCCCGTTCATATCGCCGGTCTGTGTTGCGATTTCCCGACGCGGTACCGGTTTAGCTGCAACTGAGCTATAGTTACCGGACCTCGGGGCAGAGGGTTGGCGGAGTCGCAGGAGCTTCCGGGCTTCCAAGAAGGACACCTTCTCTTTCACCCGTATCTCCTGGATCGCTCGTTCCTCTGCAAAACGGGGGTAGTCTCGGGAACTAGATGGGTGTTCCCCGTTACAGTTCACACACGATGGAGCTGAAGCACAAGCCCCATCGTGGGAGATGTCACCGCAGTGGACGCAGGTGGACTTGCCGGTACACAACTCACTAGTGTGACCAAAACGTTGGCATTTAAAGCACCTCAGTGGATTGGGTATATAAGGCCTAACTTCGATGGCTTCATACCCCGCCCTACCCGATCAAAAGTAAGAAACAGGGTACGAGTAGGCAGGAATTCACCGTTGATCTTACGTTGTACCCGATAAACAGCTGAGACACCCTGAGTCGCAAGATTTTCTTGGACCTCCTCAATGGACAAATTGTCCAACGCGCGGGTTGTTACTACACCGCGGGAGGAGTTCAGCGACTTGTGCACCTCGACCGTCACTGGATAGCTGGCTAACATGGTGGCTTTAAGTATCCTTGCAGCTTGCGAGGCGGAGTTGGCTTCGACAAGAAGTGTACCATTGCGAGCTCGAACGCAGGATTTAACAGGACCAGCAATGGCATCGAGACCCTTTTGGATAGTAAAATGGCTCACCGTAAGGAACTTCTTACCTTCCTCTGTCCTATGAATAACCAAGTAGCGAGTTTTGATGCCATAAAAATGGTATAAATTCATTCCCCAGTGCTCCCCACCCACCACGGAGCCCAACGAGGGGTCACCCCACTGGGGTGACAGGGCTACACAGGGGATATAGCGGGCTCGCCGTCCCACTCACCCTGGAGTTCGGTGTAATACCTAGTCCTGGCCGATTGACTAGGGGTGGGTTAGTCCCTAGCCTCCCGTTTAGGCAAATCAGAAACCAAAGCGGTGTATTAGGCTGCGCACCCTCCCCAGTTACTGAAAAACAGAAGCCCAGGCTCAGGTACGCAACCCTCAAGCAACCAGGATATTCCTTTTCACCGACACGGGTCTCCACGCACGGCCTACACGTGGGTGGGCATTTTGACCTACTGACTCCCTCACCACTCTGTGGTTGCCCACAGAGGGAGTCAAGGTGGCTCGGGACCCCGGGTGCGCCTAACCCGTACCTACCGTAGTAGGCCCCTGGGGGGTTACTTGTGTAACATCGGAAGACTTTATGCTTGTTGTTCGCAGAGCGATTCTTTCGTGCTGGCATGAAGAGTGGTCAGCTCTCCGGGGAAACAAGCTTAGAGTAGTGAATGACCTTCCAATAAACTGGTTAACTTCCTCTCGTCAATTTCGACGGGAAGAAGTGATTTTGGCTCGTTTGCGAATTGGCCATTGCAATTTTACACATACTTTCCTTCTTAAGAAGGAATGTGTGTCCGATATGTGGAGAAGAATTCTCTCTCCGTTATGTGTTGCTAGAGTGTGTTCATCTAGCACATATTCGGGAATCTCTGCAACTGCGGTCAGTCTTTCACAAGTCCTGGAGGATGATAATCGAGCGGTATCTAGGATTTAAAAAAAAAAAAAAAAAAAAAAATTACGGATTTAGTTATTTTATAACCTTGTTCTTACATCATTTTTGAAATATTTTTCTGAGCTGCCCTATCTGTGGCTTTTGCCGTGATTAAATTTATACATTGGATTTTATATTTAACTTTCGTTATTTATAATATTCTTGAGCTTCATCTCTGGCTTTTGCCATGATTTTTCCGGTAAGCACGCTGATGACGTTGTAGTTGAAGGCCCCTAAACCTAACCATCATGCAGTGGTGGTTCGTGGGTTATGACAACGGGGGTTAAAAGAAAATGGAACTGCAAACAACAAAATATTTAAAATTATATAAATATCCTACTTTACAGCCATTATCCCACATGATATGGACAACCTACTGATGTGGTGCTGATGTTCATGTTTGTACTTAAAATCCATCTTTCTTTGTTTCTGGATAGCAAACCGGTCCATCACCTTCTCATTAAAATCAACTAGCTGCCTGATCATCTCCTTTTCTATGGACAGCATTGCAAGTGTACTCAGTCTATCTTCATCCATAGTACTCCTTAGAAATGCCCTTTTTGACGATGAAAAACACCTTTCCGCTTCAGCTGATGACAATGAAATAGGAATTATCAGTTTAAGGAGTTTGGTAACTTCGCCGAGGCAGCCACTCAAATTATTTTCAATTATAAAGCCAAGTAAATGAGTTGCACTCTTTACACTTCGGAAGTCTCCTCTAGCATGAATTGTTTTAGGTTGTTTCTAATTGGGATTAATGAAGAAACGGGTATGAATTAGTAATATACTCAAAGGTTTCGACTGGAGACACTTTGTTACAGTTGCAGATATTTGAGAGCTGATTACAAGACTTGTCATGTAATTGTGATCCGACATCCGCTATTCCAGTTTTGTCCAGCTACAGTCTTTTCCTTTAGCAAAATTTAAGCGCTTAAAACAGCACAATCTATTTGTAATATTACACCCAGCAAGCCTGCATTTCTTTCTTATATTTCGGTTTTAAACGAGCGTGAGTATTCCTTGCCGTTAACAGTTTGCTTTTGAATTAGAAAAAGATGAGGTTTGGTCTGCCTGTTTTATTTTACAGATGTCTTTTAGTGAAAGTTTAGCTTCCAATGCTCATTTCCCTAGCTATTTTCGTAAAGTCAATGCAGTATTCACCATCCCACATTCACACACACTTTCAATTTAGCACACCTTTTAAATAATTTTATTTGCCTGAAAATTGAGCATAAAACCAATAATGCAACTTCGAATTAATATGCATTGACAGACAACGCAAGCTCGCAAAAGGAGGGAGAGGGGGAAAAGACACTCTATAACTTCGTGAGTCGACGCTTGCATTTCGGGTTGTCGCTAAGACAAATTTTAGCGATTGCTGAAGGCTTTACTTGCTTCCTCCTCCTTCCATTTCCGTTCCCCTCACCCTCAAACTCACGCTTACCTGGGTTCTATGAGGCGTTTGAACACACCAGGAAACTAGGCACTCCATTATCGAGCCGCGTAATTACCTAACAAGACTTCTTCTCATTTCAAAGGGAATGAGAAAATTATATTGTAATTATTTATTTTCATATTATTACTGACCTATAAGGGAAGAAGATTAGTTTCAATTTTAATTTTATAAGAAGTTCATTGAAACCATGAACACATAGGACGAGCCGCGCCTGCCATATTCATTCCTCTCTCTTGTCACATCCATACCAGCACATTTCTGTTCTCACCTCTCTTTCTCCTGCCACACAAACCAATGCAGTTTTATTCTCTCCCTTCTTCTCCTCTCTCTCTCTCTCTCTCTCTCTCTCTCTCTCGATGATGATGATGATGATGATCAACTGTAGGACTATTAGCGCCCTTCAAACGCATGAGAACCACAGTAAAAACAATATAAAAAGAGATCAATGATAAAATATGGCCAACGGCACAAATAAAACCCAAGAGGGACCAAAAAATATAGGGCAATGGCCATAGAGGGATTTAAAAAGCGGGACGAACATGAAAACTAAGAAGAACATCCATTTAAAATTAAACCCCCAGTGCAAAAGGAGAAAGATAAAACCAATCCTCTTAAAATCTGAAGGGGGAAAAAAGAAAAGCTAAAACGAATTTAAAAAAGGCTCTTGGCGTAAAAAGCTAGAAGCCCCATCGACCGCGTGGTTGTTATCCCCGAGGACCTCGGAAAGGGAGATCGGGATCTGAAGAGTTGCTCGAAGCGCTCCAGAAGCACATGGTAAACAGACAAATGTGCAGGTTCCCCATCGAGCAGATAGCGGTGGGTAAAAAAAAACAGTGACCGATGCGAAGACGAGCCAATACCACTTCCTCACGACGAAAAGAGGGAGAGGAACTGCACCAGTGTACCGGAAGATCTTTATTGCTCTTAGCTTCTTGTTGCGGAGAGAAGACCACTATGTATGCCAGCACGAAAATACAGCTCTCCGCAAAACAAGTCTAAACTTTTCGGCTGTTGAACAACTAATTGTGACACTGGGCACCGTAGTTACCGATTGTGCTGCCTCATCCTCCAGTTCATTACCTGACAGCCCAACGTGTCCAGGAGGCCATGCGAGATCCACATTCACGCCAGAAGCGTGCAAACTGTGGAGGGTATCCTGAATGTGCTGCACTAACTTTTGTAGAGCTCAAAAACGCTCTGAAGTGCACTAAAGCGAATCACTCAAGATAAGGTGGGCACCCAGTTTGCAACAGCAAACATACTGAATGGCTGGATAAATATCATACAGCTCCACAGTTTAAATGGACGTGTGAGTAGGCAAACCGAAAGTATGTGGTTCGGTTCCATTAATAAAGGCGCATCCAATACTGCTGGTACACTTGCTTCCATCGGTGTATATACAATTTTGGTCACTGTAATGGTATAAAAATTCTAAAAAAACACACACACAGGAATACTACAGGCAGAAATCATAAACTTCTCGAATTCCAACATCCCGAGATCAACGTGGGAGGCCGCACTTACCCAAGGTGGGTGCACCCTTTCTCTCGTGGGACACAGGCTAGGTAGTGCTATGCCGTAGTTCCGAAGCAACTCTCTAGGCTTTGGGGAAAGTGATAGCTGTAGAATGAAAACGGGGAAACATTGCATGCATAAGCATGCACTTAAGTACACAACCATAGTTGGCAAGCAGGGCATCACGCCTAAATCGAAGGGGCACTTCCGCTGATTCGGCGTAAAGGCTAACAACTGGGCTGGTTGGAAAAGGCCCAACAACCACGTGGATGCCCTGATCATGGAAAGTATCTAATTTTCTCAGTAGAGATGGGCGTGCTGAGGAATAAACAATGCATCCTAACTTGGATCGTATTAGTGCACGATAAAGACGCAGCAATACTGTGCGATCTGCTTCCCATGATGTTCCACTTAAAATCCGTAAAATATACAGAGAACGGTCACAGCGCGCTTTAAGCTGTGTTACATAGGTGACCAGCATAGTTTCCGATCAAATATCAACCCCAGGAATCTCACTTCATCTGCGAAGGGAAGTAAATGTGGCCCAAGATGAAGAGTAGGTGTCATTCGCCACCTATGACGCCAGAAGTTAACGCATACTGTCTTTTCAGGTGAGAAACGAAAGCCGTTTTTCGAACTCCAAGCGGAGAGATTGTCCAAACATTGCTGGAGACGGCGTAGAGAAGTGCAGAAGCTAGCAAAGTCGTCCACGAATAAACAGGACGAGACACCAGGGCAACACATTGCAATATGGAGTTAATCGCTTTAGCAAATAGCGTCACGCTTAGTAACGAGCCCTGCGGCGCTCTGGAATAAAACAGTTCGAAAAAACCGAGCCGACCCTTATAAACTCCAGAAGGAACGACGGTAGGCGTCAATGTATATTCCAGTTGTGGAAGGAGCGTAAAATCCCTGCCCGCCATCATGTATAATAAGCCTTCTCGAGGTAACACAATATCCCAACCGTCTGACAGTTCTGGAGAAAGCCGTTCATGATATGCGTCGATAGCGAAACAAGGTGGTCAACCGCTGATCGACGTCTCCGAAAATCACATTGAATGTTGGTCAGAAGATTGTGGAATTCCAGCCATCATACCTACCGTCCGTTGATCATACGTTCCATCACCCGCAACTGGTGCGGGAAATAGGACGGTAGTTGGAGGGAAGTTGACGGTCCTTTTCACGTTTAAAAAAAGTATGATGGTGAGCCCCCGCCACTGAGTTGGAAAAGTGGCATCAACCCGACACGATTATAGACCTCGAGGACAAAAGCCTTACCTTCAGGAGAGATGTAACATTTGAACGTGAAGTCCATCTGGATCTGGTGGAGCCGTTCGCGAAGACGAAAATGCATGGTCTAGCTCCTCCATGCTGAAAAGGCTATTGTAGTCTTCAAGTTTACCAGAGCAGAAGGCGAACTCTTGAGATTCCACCTGAGCTTTACCTGAAAGGAACTCGGGAGAATAGTTGTCTGAGCTAGACACTTGAGCGAAAGCACTGCTAAGAGTGTTAGCCACGTCAAATATATTAAACACAGGGCCTGCAGATGTCTTCAGACCGGCAATCGGCATATGGGTCGTATTTCCGACTACACGCCGTAACTTATCCCATACGATAGAGGAAAGGCTATGTCGAGTAAAAGATGCTACAAAGTTGCTCCATGATGTCTTCTTGCTATAATTATAATTCGTCATGATTGGGCATGCCGCTTTTTATATTGTATAAGATTAGCCAAAGTGGGGCGATGCTGGAAACCCCTGAGAGCTTTCCGGCATTCATCCTCCACCAAGGGACAGGAAATCGAAGGGGGTGTCCAGTTGACAGCGCAATAGAAAGCTCGGCAGCGGAGATAGTTGTGAGGTATTGGACTAAAACATCCACCGAGTCATAGTGAAAAGGGAAACTGTTGTAGTGAAAAACGGCAAAGTTAGAATAAACGTTCCAGTTTGCCTGTTCTGACCACCATCTAGGTAAACGTATGAAACATACACCCGGTGCTAAGAAACAAATAAGAATAGGAAAGTGGTCATTAGTATGTAACTCAGTGATGTATCATTTAAAGAAACTGCCAACTGTGGAGAACAAACTGCGATATCCAAGTGAGAAAAACTATTGAATACGTCAGAAAGAAATGCAGGCTCTCGGGTGTTCACGAGAGAGAGAGAGAGAGGGGGGGGGAGAGGGCGAGAGAGACTGATATTATCCAAGATTTCGGAGATTAACTGACCTTTCGCACAAGCCCTAGAAGAGCCGCAAAGGGGTGGTGGTGATTCACGTCCCGCACCAACAGAAGAGGAGTTGGTAGCTGTGAGACGAGGTCTTTTAAACGAGTGCGATAGACGTCATCAGATGGAGGCAAATAGATACTACATTAGGTCAAGCTATATGAGGGTAACTTAATGCGTACAGCGAAGGATTGTACGCATTAAGCGTAGAGTGTATTCGAGTGTATGGGGTACAGATTCAGTGAAGATATAACCTCTGACAAGAATCATGGTACCCCCATGTGCAGGAACACCAGCCGCCGGCGATAAATCACACCGCACAGAAGAGTATTGCTTTATTGTATGGATGTATTGGGGGCGGAGCTTAGTCTCTTGCAAGCATACGACCAAAGGCTGATACTGGTGTAGCAACAATTCAAGTTCTGATCGATGTGCTCTAATTCCACCTATGTTCCACTGTAAGATAGCCATGGACAATTGAATGGGATAAGGTTTAAATGGAAAGGCGTTTCTGCATATTTGGCTGTGCTGGTCGTTTTAGTTTATTTTTCTTAGCAGTCGGACTAACACTTTTTTCAGGGGCACGATCCTGCCACTTACGCACTGGCCGTCGGGCAGTGAAGGCAGGATCCCCCTGGTCCATCTCTTCCACGGGGGAGGTCCCCGTTCCAATAGAGAATTTCGGTTCGAGAATCTGCTCAACAAAGATGGTGGGCGCTGACCAGTTCTCTCCCCAGAAGATTCCTCAGAAGAGGATCTACACAGAGAAGAAGGTAGGCTTTTACTTCCCTTGGTTGGTTCGGGAGGAGATCTTACATTCTCTTTTAGGAAGACAGTCCGGACATATTTCGTCTTAAAGGCTTTCGCTGGTATAAAATACTCGAGAGTTAGCCTGACTTACTGCTCAAGGCTGAAGTTTTGGATGGTACTTATCCAGGCATAGGCCTTACAAAGCAGGAAGAGGCACATGGTGACCCCGACGTAGACCTGGTAGCTGTGCGCCTGTTCAGTGGTCTGGCTACGAGTCTTTTATGCAATTGAGGCCCCGTTTATATCACAGCTCTGTGATGCGATTTCCCGCTTAGGTACTGGCTTAGCTATAAGCGAGCTGCAGGTACCAGACCCCTGGATGGATGGTTGGCAGATTCGCAGGAGCTTCTGGACCTCCGAGGACACTCTCTTTCACCCGGATCTCCTGGATCGCTATCTCCTCTGCAAAACGGGGACAGTCGCGGGAACTAGATGCATGCTCACCGCCGCAGTTAACACAGTATGGACTCGATGTGCACCCTCCATCGTGCGTAACATCTCCACAATTGACACATATAAGCCGACCACTACAAAATTCACTGGTGTGTCCAAAACGTTGACACTTGTAACAACGTAACGGCTTCGGGCTGTATGGCCTTACCTTGATGTTGATGACGATGATGAATGGGGTTTAAGGGCGCTCAACTGCTAGTTTATCAGCGCCCTCATAAAACTTGCACCTTAGCTAAAAGTATATTATAGAGTACCTCAATCAAAAGAGCTAAAGTATTGATAAAATCTGTATAAATAACTAAAACTAAGATAAAATAACTATCCAGCCCTGAATCCAGAGCTGGTGTTAAACCTATGACACTAAAACTCCTAAAACAAAAGGGAACATAAAACAATAGTGACTAAAATTTCAAGGGTGTCTAGTAGTAGTAGTAGGAGTAGTAGTAGTAGTAGTAGTAGTAGTAGTAGTAGTAGTAGTAGTAGTAGATAAGATGATGATGATAATGGTGTTTAAGGGCGCTCAACTGCCGAGGTCATAAGCGCCCTTACGATTAAAACTTCGCAATAGGCAGTAAGAAAAATACCAAAAAAAAAAGGCCAAAAAAAAAAAAAACACAAGTAAAAGAGCTAACACAGTTGATACTGAAGTAACAGAACGGTCCAGCCCTCCAAACAGAGCTGGATATAAAACTCCATCTAAAATCAACACATTAAAATTAAAAGAGTTTAAAAAAAAAAAAAAAATCTGCTATCACACTAAAACGTTAAGGTAAAAGAAAGTTTTGCTAAAAATTTAAAAACCCTGTCCACTGCTCTTGGGTCATCTGCCAGGACCTCAGAAAGAGAGGCCGGCATGCGCATAGATGACCGAATGTGTGCCAGGTGACCACACTCCAGCAACACATGACGAACTGTCTGTGCCTCCCCACAGAGCGCACAGACAGGAGCAGGTTCACGTTTAAAAAGGTAACTGTGAGTAAAAATACAGTGGCCAATTCTTAGCCGAGCTAGTACTACCTCCTCCCGGCGGAATAAACGAGAGGAGGTTACCCAGTTGACAGGGAGGTCCTTCACCTCTCGCAGCTTATTACCACGGAGAGCCGACCACTCCGCATGCCAAGTCGAAAAAACGGCTCTCCGTACAGCCACTCTAAAATCTTCTGCTGTTGAATGGGTAATTGTAACACTGGGCACTGTGACTGCCGATTTCGCTGCCAAATCCGCCGTGTCATTCCCTGGCAAGCCAACGTGTCCAGGAATCCATGCGCACTCCACATTAAAACCAGAAGCGTGCAAAATGTGGAGAACGTCCTGGATGCGCTGCACCAAAGGATGGTAATTGTACAGCTCACGAATGCTCTGAAGGGCACTAAGGGAATCACTAAGAATAAGGCAGTCACCTAATTTTCGACGTCGAATATACAGAAGGGCTTGATAAATAGCATATAGCTCGGCAGAATATATAGATGTGCAACTAGGCAAACCGTAAGTAGAAGTTGCGGTGCCAGTGACAAAGGCACATCCAACACCGTCGGGGCTCTTACTACCATCGGTGTAAATACAAATACGGCCACTGTATTTGGATAAAAATTCTAAAAAGCAACGACGAATACTATCAAGAGGCGTAACAGATTTCCCGTAGAGCGACATCCCGAGATCGACATGGGAGGTAGCGCGTAACCAAGCGGGGTGTATACTCTCTCCCTTGGATAACGGCCGAGGAATGTCAACATGGTGCTGGCGTAGAAGCTCACGGAAACGAAAACCTGCTGGCCTGGGGCTCAGAGAGCGGACGCGGTATCGCTCGTGCAGCTCAGGGGAGAAAAACGCGTGATAAGTTGGATGCCCAGGCATACACTTCAGCCCACAGCCATAATTAGCAAGAAGGACATCACGCCGACAACGCAGAGGAGGTTATCGCGATTCGGCGTAGAGGCTAACAACTGGGCTCGTTGGAAAAGCTCCAACGGCCACACGGATGCCCTGGTTATGGACTGTGTCTAACCCTCTGAGCACAGAAGGTCGAGCTGAAGAATACACAATGCTGCCATAGTCCAACTTCGAACGAATCACAGCACGATAAAGATGGAGCAATGCCGTCCGATCCGCACCCCAAGATTTGCCACTTAGTATCCGTAAAAGATTTAGAGAACGGTCACATCGTGCTCTAAGCTGTGCTATTTGTGGTGCCCAACAAAGTTTCCGATCGAAGATCAAACCAAGTAATCTCGGCTCGTCTGCGAAAGGATGTAAATCTGGCCCGAGTCGAAGAGACGGCGGCATTTGCCACTTACGGCGCCAGAAGTTAACGCAGACTGTCTTCTCAGCGGAGAAACGAAAACCGTGTTTCGAGCTCCAAGCATAGAGATTGAACCAAACACCGCTGGAGACGGCGTTCCAAAAAACGGTGTACGCTGAGAAGTACAGAAGATGGCAAAGTCGTCCACGAATAAACAGGAAGAGACACCTTGAGGCACACATAGTGATATGGAATTTATCGCAATAGCAAATAGAGTCACGCTGAGTACCGAGCCCTGCGGCACTCCGTTCTCTTGAATAAAATGGTTAGAAATAACCGAGCCCACCCTCACTCGAAAAACGCGGTCCCGCATAAACACCTGAATGACCAACGGTAGGCGTCCACGTATGTTCCAGTTGTGCAGAGAACGCAATATTCCCGCCCGCCAACAAGTGTCGTAGGCCTTCTCGAGGTCAAAAAATATCCCAACAGTGGGGCTGTTCTTAAGAAACCCGTCAATAATCTGAGTTGACAGAGAGACAAGGTGGTCAGCAGTTGAACGTCGTCGTCGAAAGCCACACTGGATGTTCGTCAGAAGATTGTGGGATTCCAGCCACCACACCAACCGTCCATTGATCATGAGTTCCATCACCTTGCACACGCAACTGGTGAGGGAAATAGGACGGTAACTGGAAGGAAGATGGCGGTCCTTTCCAGGTTTAAGAATGGGTATGATGGTGGCCTCCCGCCGCTTATCTGGAAAAATGCCATCAACCCAGACACGATTATAGACCTCCAGTAGGAAATCTTTGCCATCAGGAGAGAGATGTTGCAACATTTGGACGTGGATACCATCTGGACCTGGTTGCTGAGTGTCGTGAAGAGGAGAGTGCATTGTCTAGCTCTGCCAGGGTGAAAAGGCGATTATAGTCCTCAAGGTTGCCAGAAAGAAAAGAGAATTCTTGAGATTCCACCTGATTCTTAACTGTAAGAAACTCAGGGGAATAATTGCCTGAGCTAGACACCTGAGCGAAAGCACTGCCTAAAGTATTCGCCACGTCAAATGTATCAACAACAGCTCCGGTAGGTGTTTTGAGACCGGCGATGGGCATATGGTTCGGTTTTCCAGCCACACGTCTTAACTTATCCCATACGACAGAGGAAGGTGTATGTCGATTAAAGGAACCCACGAATTTATTCCATGACATCTTTTTGCTATCCTTAATAACCCGCCTAGAATGTGCACGCATCCGTTTATAGTGTATCAGGTTATCCAGTGTAGGAAAACGCTGGAAATCCCGTAGAGCTCGTCTGCGAGCGCGAATAGCATCCCGACAGTCATCGGTCCACCAAGGTGCCGGAAATCGACGGCTGTAGCCAGTCGAACGCGGAATGGATTGCTCAGCAGCAGAAAGAATGGTCCCTGTGAGATGTTCGACCAAGTGTTTCACAGAGTCGTGCTCTTCGTAGCTAAATTCAGCCTAGTGGGAGTACAGTTCCCAGCTGGCGTGGTCTAGGCGCCAACTAGGTAAACGGGTGGAACATACAACGGGTGTCAAGATACTAATACGACAAGAAAAGTGGTCACTAATATGCAAATCCGAGATGATATTCCAGCATAAGGTGACTGCTAGCTGAGGGGAACAAATTGCAATGTCAATGTGTGAAAAACTATGAAATGCGTCAGAAAGAAAGGTGGGCTCTCCGGTGTTCAAGAGAGCAAGATTCTGACTATCCAAGAAGTCTTTAAGTAGCGTACCTCTCGCACAAGCCCGAGGAGAGCCCCAAAGAGGGTGATGGGTATTCACGTCGCCTACCAATAAAAAGGGTGGTGGCAACTGCGAAATGAGGTGTTCTAAGTCGCTCTGCGAGAGGTCCGCAGATGGAGGCAAATAGATACTGCAAATGGTGAATAAAGCGGAGGGTAGCTTAATGCTGACAGCAACGGACTGGATTGCAGATTGTATGGGTACGGAGTTGGCAAAAATATCATCTCGAATAAGCATCATAGTGCCCCCATGTGCCGGGACACCGTCCTCCGGGGATAAATCACATCTTACGGAGGAGCACTGCCTGATGGTAACGGTGTCCTGTGGACGGAGCTTCGTCTCTTGTAAGCATACAGCCAAGGGTTCATGCTGGCGTAGCAACAAGTCAAGCTCTGGTCGATGTGGTCGAATTCCGCGTATGTTCCAATGGAGGATAGCCATTGGGTATATTATGGGATAAGTTTCAAATCGAAAGACGCTTCTGCAGATTGGGATTAGCTGGTCGGTTCAATTTGTTCTTCTTAGGCGTTGGGCTAGTACTATTTTCAGGAGCACGATCCTGCCGTTTCCGCACTGTCCCTCTGGCAGTGGCGGCAGAATCCTCCTGGTCCATCTCCTCCACAAGGGAGGTCCCTTTTTCAAGAGCAAATTTCGGTCCGAGAAGTTCGAACCGATTGGATGTGCTGATCGGCGAAGACGGCCGTCGCCGATTCACGCCCTCCTCCCCAGACGACCCTTCAGAGGAGGATACACGTATGGAGTTGCGTGTACTTTTTTTTACCCTTAGATGACTTGGTAGAAGATTGCACATTCTCTTTCAAGAAGTCTTGTCGTACATACTTGGTCTTAAACTGTTTTTCCGGGGCAGAAGACGTCGTGAATTTACCAGCTTTAGTTCCCGAGGTCGAGGCTTTCGGTGACAAGTGTGCAGGACTATTCTGTAAGCTGGCGGATATGGCAGATGTTGATACCAACTTGGGTGTAGGTGTCGAAGGCTTTGGCAGCGCTTGGGCTAAAATAACCTTTTCCGCAATTGTAGCCCCGTTCATATCGCCGGTCTGTGTTGCGATTTCCCGACGCGGTACCGGTTTAGCTGCAACTGAGATATAGGTACCGGACCTCGGGGCAGAGGGTTGGCGGAGTCGCAGGAGCTTCCGGGCTTCCAAGAAGGACACCTTCTCTTTCACCCGTATCTCCTGGATCGCTCGTTCCTCTGCAAAACGGGGGCAGTCTCGGGAACTAGATGGGTGTTCCCCGTTACAATTCACACAGGATGGAGCTGAAGCACAAGCCCCATCGTGGGAGATGTCACCGCAGTGGACGCAGGTGGACTTGCCGGTACACAGCTCACTAGTGTGACCATAATGTTGGCATTTAAAGCACCTCAGCGGATTGGGTATATAAGGCCTAACTTCGATGGCTTCATACCCTGCCCTAATCTTTTGAGGGAGGTCAACCCGATCAAAAGTAAGAAACAGGGTACGAGTAGGCAGGAATTCACCGTTGATCTTACGTTGTACTCGATAACCAGATGAGACACCCTGAGTCGCTAGATTTTCTTGGATCTCCTCAATGGACAAACCGTCCAACGCGCGGGTTGTTACTACACCTCGGGAGGAGTTCAGCGACTTGTGCACCTCGACCTTCACTGGATAGCTGGCTAACATGGTGGCTTTAAGTATCCTTGCAGCTTGCGAGGCGGAGTTGGCTTCGACAAGAAGTGTACCATTGCGAGCTCGAACGCAAGATTTGACCGGACCAGCAATGGCATCGAGACCCTTTTGGATAGTAAAAGGGCTCACCGTAAGGAACTTCTTACCTTCCTCTGTACTATGAATAACCAAGTAGCGAGGACCACATGACTCGACTACTTCCTTTCCAACGTCTGCATTTAAATTAAGGGGTTTTGGTTTTGGTGCCATAAAGAAATGGTATAAATTCATTCCCCAGTGCTCCCCACCCACCACGGAGCCCAACGAGGGGTCAACCCACTGGGGTGACAGGGCTACACAGGTGATATAGCGGGCTCGCCGTCCCACTCACCCTGGAGTTCGGTGTAATACCTAGTCCTGGCCGATTGACTAGGGGTGGGTTAGTCCCTAGCCTCCCGTTTAGGCAAATCAGAAACCAAAGCGGTGTATTAGGCTGCGCACCCTCCCCAGTTACTGAAAGACAGAAGCCCAGGCTCAGGTACGCAACCCTCAAACCAACCAGGATATTCGTTTTCACCGACACGGGTCTCCACGCACGGCCTACACGTGGGTGGGCATTTTGACCTATTGACTACCTCACCACTCTGAGGTTGCCCACAGAGGGAGTCAAGGTGGCTCGGGACCCCGGGTGCGCCTAACCCGTACCTACCGTAGTAGGCCCCTGGGGGGGTCAACCAACAAGATATTCCTTTTCACCGACACGGGTCTCCACTCACGGCCTACACGTGGGTGGGCATTGTGACCTACTGACTCCCTCACCACTCTGAGGTGGTCCACAGGGGAGGGCAAGGTGGCTCAGAACCCCGGGTGCGCCTAACCCGTACCTACCGTAGTAGGCCCCTGGGGGGGGGGTTACCTCGATGGCTTCGTACCCTGTCTTAATACCTTGAGGGAGATCTACGCAGTCAAATGTTAGGAACAGGGTATGGGTAGGCACAAATTCACCATTAACTTTGCGCTGAACCCCATATGCAGATGTACCGCCTTGTGCTGCAAGCTCGTCATGAATCTCCTCCTGATTTCTTAGACAACAATACTTAACTCTCCTGAACATCAGAGAGTCTAATTTTTATCTAACGCCTTTCACAGTTGTTCTCAAGTCGATATAGCAGTTTGTTCTCCACAGTTAGCATTTGGCTTACACTGGAGTGTCATTTCTGACCTGCATTCTAGTGACCACCTTCCCATTCTTAAAAGTCTCTTAACACAACACGTATATTCCACATGTACACCTAGATGATATTTAGATCACGCCAACTGGTATCTTTTTTCCCCGTTTGGAAGTTTTTCACTAGGAGTACTAACGGAAACAGTTTTAGTTCAACACCTCACAGTAACCATTATTGCTGCTGATCACTCTATTCCGCAATCGCCTGGCCATTCACGTCGATTTCTGGTTCCTTGGTGGACCAATGACTGCCGGAATGTCATTCGTGTTCGTTGGCGTTCTCTAAGAATTTTCCAGCGTCACCCTACACTGGAAAACCTGATACAGTATAAGAAGCCACATGCCAGATCTAGGCAAGTTATTAAATATAGCAACAAACAATCGTGATGCAGGTTTGTAGCTTCCTTTAATCGCAACGCACCTTCCTCTGTTGTATGGGATAAGTTGAGATGTGTGCCCAGAAAATCGACCCACTTGCCCATTGCCGGTCTCCAAACACCAGCCGGAGCATTTGCTGATACTTTGACGTGGCGAACACTTTAAGCAGTGCTTTCGCTCAGGTGTCTAGCTCAGACAATTATTCTCACGAGTTTTTTTACAGTTAAGGCTTAGGGGGAATCTCAAGGATTCTCTTTTCGGTCTGGAAACCTTGAACATTACAATCGCTTTTCCACCATGGCCAAGCTAGCCAATGTACTTTCATCTTTGTGACACTCTGCGCCGGCGAAGCAGAAACCAAAGCGGTGTATTAGGTTGCGCACCCTCCCCAGTTTCTGGAAATCCGAAGCCCAGGCTCTGGTGCGTAACCCCCAACCAACCAGGTCATTCCTTTCCACCGACAGGGATCTCCACGCACGGCCTACACATGGGTGGGTATTTACATCTACTGACTTTTCACCACTCAGGTGGCACAGAGGGAACCAAGGTTGGCTCGGGAACCCCAGGGTGCCCCAAACCCGTACCTACCGTAGTAGGCCACTGGTTGGACACACACCTGTATATTTGTTTTCTCTCTCTCCTGCCGATTACATATATTTTTGTGCTATGTGAGTTATCTAACATTTTTTCCCTAATTCAGAAGATTCCTTTGCTTGATAAAAATATATGTACATGACTTTCAGGTGTGCTTAAAAATGAATTTTCTGTCTTCTTTTTATTTACATGAAATGCTGGAAAAAACAAAAAAAAACAAAAAAACAAAATATATAACAACAATGGGTAAAAAGTTTTAAACAGATTTAAATCCTATCTGCCACTTAGTTCAGTATTACAGACCAAGTTTCACATACTCGCATTCAATTCTTCTATCCAACAGTGCTACCCATTTAATTGATATTCTGTCCCTGTTTCTCACCTGTCATCCCTGTACTCTAATATGATATCTGAACAGTTTTGAGTTAATCAATGTTTTATTACATTAAACTCAATATTTAGTCCATATTATATTGCCTTTTTTTTTTTTTTTTTTTTTTTTAAATTTCTATACTTAAAAAATAGGGTAACTTATAAAAACATCTGTGGATGTGAGAATGTGTGTCCTTGTACAATATAACTTAGAAACAAAACATTGGTTAGGTATCAAATTTGTTAATTAAATTTAGCATCTTTCAAAGATGCAACACAAAAGTTTTCAAGAAAGTCGCCCTACTCCTAACTGCCTGTTACATTGAAAAATGTTCAAAATTTTAATGTCTTCAAAAATCACTCTTAACAATTTTGATTAAAATTCCATAAATTAAAGATATTTACATGACAAAATGTAATACTATGGAAATAGCCTCTGAAGTCCTCTTTATTCTGGTTGACTTTTACATAACTGGTAAACTTAAGAGGTGTACGACAACTTGCTAAAGAACTGAAGATCTTTTCAACACACATAATTTATGCCTTATACATTATTGTTATGGAGTTGACCATTTCCGATATATTCCTTGTTACTTGTTTGAATTTTAAAATACTCATTTTCATTCCTTTAGTTTTGCTCCTGACCATGCAAAGAGAAATGAATTTCAATGTCATAGCAACAGCATTTAAAAGATTACACTATTACTTTGGCCTAGTGTATTGCCTTATTTCCGCTCTACTTATAAGGAAATAAGTAATACAATCATTTCTGCTAATGTTCATTTGGATTAGCATGAAATAGATAGAATAATAAGCTTTTGTATATACAGTCTGCTGTAAAAGTCATGTGAATGGAGATCGCCAGCGGTGCCTTAATAGTAAAACCGGGTGTTAAAAGCTATAAAAAATGTGAATGGAGTATATCAGATTTTTTTACTTTAGTACCTGTTTAAAACCATGCTTATTATGTCCTAAACCATTTGCTATGTAATGTTGGAGTGTCCTTTTTATTACAGCATCTTAGTTTCAGAAATTACCATAAAAACAAACCAAAAAAAAAAAGTTTGTACTGCACACTTGCTTGCACTTCATTACATTTTCATACATATCCCCTCCCATTCACTTAGCCGTTACACTACATTCTGATTGGTCCTCTGGGAATAACAGATTCCCATATCCAGGCTACTCCTATAATTAGGTTTTTCTTTGCAGCTTTAAAGTCCAATCTATCCATCAAGTAATTTATGTTGTTGTGCATAGTTTTTAAGAAACCATAGAAAAGTAAGTTCAAAACAGATTACCTGCTTGTTCTGTGTGAAATGGATAATAATTTGTGAAACCAACTGAAGCTGCACTTATTGGAAGAATGAAAGTACATCACTGATATCATGATGAACATTTCAAGTCAAAATGACATGTGGTTCATATTAAATGCATTTCCCAGATGATATTTCACCCCCAGGGGCCTACTGCGGTAGGTTCGGGTTTGGCGTACACGGGATCCCCAGCCAACCTTGACTCACTCACGTGGGCAATCTCTGATTGCTGAGGGAGTCACTAGGTCCAAATGCCCACCCACGTGTAGGCCGTGCATGAAGATCCATCCCGATGGAAATCAATATCCTGGTTGGTTGAGGGTTACATAACTGAGCCTGGGCTTCCGACTTTCAGTATCTGGGGAGGGTGCGCAACCTAATGCATCACTTTGATTTCTGCTTCGCTAAACGGAAAGCTAGGCACTAACCCACCACTGGTCAATCAGCCAGGACTATGTATTATACCGAACTCCAGGGTGAGTGGGACGACGAGTCTGCTCTATCTCCTGTGTAACCCTGTCACTCCAATGGGTAACCTTTCGTTAGGTTTCGTGGTGAGTGGGGTGCACTGGGGGATGAATTAAAGATCATCTTTTATGACACAGAAAAACAAACCCAAATCTAGTATTGAGTTCGGAAAGGAAGTAGTCAAGTCCAGTGCTACTCGCTACTTGGTGATTAATAGAATAGAGGAAGGTATGTAATTTTTATTGGTTAGTCCATATGCAATCCAGAAGGGCTTAGATAAAATACCTGGTCCTATAAAGTCCTGTGTTCGACTTGCAATGGCACACTCCTGGTAGAAGCACTGTCAGCATCCCAGGCAGCAAAACTGTTGAGCGCCACTATGATGAGTAGCTACCTGGTTAAAGTCAAGATGTACAAGACCTTGAACTCCTCGTATGGCGTTGACACCACCCGTGCCCTGGACAGTATGTCTAATGAGGAGATTCAGGAGGATCTTGCAGAACAAGGCGTTACCGCTGTGTTCAGAGGAGTGTGAATGGTACCCTGTTTCTTACCTTTGATAGGGTAGATCTACCCCAAAGGGTTAAGGCAGGGTAAGAAGCCAGGTGAGGCCATACATCCCAAAACCTCTCTCGTGCTACAAGTTTTGGGCACACGAGCGAGTTCTGTAATGGTCGTTCAACTAGTGTTATCAGTCGCGATGTTACACACGATGGCGGTTGCACGTCAACCCCCATCATGCGTCAACTGCAATGGGGAACATCCCTTCCAGTTCCCGGGATTGCCCCCGTTTTGCAGAAGACAGAGCGATGCAGGAGATATGAGTGAAAGACAAGGTGTCCTTGACGGAAGCTCGTAAGCTCCTGCGTTTTCGCCAACCCTCTGCCCTGCGGTCCGGTTCTTCTAGCTCCGTCGCAACTAAACCGGTATCAAAGCGGGAAATCGCAACTCAGACCTGCAATATCATATGCGAAAAGATGATCGATGCCAGACCACTACCGAAAACATCTGCAGCATCATCCGCCAAATCGACAATGTAAAATCTAGTACCGTACATATGCCACCCAAGCCGTCGATATCTGGCAATAAGACCGGTAAAAGCTTAGTACATTCTGTCCCCGAGAAACATTGCAAGATCAGCTATGTTAGAACCGACTTTCGTAAAGAACGTGTACCGACTACTCCTAAATCCTACAGGGGTAGCAAAAGTGCGCGGCACTCTCTACGAAGAACCTCTTCCAATGAATCTTCTGGGAGGAGCTCCGAACGGCGACTACCATCCTAACAAATCAGTACTTCGAATCGAGGTTCTCGAATCTAAATTTTCTATTGGAAAGGGGTGGTAAGATAACCTTCAGGCACTACTCTTCTGTGCGTTATCACCAGAAAAGGGTGTTTCTGCACATGGGGGCAATGATGTTTCTCAGAGATTATATTTTTGCCGACTTCGAAAACACGATCTTGTACTGTCTCGCATGTTTCCTAAGAGGGAGAGGGTGTACCCACCTTTTTTGCCAGACACATTCCACGTTGATCTTGTGATGATCGCCTATGGGAAATCTAATACCCCTACGTCTAGTATCCGTAGTTGATTTTTAGAATTGTTATCAAAATACAGTGGCCGTATTTGTATATATACCGATGGCAGTAACTGTCCCAACGATGCTGGATGTGTTTTTGTTACTGGCACCGAACGATTTACTTTCGGTTTGCTGAGTATCAGATCTATATATACTGCAGAGCAGTATGCTATTCACCGAGCCATTTTGTATATTCGCCGTCAGCGATTTGGTGACTGCCTTGTTCTGAGTGATTCCCTCAGTGTGCTTCAGAGCCTTCGTGAGCTGTACAATTACCATCCTTTAGTGCAACGCAATCCAGGACGCCCTCCATATTTTGCTCGCTTCCGGTGTTAATGTGGAGTGCGCCTGGAATCCTGGACACGTTGACTTGCCGGGAAATGAATTAGCGGATCTGGCAGTGAAGTCGGCACTTACAGCGCCCAGTGTTACTGTTACCAGTTCAACAGCGGAAAAGTTTAGGGTTGTGTGGAGAGAGGTATTTTCGGGCTAGCATGCTCGGCTCTCCGCGGTAACAAGCTTCAGAAAGTGAAAGACGTCCCATAACTTGGGCATCCGCCTAACGTCCTTCTCTCGGGAGGTCAATTTGACTCGGTTGCGAATTGGCCAATGTTGTTTTACCCATAGTAATCATTTTTAATAGAGATCCGACACCTGTCTTTCCACTCTGTGGAGCAGCACTGGCGGTGGTGGCCGCGCCGTAGCCGAGTGGTTAGACCACTCGCCTCTCACCTAGACGGCCGGGGTTCGATCCCAAGCAACCGCATGTGAGATTTGTGGTGGACAAAGCGGCACTAGGGCGGGTTTTCTCCGGTTTCCCCCGCCATCGCATTCCACTGGTGCTCCATAATCATTCATGTATCATCAGTATCACCGCCTGCGGTGTCATTAGTAGTTAAAGCGGGCGTTAAACACTACCCCCGAAAAAAAAAAAAAAAAAAAAAGCACTGGTGGTAGCACATGTGCTGGTAGAGAGTGTTATTCTAGTATCTCTTCGCACCACTCTCCAGCTGCCGGCCTCGCTAGTGGAGGTTCGGAGGTTCTTGGTGATGATCCCGGTGCGGTTTTTGATTTGTTATCAACAATTACTTTTACCGTAAGGATGTAGTTCATTTTATTTGTTTATTGTACTTCGCTTTTAGATTTATCTTATTTTATCCTTTAGGCTTACTGTTTCATACGGGTGTTTTTACAATGTTTGAGCAATGGTTGGTTTTTACCGTTTGTTTTATGTCTAATTTTAGCTCGCATTTTATCCTTTGCTGATTATAAACCTAGTTTAGTTCCGGTCTCATGTCCCATTTAGATTTCTAAAGGCACTGATAACCTGGTAGTTTAGCCCTTAAATCTCAGTCATTATCATCTATCACTGAACAAAGGTAAGATTTTATACTCTTATTATTTAGTGTAAAACTCTTCAGGTACCAACTACTAGTTAGACACTCATTCCAACAGTAACTTTCTATATTACAGAAAAACTTTAATAAAGAAATACATACTGAATGCGGTTTGTACAAAACCAAAAACTGAGTGAAGAAGTAGTAGCTCTGACTCTGATAGAACTTAGCTTATCCCTCTTTTTGTAATATTTAAAGCCTGCTTTTACTACTATGGCACTGCATGTGATGACAATGATGATACATGGAATGAAGCTGTAACACCAGTGGATTGCATTAGCAGGAGAAACTGGTGAGCCCGGAGAAAACCTGCCCCAGTGCCACTTTGTCCATAACAAGTCCCACATGCGTAGCTTATCTGTGTTCACACTGCTCTTCATATATTGATTTCCCTGACTTTCCCTTACACTATTGAAAAATGTTCCCTAATAACGAGACTTCTGATTATAACATTGTAAGTTTTTCCAAATTGCATTAAATATGCTTCAGAAGCTGATATATATATATATATTTTTTTTAATTTTAAAGAAATGAAACTAAACAATTTTGTTTCATTTATGATTACTTTCTCTATTGCATATACAGGCAGAGAAGGTGTCATAGCATTCAGCAATTAAGACATCAAGAATTTACTTGACTTTTGAGATCCAGTAATAGCATTTTTGTCTAATCCATGAATAGAACTTTTAGCATGGTTTCCTTCGAAGGGAAGTAAAGCTGTTGGTACTGCTGGTGGATTTACAAAACTGTAAAAGAACTTCCTGGCTGATAAAGAGGCCTCTGAGCAAAACGAAACATTCTTTTATGCTCTACAAAGAATGGGATGCTGAGTAGATGAAAGTGTCCTAAATAAAAATCCCCATTTTGGGTTAAGCTGTTCCTTTAATGATACTACTGTGTCAAGAAAGTTCTGGGAATTGGCCAATAAAACACAAAAAATGAATTATTCATCCAATTATATTTTATCGTCTTCAAAGTAGGTCCTTTCTGAAATTATACATTTATGCCAACGAATAATTCAGTCATCAAAACATTTTTGTAGGCACTTTTAGGAATTGATGTCAATTGTCGCCGCAAATTTTCCTTTATGTTTCTATCGACTGAAAACGGGTGCCACGAAGGCTTGAGTTTTGGAAAGAGAAAGAAATCAGCAGGAGCCAGATCAGGTGAATAAGGTGGTTGTTCGATGAACTTTTTTGAGTTTTTGGCCAGAAATTCGTTCACAATAATAACCTTGTGAGCTGTTGCGTTATCGTGGTACAGAATCCATGAGTTGTCGTTCCACAAATCTAGCCTTTTTCGCGTTATTTGTTCTGTCAAATGCCGCATAAAGCTCAGATAATAGTTTATATTTACCATCTGACCCTCTGGCAAAAACTCTGAATGCACAACACCGCGATAATCGAAAAAAACTGTCAACTTGACCTTCAGTTTTGATCGAGTTTGACGTGCCCTTTTAGGTTTCGGTTCAGTTGGAAGGCGTAATTCGCAAGCTTGTTGACTGGTTTGAGTGTCAAACTGATAAACTCATGTCTCCTCACCAGTAACAATGCATTTCATGAATGTGGGGTCGGAACTGGCTCGTTCTAGCATTTCTTCAACAGTCGTTACTGATTGAGTTTTTGTAGAAAATTCGAGTCTTATGGAACTAACCGAGCTGCAACGCATGTCATACCCAAACAATCGTTTAAAATGGTACGAATCGATTCGTGACACACAGAAAGTTCAGCAGCAATCTCTCTCAGACCTAAATGTCGATTTTCAGACAACTTTTCTTCACTATAGCGATGTTCAGTTCGGTTGAAACCGCTGATTGCCGACCAGAGCGAGGCAACTGTTCCACCACTTTTCAATGCACTGTACCACTCATATGCACGTGTTTTTGATAAAGTCGATTCACCGTAAGCCCTCTGTAATATTTTCAGCGATTTGGCACACGCAATACCATTTGCAATGCAACATTTGAGACAGATTCTTTGTTCAATATCTGTATCCATCGTAAAATAGAAAATCACCTGAGATGAGCTAACAAAATGGCATACCGTAAACAAACTAGATGACAGATGACGATCAAACTCTGCGTGTGTATAGAGAAAACTTGTACCAACTTAGCGACAACAATAATTTCGAATCCCCTTTTAAACAGGATTTTTAAATGATAAATTGCTGGTACTTTCTTGACAGAATGTATACTTTTGTAGTACGGACTTTTCGTAAACCTCACTTGAGTAACCTCCACAATAGTTTACTCTTTTGTTTACCTACCAAAGTAACAGTATAGAGAATAAAAAGTATGATGTAAGGATGCTGTTTTTAAAGAGAAATGCCAAAAATAAAATGAAAGTTTAATGCTTTGAGCGATTAGAAACCTAAGGCCAGCTTGAAATTCTCTGAAACAATGTTCTTTATCATCATAAATATGTTCTCATTGCACATTATAGGCCATTTAAATTGTGTGTGAAACTTGCAAAAGTGAACAATTTCCTTTTATTTTCTGAATATTCAATCATTTGAGGGCTTATGTATAAACTTTACTCTTTAGATAAAAAACACTAACAACCTGATAAATGAATGTGACCAGCAATAGTATGGTGAAGCTTATTAGATCACCTTGAAACATCTGAAAGCACCCACAAAGCACATAAAGGTGGTTTGAGTAATACCACTGAGTCCCTGCCTGAATTTTATTATAAGGGGCCATTCAGAATGAAAATTAGGCATTAACTTAACCTGAATTGTTGTCATTGCACGTTGTATGCTGTTCATCTTTCATAGATATGTTATCATTCTTATCAACAAATGCAAACATAAACAGCCATCACAAGAAGGTGTTAAACAGCTAGGCTTATATGCTGCTTAGTGTTCACTGAAAATAAAAGTTATGTACCTATCGAAATGAACACAAAAATAAAGGTTATGTACCTATCGAAATGAAAACCGGCTAACTACCTGGTTAAAGGATGTTAGAGGCACAACAATACACTAACTACATTCACAATTTGTGTTTCTCAGATTTATTTAAGTATTCCAGTGATTTCTGGCCCATGATCTTATGTATAAATTGAATTAGTGAATCAAAAAATAAACTACAGCAACTGTGAGATGGCACAATAAGTCATGATTGCTCTCTATTTGGCTAGTCTCTTAGGTTTCACATAGACAGACTTGAAAGCTTGATCTTGCGAGCTTCTAATAAGTTGACATTTATTTGAATGTTTACTTTTGTTTACATGATTCATTGTGAATGGTGATATTGTAATACATTTCAAGTTGGATGCTTACATTTCACTTATTTTTCACCGTGAATTGGGGACAGATCTTCTCCAAAACTTTCAATATGAATTCAAAGATTCTTTTGTAATACCAAAACATACCTTGAACTCTGTTGTAAGTACCATATGGATTTTGTACTTACATACTACTGCATTAAACTTGGTTTTACCATATTGTATAGACTATCACATCCTGTGTTTTTTTTTTGTTAATATCATCTAGGTAATTGCTGTTTTTTTTTGTTTTTTTTTATTAAGATCATCAATGTAATCTAGATAATCGCGATTGCATCAAAATATTTTTCTACAAATATAGTATGTATTAGAGTTCAATTAACAGAACTTCAACCTCACAGCAAAAGTAAATTCTAACTTATAGTCTAACTTCCTTTTCCTCCAAAATAACAAACTACAAGACAGCATTCTCTGGCATTTGTTCTGAGAGTGTCTGAAAAGAGTAACATACTTTGGAAGAAACTTACTCTTTTATGGAAGTTGCCATGTGTTACTTTCAGGTAAGAGATTTTAAAGCTTATAGTAGTAACATAAATCATTTAAGCACTAAAACTGACCTTATTATCTAAAGTGGAGCATCTAGAAGCCATAATGTTATAATGCATATTGTACAGTATTAGTATTAAATATGTAAGAAAAGTATAGCTACTAATATAACACATTGGTTTTATTCCTAATTGTGAGTAGTCATGTTTTACTAATTACTTATGGAATTGAATAAAAAGAATATATAACATTATCCTGAATGAATAAGGAAGTCATTTAGCACAAGATATTGCTCAAAGTCATATGAGTCACCCACCCATCTATTTTGGTACCTCACCTATATCGTGGAATGTAATGCCAATTTGTAGTACAGCACAATGTAGTAAAAACATCACTATTGAAAAGATCACTAAACACTGCGGTTCAGTGGGGTTTCTGATTCACAGATACCCTTGACCACCTTTTGATGCTTGGCTGTGCTTTGCCTTGAACCACATGCCTACAAAAGTTTTCCCTATCAAAGTAATCTTCAGCAAAGTGGTTGAATAAATTGAAGGAACAAAATTCTCTCCTTTTATTTCTTTATCCAAATTTTCTTTTTGTTTCTTTCTTTAGGGAAACTACAAATAACATTTAATTCAAGGTAATACACTTACTCATCTAAATACTGCTTAGTACAACTTCTAATGAATAAATCTATGCTGCGGATAAACACTTTCTTATATTTGTATTCAGCTCAGTTAAAGTACTATGTGCACTGGTTTTTTCAGTTGAGCATGGACCAAGGGAAGAAGAGAAAGCCCAACTCCTGTCTTTGCACAGTGTTGTCAACCAAAGAAAGAGTTTTCCTTGAGGGCCTCAGCCATTAATGTGAATAGGTTATCTAATTCCCTTAAACAAAATATTGTGCACATGCATGCATCGTAACTCTGGAATTTACAGGCCAAATGAAACCTTAGCACTGAAGCCACTATATATCAGGGTGTATAGCATACTTCATGATTCAATGTTGTCGCCTTGCTCTTCTTCCGAAATTGTGCAAAATCTACAGAATGAAGGCTAGGAAGCTAAGCACCCAACAAAACATACACACATAGTATTCTATTTTCAAACATGTACGTAACTAATGAGTAAAAATTCTGTCTTGTGCGTTAAACACTATAAAAATGAGGTTTTGCATACACAGAATAAATGTTGTATTGTATTGAAAACTCTTGTAAATACATGGCCTTAGAATCTTCTCAAAATAGTACCAACATAAAAAAAAAACTTCCGCACCTCATTTCTTTGAGAAACGAAAATTACTATAGTCAAAAAACCAGATTTACATGGGCATCGGTGAATTTAGAAAAATTGCTGGCGTCCATGGTCGAAACTATCCCTCCAGGATTACGCTGGATATATTTAATTGCCTGGATCCGTAAATATCTAGCAAACAGAACATTGATTACTAAGATGGAGAGTGAAATTAAAGAGTGCATTAAATTAAAAGTACTGTTATATCATACCTGTGAAAACAAAGATGCATACTACATTATTTCTCACACGATTGCTTTTGTAATTACATGTTTATTCTCTAATCAATGCACGTAATTTACAATGTAACCTACCAACAACAAATGCTAGCCGCTAGGGATCAATTCTCCATGTTGTGATATCTAGAAGGCTTTGTTCCACACTCTCAACCGAGTGGAACTCCTTTTGGCAACAAAAGAACATTGAATCAAAGAGCATTAGGTGCTTTGTTAGCTTACATTAAAAATAATATTAAAACTCAGAAAACAAATAGAAACTATAAACCCAGCAGTGATAGTAACTACAGAGCTCGCTTCTCGTGTTTTCACAGGTATGATGGTAATTCTGCGTTCTGGCTCTATATATTAACCCGTCTGCTAGGCGGAGTACCAACATCGGATTACTGTATCCGCTTGGAGCGCTTGATGCCAGCTGTAACCAACGTAAAATATTTTAATACATCACCGCATATGAAAGTACGTCGTGATTAGTGGGAAAGGAAAGAGAAATGTGCAGATTGTGGTGAAGACAGAAAGTAATTTAACAATTTTCATACCGTTCAGTTCCCAGATATATAATTACACTCCATTACAAATTATAACATGATTTATCTCTTCTTTCCGAACACAAAACACGAACATAAATCAAACTTTGGCATACTAACCTTAAATCTTGCTTTCTTACCAATCACAACCAGCAAAACTATGTCACTCGTCGTCGGTTTTGATATCCCGTTATCATCAAGCAGCCTACCAAACTGATTTTATCGTAGCTAAAGTTTCTCGGACTTCTAGCCAAGTAAACCATGGATTAACTCTAATGTTTCGTTGATTTGCATTATCTTCATCTTCAGGGTAACTGATTGATTTTATCTTGCTTTATTCTGTATTTATTCTGCTCTGTATAAAGGTCCCGTTGAGCATATTGATCATTTGTGCTACAGATAGGTAAGTATTCTTGGGATTTGTTTTCGTCTTGAGCAACAGAAGAATAATATTTATAATACGCAATGGTGCATAATAGGAATAATACTGAGGTGCTCAGCAATATGAAAGTTCAAATTAAACAAGAAGATAACTGCGAGGACGGAACAAAACACACAAAAGACAGTTAATTTTGGAGTAAATTCCTTCATTGCGAATTAAAAAAAAATAGGGTTAACCCTGTTAGTTTTCACTTCGACTATATTTCTTTTCCTCTCAGTTATTTTCATCAAGTACCGAATAAGTTTACATGGATACACTCCTGATCTATGAACCACAGTAAATTGCTATATCAATCACATAGATGCTCTTTTGTTACAAAAATATGGAGATCAGACACGTATGATAGCATGTATATCATACTTATTTACTTAAATTTTTCATTTATAATCTGTTTATCAGCACATCATTTTCATAAAATTACAAAGTATTACACAGTATTACAAAAGAAAGCCATGAGAACCATGTATGGCATCAACAATAGAGCTTCATGTAAGGATCTGTTTCAAAGGCTGAACATTTTGACACTTCCTTGTGAATACATTTTCATGCTTATTTGTTTCCATATCAAAAATCAAGAATACTTTTCAGAAAATGTGAATATTTATGAGTTAAATACAGGAAAAAGAATGGACTTACACAAACCTAATGCTAACTTAACATGTTAACAAAAAGGAGTACATTATGAAGATGTCAAAATATTCAAGGCCCTTCCAAAAGACTTAAAATTACTATCCTTTGGTAAAATAGAAAAATTCAAAACTGCTCTTAAAAACTATCTATGCATCAAGGCCTATTATTCAATACGGGAATTTATGGAGGAACTGTAAAGTGTACTATGCCAGAAAATGAAATGTGTGTCACTGTATTGGCATAAGTGTAAGCATTCTCTATAATACATATGTTAGTGTAATCACTTATATTATCTTGCCTGCATGTCCGCTGCTAGACTCAGTAGGACTCATTTCTAACTAATTTGATCATATATATTAGTAAAATAACTGTTTGCCGAGTATCAGTATTAAATAATCATAGAATATTGCAAGTTAATAGAAATTGGAAAATATATTAAAATTGTAGATATTGAACTATTTGTGGTGGCGGTGGTAAAAAAAAACAAAACAGTAGTTATGATTTGGTGGTGTTAAAAAATAGTTGCATGTATCGAAGAATTGGCTATGTATATGACGTGTTCAATGTCCCCGGGCATGGCTCGAAGATGGAACCAGATGAACTAAACAAACAAACAAACTTTTGTCACCTTTGCATCACTTTGTTTCTCAAATGTAATGGACTGCCCATCTAAGGCATGATGGAAACATTTCTCTCAGCATCTTTGAATCTAATGGAAAAGTTCAAATAGGGATTAGATCGGAATTACTCTATCCTTATGCATCGTGGTTGGTGAAGTACATGTTTGTTAAGCCATATTTCGATACTACACTTTTGAAATGAGTATACTTTGTGTGGATAAAAAAAGCACGCAAGAATGAGATTTTGTGGTGTTAAATGTTCAATTAAGCGGTAAATTTAGAGTGTAGCTTTTAAACCAGCAAAATGGTCAATACGGGTGTGGTGTTTCGTGCAGTTTCTTGAACAGAGAAGCAAAAATAAGGTAAGAGAAATGTGCTTGTTAGTGTATGTATTTAAATGTCTGTTTTGTTGTTTATTTTTTTTTGTGGCATACTGGGTGAAATAACTTTCCAGCAGGAAAGTCTGTGTACTTTCTATGTCATAGCCATAGAGAAAGGTTTTCTGGAGCATTTTAAGACTATATCTTCACTTCAAAGTGCTAAATTAGCTCCAAATTTAATTTCGCTTGCTGTTGTTTGTTTATGTTGGTTGAAGCATGGTGTCATCTAGCTAAAGATTATGAACCGAAGAGGAAATAAGAGCTGTAGTTTACAATATATTAGAAGAAAGCAAGTGATTTTGAATTTTCAGACGTTGATGAAAGAGTTTCTAAGATCAACGTAGGAGAGAGAGAGATATATATTCTAGCTTCAGCGATAATAATTGACTTTGTTCGTATGTAAATAATTGGTGTACTTATGGAAATGGGCTTATGGTGTATACAATATGAATTAACCATTCAGCTATGTAATAACACAAGTGCTAAACTGTACAGTAAACTACATTGCATTTCTATCCTATTTTATGCCATTTTCATTAATAATAGTATCATGTTTATGAGATATGTGTGATTTCTTTGGTTTGAGCCTTCAGGTTAGGTGAATTCAGTAAAACACCCAAACCAAAACAGGATGCTGTTTTAGTAAAGAAATATCTGTACTTTAATTTAATTAGTCTTAACTTTTTAAGTAATAAGGTTTTGTGTGCCTAATTATTATTATTTTGCAATTTTTATGTTTGTTTTGAAACTTTTCTTTTGCTTTTTAATATTTTAAAGATATTAAAGAGACTTCTCATCCATAAAATGCATATTATACAGTAGACAAAAGGGTTTACTAAATATGAAAAAAAAGGTTTAGCTCTGTGTGTCATTGGGCCCCTTTCAGACAGCATTTTGCTATTGGGGCTGGCACTAAAAGGGTTAATGCTTTGTTGTTACACTGCTCAACCAGAACCATCTAAGCAGCACAGATAATCTAAGTGTACCGGCAGCATCATCCTTCAAGGCAGCCTAAAAATGTGGTATATTACATCAAGAATCACTGATGCTCTTCGCCACAGTGTTGGCCCTTGTCATCTTTGTTGAAGCTTGGGCCAATGCCTGCCTTTTGTTTCAGGAGAGTGATATTACATCAAATCTGCCAGGAACCTTAGGGTTCTGGCTTGCCAGGCATAATGGGTTTCCAACCAGTCAGATGCTAATCTTGAAGATAATCCATGAGGTTCCTCAAGCGCTGGCCTATCAGACATGCCTTCATAAACAAATCACTTTTTGCAAGCACAATCACACCCTGCAGACTCCATGTCAAATTAATTTTGAAGTTGTGTCTGCTGAGATACAGGACCCTCTGCCAATAACAACTGTTGTTACATACCTCCTGAAAGCATGCTATCCCAGTATCATGCTCTTTTGAGCATCATAGCCTTTATTTTGAATCCCCAATTTTTAAAAATGTTTTAGCTATTTTGGTTGTTTTTAATGATTTCAATCCAATTACTAAATCATATGCAAAAAGTAATTCTGGTTTTTATTTACCATTAATTATCATTAAATGTATACTTCCTCTTGGGTGTTCTCCATAATATTGTCAATAAAGAGATTAAACAACTGGATGTAATTTACAGCTATAGTACACTCCAGTTTTACTGGACATGTACTTTCTCCCTTGAAAATGTAATGCATTCTATAAATGCAATACAAATTCCCTTACCTTTCAGCTTTCACCCTTAATGCTTCTCTGTTTTGGTGTCAAACTCTTTCTGGAAGTCAATGAAACCCACGAAAATGTAAATGGCGTGTTATATAAGGATGCTCTTTAACTGTTGTGGTTGTCAGCGTCCGTTTCTAAATTGGGTGTGAAAGACCGCTTAATTTTGCTCTATCAGGCTTGAGGTTCTTTTATGTGCCGTAAATCTATGACATGGGACCCATGGCTTTACTTCCCTTTAGAAGGAAGCCATGTCAAAGATTTTTACGTCCGAAAAAATCCATCGTCTTCTGCCGGGTTTGAACCTGCATGAAGTTAGCATGGTAACTGTTACACCATGGAGGGTGATTCTTTAACCCACATAAAACCTTCATTGTATTACACAAGTAATTTTATAATATTGCCTGTTTTACAAAGATATTATCTGTAGTTCTCTTCCTTACCCTGATAATGATGATAGCTGGTGTTTAAGGGCATTCAACTGCTAAGGTCATTAGTGCCCTTATAAAAAAGATTGATTCAAACACCAAGGGAAAATAACAATTTCGAATTTTAATTAGGAGATGAATTTTACGTAGGGGTTTATACATTAATTTATTTGTCGTAGAGGTCCTTTATAAATATCAATAAATGTAACAACTGCAATTAAAGCTAAGAATAAATACGATGCAATTAAAATTATAAGAAATGAAAGATAAAGAAAGAAATGCAATTGAAAATAGTGAAATAAATGGAATAGGGTCTAAAGCCACAAGCAACTCTAAAATATATCCAAAAGGAAGCAAAACGGACAAAAGATGTTAAAACTTTATAGAAGCATTAAAAGGAACTGGTGATGAAAATGGTTAAGATCTTGAAAAGAAATGAATTTCCGCTCTAATAAAGTTTGTCACTAAAAGGTAAACTAAATCCTTAATAGAGAGGACAAATTTGATAAAAAGGTAAAAACTATCCACCGCCCTATGGTTGTTGGCAAGGACATCTGCAAGGGAGTTACAGTTAGAAAGTAGAGCACAGAGATGCTAGGGCAGCACACACTAGCAGCATGTGCCGCAACAATGTTGCTGCATAGAGCAGGCAGATAGTAACAGGATCCTTCTTGAAAATGAAATCTGGTATGTTGCATCACATGACTTTTTCTACATCTCTGTAACAAATTAGTGTTAAAAAGCTTATTCTTCTACCTGCTTCGTGAAAATTGAGAAATATTAGCAGAAATTGTCCTTATTTCTTGGTTTCTTGTAAGTAGTAGGGGAAAAAATGTAACGTGTTCCATCCATGCGATATCCTCCAGCTCAACGGTTCCCAACCGGTGTGCCCCGGCACCCTAGGGTGCCATGAGATTGGCTAAGGGATGCCGCGTGATATTGAGATAAAGAAAGAAAAAAAAAAATACCTTCTACTGAAGCCATAAGTCTTGTAAGGTCTTGAAATAAAATAAGTCAAATCACTTACTCTCATGCACGGCAGATGGTGATAGTGGTCAATTCATTTCAATAATTCAGTTATACTAATATCCCACATGGCATTACAGCTATACCCTGCCGAACATTCCCGAGACTACTCGCTTCCTCACGAACATTCCCGAGACTTCGACAGATGAATATATAAAAGTGTACGCCGCTTGGCGCTTTCAGTTGTCTTCCTCGCGTTGATTCACAGTGTTTAGCTATGGATAAGTTCATTGTTAAACGTAAATGACAGGACAGTGAAAGTGAACAGTCGGCTCCTACTGCTTGCTTTAAGAAGCCAAATCTTACAGTTTCTCCCGGACCGTCGAATTCACCACATAAAGAAGACAAACGAAAGAAAAGAACATACCAGGACAGTTACTTAGCGTATGGATTTAAGTGGAATAACAACGAGCAAAACCCTATTCCTGTGTGTTTAATTTGTGGCAAAACACTTAGCAACGAGGCCACGGTACCTAGCAAACTGAAGCGGCATCTTACAACACAGCATCCTAGTGTGTCACAGAAAAGTGTAATGTATTTTTCACATATAGTAGAAGGGGAGAAGAAAACAGATGTGCGAATGGTAAAGAGAATGACCATAGGTGATACTGCTCTTGAAGCCTCATTTAAAGTAGTAGAACTGATAGCTAAAAAAAAGAAACCTCATACTCTTGGAGAGGAAATCATTGGCCCTGTATGTCAAGTTATAGTTTCAACAATCCTTGGCGAAGGAGCAGCTAATAAAATTTCGAAAGTTCCTCTGTCCAACAACACAATCAGCCGCAGGATATCTGAAATGTCATGCAATATCAACGAACAACTCACAGAGAAAATAAAAACTTATAAAACATTTCCTTTGCAAGTAGATGAGAGTCTCGATATTGGTGACAAACCGCAACTCCTCGTTTTATCAGATATATTCATGAGAAAGATATTAGTGAACAGTTTCTGTTCTGTAGACCGCTGGAGACTACAACCACAAGCCATGATATTTTCGTTTCTATTAATTCCTATGTCAATGACCATGATCTTTCATGGAAAGACTGTTGTGGTATATGTACAGATGGTGCACCATCTATGTCTGGGAAAATTAAAGGTTTTACTGCCAGAGCTGTCAATGAAAATCCATCCATTATTATAACTCACTGTTTTCTGCATAGAGAGGCATTAGTCGTGAAAGCGTTTAATGAAGATTTTGCTGAAGTGTTTAACCAAGTTGTGAAAATGGTGAACTATATGAAGTCTCGCCCTTTAAAGCGCAGAATTTTTTAACAGTTATGTCGCACAACGGATGCAGCTCATACCTTACTTCACTCAGAAGTAAGGTGGTTGTCGCAGGGTCGGTTTCTTGAAGCTAAAGAACAGCTAAAAACTTTTTTTAAGGATGAAAATCAAAACACATTTCATGTGCTCTTACTAAGTGATTCTTGGTGTTTTGAACTGTCGTATCTGGCAGATATTTTTCATAAGCTGAATGAACTGAATGTTTCGATGCAGGATCGACATGAAACAATAATCTCCTCAACCAATAAAATGAAAGGTTTTAAAAGAAAACTTAGTTCTTGGAAGTCTGCAGTTCAAAAGGGAGATTTAGCGAACTTTCCATCTCTTAATGTGGCAGGAGATAAAGATCTGGGTAAGCTGAAAGACCGCATTTGTGATCACTTATCAAGATTGCAAGATGCAATAGATGCGTACTTTCCAAATATTTCCACTATGAATCTCGACTGGGTTGTCTCGCCATTAGATTTCGTAAATAGTGCAGAGGAAATAGATTTCACTGCTTGCGAACGAGATGAATTTATTGATCTTTGCACTGATTCCACACTCAAAGGTAAGTTCACCAAGAGTGAGGCGTCGGTGGCTAGTTTTTGGCTTCAACAGAGAGAGGGGTACCCTAACCTAATGAAGAAAGCAATTAACGCACTTTTGCCCTTTTCAACATCCTGTCTATGCGAGCAAGCCTTCTCTGCTATGGTGACAATAAAATGCAAAGCAAGAAATAGACTGAATAACCTTGAGGATGATTTGCGTGTTTCACTGTCAACTTTAAGACCCGACATCACATATCTGTGCTCTAAGCATCAAACACAAGTTTCACATTAATCATTAATCAAACAAAATTTATTGATGTATTTTTACTCAGTGATTGTAGTAAAGTTTACTGTATTACGTTATTATATAATATTTCAATAAATTAACATATTAAGCTTAATTTTCTTTTAATTCAAGGAGGGGTGTCCCTAGTGTTTAATGTTATTCCCAAGGGTGCCGTGAACTTCAAAAGGTTGGGAAACACTGCTCCAGCTTTTTGGTAAACAAACCTTTTATTCAAAACCTTAATCTGTTATCTACATCATACTAATTAAGATAAACATAAGAAGATAAACCTAAGCTTTCTTGTAATTATAAGGGAAATAAGAAAATGTATACGCTAAGGTGATAGTCTCATCCTTTAAAAGCCGGTCGCTTTTTGAAACAATTGAAATTCCAATCTCTTTGCTGGAAGAGAGTAAACAGACAAGAAACCAGAAGAAAAATGTCCTCCCTTTAAGAAAAGTTAGAGTGGTTAAAATTGAAATCAATAATCCGGAATGTCTCAAAAGCGGATAAATCTAAAAAAATATTATATGACGTAAATGCTGTGCTTTAATGGGATCTACATCTTTTGTGAAGTAAGTTTTTGCATGTCTTACGGTTTGCTGGTTATACAAAAGTCATCTAAAATAAACAGGTCTTGAGAGGCTATTCCCAGAAAATACAAGATATGCATTTCTTTTGTCATAAAATATATCTTAAATATAAGGTATTTTAATTAAAATTTTAGAACCATTTTTGAGAAAATCAAGATTTTTAAAAATGTTCCATGTAAAGGGTAGCTGGGGGTGAGGGAATTATATCCTTGGAAGATACCTATCTTAAATATAAAGTTTTGTATGTACCAGTCTTTTCGTTTTCAAGCTGTGCAGCCTGCAGTCAACACACACACACATGGACATTTTTCTAAAAATGCTATTTTTTATTTTAGGGGGTCTTAAAACATGTATTTCCAGTGGAATGCCGGTAGCAATTTTTTTGTTGTAATACAATACCTTCTGTATACAATATGTGCATAGTATGTGTAGAGGAAGTAAATAACTATGTGTAAAATTATAGTGACTGATCTGTCGGCAGGCCAATATCACCTCTTCCCAATGGGTTAAATGGGAGGAAGTTACCCAGTATACAGGGAGGTCCTTTACTTCCTTAAGCTTGTTCCCATAAATAGCCAGCCAGAAAGCACAGCTCTTCCATAGCACAATTATGAAGTCCGCAGATGTGACAAAATGAATTGCAGCACTGGGTTTCGTTGATGCTGTCATGGCCGCTGAAATGAAATGGCATTTTATTTATGGACACTCTTTAACTGATGTGGTTCTCAGGGTTCCATTCTATACTGGGCGTGAAAGTCTGCTTAATTTTTCTCAGAGGCCTCTATCAGGGTTGAGGTTCTTTTACGTGCCGTGAATCTTGGCCGCTGAATCTGTAAGTTCATTCCCTGGCAGACCAACATGCTCAGGGTTGCAAGCACCTCCTGCGGTGCCATAAATGGTTAAAGCAGGCATTAAACACTACCAAAAAAAAAAAAAAAGTGGATCCAAGCATATTTCACAATAATGCTTACCATCAATTAAATTTGAAACGTATACAATTTTTTCTCATTCTCTACTTATTTGTGGAATCTATAGGGTGGAATTCCAGTAAATAGCTTTTGTAAAGTGGAAAGCAGACTTATACCCATATAATTAGCAGATTTGTTTACATTGCACCTTCCCTTATATATAGTTACTATCCTATTTACCATCCATGCCTTAGTTATTTCACTCACCTCCAAAACTGTAGTAACCCTTTTAGTGCCAGCCCAGATAACAGTATGCTGCTTGAATAGTCTGAACCAATTTCAGAGCCGAATACAATGTTTTAAATTATAGTAATAAAATGAATACCAAATGACACAGGGTGCTGAATCTTTATAGATGGAGAGATGGATGGATGGATGGATGGAGGGTTGGCACACTTGTTGTCTATTCTATAATATGTATGTGAATGAAGAGAGAAGTATAGGAGATAACAGAATTGTACAGGTATCTGTGTGACTGGAGAGAGAATGAGAGGAAAGAACAGCAAAGTACTGGTATGTGTGTGACTGGAGATAGAATGAGAGGAGATAACAGAAATGCACTGGTATGTTTGTATTAGAAAAGATAGGACAGGAGAGAACAGAAATGTGCTGGTATATGTGTTACTGGATAGAGAAGGAGAGGAGAGAATAAAAATATACTGGTATGTTTGTGGCATGAAAGAGAGGGAGAGGTGCGAACTGAAATGTACTGATAGGTGTGGGATAGGTGAGGTAGGGAGAGGAGAGAACCGAAATATACTGGTATGCATGTTGTGGGAGAGAGGGGGAGAGGAAAAAACATTGGTAACTTTGTGGTGTGAGAGAGAGTGAGAGGAGAGAACAAAAATGAACTGGTGTGTGTGTGGTGGAAAAAGGGAGTGGATGGAGCAGAAATGCACAGGTATGTGTGTGATAGGAAAGAGAGGGAGAAAAGAGAGCAGAAATGTGGTGGTATCTGTGTGCTGGCAGTGAGGCAGAAGAGAGAACATAAATGTCTAATATTTGTGTGGTAGGAAAAAGAGGGTAAGAAGAGAACAGAAATAATATTGGTATATGTTTGATGGTGGAGGCGAGAGAGGAGAGAACAGGAATGTACTGGTATGTATTATGTAGGTGTTAATAGAAATTTATATAGGTATGTATGTGGTTTGAGAGAGAGAGGGAGAGGTATGAGAGAGAACAGAAATATAGAGGTATGTATTGGTGTGAGAGAGTGGGGGAGGAAAGAAGAGAGAAGTAGTTGTATGTGTGTACTGGTAGTGAACAAGAGGAGAGAACAGAAATGTAGGTGTACGTATGTGATGTGAGAGAGGGAGAGGAGAGAAGAGACATGTAGTGGAATATGTGTACTGAGGGAGAGCAGAGAACAGAAACATTTATTTATTTGTATTTATTTTCTGCAAGTGGGTATCACCAGGTGGCAGAGTTATATATGTATACAAGATATATAAACAATAAATCACAGCTGCCAGTTTATGGCTTTGTAAGCTAGATATAATAGTTATTTACAACAAATATGAAAAATTAATTTTTCTCTCAATTCAGATTAATTAATTTCATAATTAGAAGCACCAATCAATTTAACATTTGTATTTATAACAATATAAAATCACAAGCATTTCATTTAAGGAATATTTACAAAAATTATCCAACATTAATATCAAGATTTTTCCTAAATTTCTTCAGAGACAGGGGAAAACCCCAAAAGGCTGCTCCATGCAATTCATTCCAGTCTTTTATGGTTCTATTAACAAAGTAGAACTTTCCCACGTCAGTTCTGTATCTTCTACCCTTAATTTTGAACGGATGATCGTTTCATGCATAGTAAGTTGGGTTTTCCAGCTTATCAGTAACGTCCTCCCATGTGTTTAAGCCAGTGTAAGCTTTAAGTAAAGCACACAGCCTCTGTTTCTCAGGCCTAATTTTCAACGGCTCCCATTTTGTCTCCTCAGCATTTATAGGCCCAAAATATTAACCCCTTTTTATGAATTTTATAGCCCTTCTCTGGATCTTTTCTAATGAATCAATTTGATTTACTCTATACGGGTCCCAAAAAGTTACTCCAAATTCCATGACCGGCCGCACTAAGGACTTGTACACAATTTCCCTGGACTTTACACTCCACTTTTTTAAAATCCTCATTAGGAAGTGCAGTGTTTTCCACGCTTTCTTAGATACAGAATTTACCTGCTCATCCCATCCAGCATTACTCGCCAAGTAAACTCCCAAGTATTTGCAGCTGTCCACCTGTGGAATTTTTTCCCCACCTATTACACATACTGTTATGTATACAACAGGAGAGAAAGAGAGAGAAAGATGAGAGAAAAGAAATGTACTGGTATGTATACAACAGGAGAGAGAGTGAGATGAGAAAACAGAAATTTACTGGTATGTATACTACAAGAGAGAGAGGGAGATGAGAGAAAAGAAATGTACTGGTATGTATACAACAAGAGAGAGAGCGAGATGAGAGAAAAAATAATGTACTGGTATGTATACAACAGGAGAGAGAGAGTGAGATGAGAGAAAAGAAATGTACTGGTATGCATACTACAGGAGAGAGAGGCAGAGGAGAGAAAAAAAATTTACTGGTATGTATACAACAGGAGAGAGAGCGAAATTAGAGAACAGAAATTTATGGTTATGTATACAACAGGGGTGAGAGGGAGTGAGAGAACGAAATATAGTGGTTTGTATACTACAGGAGAGACAGGGAGATGAGGGAACAGAAATGAATGGTAGATGTATGACAGGTGAGAGAGGGAGATGAGAGAACAGGAATGCTTTGGTATGTATACAACAGCTGAGAGGGGGAGATGAGAGAACAAACATTTACTGTTATGTATACACCAGAAAAGAGGGGAGTATAGAACAGAAATTTATGGTATGTATACAATAGGAGAGAGAGAGGGAGATGAGAGGACAGAAATTTACTGGTATGTACACAACAGGAGAGAGAGAGAGAGAACAAAAATTAACTGGTATGCATAAACAGGAGAAAGAGGGAGTGAGAGAACAGAAATGTACTGGTATGTGTATGACAGGAAAGAGAGGGAGTGAGAGAACAGAAATTTTCTGGTATGTGTATGACAGGAGAGGGAGTGAGAGAACAGAAATGTACTGGTATGCATACTACAGGAGAGAGGGGGAGATGAGAAAAAAAAAATGTACTGGTATGTATACAACAGGAGAGAGAGCGAGATGAGAGAACAGAAATTTATGGGTATGTATACTACAGGAGAGACAGGGAGAAGAGGGAACAGAAATGTACTGGTATGTGTATGACAGGTAAGAGAGGGAGTGAGAGAACAGAAATGTACTGGTATGTATACAACAGAAGAGAGAGGGAGTGAGTGGATAGAAATATAACTGTATGTGTATTACAGGAGACAGAGGGAGTGAGAGAACAGAAATTTACTGGTATGTATACAAAGGAGAGAAAGGTTGATGAATAAACAGAAATTTACTGGTATGAGTATGACAGGGGGGAGGGGGAGATGGAGAGAACAGAAATGTACTGGTGTGCGTGTGCATGTGCGTGGTTTTGCTCCTAATACAGAGATAGGCGCAACTATAAATGTAAAACACATTACTCTCTATTTAATATAATCTCAGATCAAAATCTTTGTTGCAGTGAGAATGTTTATCATGCCTCTGCATCAGTTAACAGATGGCTTAGCAGCATAAAACAAAATCTACAAAATCAGTGCATATAACACAGCCTTTTGCTTATGTTTACCATTTACAGCAAGCTTTGCCACTGCAGTACCCTCGAAGTTTGAGGCTTGGTTTCTACTGCATGCTATTTGGAAAACATTTAATTGCAAGATGGACCCCTCTCATAATATTTTTATTAAGGAAAACCTTATTTTTTTATACAAATGATTATATAGGTGAAAGACAAATACAATAAATATCTTAACCATATTGTAACACAAATTATTAAAAGTTTTTTACCATACATACAAGGAGTTGAAATTGTCACAAAGTAAATGTCAAGTTTAGCTAATGCGATCCCCCAAACTTTCCTTTTTATGTTTTGTGTATGTGACTTTGAAACTTAATGTAACACTTGGAGAGCCTTTACTGCTTATAAAAATGGTCTTTCACTGTATATCTTGGGAAAACACCTAACATAGTATAGAATAACATCTGAATGTAAGCTAATAGCAATTGTAAAGTCTTCCCTATTCTCAGTAATGACTTTTCACAGGGTATTTTGGGGAAAAACCTACAAGAATAACAGCTAGTGTAACACTTGGAGAGTCTATCCATTTCTCTGTAATGGTTTTTCACTGAGCATTTTGCGGGTAGAACCTACAAGAATAATATCCAAGAACTCATACCATATTGAAACTTAAATCTTACAAAAAAATTTAATTACATCAGCAGCATTCAACCAAACATCTGACACTGTATTCCGAGATTCCTGCACTTGGCAAACATTTCACTTTCATGTCTTAAACAATCTTAAATAGGTATGTTGTATAAATATTTTATTTCGTCTACCATAGTATGTGACAAGTTTCAGTGCCACATTTTGCTGCTTGTTATATATAGCACATTAATTTACCTTTTGTGTTTTTCCTTGCTCATTGTTTCAGTTATTAATATATAATTCAATTAAGGCTTTTTTTTTTCCCCCCACAGACATGGTACCAAAACTTAGGAAGACTCTTGTCAAGTGAACCTGCTTTAAAATGGATATCAAAACATTTATCAAGGAAGAGGTTTCTTTCTCAGAAGATATTTCACAGACAGAGAGAGAAAGTTTCTCAAGAGATTTTATAAAGTTCAACAGTGATCCTACTATATGCAACAAAGTGTACAAAACAGAAATCAAAGAAGAGTTTATTGATTCAGACTTTAGTCCACAAAATGATCGGCAATGTTTTTCTGAGAATCTTGTAAAGAATGTCAAACAATGTCATGACGATGTTGAATTGGAAACCAAAACAGAAATGAATGAAACATGTTTTGACTCAGACCTTTGCTCACAAAACAAAGGACAGTTTTTCTCTGAAGTTCCTGCTGTGACAGTTAATCCACGCAACAAAGATGCTGAACTGGACACCAAGATAGAAATCAAAGAAGAACTCTGGTGGCTGGAAACAACTCCCACAGAAACTCCATGTGTTGATGATACAACTAAGGTTGGTTTTGCTAGTAAACAAAGTAAACTATATTTTTGTTTATTGTGTCAGAACCCAGAAACTATAGTTCTGTAGACAACAGAATTATTGCTTAGTCAGCAAAGACTATTCGGGATGTTCTATATTAAAATTAAATAATTTGAAGCTTGCAAGGAATATTCTGGATGTTGTATTTCAAAATTAAATAACTTGCATTTTGAAATACGTAATAGCTAATTCTAGGAATAATAGAAAGCTAGTATCAAATGGATTGCATAGCGTCAACTTAATTCTGAGTTTTAGTGTAACAGCGGGAGCTAAGGGCACCATTGCATCTCAGATAAAGCAAACTGATACCAATAGTGTTATGGAAGGATATATGATCAGGAACAGATTTCTATTGGTGTAGCTGGTTTGTTATATAATCTGGGAGTAGCTGGGGACAGATTTACTGTCAGATTAAACAAACTCATTCCAATAGTGTTATGCAAGAATATATGATCCGGAATAGCTTGCTATTGGTGTAGCTGGTTTGTTTTATAATCTGAGAGTATGTTAACGCCTATTTCAGATATTTCCTTATTGTTTTAGAAAAACAAAATTTGAAACTCTCAGCTGTGTGGACCTTAAGAGTTATGTAATAATTTGTTTCACTTACTCCATTCTTCATCTCTGCAGACTTCAGATTTTATTAGCAGTCTGCTACTGAAACAAGGAGAGATGTTAGGTTTGCTTGTCATGTATGCGGTTCCTTGTGTGTGTGTGTGTGTGTGTGTGTGTGTGTGTTTAAAACAGAAAGAAATGTGATTTCAGTACCAATCAGAAGTTTAGTGCACTGTTTTATTTTATATGGTGCTATAATATGTCACTGCTTTTATCATCTCTGAATAATGTATTGTGAAGTAGTAAATATTGTTCAATTTTGGAGTTTAAACAAACAAGTCTCTCTATAATAACTCTGATTAATCCAATTAAGTTGTGATTACAATGGAAATGTTGAGTCCATAAATGGTCTTTTATAGTAACAATTAATTACAAGAAATTATTAAATAGAACATGTTCATTAAAATTTTTACTCAGTCACTTGTCTGAAAAAGAAATAATTAAATATCATTGTTGTGATTTACATGTTACATTTTATGCCCTGCTGACACTAAAAGTATTGCATAACATTTTTAAAATCCATGCAGTGCTGCCATATCCTTGTGTTTCAGTTTTATGGAATCCAATTTGATCACTTAATTGCATCTTTAAATACCTTAAAGTACATAATTATGTTAGAGAACTGGGTGGATGATAGCTCACCTTCAACCAAATCAATAAGGTAAGACATTTAGATCACAGTGTACTCCTCTCTTATCCATAATTTCATCTTTTTGTCCATATTCTTTGTTAATATAAGTCTTGGAACTATTCTTCAGATATAGTCAGTAAAGGGCACTTCCTTCCCCAAGGGTTGTTAGTAACTGTTGCCACATTAACAAAAGTTATATTGTAACTAAAGTTTTTATTTAAATAGCTGATAAAAATTTTCATTCACTTCACTTCGATGTCAATTGCATCATCTCTCTCTAATCCAACCACTCTTCAATTGACTTCCTGCATGCCATTTCTAGTAAGCAGTAAATAAGTAATATGGTTTTAGGGCGCACAACTGCAAAGGTCGTTAGTGCCCTAGGCTAAATAAAAGAGCTAAATATTAAAACGCATAAAAACCACTAAAACGGGAAGACCATACAGGGTTGAAACCAATGAAACCATAAAAGGCTACCAAGCCAGACTAAAAACATAAGTCGGTAAAAGCTAAAACCCAGACATAAAATTAAACCCTACTGTACATCCAGCAGCGATGCAGAAAATTAAAAAGTCCGTTCACAAGATACACGGTTGTCGCCCAGAAGGCTGGGGATGTCAGTAGGCAGACACAGGGACGCACGCAACACAGTATAAAGGTGGCACTCCAATAAAAGATGACGCACCGTCAAAGGCTCGTTAAACGAAGCACATTGAGGTGCGGGTTCCCCACGTAAAAGATGCTGGTGGCTAAAACGGCAATGCCCGATACGCAGTCGCGCATGCGAGGAAGTAGGCCAAGGGACAGGAAGGGACTTGACCGCCCTCAGTTTGTTGTCACGCACCCCGGACCATTCCGCGAACCAGCGCGAAAGAATGGCCCGGCGCAGATGAACACGAACATCACCTGGAGGAACGGTGGTGCTAAAAACATTAGGCAATAAAACTGCAGACTTGGCAGCTATGTCCGCTTGTTCGTTTCCGCGCACACCTACGTGACCAGGAACCCAAACGACACGCTGACGCCATCGTCAGCTAGCAATTGCAGGCGATCCTGCATACGCTCTATCAAAGGATGGCATGGATACAGCTCACGCAGGCCCTGCAGTGCACTGAGGGAATCACCACAAATAACAAACTGCCTTATATCCTGGCCCCGGATAAAAAGAAGAGCCTGATAGATACTAAAAAGTTCGGCGGTAAAAATCGAACATTGCCCCAAAAGATGTAATGTAAAACTCCGCGAAGTAAAAACGAAAGCAAATCCCATACCACGGTCTTCCTTAGAACCATCCGTATAAATAAAACAATGCTTGGGAAACCTGGCCTGCAGCTCTAAAAATGCGGAGCGGAAGACTGAAGGTGGAGTCGTTGCTTTCGGCATGGATGCCAACCCAAGGTGGAACTGGGTGTCGCAACGTAATTAAGGGGGGAATGAACATTTCCCCCATGGAAACACAGGCGGTAGGCGAACATCCAAGAGCCGAAGAAGCAGGCGAAAATGAACTCCTGCGGGAAGCAAGGCAACCACGCTGACAGCATATTGACGGTCAAGAGACTCGTCAAAGAATAATTTGAAAGACGGGTGATCTGGCAGGCAAACAGGCGAATAGCATACCTGCAAAGACGCAGATCACGCCTGAGACAGCGGAGGTTCAGCAGCCTCCGCAGACAAACTAATAACTGGGCTAGTCGGAAATGCACCCAGCGCCAGACGAATCCCACGATGGTGGACTGGGTTTAACCATCGTAAAACCGAAGGACAAGCAACAGTATACAATGCACCAGTAATCCAGTTTAGACCGAACAAGCGAACGGTAAAGCTGTAATAGCACGGTGCGACCTGCTCCCCAGGATGTGCCACAAAAACACGTAGCCTTTAGAGAAGAGACATGGGACGACCGGCTAAGCTTCCTGTCAAACACCAAACCAAGAAACTAAAGTTTCGGCGAAGGGCAGCGGTTCGGTCCCAAGATGTAGAGAAGGTGGTTCGTATGGTTTCCGACGCCAGAAGTTAACACAAACTATCTTCTTGGAAGAAAAACGGAAGCCATTTGTGACACTCCAAGTATGTAGACGGTCAAGACATGCCTATAGGCGAGGCTCCAAAAGGCACGTGCGCCGAGAACTGCAATAAATTGCAAAACCGTCCACAAATAAGGAGGAGGAGATACCAGCAGGAACACATTCGACAATAGGATTGATGGCAACAGCGAAGAGAGTGACGCTGAGTACTGACCCTTGAGGCACTCCGTTCTCCTGACTAAAAACACGAGAGAAAACAGCCCACACGTACACGAAACACCCGGTTCTTCATGAGCTCCCGGAGGAATACTGGAAGGCAGCCCCAACTATGCAACGTACGCAGCAAGCCAGCCCTCCAGCAAGTGTCATAAGCTTTCTCCAGATCGAAAAAAGATGGCCACAGTTGGACACTTCCAAAGAAAACCATTCAGGATGTGAGTTGACAGGGAGACAAGGTGGTCAGTCGTTGAGGGGTATCGGCGAAAGCCGCACTGTATGTTGCACAGAAGTTTCTCAGACTCAAGAAACCAATGTAACCGCCCATTGATCATGCGTTCCATCACCTTACAAACAGCACTGGTGAGGGAGTTAGGACGGTAACTATGAGGAAGACTGCGGTCCTTCCCCGGTTTTAAGATGGGAACAACGGTGACTTCGCGCCAAGCTGTAGGAAACACACGCTCGCGCCAAACGAGGTTGTACATGTTCAGGAGGTATTGCTTACTGTCAGAAGAGAGGTTCTGTAGCATGGCGATATGGATACCATCGGGTCCTGGAGCGGAGTGTCGAGAGGATGCTAAACAGGCATCCAGCTTCCGCATGCTAAAATCCGAATTATAGCACTCGCAATCAGGGGACCAGAGACTCCACGTCCGCCTTGATGGCACGAAACGCTGGGTGATAATTGGCGGAGCTAGACGCAGTTGCAAACGTGCTACCAAGGGCATCTGCAATAGCAACCGGGTCAGCGACAGGGTGAGTTCCCACGAGAAGCCCCGGTATTGAAGTACCAGTCTGCTTACCGGCAACACGGCGGAGCTTCTCCCACACAACATATGAAGGTGTTGTGCGACTGAATGTTTCAACAAACGAAGCCCAGGAAGCCCGTGTGCTCTCTTGAATAATGCGCCGTGACCGGGCGCGTGTTTCTTTAAAATTGATCAAATGCACCAAGGTAGGGTGATGGCGAAATACCTGAAGAGCCCTCCTGCGAGCACGAATAGCATCGCGGCACTCGGTAGTTCACCAAGGGACCGGTAAGCGTCTAGGGTAGGAAGACTATCGCGGGATGGACTGCTCGGCAGCTGAGGTCACGACAGAGTGGAAATGTTCGACCATGTGGTCAACTGAGTCGAACAGGCGGTCGCTGAAAACAGCCACAGCTGACAAAACAGCCCAATTCGACTTAAGACAGCTGCCAAGAATGCGCACGTGAAGAGGAAATGTGGTGTGATAGCAGAGTAATGACACAAGGGCAATGATCACTGGAATGAGTGACTGATACTTCGTTCCACTGAAAACGGTGAGCAAGCTGTGCAGAGCAAACAGAAAAGTCCAGGTGGGAGAGCGTGGCAGAAGAATCGTAAATGAAAGTAGGTTCACCGGTGTTCAGAACAGAGAGACTAGATTGAACGAAAAGGTCAGCAAGAACTGTCCCCTGTACGCAGGCCCTAGGAGAACCCTATAGGGGATGGTAGGCATTAAAATCACCTAACAGAAGAAAAGGTGCCGGCAGCTGAGACAAAAGATGGTGCATGTCAGCGCCGCAGAGGGAAGATGAAGGCGGAACGTAGACATTACATACAATGAAGGAGAAGCCAGGAAGAGTAAGTCGAATAGCAACAGCTTGCAAGGTAGTGGTAAGTGAGACCGGCTGACCTCAGATGTCATTGCGCGTTAGGATCATAACACCCCATGGTCAGGAGAGCTCTCCTCCGGTGTAACATCAAACCGCACAGGAAGGTATTGGTGCAGGGCAAAGGCATCGTGGGGGCGAAGCTTTGTCTCCTGCAAACACAGAACTAGACCGTAGTAACGGCTGCAATTCGGCCCTATGGGTACGCACATCGCGGATATTCCACGTCAGGAGAGCCATGGAGCACAGTTAGAGGCGGGAAAGATTATCGATGGAGCAAACTATGAGTTTGCAGCTGGGAAGCAAACGACTGGCCGAAGCGAAGTAGGTGCAGTTAAGGTGGGCGTTTCTTGTTCTTTGCACATTTTGGACCCACATGAGTATAGCCACCTTCGTCGGCGCTATCCGCTGATGTTCGGGATATGGATGATCCCCTATGGCTCGTAGAACGAGAGCGGGACTTGGACGGTTTAACAGTGGCCTTGAGTTTCTTACGACTGCGCTCATGAGCAGCAGCGACAGATGGTGTTGGTCTATCTAGCGGCTTACGAGCAGGTTCTGGAGAAAGAGAACTTGAGGCAGTGGGTGCTGTGGATGTTGTAGACTGCGAGGTTGTTGTGGTCGGCGTCTGTTCTGTGTGAGTACACGCGTCGGCTACACGCACGGTTTGTAGTGCTACTGAGGAAACAGGAGTGCGGCGGAGCGCTAATGTGTAGCCTGAGATGGTCGAAGGCTGCAGCTGTTGGAAGCGGCGTCTTGCTTCCGGAAAAGTCAGGCGTTCCTTAACTCGCAGCTCCTGGATGGTCTTTTCCTCGAGAAAACGTGCACATTGCCGGGTGCTAGATGGATGGGTCCCTTTACAATGGACTTAACAAGGGTCTCGAGCACAAGTAGTTTCTCCGTGGGCAGCTTGGCCGCAACGTTCACATGTAGCGTCGAAAGTGCACCGGCTTTGGGTGTGACCAAACTTCTGGTAGCGGAAACAACGTATAGGGTTCGGTAAATACGGCCTCACAGCAGCACGTTCATATCCACAGTAGAGTGTCTCAGGCAAGTTGGTTCCTTTGAACGTTAGGAAGACTGTCCGTAACGCAACCGATTCACCATTACTTTTGTCACACCCGTCGGAGAGATTGGCGACAATTTCAGCGTCGGAAAGCCCGTTTAAGCTCGAGGTAGTCACCACGCCTCTACAGGTATTCAACAATTTATGTGGGGCCACCGTTATTGGATAGGAACCCAATAAACCGGCTTTCAAGAGCTTTCTGGACTGGTCTTCGGTCCTGGTTTCAACTAACAGCGTACCGTTTCTAGTCCTGGTTGCATTTGTCACTTTTCCACATATCCTGTCGAATTCACGTTGAATGTAAAAGGGGTTAAGGTCTCGCATTCACTTTGAATTACAAGCCAAGCTCATCACCAAAAATTTGTCAAAAATAGAAGTTTTGCGTGGAGGGATCATTATAAAAAGGTCCCCTTCCGGTACTGTCGGCGTCAGCCTGCCATCCGGGGAAAAGAGAAAAAAGACACCAAAAATACTTTCCGGTCTGTGCCGCCTGGGAGACCCCTCCCAGACCGATCTCATGGAGTACTTAAGAGGAGTTACCCTCCAGCCTCCACTGCTGGTCCATATGGGTAAGCCCTCCACCATGCACAGCCCAGCTTTATGCCCCTACCACAGTTATAACCACCTGTGACCCCCCACTTTAGGCCATGGTGTGTAATGACATCCATGGATTCAGGGGACTTGTGGTTGATTACACCGGATTTCTGATAGCGATAACACGTCCAATCCGTGATTTTAGCACGGGCCGGGCTCCCAGAGAAGCTACGTGGGTGTACATATCGGTATGGACGAGCTCCGCACTTAAGGCTTACACATAGGGGCAGTGTGAAGGGTCCACTCAACCGTCACGCCTGAGACCTCCGAAGAGTACACAAGTTGGGAGCCGCGCTGGAACCGTGGGACAGGAACCACGGAGATAGAAGAAAGATCCCTGTTGGTGAGGCAGGAGTTAATAAACATATAGCCTTAAAACTAAATATATAGGGAATAAGCCTAGAAGAGGAAGAGAAAGAGGTGAGTAAACTTGCACCCACAAGAATATACACAGACATACGAAGACACGAACACAAAACGTGGCACAGTGGATGGCGATGGGGAGGATGATATGGTGGCGAGTGGCTCGGGAACCCCGGCTGCGCCAAACCCGTACCTACTGTAGTAGGCCCCTGGGGGAAAAACATTTCTAGAACTGCAGATCATTATGTTATGCATTGGTTTTACTTACGTCTACACACCTGTAAAAATTATGGGGTACCTTATGAAATAACTGCCCACGTAGGTGTTCACCTGTCCATCAAGTGCAGCTATATAACCCTTGTAGTGCATCTGCCACAAGTCACCATGACAAGAAAAAGAATGACCTGCACATGTATTTTGGGGGTTGTAGTTCCACTTCCACCTCCTCAGGATTGTTAGTAGACTTGGATCTAGGTGTTCCACAGCCTCTTCTGTCGGAGAAGTTTCTGGATACAGTTGATGACATCATTAATCCTCCTCACCATGAGGTATGGCACATACACTGGTCCCTCCTTAGGAATAATACTGGGCTAGGATCTTAGTGTATCATAGCCTTTTCCCTCGTGATAGTCTCTGGATATAGTGGATGACATCATTAATTCGTTTCACTGCGAGGATGTACGCAATCACACTGCTCCTTCCTCAGGACTGTTACTGGACCAGGATCTAAATGTATCAGAGTCTATTCCCTTAGGGCAGTCTTTGGTTACAGCAGATGACATCATTAATCCTCTTCACCATGTGGTTCAGCTCATAGTCACACTGCCTCATCCCTCTTGACAGTCTCTGGATACAGTATATAACATCATTAATCCTCTTCACCATGAGGAAGTACATAGTCACACTGCTCCCTGCTCAGCACTGTTAACTGTGCTAGGACCTAAGTGTACGAGAAACACTTCCCTCAGGACAATCTTTGGATGCAATAGATGACATCATTAATGCTCTTCATGAAGATGTACACCACATAGTCACACTGCTCCCTCAGGGTTGTTACTGTGCTAGAAACTCAGTGTTCCAGAGTCTTTGGATACAGCAGATGACATCGTTAATCATCTTCACCATGAGGTATGGCACAGTCATACTGCTCATATCTCAGGTCTGTTATTGTACTAGGACCTTAGTGTACCAGAGTCTCTTCCCACAGGGCAGTCTATGGATACAGCAGATGACATTAATCATCTTGACCGTGTGGTGCAGCACATAGACATACTGCTTCCTCCTGAAGACTGATAGTGAGCTAAGATCTAGGTATTTTAACTTGGGACAGTCTATGGATATAAAATTTGATATCATTAATGCTTTTCACCATGAGGCAACACTGCTCAAAGCTGTTACTGGGCTAGGATTTAAGTGTATGGCAATCTCTTCTATTGGAGCAGCCTAATTTTTCCTCTTCCTCTCAAGGTATGACACATAGTCACTCTGTTCCCTCCACAGGCCTGTTACTGGAATAGGACCTAAGTGGGACACAACCTCTTCCCTCATACCCACATCAGATGATCATGGTGGAAATCTCTTGTTGGCCTGATTATTGTAATAGGTCTTCTTATGATCACTTGCTACCTGGATGTGTTTACATGTATATCGAGAACGTTGTCATCAGAATAGGCTACAAGATATTCCATGTAGTCAATTGCTGGCTGTTCCAAGGCAACAGCCAAATATTTGGCCCATAGTAGCTGAAGACCAAGCCAAAATGTCATCAACCCATTGGTTGAAGAGCTGTAGGCCAGCAACGCCCCAATCTCTCTGGTGGTTTGCCACAGCCATCCTTAACTATTCTAGAGTCTTGATTTAGTGCTCAAGTATATTGTTTATTGTGGCTGGAGAGCAGTTGTATACTTCTTGTGCACTCCAAGTTGCTCCAGTGCTTCCCTCATCAGGTTGTATGTAAAGTTGGTGTCCTGATTGCTGTGTAACTCCAGTGTGGTGGAAAAATTCTTATACGAGTCATGCTGCTGTGGTCTCATGGCAGAAAACGCATTGGATACCCATCTTGGAGACGACTTTAGCTTTAAACAAGAGAAGTCATATCACTCACTCAACTCAGTCCCTCCAGCAGTTACAAGTCACTCAAGATGCAGAAGACCATACAGTAAGTTCTGCCCACCTACACTATATAAGAGTGCATATATCATGACTTCCGAATTAGAGCTCTTACTGACATGGACCACAGCTCACCTCACCCTGAAGATGCCAAGTTCAGTCAATGGCAAAATATTGGTATCTTCAATAACTTCTGGACCATATCCACAAACCCTGCAAAAAGAAATGTATTTATTTAACTGGACTCTGGCGATGAAAGCTGAAGCTTTTACTGAAAATTTTATCAAGTGTGGGTATGTTCCTATGTAAGGGCAACTAAAAGTGACTCATGTAAACATCAGCCAAAAACAGGAGATAGTAGGTTGCCCATAGATAGTCCTGATGTCCGTTAGTAATATTGATGACATTGTGCTAATAATAATGAAAATCTAATCAAGCATACCTTGACGTTCTCAAATCTAAAAAGCTTTCCATCTATTTCACAGTTAAAATAGAAGAAAATGGTATGCTTCCCTTTCTAGGTTTAAAAGAAAAGACAAAATAGAATTTGGAATATTCAGCAAATGTACGCACCCATACAAATAAATATATCAAGGCAGTAGCTTATAATCCAAGATAACATAAATATTTTAATTCACAGACTGATTAAAATACCTGTTAATAAAACGGAAGAATGAAAGGAGTATGAAGAAATAATACACACAATAATGGTTTTTTTAGCAAATAACTAGTGCATAGAAGCATTAAGAAGTTTCAAATATAAAACTAAATAAAACATCACTACATTATCAAAGGCCAAAAACACCACCATACATAAAGGCTTTAAGTAGAGGAGTATTACAATTATAATAGAATAGCTTATATGTTGGCAGGAACATAGTAAATATCACCCGGATACTAAGTACTTACGATGGTAAGTCGCCATTCTGGTGGTTCTCTGAAGTGAGATATACTGGTTGGTTGAACTCGGTGAACCACACATAATCAGTTGGAAGACTGAATGCCATACCGGCAGATTGTCACTTTAGCTCAATGGTTAGAACAACTGCATGGAGAGCGGGAGAACCATGTTCGATTCCCGGCTGTGGCATTGAATTTTTCAACTGGTCCTAATCAACTAATGTTAACAAGATCCTTGTAATGTTCAGATGCAGCAACAGATGTTTATTTTAAATATATCTGTATTTCATCTATGTGTTTTGTTTTATGGCATTCATTTCTGTGTTTCTGCACACAATGCTCACTTATTTGTGTATATCATTGCCATGTTTAAGAGAATTTCTCTTTTATTTCCCCCATATAGAGAGCATGCACCTGTTTAACATTCGTAATGGTACGTAGTGACTGAGATCATCAAAGACATCTGCTGATGTTGATTGTTCATCTAGCTCTATGTGCTGTCATTGTAAATAGTTGAAGCACAGAATCCAGAGTTTCTTGGATTTGTTATATAGAGATTAAGTATAGTTTTCATATTGTGCATTACAGTATTTTTTTCTAATATAAGTTTGTATAATTTTCTTTCCTTTCTGCCCATCCGTTTTTCCCTGCCTATTGTATGCTTTCACTTAATATGTTTCTTTTTTCCCTAAGATCCCTTGAAAAGATATCAACAAAGTTGTAGTGTAACTGGAAAACCAAAGAAGTAAATCAATATATAATGAACGGATATTGTATAAATTATTAAAATATACAGTTTATAAATGGGAAACCAATAGAGATAGTGAAGGAATCTAATTAATAATATTTTTCAACAACTTCATGTCAAAATACATACAAATGAAAGAAAAACTAATCATAGCATATGTTTATATAAAACCGCACATTGACAAGGAAATAATTTGTGAAGTAGTAGTTGAAATGAAGTAGAAATCTGAGGGACACCAAGGGTAGATATAGTACTCAGAATGTGTTATAGTGATGTGTGTGTTTGTTCAGGAGTTTGTCACTGACTTATGAAGTGTAGAGAGAAAGGGTCTAATAGTGGACAGAATTTAAATTATTGGTACACAGGTTTAAAAATACATCTGATTAAAAGACGCATGCAATTCCAAAAATATATAATGGGAAGAGAGTGTTGGTTTGGGAAGCTCTGAAACACATTAGAAGTCTGATATTTGCCTATCAGATGAAATCAATCATGATATAGTTTGAACAGAGCAATACGGAGGGTGTAAAATATAGAGAAGACAGGATATATGTATGAAATACAGAACAGAGGTTCTTAGCATTTATAAGAATTAAAAACGAAATTGCAGGAGGTAGAAATAAGTATATATTTGTGATCTATTTAAAACAATATGCTTTGTACAAAACTATTAGTTTTAAAAAAGTTAGGAATAATTGTAAACACTGAATATTGTATTTATTACATTTTGTAGTGATTAAAAGATCGAGGAATGATAAAACAATGGAATCTGAGATGATTTAACTGAAGATACTGTAAAAATTAAAATGGTGGGGACATTTTGAGAAGGTTAAGAGATAATTAAACAAGGAGAAGAGGTCAGGTACAGTGTGGAGAGCAAAATGATACAACAGAAGTTTTATGGAATATAGGTTCAACCTAAGGGTTAAAAAGTTTTGGGGACCATGGTTTAGATATCTTAGCATATGGTTGGTAGTTTTATTGTATTCAGTAAATAAAGAAAAAGAAATGTTCTATTTTGAATAGGATTAATATAAAGAAGAAGCTGCTATTTCCAAAATAACTCTGTAGCATGTTTACATTTTCTTATAGCAAGAGTTACTGTTGTCACTAAAGTATAAATTTTTAGTTCCCTTACCTGTGGTTTTTTTGTACATGGCCTTGAAATCCTCATTTATGCCATGGAGACTGTTGCTGTGTTCTGTGTTTACACATGCTCAATCCTGCATAAGTACACTTAACTGTGCATGCACTCTCTCTCTCACTCACTCTTCTCAATATGGTGCTTTGGTTACCACAGTTAAAAAATGTGATTATTTTACAATTTTTCTCATCACCTGGTAACATTGTATTATGATATGCAGAGAAGATGAACTTTTCTACATGTCGTTCATAATATGTTTGTTTATTATTTTTGTTGTTGTTGTTCATATGTAAGTGCATAAAAATTCCTTGCAATTTCATCAAAAATATCTTTTAGCTGTATGCCTTTGAATAAAAGAAAGATTTCAAAACTTTTCATTATCTAGTTCATTTTACGAGTTAGTAAAACTTTATTATAATGGTTTCAATTAGTGCTTATTCTGATTTATATATTTTCAGTGCCTAGATCAGCTAAATATGATCTTCAAGATTAATATTATGAACTGCATACACCTCAATTTTTTATTTATTTGCTATGTTTGCTGCAACAATATGTAGGATAATATATGCATATATAAACATTTTCTGTTATATTTCAGTAATTATAAATTATACTCCCAATGCAGGTCATGCACGAGTAAAGAAATACATGCACCAGAAGTGTCTTCAATACAGAAAAGTATTTACTCTGAACAACATGATGGTGAAAAGATGGTCAGCAAATCTTCATGCTTTGAGTATAATAATTTCTCTCATTACAATAGTGTAGAATTGTGTGACTTTAGTGAGAGGAGTTATAGTGAGAAAACAATTTTGTTTAGAGAGAACATGTATATAAATTACAATTGTGAAAATTGTGTGAAGATGTAACAGACATAAACTAATTCATGAGAGTAATATGCCTTACCAGTGTGACATTTGTGAGAAGTGTTTTACTGAGATCACAGTTTTGAATAGACATAAATTGATTCATGAAGGCATAGAACCCCACAAATGTGTTACTTGTGGGAAGTATTTTACTCAATTGTCAAATCTGAATGTACATGAATTGACTCATAAAGGTATAAAGCCCCACAAGTGTGATACGTGTGGGAAGTGTTTTACTCAGATGTCAAATTTGAGAACACATAAACTGACTCATGATGTCCTAAAGTCCCACAAGTGTGACACTTGTGGGAAGTGTTTTACTTTGGTTTCACATTTAAATACACATAAATTGATTCATGAAAGCTTAAAGCCCCATAAGTGTAGTACTTGTGGGAAGTGTTTTACTCAGATGTCAAATTTGAACACACATAAACTGACTCATGACATAAAGCCCCATAAGGGTGATGCTTGTGGGAGGTGTTTTACTCAGATGTCAAATTTGAACACACACAAACTGATTCATGATGCCATAAAGCCCCACAGGTGTGATACTTGTGGGAAGTGTTTTGCTTGGGTCTCACATTTGAATATACATAAATTGATTCATGAAGGCATAAAGCCCCACAAATGTGATACTTGCGGGAAGTATTTTACTCGGATATCAGATTTGAATACACACAAATTATTCATGAAGGCATAAAGCCCCACCAGTGTGATACTTGTGGGAAGTGTTTTACTCAGATGTCAAATTTGAACACTCATAAACTGACTCATGAAGCCATAAGGCCCTACAAGTGTCATGCTTGTGGGAGGTGTTTTACTCAGATGTCAAATTTGAATACACATAAACTTACTCATGAAACTATAAAGCCCCACAAGTGTGAGACTTGTGGAAAGTGTTTTACTTGGGTGACAAATTTGAATGCACATAAATTGATTCATGAAGGCATAAGGTGCCACAAGTGTGATACTTGTGGGAAGTATTTTACTCACATTTCACATTTGAATACACATAAATTGAGTCATGAAGACATAAAGCCTCATAAGTGTGATACTTGTGGAAAGTATTTTACTCGGATGTCACATTTGAAAAGACATAAATTGACCCATGAAGGCTTAAAGTCACACTAGTATAATACTTGTGGGAAGTGATTTACTAATATATCAAATTTTAAGAGACAAATTGGTTATTAGGTTGAACTTTGAAATGGAATAAATTGACTAACACTACTAAAATTCCCTAGTTTTATGAATTCCCTAAAACTCCCACTAGCAGTCAAATGATGCATTTTTATTAGCACGTAAAAATATGGAATTTTTGCTTACACCTAGTGTACTCTGATGATATGTAGATGATGATTTTACATTTAAACGACAATGTTGTTTCGACTCCAATTAGCATATGGCTTGCAGAATAATTTTATAATATATACTTTGTTCTATATCAGATAAAGTGAAAAACACAGGTTTTATTCCAGTTAGCCTTTAGGTTCCAGAATAATTTTATAAAATATACATAGTGTCTGCTCAGTACCATGTACTATATTACCCTTTAGTCTCAGACTGATGGAATTTCTTGCTTGTGACAACTATAATGGCCTAGAGGGAGGTATATGACTTCTGACTTGTAAATATCTTTGAATCTAGCTGGAGTGGTACTTCTGACTTCAGATATATATTTTTTCCCCCTATGTTTTGTGGTTTATATTGCTTGGTGTTTTCCCTGTTCATAGATTATGTTGGAAATTAAATTATGTATTCACTATTTTGTTAATATTTTAAATATATCTCAGGTAAATAGTTTTACTATAAAAGTGCTTCGCTTTGTATGTCTGATATGTGTGCATGTTTTCTGAAACTCTGGTAAGATGATATACATGAAAATTAACTAAACAAATTAACATTATTGTATAAATTAGTTTTGGTTTTATGTGCAGAAACAAATTATTTGAACAAAAACCACACACGAGTTATACAAATATAGGCTTTAGCTGTAGAAAGAAGGTGTTCCATTAAAAGTTCAACCTTTTGCACAGTGTTTTGCAAATACAAGAATGACATGTGGTGTTCTTTATGCAAAGCCTTCTTTCACATCTCTTGGGTTTATCATCCTTAGATGTGATTTTCATTCCTGAAGCTTACAGTACTCAATATTGATAGGAATTCCTGTATTGCACAAACAATTCCTTCACAACCTTCATTATGAAAGAGAGTCTAGATAGTAATCAATCTATACAAAGTATAACTATTATAGTTAGTGTAGAATTTTATAGAGATGATGTTATCAGCTTATATAAGGTATGAGCACTGAGCAATAACTACGTGTATAATTTTATAATAATAACATTATCAACTTATGGAAGGTATAAACACTGTTGATAGCTAGGTATACAAATTGTGTTATCAGCTTAGGTATCAGTATTTATCATAACTATGTGTAAAATTTTATACAGATAATGTTTTCAGGTTAGGTATCAGCATTGTTTATACTTAATGTAGAATTTTATATAGATCAATTTATCATAGCTAGGTATAGCATGTTATATAGAACATCTGTGGGTCAGTTTTCAGCTTATGCAAGGTATGAGGATTGAATATACCTGGTGTTGAATTTTATAGAAATTATGTTATCAGCTTATGCAAAGTATGAACATTCATCATAGCTAGGTATAGAATGTTATATAGAACATGAGTAGGCCAGTTATCAGCTTTTACAAGGTATGATCATTGATTACAGCAGGTGTAGAATTTTATAGAGATCATGTTGTCAGCTTATTGATTATAACCATTTGAAGGAGGAAATTTTTTCATCATCTTTAATAATTTTTTGATAAAATATTTACTTAATTTAAAACTTTCGTTAAGTAAATAAAAGTTTTAAATTTTATAGATATTGTGACTTGCCCTGAAACAATAATCACCAGACATATGTTAATAGCCTGCTTTACATGTCATAAGAGATTGTTGCCAACCATTGTTGCATGTGTTAAAGTGTGCGGCATAGTAGTTGTGATTGTTACACACAGGCGAGTGAATACCTTTTCTTTTGGAAGGGTTTTTAATGTCCATCATCCATTCTTATGTTAAGCAAGTTTGTAATACTGATACTGTACATCACATGCAGAGCTTTTCTGGTAATTTCCAATGAATATGTAAAAAAAGGCAAGGAAGCTATGCTGTGTGTGCAGTTTTTAGTGGCAATGATTCATGTGCAACAATGAACAAACTGTATCATCACCACAACAAATGTGGCAGAGAGATTGTATTGCAGAGTGGTTACAAAACACTGCTATTTGAGAGCAGGTTGCAACAGATTTTGGAAAAATAAAGAGTGGAGAAAAAGAGTCTTTGTTATACTAGCATCAGAAGTGGGAGTCCATGCCATGATGGAGGAGATGATGAAAGCTATACTTGAGGAAATAAAGATGCGCAAGCTGAAATGGATGAAATGAAATAGGAAATAATGTTCATAACAGAAAAAATGGAGATGATAGAGTGTGGAATGAAGAATATCAAAAATACATTTAGTAAAATTCATGAACAACTTGCCAGCATAAAAGAGGACGTATAAGAACTGGGCAGAGGCATGAAGAACCTTGACCAATTCGTTAGTGCTCTGAAGCATGTCAAAGAAGGTGCTAATGCCCTGGAAGACCTTGGTGAACGGCTTAATATCCTGGAGGGAAGAGTCAATGGAAGAGCAAAGGAAGTGAACATGAAAATGGAAAAGATGCTAGATGGAAGATTAAAAGACTTGAAAGTTAAGACCATGTGAAAGAACATCTACGTGCATCCAGGCATTCAATGGAACATCCTCCTTCAAAGTCTTCTGCCCACAGTTGCCACTGCCAAACACAATTGATGGTCAGCTGAAGAACACAACTGATAGCAAGTATGAATGCAATTCGGATGTCTGCAATGTCCCAACACTTCTGGGAGGCACTCAAGGACCAATTCCAGAGCCATCCTCTAGCTGCCGCCTACCACAGTCAGCTTAAGGCTGCAGCATCTAGGGGAGACGATGCAGGAGTTCACCCTGGCAATTGGATGGCTGGCGAACAAAGCCTCATATACCTACCACCCAGTTACGTGTCCATCGAAGGTGCCTAATCCTTTGTTGATAGGGTGCTTGATGCAAAGATACAACAGCCCCTTATGCTTGTCAACTATAAAATCATCCACGAGGCATTAATGGCAGCATTAAAGATACAGCTGGCCAAGACAAGACCTGCACCTATCTCAAAAACAAGGAGTGGTGTGTATGTTATGGGTGTGGCGAGCCAGGACATTTAGCAATAGAGTGCTCTCATCAAAGGTGATGCACATGCATCACCACAACTTAAGTGATGCTGTCCCCTAGTAATAAGTGTGAATGACAACCTTATCGCAGATAACTGGATTCAAGGGAAGCTGTGTCAGATATTAGTAGTCACAGAGGCAGCCATGACTTTAATAAGATCAGCCACCATCACAGGATCTGGGGCTTTGCCTGAAAGATTTGCTCAACCATCTGACTGCTTCACAACTAGAGAGGAACCATCATCTACTTAGCCCATACCAATTGGTTTTCAGCAAAGGGAATGACGACCATGATCACACTAACCACTTACACCATACCATCAACACCAGAGATGCTAGACCTAATCCAGCCACCACCAATATGTGTCTCTGTGGCAAAACAGGCAGAGGTGCAGGAGATCTAGGAGAATAATTGAAGAGTTTAACAATCCTTGGTGAAGAAAAAGAAGAATACAGATATGCTTCTGCCTACACTACAGGAAGCTGAATGCCATCACCAGAAAAGACTGTTTCGTATTACCCCAGATTGACCACATTTGCTGGTGCCCAGTGGTTCTCGACTTAGGACTTGAAATCGGGATACTGGCAGAAGGCCGTAGATATTAGGACAGCATTCGTGACTACCCAAGGGGTTCAGCAAATTTACAGTTTTTGCCCTTTAGCCTTTGCAGTTTGTCAGCCACCTTTCAGTGTCACATGCAATCAGAGATGAGAGGTTTGACTATGACACATGTCTGCTATATCTGATTGATATTGTTATAAGCCACAAGTTTAGAAACCATGTCAAGAATCTGTCAAAGATACTATCAAGTCTGCATGCAACTAACCTGAAGTTGAATGCAAAAATCTGCCAAATCTTCTGCAAGGAGGTATGAATGAATGAATATTTGTTTATATAAATAATAGCTTTTACTTTTTCTAACTAACCAAATTTTCATTGATTTGCAATGACACCCAGACCATTAGCCTTGTCAAATCCTCCCTCGGGGCCACTCTGTGGCCAAGTGGTTAAACAACTAGCCTCTCACCTAAACGGCCCAGGTTTGTTCCCAAGCGACCACTTGTGAGATTTGTGGTGGCCAAAGTGGCACAGGGGCAGGTTTTCTTTGGGTTCTCCGTTTCACCCGCCATTGCATTTCACCGGTGCCCCATCTTCTTTCCATGTATCACCAGTGTCATCTCCTGCAGTGCCACAAGTAGTAAAAGTGAGCGTTAAACACTAACAAAAAAAACCCTCCCTCTTTATCTTAATTATCTCTCTCATCCACCCCCCAGGGGCCTACTACGGTAGGTACGGGTTTGGCGCACCCGGGGGTTCCCGAGCCGCTCACCGCCACTTCACCCTATCCATCGCCATTCACTGTTGCCACGTCTTTTGTTCTGCATTTGTTTGTTTCGTTTGTTTACTTTATCACCCTCTTCCTCTTCTAGGCTTATGGAACTTAGTAGTTTGTAAGGCATTAGCTTTATTAACTCCTGTCTCACCAGCAGGGATCTTTCACTATCCCCGTGGTTCCTGTCCCACGGTTCCAGCGCAGCTCCCAATTTGTGTGCTCTACGGAGGTCCCAGACTTGAAGGTTGGGTGCACCCTCCCCACTGCCCCTATGTGTAGCCTTAGGTGCGGAGCCCGTCCATACCGTCAAGTACATTCACGTAGCTTGTTAGTAAGCCCGGCCTGTGCTGGTGTTCCGACGACCGCGTTACGTCGTTGGGATAGTTTCACGAGCCGGACGTGTTACCGCTGACGTTGCCCCGGCGTAATCAACCACAAGTCCCCTGAATCCGTGCATATGTTCTGTCGCTGCACGGCCTAGAGCGGGGAGCCACAGGCGGTTATTCCTGTGGTAGGGGCTTAAAACCGGGGCGTGCATGGTGAACGGTATACGCATATGGACCAGCAGTGGTGTTTGGAGGGTAACCCTTGTGACGTAGGCCTTGGGTATCGGTCACGGGATGGTTCCCGTGACGGCACAGACCGTAGAGATTTGATGTCTTTTCTTCTTTAACCCTCGGATGGCAGGCTGACGCCGACGGTTCCGGAAGGGGGTCTTTTCAATATGTCAAACCGCGCACCACCTTCTTATTTTGACCAGTTTATTGTTATGGCTATGTTGAACGAAACGAAGAAATTTTCAGACATAAGTCCATTCTACGTGCAAAGGGAAGTTGACAGGATCTGTGGCAAGGTTAAAAACGCGACAAGGCTGCGAGACGGTACGCTACTGGTAGAGGTCCACAATAAAGACCAATCGGACAAGCTACTTCGTGCTACTCTGTTGGGATCGTACAGCATCAAAGTTTACCCCCACAAGTCCAGGAACACCTGTAGAGGAGTTGTGACCACCTCTAGCTTAGACGACCTCTCCAATGAAGATATTGCCACCCATCTTTCATAACAGCGAGTTTGTCAGGCGTACCGTCTACATGGTAAATGTGAGGGCAAGGAGTACCCATTGCGTACGATCTTTCTCATGTTCAAGGGTACTAGTGTTCCGGAGTTCCTATACTGTGGTTACGAACGTGCTGCCGTCCGCCCGTATGTGCCGAACCCTATGCGGTGCTTCAAGTGCCAGCGCTTCGGCCCGACCCGCAACCTGCGATCGTTGTGGTCTAGTGGCACACGTTGACACCGTCTGTACGCGCGCACCGTGCTGCGTAAACTGTGAAGGCAGTCATCCGTCTAGCTCTCGACAGTGTCCCATGTACTTGGCAGAGAAAAGCATACAAGAAATACGTGTGAAGGAACATCTTACTTTTCCTGAGGCGAGACGGCGCTTTGAGCAGCTAAAGCCGGCCAACACCACAGGATACTCCTCAGCCGTTCGCCGTAAGCGTGTCCAATCCGTCGGTTTACAGACTGTGCTTGTCGCGGATGCGTCGACGCAAACTGACTTGTGCGAAGCCGCTCCTTTACGTGCTCAATCATCTGCATCTCAGTGTACAACTTCTGATGCACAGCAGCAATCTCAGCCGTCGACTAACCCATGTGCTCCTAGTTCATCCTTAGCTGGAGATCGTTCCCGTTAACGTAGTAGACCGATGAGCCGAACTTCGGCAACGTCCCGCTCTCGTTCTGCGAACCAAAAGACTTCTTCTGACTCCCGACCACCAGTGGTGTCTGAGGAAGACACGGATTTTAGGTTAGTTGGAGCTAAATCTGCTAAGGTGAGAAAGAAAGAAATTACACCACCTTAATTTCTATCTCACCATGGATATAAACCAGTGGAATGTCAATGGGATCAGGGCCCGTTTACCAGACCTTCAACAAATAATCAACAAGCGTTCACCCTCAATCCTCTGCCTCCAGGAAACCCACTTACATCCCCACCATACCCTTCCACTTCGTCATTTTCAATCCTTCAGACACGACTTTGTTGGTGGCCAGCGTGCTTGTAACGGTGTTGTTACTCTCGTGGCTCCTACCATCCTTGCCGCCAGTATTACACTCAACACCCCGCTACAAGCGGTAGCTGTGCGCGTAACATTGCCTTCCATCTCCTTTTCTGTTTGCAATGTCTATTTGCCGCCGCACGATGTGATCTCAGACACTGAGCTTCGGGCATTGTTAGCACAAATTCCCCCGCCGCTGATCTTTTTGGGCGATGTCAATGCTTGCAATGTTATTTGGGGTTCTTCTGCTGACGATGCTCGAGGTACAATAATAGCAGACGTTTGCGACAGGTCTGGTTTATTACTCTTAAACTCCGGTGCACCCACATTCTTATCTTCTGCATATGGCACCCTATCCGCCCTAGATGTAACTTTCTGCAGCCCTGCTTTACTACCCCTCCTGGATTGGTCGGTGTTTTCCGATCTTCACGGCAGTGATCATTTCCCCATTGATATTCGTTTTTCGGGACAATATCCAATACCCACTCAACATCCCCTCTGGATTATCTCCAAAGCTGATTGGGAAAAGTTTTCCGCTCTGCTCAATCTCAATTCCGATGGCTGTACCTCCATAGAAGACAATGTGGAGTATTTTACTTGCTCGGTTTTGCTCGCAGCAGAATCCAGTATTCCTCGCAGCTTTTCTACCCCTCGGCGTATTTCAGTGCCGTGGTGGACCGAAGACTGCAACTTGGCATTAAAGGCACGTAAAAAAGCTCTTCGTCTTTTCCACCTACACCCGACGGCGGAGAACTTTGTTGCTTTCAAACGCGCCCGGGCTAAGGCGCGCTATATCGTTCGTAATGCCAAGCGGAATTCGTGGAAAGCATATGTCTCCTCGCTTTCTCGCAGGAGCTCCTCACAGAGAGTGTGGACTTCGGTGCGCCGCATTACCGGCAAATGTCTCAGGACATACATCCCTGGCCCTACCGTTCACGGCTCCACCTTCACCAGCGACCGGGATGTTGCCGACGCTCTAGCCACCTCCTTCGCTGCGACAAGTGCAACGGGCAATTACGACAACGCTTTTCTTCCCATTAAGGAAGCTGCTGAGAGATTTCGCCTTGATTTTACTAGTGACTGTAGTGAGCCGTACAATGCACCCTTCACCCTTGCGGAACTAACTCATGCTTTACACGCTGCGAGGGTCTCTTCTCCTGGTCCCGATGATATTCACCGACAAATGTTGCTTCACCTCCCACCTGCAGCCGTTACATTCCTTCTGGACCTCTATAACCGCATTTGGCGCGAACAGGTTTTCCCGCCTGTGTGGCGAGAGGGTATTGTCATTCCTATCCCTCGTCCTGGCAAAGACCGGACCCTCCCATCCTCTTACCGGCCGATTTGCCTCACGAGCGGTTTGCAAGACCTTGGAACGCATGATCAGTATTCGGTTTACTAGGTGGTTGGAGGCGAACGAAGTGCTCTGTTCCGAGCAGTGCGGATTTCGTCGCGGTCGTTCAAGCGTTGATAACCTGGTGCGTATCGAAGCTTATGTACGGAATGCTTTCCTTCTGAAGCAGCAAGTCGAGAGTGTCTTTTTTGACCTCGAGAGGGCTTACGACACTACTTGGCGATATGGTATTCTGCGTAATTTGCACAGTTCAGGGTTACGCGGCCATCTGGCCCTATTTCTGTGCAACTTTCTCCAGCTGCGCCGCTTTCGTGTCCGTATTGGCAATACTCTCTCGCGAGAGAAGATTCAGGAGAACGGTGTACCCCAAGGTTCCGTTCTTAGTGTTATGCTTTTTGCCGTGGCCGTCAACGGCATTACTACCGTGATTCGTAGTGGGATATCATCGTCACTGTATGTGGATGACTTTGCGCTGTACTATCGCTCCTACAGCATTGAACATCTCGAACGACAACTCCAGCTCTCCATAAAGTCCATCGCTGGTTGGGCGCTTCGCAATTGTTTTCGTTTCTCCCCTACGAAAACTCGGTGCATACACTTCCACCGTCTTCGCGGAGTACACCCTCCTCCTGACCTCCAATTGAACGGTGTGCCACTGCCTTTCGTTCCGTCCTTGAAGTTCTTAGGTCTCCACCTAGACCGCTAACTTTCTTGTGTACCCCACATCCGATACCTTCGTGCCTCCTGTGACCGATCGCTGCGGATCCTCAAACTGCCTTCTGGTGCGTCGTGGGGCGGCGGTCGTTCAGTGATGCTGCGTTTGTACCGTTCACTCGTTCGCTCAAAACTAGACTGCGGTTGTTTTATTTACGGCGCTGCGACCGCCTCTAAACTTCGCCTTTTAGACACCGGTCATCATATCGGTTTACGTCTTGCTACAGGCACTAGTCGTGTGGAATGCTTGTATGCCGATACTGGTGAACCCCCACTGGCAGTGCGTCGCTCATTTTTACTTTGTTCGTATGCTGCTAAGTTGTCTGCGAACCCCTGCCATCCTTGTTTTAACCCTGTGTTACGCCCGGATTATTCACACCGCTATCTGAGGAACGCCACTGCTTCACGCCGCTGTGGTATTCGGTTTCGTGAACTGCTCTACGATAGGGATCTCAGATTGCCTCCTGTGGAGCGTGTTTTTGTTTATCCGGAACCTGCTTGGCAACTGAGGCGTCCCAGTTTTGACCTGACCCTGTCCAACCTTGTGAAACGTTCGACCGCTCCGGAGGTATTTCAGCGACTGTTTTACGAACTTTTAAGCAATTACCGGGCATATGCACCGGTATTCACTGACGGCTCCCAGCTGGCTGGAGCTACAGTTTGTGCCTTTTATTTCAATGGAGTAACACATAATTATCGCCTTGCGGACGCCAGTTCGGTATTCACCGCCGAACTGTACGCTATGTCTTACTTTCTAGATTTTATCTCGCTTTTAGAACCTGGTAGTTTTCTTGTTTGCAGCGATTCCTTGAGTGCCCTACAGGCTCTGCAGCAGTATACTGGCTCCTCATCACTCGTTATGCGTATTCAATCTCGCCTTTCTGGATTGATTGCTTGCAGCTACCAGTTCATCTTCACGTGGGTTCCAGGTCATGTCGGTATTGCAGGTAATGAGGTAGCGGATAGGTCTGCCAAGGCTGCCTGCTCCTTGCAGGATTATTCGGAAGCGGTTTTGCCCACAGGGGATGTTTCACGTTACTTTCGCAGGTCTCTTCTTTTAGCTTGGCAGCAATCTTGGCAAAACTTAGCAGGTACACAGCTTCGCACAGCCTCACTCACTCACTCTCTCATCCACTCTGTCCTCATCTTTTGCACACCTTACTTTTCTTGCCCACTTTTCTCTTGCCTTTTAAGTGAACCTACCTATGCTTCTAATGTGCTTTTCTTCCTTCCCTGTTAATATTTTGATAGCTACAATTTTGGTCTGTGTTTTATCCCATTTTTCTCTCAAATCTTGCTTCTCGATATTGCTAGTTCCTTCTATTCTATCTTATAATGTTCTATACTCTCTTTCTCACTACCTGTTTCACATATTCCTTTTTCACTGCCTCTCACCCATCTTAAAAATATTGATCCTGTTCTCATCCAAACTGGTCCTTCTTGTTCTCATCTGTTACAGTAATGCACATATGGTTCTCATATGCAGTTTCTTTTTATTTGTTTATAAAATAGTTCTGATTTCTTGTTTTCTAAATTTCCCCATATCTCCTGCCTCTCTATGTCTTCTATCCTGCATTTTACTAGTTTACCAACGTTACTTTCATTTCTATCTTCAAACCACTAAATATCTCCCATTCCTATTCTCTTCATAATTTTTCCAAACTCTGCCCTCCAACTCTTTGTGCTCTCTATTTTGTTGCTTCATGCATAGCATTAAGTTTTCACCATCTTCTTTTACCAAACTGCAAGGAGGCTAACCATTTTGGCAACATAGTCTCACTATCTGAGGTGGTCATATACATGGAGAAGGCTCATGGAAAGAGTGACCTTTCCCTAAAGACAAACCATAGTTGTGAAGTTTTCTAGCCATATGCAATTACTGCTGCCAGTTTGTCAGAGTTTTCTGCAACATCACAAAAATCGTTACTCTTTTGTTGGAGAGACCTGGCTTTTCCTATGGACAGAAGAGGCAGAGACACTTAAACCAGCACACTGCAGTGCCTATTTTAGGATTTAGACAATCTGTTAGAGACTTTACTGTGGACACAAAGTCATTGACACTGGCATTGGAGGCATTCTATCCTAGGTTCAGGGTGACCAGGAATTTAATTTAGCCAACTACACAAGATATTTCTATGGCAGAGAAGAACTACTGCTATACTGGTAAGATTTCCTGATAGTAGTGAAGGCACTGGAGACTTCCACAAGTGCCTGCATGATCAGACATTCCACCTGAGAGCTGACCACGAACCCTCATTTGCCTGTTGAGCTTCAAGAACCTGGAGGGAACCTGTTGTGTCCAAAGGCTTCAAGAGTACATTTTCACATCAGAAATGAGCGAGCCACAACAACGTGAATGGCATGTCATGACAGCCCTCTCTATAGGTGTGGGGTCCTTTCACTAAAGTTGAGGGGAAAGGAAGTGCCATAGCTGTCCGTTTTATTTCAGTGGTTCCTACAACTCAATGGGATAGCACTGGTCTAAGGAATAAGCAGCTGGTTGATGCTGACTTGGGATCACTCCTGACAAGAGAACTGGAAACATGCACTGGACCAAGCTGGGAAGACTTTGCACCCAGGAGTGGTGTCTACAGGTCCTACTGCCCCAAATGGGACTAATTGAAGATCAAAGAAGTACTCTTGAGATGATGGGAAGGCCCAGAGAGAGCAGTTAATCATCCTTCAGAGTAAGGTCTTTGAAGTCGTAGAGAAAGTATATCCATCCACAGTACTACTGACTGAGATATGGGCAGATGTTTAGAAATGATACCACCAATGTCATGTGTTTGCGGTGACTTGCAGTCCACTACCAGAAACCAGTGTCGTATGCAGCAGTATAACACGGGACCACCTATTTGGATGCATTGCCATTCATATATCTGATTCATTTTCTATGTCAGACAGGGACAAGTCACAGTCCACCACCAGAAGCCAGGCAGCAGTATACCATGGGAGCACCTGTTTGGATGTATAGCCACTGATGTAGCTGGTCCATTCCTTGTGTCAGACTGGGGCAAGTTGCAGTCCATTATCAGAAGCCGGTGTCCTATGCAGAGGTATAACATAGGAGCACCTGTTGGGCTACAAAGCCATTAATGTGCCTGGTCTATTCCCTGTGTCAGACAGGGGCAGCAGGTATATGTTGGTCGTCATGAATCATTTCACCAGTGGCTGCTGGCCATTGCTCACTAGGAGGCTAAGACCATTGCAAAGTGCCTCGTAGAAGAATTGCTTTATTTGGGGGTACTGTTGGAGCTGCACAGTGATCAGGGCATCAACTTCGAGTCTAACCTGATGAGAGAGACACTGGAGTGACTTGAAGTGCACAAGACGTACATAACACCTCACCCACATTTAGAGGGCATGAAATTAACAAATGGCGTTTTATTTACGGATGTCCTTTAACTGCTGTGGTTCTCAGCGTTCTATTCTATATTGGGCGTGAAAGATCGGTTAGTTTTACTCAGAGGCCCCTCTATCAGGCTTGAGGTTCTTTTACGTGCCGTAAATCTATGACACGGAACCCACGGCTTTACTTCCCTTCCGAATGAAGCCATCCACCTTCCTCCACCGGGATTGAACCCACGACTTTGGGGCATGATGATATGTGTTTAAGGGCACTCAACAACAAAGGTTATTAGCGCCCTCAGAAAATAAAATCTCCGTTAAAAACCAGAAATAAAAACTACTCTTTAAAAGAGATATACAAAAATTCCGCAAGGAGCCAGGAATAATAAGCACTATTTAAATAGCTCAGAGAATAAAAACACAGCCAAAGTAACATATATAACCGGTATAAATAAAACTATGGAGAGAAAACGGTGTCAATGACTAAAACGAAAACCGGAAAGTGTCAAGCAGGATAAAAAGATTTAAAAACCTCACATGTCTCTCCATTTTCTACCGTAAAATCCATAAAATCGACAAACAAACAACAACTAAATTCTTAAGATATATATCACTTTGGATAATAATTTAACCTGCCAGGACCTATGAAATCGTGGCCGGCAGTTGCAGAGTGGATCGTAATGCTGCTAGATAGGCACAAACTAACAAGATATGGCGGGCAGAAAGTGCCTCGCCACAGAGCGGACAGATAGGCGGAGGTTCCTTTTTAAATAAGTGGCTATGACTAAAAATAGAGTGGCTAACACGTCAGGAAGTCACCCGGTGTACGGGGCGCTCCTTCACCTCCCTAAGTCTGTTGCCGCGAAGAGCGGACAACTCTCCATGCCAGCTCGAAATTAACACTCTTCGTACAAGTTTAAAATCTTCGGCTGTTGCAAAGGTATTGGTCACACTGGGCGCAGTGGTTGCAATCTTTGCCGCCACATCGGACAGCTCATTCTCCGGCAAGCCAACGTGTCCATGAACCCAGGCGAACACCACATTTACATCCGAAGCATGCAAAATGTGGAGGATGTCCTGAATGCGCTGCATTAGATGATGATAATTGTACAGCTCACGAAGCCTCTGAAGTGTACTGAGGGAATCACTCAGAATAGGGCAGTCACCGAAGTTTCGACGGCGAATGTACAGAAGGGCGCGATAGATAGCATACAGCTCTGTAGAATAAATTGATATACTACTGGGCAAACCGAAAGTAAATGGTTCGGTCCCAGTGACAAAAGCACATCTGACACCATCAGCTCACTTACTGCCAGCAGAATATATAGAAATGCGACCACTGTATTTTGATAAAAATTCAAAAAAAAAAAAAAAAAAAAAAAACAAGAACGGATAATAAGCATAGGCGTAGAAGATTTCGCGTAAGGCATTATCGCGAGATCTACGTGGGAGGAAGCACGCAACCAAGGTGTGTGAACCCTCTCACTCTTTGGAAACGTGAGGTATTTCAAGATTGTGCGTTCGAAGTAGTTCCCGGAAGTGAAATCCTGCAGCCATTGGACTACGTAGGAGGTTTCCATAACGGTTGTCCAATGCAGAATCAAAGAAGGGAGTAAACGATGGATGCTCGTGTATGCACTTCAAGCTACAGTCATAGTTAGATAGAAGAACATCCCGCCGACAGCATAGAGGCGGTTCGGCAGATACGGCATAAAGGCTCACAACTGGGCTTCTTGGAAAAGCTCCAACAGCCACCCGGATGCCCAGATTGTGGACATTATCTAATTTTCTCAGCAAAGATGGGCGTGCTGAGGCATAAACAATACATCCGTAGTCTAACTTTGATCGGACGAGTGCGCGATAAAGACGCAGCAGTACTATCCGATATGCTCCCCAAGATTTGCCGCTTTTTATCCGTAAAATATTCAGAGAACGGTCACACCGTGCTTTAAGCTGTGCTAAATGAGGTGACCAGCATAATTTCTTATCGAATATCAACCCTTGGAATCTCACCTCTACTGCGAAGGGAAGTATATCTGGCCCGAGATGAAGAGAAGGTGACCTTCGGCGCCAGAAATTAACGCAAACGGTCTTCTCAGGTGAGAAACGAAAGCCGTTTTTCGCGCTCCGATCATAGAGATGGTCCAAACACTGCTGGAGACTGCGGTCAAAAAACTGCGTACGCTGAGAAGTGCAGAAGATGGCAAAGTGGTCCACGAACAAACAGGACGAGACACCTGGGCGAACACATTGCGATATGGAACTAATCGCTATAGCAAACAGCGTCACGCTTAGTACCGAGTCTTGCAGCACTCCGTTCTCTTGAATAAAAAAGTTAGAAAAGACCGAGCCTACCCTTACTCGGAAATTGTGGTCTCTCATAAAGTCCTGAATGAACAACGGTAGGCGTCCGCGTATATTCCAGTTTTAGAGGGAACGTAAAATCCCTGCCCGCCAAAACCTATCATTAAGTCTTCTCGAGGTCAAAAAATAGCCCAACTGAAGATTATTCTGAAGAAAGCCGTTCAGGATCTGCGTCGATAGACACAAGGAGTCAACCGCTGAACGACGCCTTCGAAAACCACATTGGATATTGGTCAGAAGATTGTGGAATTACAGCCACCAACCTACAGTTCATAGATCATTCGTTCCATCACCTTGCACACGAAACTTGTGAGGGAAATAGGGCGGTAACTGGAAGGAAGGTGACGGTCCTTTCCAGGCTTCAAAATAGGTACAATGGAGGCCTACCGCCACTGAGTTGGGAAAGAGGCATTCACCCAGATACGGTTATAGACCTCGAGCAGGAAAGCCTAACCTTCAGGAGAGAGAAGTTGCATCATTTGGACATGGATGCCATCTGGGCTCGGTGCAGAGATTCGCGAAGCTGAATGTGCATGGTCTAGCTCTGCCATGGTGAAAAGGCGATTGTAGTCTTCAAGGTTTCCAGAGCGGAAGGCAAACCCTTGCGATTCCAACTGAGGCTTAACTGGAAGAAACTCAGGTGAATAGTTCTCTGAGCTAAACACTTGAGCGAAAGCACTGCCAAGAGTATTACCTACGTCAAACATGTCAATGACCGTGTTGGCAAGTGTCTTCAAACTGCCTATCAGCATATGGGAAACTTTTCCGGCCACACACCGTAACTTATGCTATGCAACAGAGGAAGGAGTAAGTCGAGTAAAAGATGCTACAAAGTTGCTCCATGAGGTCTTCTTGCTATCCTTAATAATTGTCCTAGATTGGGCACGCAGCTTTTTATATATTATAAGATTACACAGTGTAGGGCGACGCTGGAAAACCCTGAGAGCACCTCTGCGAGAACGAATAGCATTCCGGCAGTCCTCTGTCCACCAAGGGACAGGAAAGCGGCGGGGACGTCCAGTCGACCGCGGAATAGACAGCTCAGAAGCGCAAATAATTGTCTCGGTATAGTGCTGGACTAAAGAATCCACCGAGTCCTGCTCGTTGTGGTGAAAAATGGCCAAGTTGGAATAAAGGTTCCAGTTGGCTGGTTCTAAGCGCCATCTAGGTAAGATTGTGGAACATAGGCCCTGTGCTAATAGACAAATTTGAATAGGAAAGTGCTCACTAGAATATTGGTCAGAGATGATACTCCATTGTAACGAAACTGCCAGCTGTGGAGAACAAACTGCTATATCCAGGTGGGAAAAACTATTGTAGGTATCAGACAAACGTAGGCTCTCCGGTGATCTGGAGAGATAGATTAAGAGAATCCAAGAAATCAGCAATCAGTTACCTCTCGCGCAAACTCAAGGGGAACCCCAAAGTGAGTGGTGGGCATTCACATCCCCTACCAGCAAAACAGGTGTTGGTAGCTGAGAGACGTGGTCTTCTAGACCAGTGCGTGAGAGGTCATCAGAGGGAGGCACATAGATACTGCAAATGGTGAAGCTGAGGAAAATAGCACAATCCGTACAGCGATGCACTGTATGTCAGAATGTAACGCTACGGATACAGTGAAGACATCATCTCTGATAAAAATTATGGTGCCCCCGTGTGCAGAAACTCCAGCCGCCGGTACAGAAGAGTACTGCTGGATAGTAAGGTGGTCTTGAGGACGAAGCTTGGCCTCTTACAAGCATACGACAAAAGACTGATGCCTGTGGAGAAACAAGTCCAGCTCAGGTTGACGAGATCGAATGCCGCGTACGTTCCACTGCAAGATAGTCATAGTTTATGGCATGGGATAAGATTTAAAGAGACCTTTCTGCAAATTCGGCTGTACTGGTCGGTTTAAGATTATTTTTCTTGGCAGTCAGATTAACATTGTTTTCAGGAGCACAATCCTGCCGCTTACGCACTGAATTTCGAACCGATTAGAGGTGCTGATCGGCGGAGATAGCGGTCGCCAATCTATGCTCCCCCCAGAAGATTCCTCAGAAGAGGATCTTCGAGGAGAGTGTCGTGGGCTCTTCCGTCCCGTGGATGTTTTGGGAGAGGACTTGACACTATCTTTCAGGAAGTCGGTTCTTACATAACTAGTCCGGAAGTTTTTAGAAGGTGCAGAATGTCCTACGTGGGTACTGGTTGTATTGCCCGAGATTGAGGTTCGGGTGACACGGTGGCTAGCTTACTCTTTCCGGTAGCTGATGGTAATGGTGACGTAGACGCTAATGTCGAGGTCTTTGATGGTTGTCTGGCTAAAATAATCTTATCTGCGATAGTGGCCCCGTTTATATCGCTGGTCTGGGTTGGGATTTCCCGACGAGGTGCCGCTTTAGCGGTGACAGAGCTGTAGATACAGGAGCGCGGGATGGAGGGTTGGCGGAGGCGCAGGAGCTAACGGGCTTCTGAAAAGGAGACTTTTTCTCTCACCCCTATCTCCTGGATCATTATCTCCTCCATAAAACGGGGGCAATTACAGGAACTAGATGGGTGTTCCCCGCTGCAATTTACACAAGATGGAGTGCTAGTACAAGCTCCATCGTGCAATGCCTGTCCACATATAGTGCAGGTAGAATGACCGGTGCATAATTCATTAGTATGCCCAAACCGCTGACACTTGTAACATCCGAGAGACTTCGGAATATATGACCTAGCCTCGATGGTTTCATACCCTGCCTTAATCCTTTGAGGGAGATCTACCCGATCAAAAGTATGGAACAGGGTACGGGTAGGCACGAGTTCACCATGTTCCGCTGAACCGTATACACAGCTTGGATGCCCTGGTGAGCCAGATCCTCTTGAAGCTCCTCGTTGGACAAACCGACCAATACGCGGGTAGTGATAACTCTGCGCGAGGAGTTCAAGGTCTTGTGTTGTTCAACCTTAACAGAGTAGCTGCCTAACATTTTGGTCTACAGTATTTTTCCTGCCTGGAAGCCCTAAATGCTTCTACCAGGAGTGTACCACTTCGTCTTTTAATACAAGAATGTACCGGAGCAGCAATTTTGTCTAGACTCTTTTGTATAGCAAAAGGGCTAATCGACGTAAATTTACGACCTTCCTCTGTCCGAGTGATGTCCAAGTAGCCAGAACCACTGCACTCAACTACTTCTTAAACCAAAAACTGTTTTATTTTTAATTTTGTTTGCCATAAAAGATGAGCTATATTTCATCTCCAGTGCTCTCCACCCACCACGGAGCCCCTGGCGGACGCGACTTTGGGTTTTTTTTTTGTAGTGTTAATCGCCCGCTTTTACTGCTTGTGACACCACAGGCGAGTGATATTGTTTAACGGCACTCAACTGCTAACTTTAGCACAAAATAAAGTTAAATAAAAGCACCAAAGTAAACTAACAATATAAAATAAAATTAAAAGAGGGCAAATTAAAGAAACAGGGAATAAAATAACTAGAAGCACATGAATCTAAAATATTTTAAAAAGGAATCAAAAGCACACAAAATAACTAAAACTCGGTCAACGGGTTAAAATTGAGGTACGGGAAAGCAGTTAAAATCATTAAAAAACCCATGAACCTGCACTCCATGAAAAGCTATTGTTAAAAAGGAAAACCTAAAAACTAAATAATTATTGCACACATCAAATTCGATAAAAAGTAAAAGATAAAAACTCTATCGACCGCTCTGTGGTCATTGACAAGGAGCTCCGTGAGGGAGGCCGGCAGTTGGTAAGGTGAACGAAGGGATGCCCCACAGAGCGGACAGATAGGAACAGGATTCCTCATTAAAGCTATAACTATGCATAAAATTACAATGACCAGTCCGCATTCGAGCTAATTTACCTTCTCCCAAAGGGGTTTACGAGAGGAGGCTACTCGGTTTTCAGGGAGATCCTTCACTTCCCTGAGCTTGTTCCTACGGAGAGACGGCCACTCTTCATGCCAGCCGGAAAGCACCACTCTCCGCAGAAAAAGTCTGCATTGGTTATAAGAGGAAGCACAGTATTGGGTTGCTTTGCCGCTGTCTTAGGTGCCAAATTCGCCAGTTCATTCCCCGGCAAGCAGACGTGGCCAGGTACCCATGCACACTCCACATGAAAACGCGCAGTGTATAACTTGTAGAGGAAGTCCTGAATGCGTTGCACGATGGCAGCTATGCAGTCCACAAAGGGTTTGAATTTGAATAAGAAAATCGCTCAAGATAAGGCATTTCGACGATGATCGTACAGAATGGCTCGGTAAATGGCATTTAGCTCGGCAGTATAAATGGGTGTGGGACCAGCAAGTCGAGTGTATGAGGTTTCGGTTCAAGTAACAAGGGCACATCCATCTCTTCCATTCGTGCATATAGAAATCGGCCAATGTAATGAGATAAAAAAATGTAAACAAACAACTACCGATACCACATGCAGGCATCGGTTGACTTCCCGAATGCCATCATCCCGATGTAAAATCCACCAATGCCATCATGTAAAAATTAAGCAAGGTGGGCATTCCCTTTCCCCCCATCCTGGGAAACATACCAGCCATTTCAAATTCGCGCTGTTGAAGTTCTCGAAAACGAAAACCTGCAGCACGGAAAAAGGGCTAAATGTTGTACGTGAAAAGATGCACTTATGATTGTCGGAAAAGTTCCAACAGCCACGCGGATGCTCTGATTAGGAACTGTGTCTGATCTTCGCAGCAAGAATGGTCTTGCTGAAGAATATAATCACTTGGACCTGATCAGTGCACGGTAAAGTCGGGGCATCACTGTCCGATGCGCTGCGTAAAAGATTTAGAGAACGGTCACATCGCACTTTCAGCTGTGCTTTATGTTGTAACCAGCACAGTTTTGGATCGAATACCAACTCATGGAATCTCACCTCATCTGAGTATGAAAGTAAATCTGGCCAAAGTCTAAGAGAAGACGGATATCGCACTCTACTGCGGCAGCAACTAACACAGAGTGACTTCTCGGTTTAGAAGCGAAAGCCATTTTCCGAACTCCAAGCAGTAAGATTGTCCAAAAACTGCTGCAAACGACATTTAAAAAACGGCATACTCTGAAAAACATAGTCATCTACAAATAAGAAGGACGACGCACCTGGGGAACACACATTGTGATATAGAACGAATAGCTATAGCAAACAGCGTCACGATTAGTACAGGTCCCTGTGCACTCCGCTCTCTTGAATAAAAGGATGTGAAAAAAAAAAAACAAAAAAAACAAAAAAAACCGAGCCGACTCTTACTCTGGAAACTTCTCATAGAGTCCTGAATGAACATCGGTAGGCGTCCACGCATATTCCAATGGTGTAAGGAAGGTAACATCCTTGTTCGCCAACAACTATCATAGATATTTTTGGTCAAAAAATATCCGCAGCGTTTGACTGTTCTCGAGAAAGCCGTCAATTATCTGAGTCGATAGCTAAACAAGGTAGTCAATCCTGACTGACGTCTTCGAAAACCGCACCAGTTCCCTGGTTACCGCTAGTAAGTAGATTGTGGGATTCTAACCACCACACGAACCTTTCACTGATCGTGCGTTCCATCACCTTGTAAACAAAATTGATGTGGAAAATAGGAGGGTAGCTGGAAGGAAGATGACGGTCCTTTCCAGGTTTCAAAATAGGTACGACGGTGGTTGTCCGCCATTTAGATTTATTAACTCCTGCCACACCAACAGGGATCTGTATTCTATCTCTGTGGCTCCTGGCCCACAATAAGCCTTAGGCACGGAGCCCGTCCATACTGTTTTGTACACCCACGTAGCTTCCTTGGGAGCATGGTCCATTTTAATCTTCCGACGAACGAAGTTCATTGGGTTAGAATCACGGATTGGTCGTTTTACCGCTAACGGAAACCTGGTGTAATCAACCTGAATCCGTGTCTGTGTTATTATGCAGCATGGCCTAGAAGTTGTAATACCTGTAGTAGGGGCTTAAAACCGAGTTATGCATGGTGAAGGGCTTACCCGTATGCACCAACAATGCTGGCTGGAGAGTAACTCCTGACGTACTCCTTGATTTTTTATCTTGTAGAGGCCTACCAGGCGGGAAGAGACCGGAAAGCATTTTGGTGTATTTTGTCTTCATCCCCGGATGGCAGACTGACGCCGACGGTTCCCGAAGGGGGTCTTTTAATCATGCTATCTCAGCGTAAAGCCGCTACGTTTGATCGCTTTTTGGTTGTGAGTTTGGCTTGCGAGAGAAAAACTATGAGAGATGTTGGCCCCTTTTATATTCAACGGGGAATTGACTGGATATGCAGTAAAGCGATCATCAATGACAGTCCGCTTTTAGTGGAAACCAACACGGAGAATCAGACAAAAAAACTCCTGAAGGCCAGCTTGTTGGGTACCTACCCTATAACGGTGGCCCCACGCAAGTCGTCAAACACCTGTAGAGGCATGGTGACTATGTCCTGTTTAGACGGTCTTTCCGATGCGGATATTGCAACGAATTTATCCGACCAGGTTGTGTGCCAATCGTATTGCCTTCTTCGAAAACGTGACGGAAAGTCTGTAGCACTGCGTGCAGTCTTTTTAACCTTCGGGGCTACCACTTTACCGGAGATTTTGTACTGTGTTTATGAACCTGTTTCTGTGTGACCGTATGTGCCGAAATCATGCGCTGTTTTCGGTGTCAACGGTTCGGTCGCGACTTGATGCACGTTTGATGCCACCTGTGAACTCTGCGGCCAGCCTGCACATGGTGAAGGTGTCTGTTCCTGAGCCCCCTGTTGCGGGAATCACCCAGCTGGTTCTCGGAAATGCCCATGGTTATTGGAGGAAAATGCCATACAGGAACTACGAATCAAGGAGCACCGAAATTTTTCGTAGGTCCGAGCCGCTATCAGCAGATTCAACCTGTGACTACCTTAGGCTACGCCTCCACAGTTCTTCGAATTCCTGGCCTCTCTATCGCCCTTCAAACAGCACTGCTTGTAGTAGCGTCCACACAAACGCACTTGTTGCTGAGGCCGCGCCGTAACCGAGTAGTTACAATTCTCGCCTCTCAACTAGACGGCCCGGATTCGATCCCAAGCAACGGCATATGAGATTTGTGAACAAAACGGCGCAGAGGCAGGGGTTCTCCGGTTTCCCTCGCCATCGCATTCCACCGGTGCTCCATATTCACCCCATGTATCACCAGCGTCATCGCCTGCAGTGCCATTTGTAGTAAAAGCGGGCATTAAAGACTATCCAAAAAATACTTATCGCTGAGTTCCACCGCATCGCTTGAACGACCCACACTCCGGCCTTCACCGTCGAAGGCTTTCACTTCAGGTGAACCGCCATCAAAATACGTACGTCAGCCCTCACTTAGTCTACCACCTCCTCACCTCTCATGAGCAGTCTTGAAAGAAACACAAGCTGGCTGATAAGCAATCGAAGTCTCGTTAGCGTTCTACTAGCCGTAAAGCGTCTTCCGGTTCACGACCATCAGAGGAGTCAGACCCCATCCGTGATCTCATAAGACTCATGGTGAGCCTAGATATAGTTTCTTTGTAGGTACCCTGGCAATGGCTTAACCACTGGAATGAGGAGGATGGTTAAAGTGTGATAATATTGTGGTTTCGGGTGATGTTAAGAAGGTAGCGCTAGATAGTATCCTCCAGCGGTTGCATATTTAGGAGCAGCATACCTTTCCTCTGCTCTCCTGGTGTTTGTTTAATTTAAAATTGCTTTTGTTGGAGAATTTTAATTGACCACTCCCAATGTGTGGAAGGGGGAGTGGTTAGTTCAGATAATTTGTTGTTAGCTAGTTTGAAGCCGTTATTACCGAGGGCGCCTGCAATTCATGCGAGCAACCCGGTACCGCTTGTATCGGCGTTCAGTAACTAAGTACTCCCCCAGCAATAAGACAAGTGCGTTCTAATGTATACCCAATCTGGCGTAGAAATCGTGAGCTCGGTGCCTAATTACACCCTCCATGTAGGGGAGGACCGAAGCTTCATGTAGTAGCCTCACTGGGAAACGCCGACATACAGAATATATTGAGCGGAGTCCTCTATTCTGTATCCGCAGTAGGTGTAGAACATCAGAGGGACTATTAGCGCCTTGAAATGACGTAATTTTAAGTGGACCAGCATTTGGAAGGCCAGAAGTGGGTAAAGGGCGGCCACCGCCTCCTTCACTCTGTCCGACGTTCCCCGCACGTCTGCTCGAAAATTTAGGCCCTTATCAAGAGTGACGCCTTAGTATTTGATGGAATTTCCCCACTCGATCCTCTAGGAGGAGTTAAGTGTCTGGTCTGGGAGTCAGATGGTAACAATGGTCGTCCTTTTCGAGGTCAGAGTTCCCTGAACTTAACCGACCACCTTAACGTGTCTATCCATCACCTTCTTTACAGAGTTGGCTTTGCTCCACCTTGCCTATCCCACGTTTCTAGCGTCGTTCCCTTGCCTCTGGTGACTTATAATACTTACCGTGTTCGCTCCCATAGAGTGAACTGCAGCTTTTGCTGCGGTCGTATGACCTCTTTGGAGAGTTTGCTTTATTACACCTTGCCTATCCCACGTTTCTAGCGTCGTTCCCTTGCCTCTGGTGACTTATAATACTTACCATGTTCGCTCCCATAGAGTGAACTGCAGCTTTTGCTGCGGTCGTATGACCTCTTTGGAGAGTTTGCTTTATTACACCTTGCCTATCCCACGTTTCTAGCGTCGTTCCCTTGCCTCTGGTGACTTATAATACTTACCGTGTTCGCTCCCATAGAGTGAACTGCAGCTTTTGCTGCGGTCATAGGACACCTTGGTTATCTGTTTACAGGAGACGAAGCGATCAATGTCATAAAATTCTGTGTACTTTCTATTGTAGAAAAGCCATAGTCAATTGTATAGGATAAGATCTAAACTGAAAACCGTTTCTGCATACTCGGCTCTGATGTTCAATTTAATTCATTCTTTTTGTTTGTTGGACTAACTGTTTCTCAAGACCATGATCCTGCTGCTTACACATTGTCAATGAGCCATGAGTACAGAATCCTCCTGGCCTTTCTTCTCCATGGAGTACACCTTTCGAGAAGACAATTTCTGTTCAAGGAGCTGAAATCAATTAGAGGTGCTGATCATCTCAGATGGTGGTCAGGGATCTGAGGGGAGAGTGGCTTGGAATTTTCCTTCAGTAAAATGTTTTGGGAAGAGGGTTTAAATTGTCTTTGAGTAAGTTTGTCATGACATAACTAGTCTTAAATGTTTTTGTGTTTCGTGTAGAATACTGGATAATTATATCTATGTTAGTGCCCAAGCTCAAAGGTTTGGGGGACTACTCTTTATGTTGGCAGATTGTACTGCATTTGCAGATGTAGGTGTGGAATGCTTCAGCAGAGGTCTGGCAATGCCTGCGGTGCCATAAGTAGTTAAAGCGGGCGTTAAACACTACCAAAAAAAAAAAAAAAAAAGAGGTCTGGCTAAAACCTTTTTGACAATGGTGGCACCTGTTTAATTTCTGATGTGTTCCAAATACCTGACTCAGTACCATTTTAGCTCCAACATACCATAGGTACCAAATTTCTGGACAGAGATTTGGCAGATACCCCGGAGTTACTGAGCTTCTGAGAAGGGCATCTCCCACATGCGTATCTCTTGGATAACCCTGAAAATCAGGGCCATTCTCAGGAACTGGGTGGACATCTGCCACATCAGTTAATGCAAGATGGAGTTGATGTACAGCTCTCTCTTCTAAAAACAAGATGGATGTCCACCACCACAGTTAATGCCAGATGGAGTTGGCACACAAGATTGTGCTAGGAAAAATGGGACCATTCTGTGGAACTACATGGATATCTGCTGCCACATTAATGCCAGATAGAGTTAATGTACAAGCTCTCTCCTCTGAAAAACAGGGGCATTCTGAGGAACTGGATAGATATATGTCACCACAGTTAATGCAAGATGGAGTTGACATACAAGCTGTCTCCTCTGAAAAACGGGCATATTCTCAGGCACTGGATTGTTATTTTTTTTTTGGTAGTGTTTAATGCCTGTTTTTACAACTTGTAGCACTGCAGGCAAAAGGTTGATATCTGCGGCCACAGTTTATGCAAGAAAAGTAGATGTACAAGCTCTCTTCTCTGAAAAACAGGGGCATTCTCAGGAACTGGGTGCATGTTCGATGCCACAGTTAATGCAAGATGGAGTTGACGTACAAACTGTGAAAAACGGGAGCATTCTCTAGATATCTGTTGCTGCAGTTAATGCCAGATGGAGTTGATGTACAGCCTCTCTCCTCTGAAAACAGGAGCACTCTGAGGAACTGCGTGGATGTTTGCCGCTGCAGTTAATGCCAGATGGAGTTGACGTACAAGCACTCTCCTCTGAAAAACATGGGCATTCTCAGGAACTAGAAGGATGTTCACCATTGCAGTTAATGCCAGATGGAGCTGACATACAAGCAGATCGTGCATGAAGTCTCCACAGGTGGAACATGCACACTGACCACTACAAAACTCTCTGTTGTGCCCAAAGTACTAACAGCTGTAGTATCTGAGTGGGCTAGGAAAGTGTGGCCCAACTTCGATAGCTTTGTACCTTGCCTTAAGCCCTTGAAGGAGATCTAGCCAATCAAAACTAAGGAATCAGTTATGAGTAAGCACAAATTCACTCTTCGCTGAACACTTTATACAGATCTAATGCCTTATTTTGAAAGATTCTCTTGAATCCCCATATTGAACAAACTCAGAAATGTTGCTGCCTGGGATCCTGAAATTGCCTCAACCAGGAGCATGCCATTAAGAGATCGGGTACACAACTTCACTATCTTATCTGGGCCCTTTGTATAATAAATAGGCCAAATGATACGAATTTCATCTCTTCCTCTGTTCTATGTATAACTTGATATTGAGCAGCTGAACTTCTCTACTTCCTTTCCAAGTATTAGGTTTAGATTTTGCCATAAGATAGGGTAAAACTAAATCTCCCAGTGCTCCACATTCACCACTGAGTGATCATCTGACAGGACTACATAGAGGATATAGCAGGCTTTCCGTCTGATTCACCCTGGAGTTTGGTGTAGTGCCTAGTCCTGGCTGATTGACTAGAGGTATGTTAGTTTCTAAACTGGGTGTAGTACCTTGTTCTGGCTGATTGACTAGGGGTGTGTAAGTCCCTAGCATTGGTGTAGTACCCAGTCCTGGCTGATTCACTAAGGGTGTGTTAGTCCCTAGCCTCGGTGTAGTACCTGGAACTGGCTGATTGACTAGGGTTGTGTAAGTCCCTAGCCTTGGAGTAATACCTAGTCCTGGCTGATTAACTAGTCGTGTGCTGGTCCCTAGCCTCGGTGTAGTACCTAGTCCTGGCTGATTGACTAGGGTGTATTAGTTCCTAGACTTGGTGTAGTACCTAGTCCTGGCTGATTGACTAGGGTGTATTAGTTCCTAGACTTGGTGTAGTACCTAGTCCTGGCTGATTGACTAGGAGTGCATGAGTTCCTAGCCACAGTGTAGTGTCTAGTCCTGGCTGACTGACTAGGAGTGTGTTAGTTCCTAGCCCCAGTGCAGTACTTAGTCCTGGCTGATTGACTAGGAGTGCATGAGTTCCTAGCCACAGTGTAGTGTCTAGTCCTGGCTGACTGACTAGGAGTGTGTTAGTTCCTAGCCCCAGTGCAGTACTTAGTCCTGGCTGATTGACTAGGAGTGCATGAGTTCCTAGCCACAGTGTAGTGTCTAGTCCTGGCTGACTGACTAGGAGTGTGTTAGTTCCTAGCCCCAGTGCAGTACTTAGTCCTGGCTGATTGACTAGGAGTGCATGAGTTCCTAGCCACAGTGTAGTGTCTAGTCCTGGCTGACTGACTAGGAGTGTGTTAGTTCCTAGCCCCAGTGCAGTACTTAGTCCTGGCTGATTGACTAGGAGTGCATGAGTTCCTAGCCACAGTGTAGTGTCTAGTCCTGGCTGACTGACTAGGAGTGTGTTAGTTCCTAGCCCCAGTGCAGTACTTAGTCCTGGCTGATTGACTAGAGGTGTGTTAGTCCCTAGCGTCAGTGTAGTACCTGGTCCTGGCTGATTGACTAGGGGTGTGTTAGTCCCTAGCGTCAGTGTAGTACCTGGTCCTTGCTGATTGATTAAAGAGTGTGTTAGTCCCTAGCCCAGTGTAGTACCTAGTCCTGGCTGATTTACTAGAGATAGGGACTAACCTTCATTTAGTCGAAGCAGTGCAAGAAGTTCTGATCCTCCCTTGTCACTGAAAGGACAAGCTGAGATATGCAACCCTCAAGACACCAGGATATCCGTTTTCCCAGACACGAGTTCTCCAAGCACGGCATACACAAGGGTGTTTAACTGACTGCCTCACCAGTCAAAAGATATACTCACAAGGGACTCAGGGATGGCTCAAGTCTCAGGTGCACCAAACCCGTAATTACCATAGTGGACCCCTGGGGGGAATTCATGAGGGAGTCATGGTTAGCTCAACACTCAGGTGCACCAAAACAATACCTACTATAGTGGGCCCCTGGGGGAATACATGAGGGACTCAGGTATACTAAACCCATACCCATCATGTTGGGCCCTTGGGAGGAATACACAAAGGATTCAGGGTTGGCTCGAGACTCAGGTGCCCCAAAATTGTACCTACCATAGTGGGTCTCTGGAGGAATATACAAGGGAGTTGGCTCGACACTCAGGTGTACCAAACCTGTATCTACCATAGTGGGCCCCTGAGGGGATTACACCATTTTGTCCGGGCTCGACACTCACGTGCACCTAACCTGTGCTACCACAGAGGGCTCCTGGGGGAATAAACAAGGGAGTCAGGGTTGGCTCCAGACGTGGGTACACCCCTGGAGGAATACACAAGGGAGTCAAGGTTTGCTCAAGTCTTGGATGTGTCAAACCTGTATCTATTTTAGTGGGCCCCTCAGGTATGGAGGGCAGGATTCCTCTATGTAAAGGCAGTTTATATGGAGAGCTTGTTGCATATCCAAGTGCTACATATTGCAATGATACAAAAAAATGTTATATTTATGAGATCTTCTCTGGATTCTGCTCTCTCTCTCTCTCTCTCTCTCTCTCTCTTAACATACTTTTTCCAAAATGCTTATTTTGGTTTCAGATCTTTCCATTCAAATCTTGACACTGAATCTTTAGCTGGAACATAATGCTTCGTCTATTTACTGTACTTAGTAAAACTGATTTTTATTTGAACCATTCTTGTACAAGTGTAAAATACATTACAGTATCTGTGAACCCTATTATACAACAAGCATGAGGTACACAACAAATTGGAATGTCATTTCACGGATTCCATATTATATCAGTTCAAGGACACAATGAAACATGTGCTACAACATGTTAAAGGAAAATGTATTACAAGAAGCAGAAACATTAGCCAGGAGTTGTCTTACCTTGAAGATTTTACTGGAGAAAAGTCCCCATCCTGTAAAAGAATAATTCACACAGTCATCTATACAGTATTATTTACATAGCATGGTTATCTCTTAAAATGCTAGGTTTTATTTGTTTATAAATTCATACAAAATATTAGCAGCATTTCATCATGTTATGACATATAAGAAAACAATTTAATTTTACATCAGTAATTTAAGACATGTATTCCATCCTTCTAACTGGAATTTGTTTTTAATAACAAAACAGTATAATCAAATTGGTTTTCAGAAATGCACGATTCAGTTAGGTCTAGCAATATTCTATACAATCGTAATCTGTAATCATCCATCTACATAAGCGAACTGGAGCAAGTCAAAGGTATGAAAGTGTCAGTGCCTTCTTTTTAAAATGTTCACACTCTCATAGGTGGAGCTTTCTTTATGCATGCTCTTTAACTACTTTGTTTAACTTCCCAGTATATGTTGAACATGAAGGTTAGTTAGTGTTTAAGGGCATTCAACTACAAGATCATCAGCAATTGAACATGAAAGACTAGATACTTGGCTCAGAAGCCTCTTTATCATGCTTGACTTTCTGTTACGTGATATATATCTATTTTGACTCCCTTCCCAACGATCTCATACTAGGATATTTACATCCCCCAAAAGAACTTATCACACTCTTTGAATCCATAGCCTTACTAATTAGAGGATAGAACTGCATCCCTAGACAATGAACAACAACTCAAAGAGGTGGAGAATAGCCAAGTCCAGTTAATAGGATTGAGGAAATCCTGGAAAAACCTCAGTCAGGGAGGATGAGTTTAGCCAGGTCCAGTTACAATTGAGGAAATCTTGGAAAAACCTCAGTCAGGAAGGATGAGTTTAGCCAGGTCCAGTTATGAGCATTGAGAAAATCCTGCAAAAACCTCAGTCAGGCAGAATGAGTTTAGCCAGGTTCAGTTATGAGCATTTAGAAAATCCTGGAAAAACCTCAGTTAGGGAGAATAAGTTTAGCCAAGTCCAGTTAATAGGACTGAGAAAATCTTGGAAAAACCTCAGTCAGACAGAATGAGTTTAGCCCGGTCCAGTTAGGAGGATTGAGGCAATCTTGCCAAAACCTCAATCAGGGAGGATGAGATTAGCCAGGTCCAGTTAATAGGATTGAGGAAATCTGGAAAAACCTCAGTCAGGGTGGATGAGTTTAGCCATGTCCAGTTAGGATTGAGGCAATCCTGCCAAAACCTCAGTCAGACAGAATGAGTTTAGCCAAGTTCAGTTATGAGCATTGAGAAAATCCTGGAAAAACCTCAGTCAGGGAGGATGAGTTTAGCCAGGTTCAGATAATAGGATTGAGGAAATCTTGGAAAAACCTCAGTCAGACAGAATGAGTTTAGCCAGGTTCAGTTATGAGCATTGAGAAAATCCTGAAAAAACCTCAGTCAGACAGAATGAGTTTAGCCAGGTCCAGTTAGGATTGAGGCAATCTTGCCAAAACCTCAAGTCAGGGAGGATGAGTTTAGCCAGGTCCAGTTAGGAGGATTGAGGCAATCTTGCCAAAACCTCAGTCAGGGTGGATGAGTTTAGCCATGTCCAGTTAGGATTGAGGCAATCTTGCCAAAACCTCAGTCAGACAGAATGAGTTTAGCCAAGTTCAGTTATGAGCATTGAAAAAATCCTGAAAAAACCTCAGTCAGACAGAATGAGTTTAGCCAGGTCCAGTTAGGATTGAGGCAATCTTGCCAAAACCTCAGTCAGACAGAATGAGTTTAGCCAAGTGCAGTTAATAGGATTGAGGAAATCTTGGAAAAACCTCAGTCAGACGGAATGAGTTTAGCCAGGTTCAGTTATGAGCATTGAGAAAATTCTGAAAAAACCTCAGTCAGACAGAATGAGTTTAGCCAGGTCAATTTAGGATTGAGGCAATCTTGCCAAAACCTCAGTCAGACAGAATGAGTTTAGCCAAGTTCAGTTATGAGCATTGAGAAAATCCTGAAAAAACCTCAGTCAGACAGAATGAGTTTAGCCAGGTCCAGTTATGAGGATTAAGGAAATCTTGGAAAAAACTCAGCCAGGAGTTTAGCCAGTACATTTGTGAGGATTGAGGAAATCTTGGCAAAATCTAAGTCAGGGCATTTAGATGGCATTTAGCCAGGTTCAGTTAGGAGGATTGAGAAAACCTTGGCAAAACCTCAATCTGCGAGGAAAGTTCTGGATTCTAAGTATAGGTTTTTTGAATACCAACATTTTACATTACCACAAAGCTATCTTAAGCTGAAGAGCCAATTGTGACATGAAGATGGAAGCATATTGAGTTTCAATTAGACTAAACACATAAGGATGTATATCTATATAACATGCATTTCTGATATAGACAAGGATATGTATTCTAGCTTCAGCGATGAAAATCCCTCCAATAACCTCAGCCTTTGGACACATGTAAATAATCAGTTCACTCATCAAAATAGATTTATAGAAGTGTAACAAGATGACGCAGACAATGTGAATTAATCATTCAGCTATGTAATAATACAAGTGCTAAATTGTAGAGTATTCTACAACCCTATATCTGCACCTATTGCTGTATGCCATTTTCACTATTATGCCATTATGTTCAGGTGTGTATGAGGTTTTTTTTTTTTTTCAGTTTTCGGCTTTAGGTTACATGGATCCACTTTCTTTATTTAAAAAAATAAAACACAAAACAAAAACACATTTCTTTTTTAGTAAAGAAATATCTGTACTTTCATTTCATTAGCCTGAGCTTTCTGTATAGTACGGCTTTGTATGACCGATTATTGATTTGGGGTAATCTATATTAAATTTGTGTTTTTAATTTTTTAAAAATGATAAAGAGACTGCTCATCTATATTACATAATAAACAAAAGTGTTTACTAAAAATTAAAAAAAAAAAAAAAATCCTTACTAACAATTTAAGACCCTGCATTTTGCTTCAAAATTGCTTGGTACTTTTTCATACAACATTTTTTTGTTCAAGCTGGCACTAAGAGGCTTGAAAGAAGAACTGACCTGCTACTATTAACAGTTTGCAAAAGAAAGAAAAAAGAAACTTCCCCTTATAGCCCCACAAATATTATATACCCAAAACATGCTCACTTGGCATTTTGTAAATAAATATGATGCCACTTTTTCTTTTAGTTCATACACATTGCATTTGATTTCCTTGAATTCAGTTTTTGTATTAATAAAATATCAGAAAAATTATGGAAAATATAAAGGTGGAAAAACTTAAATTTAAAATTTGGACTAATTAATTTGACTATTTGGTAATTGGATAAAGTAATGTAACCGGGTTATATATTTTCCTTGAATCACTGAATTTCCGTGGTTTCATTCAGCATTCACTTCACCTTTTATTTCAAGTGTAACTGATTCTCATGCTATTATATTACAGATTATTTGGTTAGTGATTTACACTAAATTTTCCCCAAGCATCTTATTATAATTTTCAACAATTATCACTTTACTAGCATTACTTTATATACATTTAATATAACTTCTGATCAAAACTGTACACATTCACAAACTATTCGCTATTCTTATTAATCTTCCACTATAAAAATTGAATACTTTAGCAAATGTAAAATAAATTTCAATAGATTTCAACAAAACTTACCTTAATACCATTACAAACAGATGAACATTCTGTTTTTAGCCACCAGGGTTCCTCTTTAATTTCTATTTTGATATCCATTTCATGATCATCTGGTAGAAAGTCTCGCTCATTATGTGAGTCAAAGACTGATATCTGAGCCTGTTCCTCAATTTCTTTTTTCACATCTATCTTGCAGTTGCTGCTAAAAGTAGCAGTTTCAATCTTTGTAAGATCTTTGGTAAAACATTCTCTCTCTTTGTGTGAACAAAAGTCTGGAAACAGAGTCTCTAATTTACATTCTGCTTTGTAATCAACTTCACAATCATCATCCAGAAGCACAGCATCACTGTTTGTGTTCATTTTAATAACTTTGGTAAAGAACTCTATCTCACTCTGCTATCTGCTCTGAGAGAGGATCCTCTTCTTTGATATCCATTTCACACAACTGTTGCTGAATCTGAGGTGCTCTTCTTAACTTCAGTAACAATGCTGAAATAACAATAATGTTATTATGTATAATAAAAATGTCTATAATTTTACCCATAAGGTTCTTTAGAACCTATCAGCTGTTGGAATTAGGAAAATACTACAGATATGCTCACTTCTGAAATAGTGATTGGAACTATCATAAGGAATACTTTGTGAGTTAGCTAAAGAATTTTCAGCATAGATCACATCATTTCCAGCATACAATAGCTGGAAATGTTACATTATTTGACTTCAATGAGATCTCTAAATTGGAGACAATCTTATCAAATATAATCCAGAAAACTAGGACTAAAGCATCCAAGAAGCTCATAAAGAGCAAGAAAACAGCATAGATCATTTGGAAATATTAAATTATTTGGCTTCAATAAGATCTCTAAATTGGTGGTGATTTTAGCAAACAGAATCCACAAATGCAAGATCAAGAAGCTGGTGTAAAAAATAATGCATATATACATGTACTTCAGTAATATGTAAAACTGAAGCTAGCAACAGTGAAGTAGCTCAAATATAACAATTAACAATTTGTAACAAATCTTCACTTATCTGCTTCAAATCCACAGATTTACTGCATCATCAGCTAAATTTCTCCTGGCTCCTGTTGTTTATTTACATTCTTATGATTACTGCTGCTAGGGAAACTGTGTATTAAGGCAATGCTAACTACTGGAATCAATACAATTTTGGTAACAAAATTAATTTGTAGTATATTAAATTCATTGCAAGATTTCTATTATTTAATATAGATATTTTCTGCCAAACCATTAAATCTATGGGTTCATTTATTTGTTTTAATAATTTAACATCTGAATTTATTTCAAGATTATATTTTGAAAAATGTTCTGCCACAGCTGATTTATCAATTTTTTTTTTATTTAATATTTCTAAAGTGCTCCTTAACTTGATTTCAAAATGACATTTCATCTTACCAATACAAAAATACATCACAATTTAACTGTTAAATGCTACATTTTTTATTTTTGGAAATTTCAGGTTATCGAAAAGCCTAAAACATTTTTTTGGTTCTATTTTTTTGAGGAAATAATAATATACCATGCTCTTGGAACATATTTGTCAATTATTTTATTTGCCCAAGGGTGATAAGTAATTTTTTTAAGAGTGGAAACTTCCTTAACAGCTTTCTGATATTTAGAGAACTCAACCTACTCAGTTTTTATTTAAAAACTCAGTATTAAAACCATTAATTAAAGCAGTATATTTTCCATTATAATGTAACTATATTCCTTATTGAATTCATATTTTTTAAGGGATGAATTAAATAACCTATAAGTTAAACTATTAAAACAGCAAATTTGTATGAAAAAGGATAAAAACCATTATTTTTTATGTAATAATCAGTGTGAATTTGTTTTCTGTATATTCCAAGCTTCAACTTCTTATTTTTCATTATTTTTAAATCCTGGAAGCCAACAAAGCCATAATTAGGTAGCAGGACATCACAGAGGGGGCATGTGCCAATTCAGCATACAGGTTCAAAGTTGGGCTTGTTGAAAAGCTCCAAATGCATGGCCTGCTTATGATCTGTGTCTTATCATCTTAGCACATATGGTGAGTTTGAAGAATAAACGATATATCCATAGTCTTGGATCACATCAGTACACAATAAAGACAAAGCAACAGTGATCTGCTCCCAAAGATTTGGCACTTAATTGCCTTAAAATATTCCAAGAAAGGTCACATTGCATTTTCAGCTGAGCTGTGGTGACTAACAAAGTTTCCAATCAAACAGCAACTCAAAGAATCTTGCCTCACATGCGAATGCAGGTAAATCTGGCCAAAGTAGAAGACAAGGCTAATATTGTCTCGTATGGCACCAGAAGTCAATACAGAGTGATTTCTCCAGTCGAAAAATGAAAGACCATTTTTAAAGCTCAAATCCAAAAGAATGTCTAAACACTGCTGAGGCTGGCATTCCAAAAATGGTGTATGCTGAGTACAAAAGAATGGTAAAATCATCTACAAATAAATAGGGTGAGATACCTGGGAGAACACATTTCAATATACAATTTATTGCTATAGCAAACAGCATTACACTTAGTACCAATCCCTGTGGCACTCCTTTTTCTTAAATAAAATTATTTGAAAAAACTAAGCCAATCCTTACTTAGAAAACATAGTGCTTCATAACCTCCTGAATGAACCATGGTAGGCAACCATGTATATTCCAGTTATGGAGGGAATGTAACATATCTGCTCACCAACACATACCATAAGCTTACTTGAGGTAAAAAAATATCTTAAATGATTGACAGTTCTTAGGAAAGCATCCTTGATCTGTGTCAATAGCCACACAAGATGGTCATCCACTGTTGTCTTTGGAAACTGCATTGGTTGTTGGTAAATGGATGCACTACTTTGCAAACCAAAGTATGTTTGGTATCAGTAACAAAGGCACATCCAACAGTCAGTGCACTTACTTCCATCGGTGTATATACTAACGTGGCCACTGCAATAGAATACATTCAAAATAACAAGTACACATACTAGACATAGGCATAGCAGATTTCCCATAGGCAGTCATCCATAGATTACTTGGGATGTAGCATATAACTAAGATGCATGCACCCTCTCCCCTTGGGAAACATGCTGGGCATTTCAATATCATGCTTTCAAAAAAGCAATCAGAAACTAAAACCTACAAGACTTGGACTAAGTGATTGGTATCTCTAATATTCGTCCAACTTGTTTAGAAAAAAGGGGTAAATGTCAGATGAAATTAAGACATGCAATTAAGCCCAAAGCTATAATTAGCTAGCAGGACACCACTAAGGAGGTTTGGCCAATTCAAAATGGAGGCTCAAAATGGGCTTGTTATGGCCAGTAGTTACGCACAGATAGTGAGGCTGAAGAATAGACAGTGTATCCACAGTCTTAGATTGGATCAATGTACAATAAAGATGAAGCAACAGTGTATGATCCGCTCCAAAGATTTGGTACTTAATTTTCTTAAAACATTCAGAGAAAGGTCACATTGCACTCACAGCTGTGCTATATGCGGTGACTAACAAAGTTTCTGATCAAATAGCAACCCAAAGAATCTCGCCTTATCAGTGAATGCAAGTAAATCTGACATGAATTGAAACAAGGCTGATATTGACTCTTACACATACCCAAGGTTGCAGGTTAAAACCTGGCGGAGGACAATTGATTGTTTTCTGCCGTAAAAATTCTTAGTATGACTTCCTTCAGAAAGGAAGTAAAGCTGCTTCCCATATTGTAGATTTATGGCACATAAAAGAACTTCAAGCCTAATAAACAGACCTCTGAGCAAAATTAAATGGTCTTTCATGCTCAGTATAGAATGGGACACTGAGAAACACAGCATTAAAGAGCATTCATAATTAACTGCATTTTATTTCTTTTTGCCTCCTTTGGTACCAGAAGTTAATGCAGAGTGATTTCTCAGTTGAAAAACGAAAGTCCTTGTTAGAATTCAAATCCCAAAAACTGTCCAAACACTGCTGAAGCTGGCATTCCAAAAACGGTGTATGCTGAGAAGTGCAAAAGAATAAATAGGGCCAGACACCTTGGAGAACACATTTCAATGTAGAATTTATTGCATTAGCAAACAGTGTCACACTTAGTATCATTCCCTCTAGCACTCTGTCCTCTTAAATAAAATTATTCAAAAAAATTGAGTCAACCGTTACTCAGAAAACATGGTGCTTCATAATCTCCTGAATGAGCTATGGTAGGCAACCATGTATATTCCAGTTGTGGAGGAAATGTAACATAGCTGCTCTCTAACATGTATCATACACTTACTGAGGTCAAAAAATGTCCTAAATATTTGACAGTTCTTAGGAAAGCATTCAGAGTTTCATGAAGAGGAAAGTGCATGCCCTAATTCTGTCATGGTGAAAAGATGATTGTAATCTTCAAGGTTTATACAATGTTAAGAGAACCCTTGATATCTCACCTGAGCCTTAACTGAAGAACTTAAGGCAAATGAATAATTTTCTGAGCTAGACACCTGAGTGACAGCACTGGCTAAAGTGTTAGCCATGTCAAACATAGTAGCAACACTGGCAAATGTTTTGAGACCGGATATTGGCATGTGTCTCAGTTTTTCAGTCACAGGCCTCAACTTATCCCATATGACAGAGGAAGGGCATTGATTAAATGAAGCTACAAACTTGTTCCATTATGTCTTTTTGCTATCATTTAATAATTAAATTTGGTAAACATTTTCTTATGTTGTATCAGGCTATCAGGTATATAGCGATGCTGAAAAACCCTGAGAGCACAAATGGCATTCTGGCATTCATCGGGCCAACAAGGTACCAGAAAACAATAGGGTTGGCATGTTGACTGTGGAATAGTTTGCTCAGCAGCAAAAAGAATTTTTTCTGCAAGGTGTTTGACTAAAAAGTTCACAGAGTTGTGAAGTTAGAAACAGCCAAATGGGCTTAAAATTTCCAGCTGGCTTGATTTAAGCACCATCTAGATGAACATGACGAAACATACCACATGTGTTAATAGACTAATAAGAATTAAAAAGAGGTAACTAGAATGTTAATTAGAGATGATATTTCATTGTAAAGAGGCTGCAAACTGCAAAGAACAAACAGCTATATCCAGGGATGAAAAATTATTGAATGCTTCTGAAAGCAATGTAGGTTTTCCAGTGTTCAGGAGAGATAGGTTATGTTTGACCGAAATGAGCAATTAGTTTACTTCTCATACAAGCCCGAGGTAAGCCCAAAGTGGGTGGTGAACATTCACTTCCCCTCTCAGCAGAAATGGTGTTGGTAGCTGGGAAACTAGGTCTTCTAAATCAGTGCACGAGAGGTTAATAGATGGAGCCAGATATATAATACAAATGGTGAATATGGTAGATGGCAGATTAATCATTATAACTGGCCAGATATCAGACTGTAAGAATGAGAATTCAGCATAAATGTCATATCTGATAAGCATCAAGGTGCCCCATGTACAAGTACATCCTCTCTGGTAATAAATCACACAGTACAGAAGAGTAGTGCCTGAAAATAATGTTGTCTTGTGGACTGATCCTTATCTCTTATAAACAGGTTCTCAAAGGATGATTCTGGTTGAGCAACAGCTCAACATCTGGTCGCTGCAGTCCATGTACATTCCACTGTGAGATAGCCATAGACAATTGTATGGGATAAGTTATATATTGAAAGATGTGTCAATATATTTTTTGGCTCTGCTGGTTGCTTTAATTTATTCCTTTTGGCTGTTGAGCTAACTAACAGCTTTCGGGAGCACAATCATGCCGCCTATACACAGTATGTCTGACAGTTTGGGTAGAATCCACTAGTTCCATCACCTCCATGAGGGAGGACCCCCTTCTTGAAATTTCTGTTTGAGGACCTCAAAACAATTAAAGGTACAGGTCCGACGAAGATGGTCACTGATTGGTACTCCCTCCATAGGAGTCCTCAGAAGAGAACCTACAAGGAGACTTTCTGTTTGAGGATCTCAAAAAAAATAGAGGTACTAATCAGTGAAGATGGTCACTGATTGATGCTTGCCCCAAAAGATTTCTCAGAAGAGGACCTGGGGGGAGCCTGGTATGGACTTTTCTTCCCTTCTATGTTATGCAAGTGACTTTGCACAATCTTTAAAGAAGTCAGTTCTAACATAGCTGATCTTAATAGTTATCTCTGATGTAGACTATGTGACAGATTTGCCAATATTACCTGAGGTCAAAAGCTTTGGGCGAGAGTTTTGCCAGACTGCTCTTTACACAGTGGAATGTGGCAAATGGAGTTGTCAACATATATATAGATGTTGGAGTCTTTGAAGTGGTCTGGCTACGAGTATTTTATCTGCAATAGTGGCCCAAGTTATATCGCAGGTTTCAGTTGTGATTTCCCAACTTGGTACCAGTTGAGCTGCAACTAAGGTACCAGAATGCAGGATAGAGGGTTGGCGGACGAGAACACCTTCTTTATCAGCCTATCTCCTGGATTGTTCACTGCTGTGTAAATATCAGCATACCATTATTAGATCTAACACAAGACAATTACAGGGCCAGGTATCTTATCTAAATTATTTTCAATGATGAATGGGTTGACTGACATAAATTTCCTTACATCCTCCATTCCGCCTATGAATAAATAGTGAGGTCCACTAGACTGGACTACTACTTTTCCTTATTTTTGGTTTCATTCTTTGCAATGACAAATGGAATAAACTCATCCACCAGGAGCCCTAGGAGTCACTCACTGAGGTGCCAGGGCTACATAGGGAATATAGCGGACTCACCATCCTGGAGATGGGTATAACTAATCCTTTTTCTTTTGTAGTGTTTAATGCCCGCTTTATCTAGTAATGGCACCGTAGGTAGTGACATTGATGATACATGAATGATGGAGCACCGGTGGAATGCGATGATGGGGGGAAACCGGAGTACCCGGAGAAAACCTGTCCCAGAGCTTTTTTGTCCACCACAAATCTCAAATATGGTCGCTTGGGATTGAACTCCGGCCATCTAGGTGAGAGTCAAGTGGTCTAACCACTCGGCCTCGGCGCGGCCCTAACTAATCCTGATTGGTTGGCTGTCCCTAACTGCACATTTAGGTGAAGAAGGAACCAAAATGGTACATTAGGTTGTGTACCCTCCCTAGTTACTGAAAAAACAGAAGGCTACAACTGGACATAACCCTCAGCAGACCTTTCTACCGACATGGGTCTCACCACACAGGCTACAAGTGGGTGACATTTGTATTGACTTGCTCAACCAACCAGGTTATCCCTTTCCACTGACATGGGTCTCCACACACACAGGCTACATGTGGGTAACATTTCTACTGACTCCCTCAACCAACCAGGTTATCCTGTTTCACCAACTTGCATAGCCTACATGTCTGTGGACATTTCTATTGGTTGCCTTGAGGAACAAGGTTATCCTGTTCCTCTAAATTGGGTCTCCATGCACTGCATACATATTGGTGGACATTTCTCTTGAACCTCTAAGCATTCAAGAGGAACTCACTCTGGGTAAGTCAGAGTTGGCTCATTACCTCAGATGCACCATACTGTAGTAAGCCCTTGGGGGGATCTAATTATAGATGCAATGTGTTTACTTCACATGTATTGGCTATTGAGAGATGCATTAACCCAGAATTATTTGGATCATAGACTGGGCATTTCCCTCACGCTGTGGTGACATCAAAGCTGCTGGGCTACTTTACATGCCACACCATTTGTAAAAGGTAGGAACTTTGTAATATCAGTGTAGTGGTAATAAAATGTGTTCACTTTTAAAATTGTAATGGCCATTTTATTCAGAAAGACATTGCTTATACTCATGTCATGTCCCCACCAACAATTATCAAAACATCTATATCAGAATTATTGGTTTATTTAAACACACTAACCAAACAAATTGCAGGTGGACTTTTCACTGACCTAAATAAAGTGTTTGATACTGTCAATCATGAACTCCTCCTAAAAAAAATTAGCACAGTCAGGAATAAGAGCAGTTGCCTTGAACTGGTTTAGAAGCTATCTCCTTAGAGCACAATATGTCAGCCTAAACAATTATTCCAGCCCAATATTAACAGTAAAGCATGGAGTTCCAAAGGTATAGTGTTAGGTCCAATTTTATTTCTTATCTTCATTAATGATATAGAAAATGTAGAACTAATAGGTAAAATATTTCTATTTGCAGATGATATTTTTCTACTTTATGAAAATAAATCTGAATCGCAGGTAATGAAAGATATGCAAACTGACCTTACAACACTGCAGACATGGTTCACAAATAACAACTTAATCCTTAATGTCAAAAAAACTAAATATATGCTTTTTCATAAACCCTCTAGACCAATTACAAGTAATATTTCAAAATCTTCTCGGGCTTCTAGCCAGGTAATAACTTGGCTTGACACCAACGTTTCGAAGAAGTGCATCTTCCTCGTCTTCAGGGTGAACTGATGGTTTGAGCTTGCGGAGACTGGTATTTATAAGAGCTGGGATGAAGCTAACATCTGATTGGTTCGCGAGATATTATGGCCTGGTATTTAAGATGACTGAGACATGGGCACGGACTTCGTAGAAAACTATTTATAGCAGTTATTCGGCTAATGTTTTGTGTTTGAGCACGCACCTGCTAGAAAATAAGTCTTGGAAGACTGCAGGTACAGGATTAGGTGTTAAGGCTCTTTATCATCGGTGTCCATGCTGAACTGGCCTACAATTAAGTTCAGCATGGACACCGATGATAAAGAGCCTTAACACCTAATCCTGTACCTGCAGTCTTCCAAGACTTATTTTCTAGCAGGTGCGTGCTCAAACACAAAACATTAGCCGAATAACTGCTATAAATAGTTTTCTACGAAGTCCGTGCCCATGTCTCAGTCATCTTAAATACCAGGCCATAATATCTCGCGAACCAATCAGATGTTAGCTTCATCCCAGCTCTTATAAATACCAGTCTCCGCAAGCTCAAACCATCAGTTCACCCTGAAGACGAGGAAGATGCACTTCTTCGAAACGTTGGTGTCAAGCCAAGTTATTACCTGGCTAGAAGCCCGAGAAGATTTTGAATTAACACGTCGCCAGGAAAGCTATAGTTCTTATTTTACAAGTAATATGTCAATTAAGATCAAAGATAATGTTATAGAAAGAGTAAACAAATTTACATACCTACGGCTAACACTACTCATCTTTGACATGGACATACCAATTTGAACACATTATCAGCAAAACAAACCCCATTATTCGCATATTGTACAGACTAAAAGATCTAGACTTAGATAACAGTTGTAAAAGAAGTCTTTGTTTTGCACTTTTGCACCCCAATTTTCGGTATTTAAATGCAGTATGGTCCAATAACAATAAAGAACACCTAAACTGTTTAGAAATCCTACAAAAGAGAGCTATTAAAATACTTTATGGATTTAACATTTTAAAACCTTCCATAGAAGTATTTAAGGACACAAATATACTGCCATTTTCCTTTCTCTGTAAATATAGTGAATCTTCATTCATGTACAAAGCTGAAAATAACCTCCTATGTACCAACTCTGTAATCAAACACAAAAGGGATATTCACTCCTACAAAACTAGATCAGCCAATCACATATGTATACAATCAGCTAACTCTACCAAATATGGAATAAAAAGTATATTACATAGTGTCACCAAAACATACAACAGTCTCCCACTTAACATTAAACAATCATCTAATTTATCCCAATTTAAAAACAAACTCTTCAAATACCTACTTGAGCAGTACTGTAATTCCTAAAAATTTGACAACAGAAAATCCCTATGGTGTTTCTTGAAATATTGCATTAAGTTTAATCACACACCCACACAAATTACAATAAAAAAAAAATGTTTGTATATATATAAAATGTATACCTATATACTCTTTTTTTATATGTGTTAATGTGATTTATTCTTTGTATTTTTCTTACCGCCTCACTAAAGGGCAGTCCCTACCTAGAGTAATATGCTCATCGGGATATTCTATGTAAATAAATAAATAACCTAACCTCAAATTAAAATAAAAAGCCACAAGGCTTAATGATTTCATAGAGTGTCACTTAGGCCGATACTGAACTCCTAAATAGAACAGCAGCAAAAACTTACCAAAACATACTTCTCTGCCAACTAGTAGCACAATATATGCATTAGAAACCTCAAATTATATATATATAAAAAAACTAAACCTAATCTAATATCCAATAAACTTGAAAACCAAAGGTCCAACGGATTATGCTCGACACTAAACACTGAATTATTCCTATATGTAAACATGACATATGACGTTCTTGCATATCGGTAATTTCAGTATTCTAGCAGGAACATAACCATTTTTTTTTTTTTTTTATTAATACAGCATTTAATCTATAATTTCAGCATAATACATTATGAGACGGTTTCTTATTCACAGAATCCCCATTTAAACTTGATCATTTGTTAAATATCCGTCACGTAAAACACCAACCGTTCCAGCATACATAGTAACTTACCTATAATGTCAAAACAAAATACACATTTTAGCATCGTCGTCAGGAATAAAAAACACCATTGATTGCACTGTGATTTATTCGATTTTTCGAGCGTCGATAATATTCTGCAAATTGCAGGTTATTCCTTTAATTTATATTACCAGTTTTTATTTTTTCCAGGCGAAATTATTTCGTGAATTGCAACACTCAATTTCTTAGGCTGACTGAATAGTCATAGCACTCCGCTATCTTATAATATTAGGATTATTGGTGACCTAAGTTCACTGTTCCAATTCTTTTAAGCCTTCTGTTATTAGAGATCTCATTAAGTAAACAGAATAGAAATTAAATGGTATATGTATCTGTAAGTCTCATAAATCCTTGAGCAGCTTTACATTTCTGCAAGGATTGAAACAAAAAATAGCTATATTTACAAGAGCCTAAAATAAAAGTACTATTATAATATCAAGAAGCGATCTTTTTAAGTGTCACACTGTCGCTTTTCAATGTCACACTTATTTTCTGAACAACATTTAATATCACGTTTTAAGTCGAGTTAACACAATTACATTACTATCAACCCATACACACCTGTGCCACGATAGTGAACTAAAACAACTTCCCATTGCCTACTAGATAGTATCATATTACAAGTTGACGTATCGCTGTCAGATATCAACAATCATTTTTAGTTACACTAGCTCGTTTGTAGGATCTATATATCGCACAGCATAGCTCTGAAACGAAAAGTCCATTAAACACCAAACTGATATTTAAGTTCAGTTTCCCCCAAGGATGCGCCACGAAGATTTTCAAGAAAATCTCCCCACCCCAAACTACCCTTGGAAAAAATTTCGAATATTTTGAGTTTTTCAAAAATGGCTCTAAAGATTTTGATTAAAGTCTCTTTTATTTACATGACAAATAACATGTATATCTTGAATTTTCTGGGAAGAGCCCCGAAACATTTCTTTATTCCAGATGATTTTTTTTTATTTCTTTTAAATTTTACATAACTAGCAAACCGTAAGAGATAGATAAAATCTTACTACAGAACACACAATTTAATACAAGTACATTTTTTCCTGGTGTTGACCGTTTTCAAGGCATTCCCTGTTATTAGTTTCAGTTTTAAAATACTTAAACTTTTCTCATACAGCAACTTTTTAACTCCTGACGGCGCAAAGAAAGGGATTTCAATCCCATAGTAACCACATTTTAAAGTTGGTTTAGCTTAGTGTACTCCCCTATTTCCCTTCGACTTATAAGGAACTAAATAATAGGACCATTTCTGCTAGTGTTTATCTCTATCAGCACGAAGTGGACAGAAGAATAAGCTTACCAACAATAATTTGTTACAGAAATGTAGAGAAAGTCATGTGAATGGAACACTCCAGATTTTCACTTTCTCTAGCTGTATGTATGAAGTGCATAGCAGATAGAGATGCAATTGTATTCCACCCAAAAATGGGATACCGAGGTTTCACAGGAAAAAACGTGTTTTTAGATCCCCGAGTCCAAAAAAAAAGCATTTTTAGAAAATGTCCATGTGTGTGTGTATGAGTGTGTGAATGTGTGAATGTGGTTGAGAGTGTGTGAGCGTGTGCGTGCGTGTGCATGTGTGTGGGTTATTTTTTTTTTTTTTTTTTGTCTGTCTGTGTCTTTGGACAGTATAGCTCAGAAAGTTGGTAAAAAGCCAAAATTGGTATTTAAGTTCAGCATCTTCCGAGGATGTGAAACGAAGATTTTAAAGAAAATTTGCCCACCCCCAACTACCCCTTACATGGAACATTTTTCCAGCATTTTGATTTTCTCAAAAATTCCTCTAACTAGTTTGATTAAAATACTGCATTTTAAAGAAGTTGACATCGCATATAAAATGTATCTCATGGATTTTCTGGGAATTGCCTCTGTTAGGCTCTTTAATCTCGTAGAGTTTTGCAGAATTTTGCATACAGGCTAAAGTATAAGATGATGATGATGATGATGATGATGATGATGATGATGATGATGATGATGATGTAGGGGAGCTTTAGGGCGCACAACTACATCGGTTATTAGCGCCCGAAAAAGGTGATGACATAATAAAAGAAAAGCTAAGGACTAGGTCCACACACTAAAATCTAAAAACACAATAAAATGTAGCTAAAACACTGTCAGCTACCGTGGCAATTAAAGATAAAAACGGTAAAAGAGTCCACACAATAAAACGAAAAACACAATAAAATGTAGCTAAAACACTGTCAGCTACTGCGGCAATTAAAGATAAAAACGGTAAAAGAGTCCACATAATAAAAACGAAAAACACAATAAAATGTGGCTAAAACACTGTCAGCTACCGTGGCAATTAAAGATAAAAACGGTAAAAGAGTCCACACAATAAAACGAAAAACACAATAAAATGTAGCTAAAACACTGTCAGCTACCGTGGCAATTAAAGATAAAAACGGTAAAAGAGTCCACACAATAAAACGAAAAACACAATAAAATGTAGCTAAAACACTGTCAGCTACCGTGGCAATTAAAGATAAAAACGGTAAAAGAGTCCACATAATAAAACGAAAAACACAATAAAATGTAGCTAAAACACTGTCAGCTACTGCGGCAATTAAAGATAAAAACGGTAAAAGAGTCCACATAATAAAAACGAAAAACACAATAAAATGTGGCTAAAACACTGTCAGCTACCGTGGCAATTAAAGATAAAAACGGTAAAAGAGTCCACACAATAAAACGAAAAACACAATAAAATGTAGCTAAAACACTGTCAGCTACCGTGGCAATTAAAGATAAAAACGGTAAAAGAGTCCACACAATAAAACGAAAAACACAATAAAATGTAGCTAAAACACTGTCAGCTACCGTGGCAATTAAAGATAAAAACGGTAAAAGAGTCCACACAATAAAACGAAAAACACAATAAAATGTAGCTAAAACACTGTCAGCTACTGCGGCAATTAAAGATAAAAACGGTAAAAGAGTCCACATAATAAAAACGAAAAACACAATAAAATGTGGCTAAAACAGTGTCAGCTACTATGGCAATTAAAGATAAAAACGGTTAAAGAGTCCACATAATAAAATCTAAAAACACAATAAAATGTGGCTAAAACACTGTCAGCTACTGCGGCAATTAAAGATAAAAACGGTAAAAGGGTCCACATAATAAAAACGAAAAACACAATAAAGTGTAGCTAAAACAGTGTCAGCTACTGCGGGAATTAAAGATAAAAACGGTTAAAGAGTCCACACTATAAAATCTAAAAACACAATAAAATGTAGCTAAAACACTGTCAGCTACCGTGGCAATTAAAGATAAAAACGGTAAAAGAGTCCACACAATAAAACGAAAAACACAATAAAATGTAGCTAAAACACTGTCAGCTACTACGGCAATTAAAGATAAAAACGGCAAAAGGGTCCACACAATAAAAACGAAAAACACAATAAAGTGTAGCTAAAACACTGTCAGCTACTACGGCAATTAAAGATAAAAACGGCAAAAGGGTCCACACAATAAAAACGAAAAACACAATAAAGTGTAGCTAAAACAGTGTCAGCTACTACGGCAATTAAAGATAAAAACGGCAAAAGGGTCCACACAATAAAAACGAAAAACACAATAAAGTGTAGCTAAAACACTGTCAGCTACTACGGCAATTAAAGATAAAAACGGCAAAAGGGTCCACATAATAAAAACGAAAAACACAATAAAGTGTAGCTAAAACAGTGTCAGCTACTGCGGGAATTAAAGATAAAAGCGGTTAAAGAGTCCACATAATAAAAACGAAAAACACAATAAAGTGTGGCTAAAACACTGTCAGCTACTCCGGCAATTAAAGATAAAAACGGCAAAAGGGTCCACACAATAAAAACGAAAAACACAATAAAGTGTGGCTAAAACACTGTCAGCTACTCCGGCAATTAAAGATAAAAACGGCAAAAGGGTCCACACAATGAAAACGAAAAACACATTAAAGTGTAGCTAAAACACTGTCAGCTACTCCGGCAATTAAAGATAAAAACGGTAAAAGAGTCGACACAATAAAAACGAAAAATACAATAAAGTGTGGCTAAAACACTGTCAGCGACTGCGGTACGCAAAAAATAAAAGCGATAAAAACCACCAAGAGAGCCAATGCCACTAAGTAGTACCCAAATGCAGGACACAGTGCGTAAAACGTTAAAATCACACACGGTGGCTCATACCGACTAATCGCATAAAATCTAAAACGTGTTCCACAGCAATGGGTTTGTCCGCCAGTACCTATAAATATCAGCTGGTAATCCGACGGACAAACGCAGGGGAGATAAAAACTGACACTCGATTAAAATATGCCTCACAGTCAACGGCTCCTGACAATGTGCACAAAACGGTGCCAGGTCCGAAGACAATAAATGACTGACTACGACTAAAACGACAGTGCCCGATACGTAGTCTAGTTAAAATGACCTCTTCGCGACGGCACACGCGAGAGGATGTGCGCCAGCAGACAGGGAGGGACTTCACCTCCCGAAGTTTGTTGCCCAGGGAGCACACCAACGCAAAAGGATTAAACGACATAAAAAGGTGCATAAGTCCGCAGAGGTCACAGAAGAGCTAAAACACCTGGGGGCTGACACGGCAGCCTTCGCTGCGGCATCGGCAGCCTCGTTGCCGCTCAGGCCAACGTGACCAGGAACCCACACAAAAGTAACGCGGAAGGCCAGAATCGGCGAGCGAGTTGAGACAGTCCTGGACACGCTGTACGAGGGATTGGGGACTGTACAGCGATCTAAGGCTCTGCAGAACACTCAAAGAATCAGAGCACACAACCCACTCAGGAAATCCTTGCAGCTGATTATATAAAAGAGCGTGGAAAATACTAAAAAGCTCAGCTGTAAAAATCGAGCACTGCGGTAAAAGTCGAATTCTAAAGCTCGCTTGGTATTGAATAAAAGCACATACTACTCCCCTAGCATCCTTGGAGCCATCTGTGTAAATTAAATTGCATGTAGCAAGCTGATTTTTGAGGGCCAAAAAGGCGAAATGAATAAGAGAATCGGGCGTCGTCGACTTCGGCGTGGACAGCAACCCTAGATCAATGCGGGGCTGGGGGTGGAGCCACGGAGGAAATTGAGTCTCCCCTCTGGGATATACGGCTGGCAAAGTGACATCCAAACGCCGAAGGAGCAGCCGAAAGCGCACACCAGGAGGAAGGTGGGCCAGGGAATTACTTGAGTATCGGCGGTCCAAAGAATCGTTAAAAAACAAGGTAAAAGACGGATGTCTAGGTAAACTAAGCAACTGCAGGCATAACTACAAAGGAGAGCATCACGTCGATAAGACAGCGGAGGTTCTGCAGCTTCTGCACAAAGGCTTAGAACCGGACTCATGGGGAAGGCACCGATACTCAAACGGATACGTCGGTAATGTGTAGCATTGAGACGAGCTAAAATGGACGGGCGGGCCGAAGAATATACAACGCAACCATAGTCGATTTTTGAGCGGACCAGAGACCGATAAATGTGTAAAAGGTTGGTCTGATCGGCCCCCCAGGATGTGCCACTTAAAACGCGTAGAAGATTAAGAGAACGGCCACATTTTGCTTTTAAGTGCGATATATGGGAAGACCAGCTGAGTTTCCTGTCAAAATTCAAACCTAAAAATTTCGTCTCCTCGGCGAAAGGAAGCACGTCAGGACAAAGACGGAGAGAAGGCGAAAGATATGCCTTCCGTCTCCAGAAATTGACGCAGACAGTTTTCTCGGCGGAGAACTTTCTATACTCCAAAGGTACAGGTGGTCAAGACAAAGTTGGAGGCGGCGTTCTATAAGGCAAGTCCGCCGAGAACTAATGTAAATGGCGAAATCGTCCACAAATAATGAAGAGGAAACGCCAAATGGGACGCACCCTACAACAGAATTGATGGCAATAGCAAACAGTGTGACACTAAACACCGAGTCCTGCGGTACCACGTTCTCCTGAGTAAAAACACCGGATAAAATCGAGCCAACCCGAACCCTAAAAACTCTATCCATCATAAACTCCCGGATAAAAAGGGGAAGACGACCACGAATTCCCCAATTGTTAAGGGTACGAAGTATACCATATCTCCAGCAGGTATCATACGCCTCTTCCAGGTCAAAAAATACCACAACCGTCGGACTGTTCCGTAAAAATCCATCCATGATAGACGTGGACAGGGACACCAATTGGTCTACTGTAAGACGGTAACGTCGGAAGCCACATTGGACGCTAGAAAGCAGATCGCGGGATTCAAGCCACCATCGTAGTCGCCCGTTAATCATGCGCTCCATCACCTTGCAAACGCAACTGGTGAGGGAGATCGGACGATAGCTGGAAGGGAAATGGGGATCCTTACCCGGTTTTAAAATGGGAACGATGGTGCCCGCGCGCCAGACTGTAGGAAACACTCCATCGCACCAAATGCGGTTGAAGAGCCCCAAGAGAGAGAGAGAGAGAGAGAGAGAGAGAGAGAGAGAGTGTATCGGCAGGGCATAGATAATGGAGCATGGCGATATGAATTTCATCTGGTCCAGGAGCAGCAGAAAGTCTAGAGGATGATACGGAGGTTTCGAGCTCCTGTATAATAAAAATCGAGTTATGGCACTCATTATTAACAGAGCGAAAGGGGAGAGCCTGAGATTCCACCTCGGCCTTAGTAGTTGAAAAGCTGGGTCATAGTTTCCGGAGCTTGAGACAGACGCAGATGTGCTACCAAGGGTGTCAGCAACAGCTAACGGATCCACCACGGTAGCAGATTCCACGTGAAGTCCCGGTATGGAAGAGTTAGCCTGCTTACCGGCAACATGTAGATTCTCCTACACAACGGATGAAGGCGTGGACCGATTAAAGGTACCAACAAACGAAGTCCAGGAAGCCCGTTTGCTATCTTGAATAATACGGCGGGCCCTTGCGCGAGCTTGTTTGAAGCGGATCAAGTTATCCAATGTAGGGAAATGGTGAAACACCCTAAGGGCCCTCCTGCGCGCACGAACAGCCTCGCGGCACTTGGCATTCCACCAAGGAACCGGTAAGCGTCTCGGATGGGAAGACGACCGAGGGATAGACAATTTGGCGGCAGAGAGAACGACAGAATTAAAGTGGTCTACCATATTGTGGACAGTGGCGAACTCATTGTTGCTGAAAACAGCTTTCTGTGAAATAAGGGCCCAATTCGCTTTCGCTAGCTGCCAAGTTACTGCTCGCGGGAAAGAAACGCGGTGTGAGAGCAAAGTCAGTACACACGGGCAATGATCGCTAGAATGGGTGTCAGATACAACGTTCCATTGCAACCGAGGAGCAAGCTGCGCTGAACAAACAGAAAGGTCCAGATGGAAGAACGTCGCAGAAGAATCAGAAAGAAAAGTTGGTTCACCAGTGTTCAAACAGCAAGCCGAAATTGGTCAAAAAGGTCAACAAGGAGCATCCCCCGCTCAGATGCCCTAGGGGAACCCCAAAGTGGATGATCGGCATTGAAATCCCCCACCAAAAGCAAAGGTGCCGGGAGCTGAGACAGGAGATTGACCATGTCGGCTAAACTGAGGGTAGCTGAAGGAGGAACGTAAATGTTACAAACTGAAAAGGTGAAACCAGGAAGAACAAGATGGACAGCAACAGCTTGCAAGGCAGTAGTAAGCGAGAGTGGCTTACAATAGACATCATCGCGCGTGAGTATCATAACACCCCCATGAGCAGCAGAGCCCTCTCCGGGGTAAGATCGAAACGAACAGGGAGTAATGGTGTACAACGAATGGATCATGAGGGCGAAGCTTCGTCTACTGTAAACAGATGATCAAGGGGTCATACGACCGTAGCAACAGCTGCAGTTCAGCTCTATGGGAGCGAACACCGCGGGTATTCCACGTCAGCAACGCCATGGTAAAAGGATGTTGGAAACCTGGGATAGGCGAGGTGGAATAAAGCAAACTCTCTAAAAAGAGTGATGGACATTTAACGAACACTGCTAAGGTGGCCTGTTAAGTTTCACAGATTTCTGGCCTAGAAAAGGATGGCCTGTGTCCCCATCGGAATCCTCAGATGGTCGGGATCCGGAAAATGCACTACGACCTTTAGATCTCGAACGGGACTTTGCAGGTGTTTTCGCCGCCCTGTGCTTCTTACGAGACCGCCCAGCAGAGGCGGCGACAGGTGGTGGACAAGGTGAGGATTGTCGCATTGTTGTCGTCGGAGGCTCAGCTGAAGCGGAAGATGTCAAAGGCTGCGGTTTGGGTCGCTCAGGCAAGGACAGGTCCGTTTGTGTGGACGCGTCAACAACAGGAGCAGTTTGAAGGGCCACAGAGGGACCAGGAATGCGACGAACCGCGGAGGCGTACCCTATGGTAGTCGCAGGCTGAAGCTGCTGATAGCGCAACCGGGCCTCAGGAAAAGTTAGGCGTTCCTTGATTCGCAACTCCTGTATGGCCTTTTCCTCCAAAAATCGGGGACATTGCCGTGAACTAGAGGTGCGATTTCCGCGGCAGTGTACGCAGCAAGGGTCATGGGAACAGACAACATCACCATGTGCAGGCTGGTACCGCTCATATGTTGCATCAAGCGTGCACCGAGTTTGTGTATGACCGAACCGCTGGCACCGAAAACAGCGCATTGGGTTCGGTACATACGGCCGCACAGTTACGCGCTCATACCCTCAATACAAGGTCTCGGGTATTGTGGTACCCTTTAAAGTTAGAAATACTGTTCGTAGTGATACTGACTGTCCATCACGTTTGCCAAGAAGACGGTACGCTTGGCACACACCCTGGTCAGATAAATTGGTAACAATATCAGTCTCGGAAAGATCGTCCAAGCAAGAGGTAGTCACTACGCCTCTACAGGTGTTCAAAGACTTGTAGGGTGCCACTTTTATGGGGTAAGAACCCAAGAAGCTGGCCTTCAGGAGTTTCTTTGACTGGTCTTCCGTCTTTGTTTCAACGAGCAACGTACCGTCTCGCGTTCTGGTAGCACTTTACCGCAGACCCTGTCAAGCTCGCGTTGTATGTAAATAGGACTGACATCTTTCATTGTTTTCGATTCGCATGTCAGGGTCATAACTAAAAAGCGGTCAAAGTAGGTAGGTTTGCGTGGAGAGAGCATGTTGAAAGGACCCCCTTCCGGAACCGTCGGCGTCAGCCTGCCATCCGGGGGTAGAGAAAAAAGACACCAAAGAACTTTCCGGTCTGTGCCGCCTGGTAGACCCCTACCAGACCGAACTCAAAGAGTACGTCAGAAGGAGTTACCCTCCGGCTACTACTGCTGGTCCATACGGGTAAGCCCTTCACCATGTACAACACGGCTTTAAGCCCCTACCACAGGTATGACCACCTGTGGCTCCCCACTTTAGGCCATGCTCCATAATAAAACATACAATGGATTCAGGGGACTTGTGGTTGAATACACCGGGTTTCCGTTAGCGGTAACACGACTGGTCCGTGATTCTAACCCAACGAACTGCGTTCGTCGGGAGATTAAAACGGACCGGGCTCCCAAGGAAGCTACTAGGGTGTACATAACAGTATGGACGGGCTCCGCACCTAAGGCTTACACATAGGGGCAGTAGGAAGGGTCCACTCAACCATCACGCCTGAGACATCCGAAGAGCACACAAGTTGGAAGCCGCGCTGGAACCGTGGGACAGGAACCACGGAGATAGAATAAAGATCCCTGTTGGTGAGACAGGAGTTAATAAATGTAAAGCCTTAAAACTAAATATATAAGGAATAAGCCTAGAAGAGGAAGATGAGACAAGTACACACGCACACACAAAGACAAGTGCTCACACCGACACACACACACACACACCGACACGAAAACAAAACGTGGCACAGTTAGTGGCGATGGGGAGGATGATATGGCGGTGAGCGGCTCGGGAACCCCCGGGTGCGCCAAACCCGTACCTACCGTAGTAGGCCCCTGGGGGGTAAAGCATAAGAGATAGACAAAAAATTACCACACAAAAATGCAGATCTCCTAAAACACATAATTTATGTCATGTATGTGTGAATGTTTTTGTTTTAGGTTGATCGTTTTCGATTTATTCATTGTTAACTTTTCTCAAACTGGATCACACAGCGCGAACTGAAGCTCTATTGTTTCACATAGCGACCAGCATTTAAAAGATTTAACTATCACTTTAATCTAGTGTATTCCATTATTTTACAAGGGAGCAAGTAATAAGACCAATTCTGCTATGTGTTTCTAGATTACCATGACGTAAAATAAAAGAATAATGTTTGGTAAAAAAAAACTTTTTTTGTGGAACAGCTAGAGAAATTTATGTCAATGTAACACATCAGATTTTTTAATTTTATTTTCTCTACACGTACTAAGAACATAGTTTAGGGAGAAGATATTGCATTCCACCCAAAAAGTCGATACCGAGATTTTACCGAAAATACGGTTTTAGGTTCCCCTGTATAAACAAACAAAACATTTTTGGAAAAAATCCATGTTTATATGTCCATGAACATGATAACTGAAAAACGAGAGTTAGTAAAATACCAAACTTGCTATTTAAGTTATTATCTCCCAAGAGTATGGCAGAAAGATTTTGAGAAAATTCTCCACCCCCGCCCCTAAAGTAAAAAAAATTGAAAATGTTAATTTTCTCAAAAATGGCTCTAACGATTTTGATTAAAATATTGTGTATTAAGGTATTCACATGGTATACAATTTTTATATTCAACTTTCTGGGAATGGCCTCTGAAGACCTTTGTTTTGGTTGAATTTTACAAACTGGTAAATCATAAGAGATGGACAAAAACTTACAGCACAACAAAATGTAGTTCATCCATTTTTTGGATATTCCTTGTTATTGGTTTTTGTTTTAAGATACTTAAATTTTTCACATAATAGAATTTTTCAACTTCTCGCAATGCCAAAAATGGATTCCATCCACATGGCAACCAGTATTTAAGAAATTTGACTATCATTATTGTCTAGTGTATTTCACTATTTCTCTTCTACTTAGAAAGAAGTAAGTACATAATAAGATCATTTTTGTTAATGTTTATGTCAATTAGTATGAAATAGATGAAAGGATAAAATTTTTAAGAATAATTTGTTACTGAGGTGTAGAGAAATCATGTGAATGGAAGACATCAGATTCTTATTAATGGAAATATTGACATAGGTCACAAAAATACCTTATAGACCTAGATTTATCATATCATTTATACATACAAAGGTTTTATATTCTAAAATGGAGTAACATAGTAATTTCAATGTATAATTCACATAATATTTTATACATTCAGAATGATATACTTAACTTAGCAACTTTAAAAAAATATAAACTGAATGAAAACATAATTTTGGCACTGAGAATATTGAAAAGTAGAACTCTACATTTATTTGGATTTTAAATATTATGTTGATCCTGGTGACTTATTTGTAGTTAATTCACACGTGTTAATTAACACGTCGCCAGGAAAGCTATAGTTCTTATTTTATTTGTAGTTGTACAGTATATAATATTGATTAAATTCCTCAACTATATACTATTGGTTAGAAGGCAAGAATTTATTTAAGTCAGATCAGAATGTTTTAAGATGCCTTATGTTCCTCAGACTAGATGCTAAATTATTATAAAGGCTTGCGCTATAATATTTAAATATCTATTCATATAGTTTAGTTTATTTCCATTATGTAAATGCAAGGTCAATTAATGCGTTTAATTTTTTAAAATGTTCCCAACTCTCCAATGTTTCTCTTTTTGAAGTTCCCATTGTAATTTTCAGAGCACTTTTATGAGTTTTTGTTTTTATTTTTTTTTTTTTTATCAGTTTGAACTTCTGGTTTTTGTTTACACTATTTTCCCATAATATTGATCCATATTGTAAATCTGAGTGAAAGTAGGAAAGTAGCCACCTTTTAGCATATCTAATGTAACTTGTGACTTCAGTGATAGAGGACAAGCCCTTCTTAAGTTTAAAGTTAAATGCTCAATATGACTCTACCAGCAGAGACAGAAATCTATTTGTAACCCCAAGAGTTTGGTTTCAGGTTTGCAATTTATAGTCTTAGCACAAAGTTTGATGTAGGCTTGATTAAACATGTTTGCTATTTTTATGTTGAGAGTTGCTTGCCACAGTTTAATCCTCATTGAGGATGAGTTTATTAGCTCTAAGCCAAGAAAATATGTACTCCTTTGCTGTGTAAAATTTTTTCCTTAAGGTCAACAGAATCCTTCCCTCTTCTAAACAGGAATCTGTCATCTGCAAAAAGGATAATCTTAACATCAGTTTTGTATTTTGAACATATTGGCAGATCATTTATATATATTTCTTCTACTTGAGGTAGCTTTTATTATTGCAACTTTGCTCTCATCTTTAAACTTGAGTTCAACTATTTGATCCCTTTCTTCCAAATAAGCAGTGAACCAGTTTAATGCAATGGCTTTTACTCCACAATTTATCTAGCAGTATCTTGTGATGAACCATATCAAAAGCTTTGAAAATATCTAAAATAGCCCTTTTCCTAAATAACTACCAACTACAATATTGTAAGAAATGGCTTTATTGACTAAACAATAAAGTTCATTCAGTGTAAGACAATTTTCAGTATATGGGAGTATGTCTTTCATGGCTCGTGCCCCAAGGCACAATAACACTGTAGTCACGACTAAGATCAAATAACAATACAACTACATGAATACTCCTTGCTTTATAAGTGGAAAACAGTTTTCTGAAACATTCTTGAAGCCGACCATTTGGGAGTTGGGTTGAGTTCAGTTCCAAAAAGTTCCAATTACAGCTGGAGCCCATTTCCTGGTCTTGTTTATCCAATTGCTCCAAATACGATGCCTCAAATTCCACTGCACTGCTGCAATCTGAAACCGGTCACATACTGAGAGCATACTCCCTCTTCATGGCTGGTCCTGCCGGCCAGTACCATCATAGCAGTACTACCACTTTCTTCCCCCAGGGTGGTCTCTGGTTGTGGTCGTCTACATCATTTATCCTCTTCACCACAAGGTTGTTCAAGTATTGGAGCAGTGTCTCTTGGACAAAGTAGGGTGAAACAGCCATAACACATCACCCTGCTGATAACCTAGGCTGCTGGTCTGCCCGTATTAGTGAGTCTTCAACTAATCGCTAGCAACCTGTATGTTTTTACGCAACATCTCAAATATATCATGAAGTCGATCCATGAGACATTACACTGCTGGCTGTTCTGTCCCAGGAGATGCTCCATGAAGTCGACTTTTGGCCGTTCTGCTCCTTGGAGATGCTCAATGTAGTCGACTATTGGCGGTTGTGCTCCATAGAGATGCTCCATGTAGTCGACTATTGGCAGTTCTGCTCCATGGAGATGCTCCATGGTTCTGCTCCATGTAGTCGACTATTGGCGGTTCTACTCCATGGAGATGCTCCATGTAGTCGACCATTGGCGGTTCTGCTCCATGGAGATGCTCCACGTAGTCGACTATTGGCGGTTCTACTCCAGGTGATATTCCATGTACTCGACTGCTGGTTGTTCGACTTCAGAAGAAGCTCCATGTAGTCAGCTGCTGGCTGTTCTACCCCAGAAAATACTCCATGTATTCGACTGCTCACAGTTCTGCTTCATGAGATGCTCCGTGAAGACCACTGCTGGCTCTTCTTCCCCAGAAGATGCTCAATGTAGTTCATTGCTGACCATTCTGTCCCAAGACATGCTCCATGTAGTCGATTGCAACCTGTTCCACCCCAGAAGATGCTCCGTGTAATCCACTGCTGGTTGTTCTGTCTAAGGAGATGCTCCATGTAGTCCACTACAGGCTGTTCTACCTCAGTAGATGCTCCATGTAGTCCATAGTTGGTTGTTCTGTCTCAGGAGATGCTCCATGTAGTCCACTACAGGCTGTTCTACCACAGTAGATACTCCATGTAGTCCACAGCTGGTTGTTCTGTCTCAGGAGATGCTCCATGTAGTCCACTTCCGGCACTTCTACCCCAGGAGCTGCTCCATGTAGTCCAGTGCTGGCTGTTTTGTTTCAGGAGATTCTCCATGTAGTCCACTTCCGGCTGTTCTACCTCACGAAATGCTCCATATAGTTGACTGCTGCATGTTCTACACCAGGAGATGGTCCATGCAGTCCACTGCAGGAAGCTCTGCCCGAAGAGATGCTAATGTAGTCGATTGCAGCCTGTTCCACCCTAGAAGATGCTCCGTGTAGTACACTGCCGGCTGTTCTGCTTAAGGAGATGCTCCATGTAGTCCAATGCAGGTGTTCTACCACAGGAGATGCTCCATATAGTCGACTGCTGCATGTTCTGCCCCAGGAGATGCTCCATGTAGTCCACCACTGTCTGTTCTGTTGCAGGAGATGCTCCATGTAGTCCACTGCAGGCTGTTCCTCCCCAGGAGATGCTCCATATAGTCGACTGCTGCATGTTCTACACCAGGAGTGCTCCATGTTGTCCACTGCTGGCTGTTCTACCCCTGGAGCTGCTCCATGTAGTCCACTGCAGGCTTTTCTACCCCAGGAGATGCTCCATGTAATCCACTTCCGGCAGTTCTACCCCTGGAGCTGCTTCATGTAGTCCACTGCTGGCTGTTCTGTTTCAGGGCTTGCTCCATGTAGTCCACTGCCGGCTGTTCTACCCCAGGAGATGCTACGTGTAGTCGACTACTGGATGTTCTAGCCCAGGAAATGCTCCATGCAGTCGACTGTTGGCTCTTCTGCCCCAGAACATGCTCCATGTAGTCCACTGCTGGCTGTTCTGTCCCAGGAGGTGCTCCACGTAGCTCACTGCTGGCTGTTCTGCCCCCAGGAGATGATCCATTTAGTCGACTGTTGGTCGTTCCGCCCCAGGGAATGCTTCACGTAATCGACTATTGGCTTTCTGTCCAAGGAGGATTCCCGAACATCAGGTCACTTGATATTCTCAGCTCTCTGCCAAAGACAAAAATGTCCAGTGTCATGAGCTGAATAGCGGCAAGTCAGCAACAAATGTGGCACCTTCACATGTTCTTCTAGGGTCTTAATGTACCGTTCAACCATGCCGTCTGACTGTGGATGAAGAAGTGTCCTGGTCTTCTTATGTTCTCGGAATCGCTCAGTATCTCCTTTATGAGATTGGACTCAAAATTGGTTCCCGGATCGGTGTGTAGTTCCATTGGTACCATATAGCGACAAAACAGTTGTTCCACGAGGCAGTTCGTGGTGGTCCTGGCTCCTTGGTTATTGATAGCGTACACCTCCGGCCACTTGGTGAAGTAATCCATGGGTACCAACAGATACCTGCTGCACATGTCGCACACCGGGAATGGCCCAGCTACGTTGATGACTATGCGTTCAAATGTACTCTGCTTTATGCGACCCCGGGTCCTGGTGTTCGGGCCGCGACTTGTCGCACATACATGCATTGGCGGCACAATCTTCCAGTGTCTGGTCATGGTCTTAGCTAGTAGTACCATTGTCGGGGATTTTTATGGTTCAGTTGGGTCTCAAATGTCCTCCCGACGTCCCCGCATATACTGCCTCCAAAACTTCCGCGACCTTACTCTGGGGAAGGATCAGCTTATCTATCTGTGTCTTTCCATCAGCGGCTCCCATACTCTGAACAGCCAGCTCCCCGTCCTTTAACTTCAATGAGTCCCATTGGGCCCAGTAGGGCTTGAACTCAGTACTCCTTGGTGCGATGCCTTCGCAGCTCGGCTTAGTCTATTTCTTTCAGGAATGGCCCTAATTCGGCGTCTGCCAGCTGCTTCCTGTGCTATTCCATTCACCTTCAGGTATCACTGAAATAACACGGCCGGCTGTGACACGCAATGCATTGCCGCACTCCTCTGGACTGAACCAGCTGGATATAGCTTCCGCATTGGTGTGGCTCCTTCCTTTCCAATGTTCTGATGTAAATTTGTATTCTTACAGTCTCTAGACCCAACGGACAGTCTGTCCTTCGAAGTGCTTGACGCGGAGCACACCCTCCTCCTGACCTCCAATTGAACGGTGTGCCACTGCCTTTCGTTCCGTCCTTGAAGTTCTTAGGTCTCCACCTGGACCGTGAACTTTCTTGGGTACCCCACATCCGATACCTTCGTGCCTCCTGTGACCGATCGCTGCGGATCCTCAAACTGCTTTCTGGTGCGTCGTGCGGCGGCGATCGTTCAGTGATGCTGCGTTTGTACCGTTCACTCGTTCGCTCAAAACTAGACTACGGTTGTTTTATTTACGGCGCAGCGACCGCCTCTAAACTTCGCCTTTTAGACACCATCCATCATATCGGTTTACGTCTTGCTAGGAGCCTTCCACACTAGTCGTGTGGAATGCTTGTATTCCGATGCTGCTGAACCCCCACTGGCAGTGCGTCGCTCATTTTTACTTTGTTCGTATGCTGCTAAGTTGTCTGCGAACCCCTGCCATCCTTGTTTTAACCCTGTGTTACGCCCGGATTATTCACACCGCTATCTGAGGAACGCCACTGCTTCACGCCCCTGTGGTATTCGGTTTCGTGAACTGCTCTCCGATAGGGGTCTCAGATTGCCTCCTGTGGATCGTGTTTTTGTTTATCCGGAACCTGCTTGGCAACTGAGGCGTCCCAGTTTCGACCTGACCCTCTCCAAGCTTGTGAAACGTTCGACCGCTCCGGAGGTATTTCAGCGACTGTTTTACGAACTTTTAAGCAATTACCGGGCATATGCACCGGTATTCACTGACGGCTCCCAGCTGGCAGGAGCTACAGGTTGTGCCTGTTATTTCAATGGAGTAACACATAATTTTCGCCTTGCGGACGCCAGTTCGGTATTCACCGCCGAACTGTACGCTATCTTTTATTTTCTAGATTTTATCTCGCTTTTAGCACCTGGTAGTTTTCTTATTTGCAGCGATTCCTTGAGTGCCCTACAGTTTCTGCAGCAGTATACTGGCTCCTCATCACTCGTTATGCGTATTCAATCTCGCCTTTCTGAATTGATTGCTTGCAGCTACCAGTTCATCTTCACGTGGGTTCCAGGTCATGTCGGTATTGCAGGTAATGAGGTGGCGGATAGGTCTGCAAAGGCTGCCTGCTCCTTGCAGGATTATTCGGAAGCGGCTGTGCCCTCAGGGGATGTTTCACGTTACTTTCGCAGGTCTCTTCTTTTAGCTTGGCAGCAATCTTGGCAAAACTTAGCAGGTACACAGCTTCGCACACTCAAAGACACGGTGCAGCCATGGCTTACATCTTGCCAGCCAAACCGGCGCCGCGAGGTTATCCTTACGCGTCTGCGTATCGGTCACACGCGGCTAACACATGGCTACCTTCTACGCGCTGAGCCAGCTCCTATATGTCAGACCTGCGATGTTCGTCTGTCTGTGGCACATGTGTTGCTTGATTGTCCGAAATTTCAACGTGAACGGCAATCCATCGGCCTGGGTACCTCCTTACCTGCCATTTTATGCGACGACGCCAATTCCGTCGATATGGTGCTACGCTTTGTTGCCTCTATTGGCCTCAGGAAAGACATCTGACCTATTTCATGCGCGTGTGCAATTTTAGCCTTTTTAACTTTTTAGACTCTGACTTTTACCATATGGGACCACTTTTTGTGTGTTTTTAGTTTTTTAACCTTTTAGCCTTGGTTTTTTATCACCCGGGCCTTTTCTCGTGTGTGCCTTTGTAAGGGTTTTTAGCACATTTTAACTTTTCTTTTCTAGATTTGTTTTTAATGTGTGTTTCTTTTCTTAACTTCGGGCCCAAATGACCTAGTTGTCGACGGGCCCTTAAACACTACTTACTCACTCACTCGAAGTGCTTGAAACGAAACACTCAGGTGAGGGCGGAGTGGTCATTCCCGGACCATACAGTCACTTGTGGAAGTGCTCCAGCGACTTTACTACTGCCAGAACCTCTCACTGAGTAACGCAATAATTTTTTCTGCTTTGGAGAGCGTCTTGCTTTAGTAAACAATTGCCCGCTTCTTGCCATCTTGGATCTGTGATAGAATGCCGCCGATGCCGGTGTCGCTAGCATAGGTGTCCACATTAAAGTCGCCACCTGGGTGTGAAAATCCCAAAATAAAGTACTGCATAGTGCTGACTTTATCGCCTGGAACGCGCGCTCTGCCTATTCTGACCACATTAAAGGCCGGTGCTCCTTCGTCAGACGGGTGAAAGGTTTTGCGACGTTGGAGAAACCTCTGACGAACGGCGTTAGTAACTACATATGCCCAGGAAGCTTCGCAGCTCTCGTCTGTGTTTTGGGCGGGGCCAATATCTCACCAACCGAGTCCTCTCCGTGTCCATGGCCAGTCCAGATGGTGAGACCATGAGGCCCAGATATTTCACTTCCTTGCAGAAGAGTTGGCACTTCTTCACGTTCAACTTCAAATTAACTGCCTGCAGTCTTTGCAGTACCTTGGTCACGATCACCATGTTCTTCGAAATCACTACACACGTTGATGATGTCATTCATATATAGTAGAAGTCCATGATTCCCTGAGATGCTGGAAGGCCGCTGGTGCATTGCTAACAGCAGAATGCCAAAGCCCTTAGCCAGTCGAAAATGTGGTCTCCTCCTCTCTAGGATCTAACGTAACTTGGCGTATCTCGATTTCAAATCTAAGGTCGAGAACTATTGGGCGCCAGCAAGTGTATCCAGGTGTCGTCATGCCGCGGTAAGGTGAAACAGTTGTTCTTGGTGGTGGCATTCAGTAAACCACATAGAAGCGACACTCACCGTTCTTTTTCTTCACCAAGACCTCAGGGGAGCACCAAGCGCTGTCGGACACTTCAGTGATTCCCTTAGACTTCAAATCTTCCAACTAGTTCCGTTCTTCTGCTTACTTTATCTGTGGAACATGTCTTGGTGGTTGCCGGATAGGTCGCACATTTCCGATGTCGATGTTGTGAAGTACCCGGTTAATGTGAACCTTCTCCAGTTATGAAGCCTGATAGATGGTCGGCCACCTTCTTCAATAAGTCTTTCAGCCGGAGGCCCAGGCTCTTCTAAGGCCCTGGCTGTTCGGATTTGTAGCAAGGCGTTACACTGACAGTCGTCTCGCATTTCCATAGCTCCGTCGTGGTCTGGATGTCTTGGTCGGGAGCAGCGGCCTCATTGGTACTTCTTTCCGGCAGGGTAAAAATGCTCGGGCAACACACAGTCCGTGTAGCGATGTCTTCCAGTCCAATACCAGGTTGCTTGACCTTTGGCCTTCACCACCGCATTGCTTCTTGCGGGCACAGCATCGTTCTTCAGGATTACCCTGCAAGTCGCCGAATGTTCTTGTGGACTCAGGAGCAACACCTCATCTTGACTGTCACAAAACACTGCGCCAAACGTCGACAGTTGCCTCGTAACTTCTGAGGGCATATAATCCAAGTATCACATCTTCAGTCGCCCTTGCAACGAACACCCACAACGTCACAGTGCTCGGCCACGGTGTCAACTCCAATAGGGGCCTCCTTCTCCATAGCTTGAATATCGCCCAACGCTGTCGTTATCTGGTGTCGGCATACCCTCTGCCACATCTGATTGAATTTAGATCACGCTGTACCGATGCACTAATACGCGGCACAGCCTTCTTTGTATGCAGCCCTCTGCGATTAGGCTGTCGTCCAATCGTCTGCCCAAAGATCGTAGTTTTAATCAAGGAGTTGATGAAGACGTGTCCGACGAGTCGCTCTCACATCGGAACTTACACGTTTTCTCGTCATCTTGGTGTGGACAGTCCATTTCTATGTGTCATGGCTCGCCACACTCCCAGCATACACCACCTAAAGATTGTCATCGTCTCTGGGTTCTATCTCTCGCCCGGCCATAGCGAATACTCCTGCTCCTCGAGGTGGGCACAGTAGTTGTCTTGGCTTCCTCCATTCTGAGTACTGGAATTGACGCCTTGATCGTCTTATCGTCATCGAGCATCAGGCAGCTTCCTGCGACACATAACTAGGTGGAAGATTCGATGGCTAGGGCGAACTGCTGCATCGTCTAGCCTGGCGGTAGGCGGCAGGGAAATGATGGTTCCCAAAGCGGTTCCTTGAGGGCCTCCCCAGACTTCGCCGATGTCGGGATGGCATTCAGTACTTCTGTCGCCCGTCTCTGGCAGAAGTGCGGCTTCTTCTTCTGCTGACCATCGGATGTGGGTAGCGACGATGGCAATCTGTCAGCGAAAGACTTGAAAGGTTGACAACCCGTCGTATTTGGGTGTTTTGAGGCGACCGGATGTTGTGTCGCGTCCTGAGCTTTCGACCTTAAGTTCCCTCAGCTTTCCATCGAGCACCTTTTCCACCATGGCGTTATGTTCCTTGTTTCCACTATCGACATTTTCCTCTAACGCATTAAAGCATTCCCCGAAGTCTTCCAGGGCATTAAAGCGTTGGTCGTGGTCTCTCATCATTCCACCAAGCTCCTCCAAGTTCTTCCACGTCCCTCTTGAGTTGCTCGTTGATTATGCTAGAACTTTCATTTTAATTATTTCTCAGCTTCTCCATTCTGGATTTCATATTCTCTTCCATCTTCCCCACTGCATTTTTCATTCCGGTCTTCATTTCCCTCTTCGCTGTCGTTATTTCATTTCTCATTTCCATGCTGAATTCAATCCCATATTTCAGTTTCTTCATTTCGGCCAAACAACTTTCATCATTTCATCCATCTCGGCGTATTAATCTCACTCCTGACACTGAGTAACAAAGAGCTTTATTGAATAAACAATTAGTTACAAATAAACAATTAAGTGCACTAGCCGTAAGACAGTTTGCACGCGCTTCGTGACTCACTCACTACTGCGCGATAACACTGCAGTCACGACTAAAGGTACGATTCCTTAGCGGTGTGACATTGAAGCGCGACGTCTGGAGCATGCACAGAGAAGGATTCATAGTCGCGCCGCTGCCTGACGTGACGTTTTGGTTTGACTGGTCCGAGTAGCAGTCAGGTGTCAAGCGCTGATGCGTGTTACGTTATTCGCTAGTACAGAAAAAGTTTCTTAATTAATTCTTGTCTTTATGAGTTCAAATGTGATTACTAAAAATATTACACAAGGAAGAACATTTGGACAGACAGATCAGAAATAATGGTAAAATCAGCCAAGGGATATTCAATTATTTAAAAAAACTTCCAAGATGTAGTTTTGGCAGTGTTTAACGCCCGCTTTTACTGCTTATGGCACCGCAGGCGATGACACTGGTGATACATGGAATGAAGATGGAGCAGCGATGGAACTCGATGGCGGGGGAAACCGGAGAATCCGGAGAAAACCCGCTCCTCCACCACTTTGTCCACCACAAGTCTCACGTGTGGTCGCTTGGGATCGAACCCGGGCCCTCTAAGTGAGAGGCGAGAGGTCTAACCACTTGACCAAAGCGCGGCCAGGATGTTCCATGTCCAGCGAGTTTAGCGTTTTAACAAAATATATGCATGGTATTTGTGGTTACACAAAACATTTTGGTTTTGCATTACGGCACTCATATGCAATTCCTAAAATACACTCTGGTTTGTTTTGATTTTGTCTTTCCTTTATTTTTATTTTTAATAGCTGTAGCTGTACACATTATAGTTGCCGATTATAAAAAAATCTCACTTCGCCTATTAAATCCAGTCTGATCCAGTTTATATATCCGATATATTCAGGGTAAATGCTTTCTTAAATAATGCACTTTTTACTGTCACAACACATGTATCGGCAAAATAATGTAGCGTGGGTGTGACGTTGAGACAGTCTTAAACCCTCTAGTTAAGTTTTGCTAAATGTACCTTTATTTTACAGTTTTGAAGAGTTTTAATATTTAAAAAACCCTTTTAAGATTCACCTTTCTTTCCTTTGTTTCTCTCATATACTTGTTTCAAACATGCCTTTAGTCCTCCTAAACGGAGCCTGAGATACACTGTCATTTCTTAATTATGAGGTGATTTCCTGATTTTTGTTGCAGTATTTACGTGCTGAAACTTGTTATGTATTGAAATACTGCGAAAGACTGTATAACCAAAATACGTGAATTGCCATGCAGAGCTCTGAAACTGCAGTATAACGGCACGAAAATATGTTTATGTTTCAATTCTCCCGCAACACTATTCCGATCAACTAATAATAAAAATGGAGTACATATAACTAAATAAATGACAAAACAGCGTTAGCTATACATTATGTGTCTAATGTGAATATATATATTTGTAGATCGCATAGTCTAATGATGTCAGCAATGCCAATATGGTGCAGCTTCCCTCACACTACAGGAGAAGCCAGAGACAAAAAACCTTGTTGCTCAAGAAGGTCTATGCAACTAGCTCTTCTCAAAAAGAACTCTCATCTTTACCTGTAAACATCTCAAACTAGTAGAACTAATATCAACTAAGAGAAAGAGTGATAGCAGGCTTTGACGGCCGATGTTATTAATGACATATTTTAAAATTGCTATAGAAAATATATACATATTGAATGGTGCTTAATAATGAAATATAGTCAAAAGAATCTGAAAAGTATCCTCACAATAGCTAAGTGGATTTTTATTTTTCATGGTAAGGCCATAAAGGAAATTAAAGTGGAACTTCTCTAACTGCTAAAGTCAAAAGAACAATTTATAATATACTAGCTGTCCACAATGACTTTGCACGGGTGGTGTACCAAATGGAAAACCTGAGACGAAATCTTCAGTTTACAATACGACCACGCAATGAAATAACATTACAATTAAGTAATTTGACAATACTTTATCGTAATGCCTTGTAATGTACAATTTTCTTTCCGGAGAGAAAATAATTAGCGCCGAAGGTTTGCCAAATCTTGAGCATCCAACGTGCAAAGTACACACGATTACCTTTGGATTTATTGTCATTGCAAATACAAGGCGCACGGGAAAGACGGTTGGCAATATTAGTGCTCTTGGAATAAGAACATCCTCAGCTTTGAACTTGCCTATGATTATAGTGATTAAATAAAAATATTCATAATTTTTATCAGAGAGTCATGATCCGTTGCACAATTTCGGCTAATTGAGATTGCGTAGCATAATTATTACCAAGTCAACCTTGAGCTGTAAATTGTGTAGCGGAATCCTAGTAAATCCAAAGAATTTAGGAATTCAGTTAGATAATTCACAACTTCATTTTGGATTGGTAATAGAATCCATCTATTTAAATGAATCTACTAATAGATATATTTTGACATTTCTAGCGCAGTTAACACAAACACGGCGTTTTAAAAAATTCAAAATAAAAAAACGGCGACAGCGTTTTCAAAAGTTGAAAAATTAAAAGTTGAAAAAATGTAAGTAGAAAAGTTAAAAAGTTGAAAACTTAAAAAATTGAAAAATTAAAAGTTGAAAAATATTTAGTAGAAAAGATAAAAAGTTAAACATTAAAAGTTGAAACACTTTAAATAGAAAAGTTAAAAAGTTAAGAAATTCAAAACTTGAAAAAATTAAAAAAACTGAAAAATTAAAAAAATTGAAAAATTAAAAATTGAATTAAAAATTTAAAAAAAATGAAAAAGTGAAAATTAAAACAAAATCAAAATCAAGAACTGAATGATCACAGTTTTGAATTTTACCACGATAAATTCATTTTAAACTACCAAGACCTTCTAAATCAGCCTCATCTTCCAAAAATAATGTTGTGTATTTGTGAATTTATTATCCAGCATTATCGCGACTTTTTAACCAAATTTAGTGTTCTTAATTTCAGGGGTTGAATCAGCGTAAGGCTTATTCTTTTTTAAATCAACTAACTTTGTAAAACTTGTATTCTCTTTAATTTGTTTAAGTTTGGATTTTAACTCTTCAATATTGTTATTTATTTTGATTTACTTTTATTTATATATAAAATATATAAAACATATTTAAAAATAAAACGTATGCTTCAGATTTTTTTAAATTAAGATACACTAGGGACAGTTATAAACCAATTCTTAAAATATTTCGAAACATAATTGTTTCAGTTTTAGAAATTTTACAAAACGTAGTTTTGTAATATTTTTAAAACTTGAACAGTAATGGATTGAAATATTTTTGGAACCTAAAATTTAAATAAAAAGTAACAACAAAATCAAAAGATGATGTTTTTTATTCATTTACATCAATTTACAAAACAAAGCAACAATATTAGAAATAAAGAATTGAATTATAAACAAATATAGCAAATTAGTAATCAAAAATTCTCAGTAAGAACCCTATGTTGATAATAATAAGTCAAACTTTATCTGAAGATTTTATACGAGAATTTCAAGACAAAGTTGATTGGTATATTATTCCTCAATATCAAAAAGTAACTGAACATTTTAAAAAAAAATTTCAAGACATAATTTTGAAAGCAAAGAAATGTGATGATTTATGTTTTAAGTTGAAGTCAGTCTTCCATTTAGGAAGGATTTATGTCGGTTTTATTGAATGAGGTTAATAATTACGGAAAAATTATAGATTCCACGCAAAATGCTTTATTTTTTTCAATTAAACCCTCATAAGAGGTAATAGATTCTATTCCAAATATAGAGAAGCTATTTTCACTATCTTTAATTCAATGATTTGTTATGCTTGAAATATGTGCTGTTATTTAGACTTGGATATTCGACCATGTATATTTGTTATTCTATGATTAACACTATTTCTCCATTTGGTCTTTGGTATATAGCGTTTATTCTTTCGAGATCATGAAGTAAGACATGTAATCAATCACGTATTAGTTGCGGTTTGTTGTTATAAGTTTGTTCTTGTAAATCATAGATCCCAAAACACTTTTTGTAAAATATATACATTCATTGATTGGTTAATGGAAAAGTGGGAACGTCTTTTAACTCACATAAATTTGGTTTTGTTTCATCTACTGAAGTATTTACTGTAGGTTGCGTTACTGGAACAATTGGAGAAGGAAGTCCATAAAGAGTTTGTATGCCTAAAATATCATCATGATGTAAATCAGTAACATCGCTTGTATAATATGGATAGATAATAGCATCTTTTTCATTACTATAGGATAATCCCAAAGAATGTCTGATTTTATGGATTAAAACTGAAAACAACTTAGTTTTTTCGTTTCGACTCATTTATCCATTTTTAAATACCAGTTTTTCATCAGCATCTATATGAAACTCCACTAAAGAATTACCATGTTCTGGATGAAATGCATTAGCAACAGTACCGCCAATACAATCAAATATATTAGTACAATATCTATATTTTTTTTAAAATTTATGATCGAAACGTTTAATTGAAATTAGAATGTCTGCTTTTGAATTATTATGTTCAAAAGTCAAACCACTATAATGCTCCCATACTTTAAATACAGAATCGGCAATATTTGTTATGGTTGCATTTGCCCCTGCATAATGCCATCTTAAATGTTTTGTTTTCCATTTGTGTGACGACGGTGAGAACCGGAGGGATTATCCATGTTTCCACATCTTTTGGATTTAACTAAAGTTAATACTTCAGAATTAAATGAACCATCCGTTGTTAAATTATAATATTCTTGAAACAATGAAATTGCATCTGTAAGACTTTTTTCATCCATTCCTTTAAGTTCCTGTTCTTCCACACTAAGGTATCCAAAATTTTGAAGAGGTGTAATAACATTTAGAGTTTGATCAGCATTCGCTTATACAATATAGTACAATAAAAGGGTAATTATATCGATTCTCATTTAGTATATTTAAATTTCCTCTGTGACCTTTTTCAAACTTAGTTTGATAGTGACTGTTTTCTCGCCACCCATAATAACGTCAATGCTTGTGTTAGCTGGAACATTAGCACCAAATTCTAAAATGTTTATTAGTTGATTCTTATCTGCATATGTAATATTTTTTTAATGCTCATGTCCATAACAGACATGAATGTCTCAGAGCAAATTCACCTACGTTCCATCTAACGCATTTGTTTCCTGCCCACCTTTCAGCAAATGAAGTTAAGCATAATATGCTACTCGATAACAATGATTCATAATTTTCAATTTTTCCTTTCTATCGGAAATTCTTGATTTATAGAATTTTTGAAAGAACAATTCTCAAGCTGACAATGATCATATTCACTAGAATCTCTTTTCTAATCGTTTGGCCTATTCATTTGAAAATGTGTGATACAGATATCAGAACTATCGAATTGTAAATTATTGAAAGATGTAGCATTTATGTTGATGCTTTTACCGGTAAAATTATGTTCTTCCATAACGCTTCAAACGGAAAAGTTAAATTTCAATTTTGGATTTTTTAGCAGTTTCTGTTTCTGAATTAAAGCATTATATGGTTCATATCCCATGATTGGAACCTTGATTTAAATTTTTAGGACCATTTTAGCCTCATGTTGAGCAGCTTTATGAACTGATCCATCAGCTTTCAATGTATCCCATCTGTAAAAAACATAAATTATCATTAGCTGCTCTCTCGAATGAAAAAGTTAAACCTAAATTATACAATGGCTGTTTGTTATATCTAAAGAAGCTAAATATAAATTCTAGTGGGTACTTCATATCTTCGTCCTGCTTCATAATTAAATGTCTTGTCATTAATAAAGCCTGCACCTTTATATAAATGCATGCTTGTTTTTGGAACAAATAGATGAATAAGCACACTGCTTATCAAACCAGGGTGATCTACCTTTTCTATAACTTGACCAAAACTTTTTAAATATGTTTCGTTAAACATTCGTAGAAAGTAATTATTTACAAGCTTGATGTTATCTTCAACATTAAATTCTCCATTTGCATCCTGATGTTTATTAAATTAAGATACACTAGAGACAGTTATAAACCACTTTTTAAAATATTTCGAAACATAATTGTGATTCAAACTGCCTGTAAGCAATTGCTCTACCAGGAAAATAAGTACCATCAGCAATGTTTAGATCAATGTCTAAATTACTGAGTGTTTTGTTTAAATTATATATGGTCGAGTCATTCAATTCAAACGATCTCGTTTGGTATTGTTCGATGCTTTTGATGTCTATTTAATGATAAAAACATTAACGAATTCGTAAAACCCTTTCAATTTTAGAACCACCAATGTCAATTAGATTTCCATTTTCGTCTGTGATAGAAATTTGAATATCTCTAACTGAATGAAGATGATGAATAGGCACCTCGTATGGATTTGCAGGCTCATAAATTATATGATATTTAAGGGTTACATTAGGTTTAAATTTGGCAATAAGATCACTGTGTTTGTGTTGACGATTATTATACTTGGGGATGAATCCAGCATTTGAAACTAAATTACATTTAATTTTAATGCTGTTAAAAGGCACAAAATTAGGTGAATAATGTGCATTTTTTGTTTCGTCAGGTTTAATAACAGGATTCCTAGAAAATCCTAACTTCCCAAAATTTGTGAAATCCAAATCTTAGTTTCCTTTCTTAGTAATCGTGATTTTATCTGTAACTTTATTTTGTTTTATTTCCAATGTTCGTATTTTACTTAGTTTTGCCATCAAGTCATTAAATGTATATTGTTTTTTTTTTCGAATATGATATTTTCAAAGACACAACCATTAACGTTTGTTGTTAGAAAAGTAGGATAAACACTTACAACGGAGATATGTTCAGCGTCTATAGTCATAGGTTTGGAAAGTCTGAGATGTAAGTCCGAACTTATTTCTTCTAATGCAATGTACATTTATTGGGAGAACATTTTTCGTTTTATAAATGGTCGACAGACATAGAAGTCTCTAGGCTGTGCCTGAAACTGATTGCGAAGCAACATATATACCAGAAGATAACTGGTGAGCTATTGCTCACAACTATTAGAGGACTAACAGTAGGACTATCAGAATGTGGAAAAACAGTTCTAACGAACTATAATTTTATTATTAAAAAAGGTTGGACAGATGCCCGTCATTACTATATTTTATGTAAGACTTTCTATCAGAAGCAATACAAACAATTAAAGAAAATATTTAAAGATATTGAAAATGAAACAGGAAAATGCTTTGCAACATTTATAGATAAAGAAGATGACATAATACCATTGGATCAAATGAAAGACACCTGTTTGATTGTTATAGACGACTGGATTTTAGAAAACCAAGACCCAGTAAGAGAAATATATTTTAGAGGTAGACATAGGGGAATTAGCATGCTTTGACTAGGTCAAACATACTAAAATTCCAAAGCAGCCCATAAGAGATCATTCCAATTTTGTGTGTTTATATAAACAAGACAATAATAATCCTAAACATGCTTACGATGCGTTTGTTGGAGCAGATATGACTTTAGATAAATTTAAAGAACTATGTAATGTGTGCTGGAAAGATCGATTTCTCTTTATCACTATCGATATGACAAGAACACGCAATGATAGCAAATATCGCAAACAAATAATTTTTTATAAAATTAACGTAAATTTTAACGTAAAACATACGTAAATTTGTACTAAAACGCACATTAAAGATAGAACATAATTTCAAAATACGTCAAAGGTGACGTCAAACATTTGTAAAACGTAACGTTAAACGTACCGTTAAACGTTACGTCAAACATACGTAAATTTGTACTAAAACGTTACATCAAACATACGTCAAACATACGTTAAACTTAACGTCAAACATACGTCAAACGTAACGTGAGAACATGAAAGCTATATATTTTTGTCTGTAAATGAATCAGTTTACCAAAAGATCCAAAAGAACGTCTTAAATTAAGGCAACAATTAATAGAAGAATTCAAGCAATGGAAAA